>JARQOD010000006.1:320587892-320700392 GCA_033576555.1 Oophaga sylvatica
CTGAGAGGGGGACAACCCCCCACTACTCCCCCAAAACTGTTGCTACGCCCCACAACAGACAAACCTGGACAGAAGAAGCCTCCTCTGTCTGAAAAAAAACGAGGGTAAAAACCAGAATTACGAAAAACGGGGGGCATAAAATGGGGAGCTAGCCCTATTTTTAAGAGAAAAATCCCCCAAACCCCAAAAAAAAGCCCCCGTCACCCTGATAGAGACACAAAGCATCTTAATAATTTTCCAAAATTGTCTGGTTTGTTTCTCGTTTGCCCTTTTGGTTGAGGATAAATGCGAGGGAAGAAAATTTAACACCTTTTTTAAACCCCAAAACCCCAAAAATCGGAAAAAAGGGATCCTCTGTAAAACCAATTTTTCGGAATCCGTGTAAAAAAACCACGTGAAAAGGAAAAACGGCCCAATTAGAGGGGAAAGGCAATTAGGTAATGGCAAATGTATCATTTTGGAAAACCTATCACAAATTACCAGATGGTGGTATTCTCTGAGAAAAGGAAGGGGGGGAAATAAACCCTTTTGAGTTGGGTCCAGGGTTCTTGGGCACGGCAAGGCATCAAAAAACCCCACCAGACGAGGCAAAGGTTGGAGCGAGAGCAAGTCCCGCAGGAACTGCACAAATTCCCTGACATCACAGACAAGGTAGGCCACCAAAAGGACCGACTAACCAAGTCTTGGTACCAAAAATTCCGGGATGTCCAGCCAATGCGGAACAATGAATCTAGACATCACCTCTTTTTCACTGGTCCGGGAAAAAACAATTTTTCCAACGGGCAGCACTGGGCCTTCCTCCTGACACCCCTCCAGCAAGTCTCAAATTGGCGAGATGGGGGAAAAGGGAACCACACCCCTTTAAAAAATAACAGAAGGATCAGATAACTCAGGAGAGTCCGCAAGGAAATCCTCAAGGGCATCCGCCTTAACACTTATGCCAGGAAAAAGGAAACCACAAATTAAAACGTGTGAAAAACAAGGGCCCCCTGGCCTGTCTAGGATTGAGTCGTTGGCAGATTCCAGATAGACCAGATTCTTTGGTGTAAGGACCACCACCTGAGTTTGGCTCCCTCCAGCCAATGTCTCCCTCTTCAAAAGCCACTTCAGGCCATAAAATCCCCCCTTCCCACGTCTAATTTACGTTCATAGGAGAAAATTTTCGGAGAAAAAGGCACAAGGTTCTTTTAGAGGGCTCTGGATCTTTTTGGGACCCAAAACGGCACCTGCCCCAATTTGACGCATCAACCTCCCCCTGAAATGGCAGAGAAACATAGGCTGCCGTGAAAACAGGGCAGAAGTAATCTCTGCTTAAGTTCCGAAATGCAGAGCTCCTCGGAGGCCAATTCACCACTCAGAACCCTTTCTGGTCAAACAGTCAATGGTTTAACAATAACCGGAAATTCCAAAAATTTACGATAAAAATTGGCAAAACCCAAAAATCTCTGAAGAGCCTTTAATGAAGTAGGTTGGGCCCAACCAGATGGCCTGAACCTTGACCGGGTCTTTCAAAACAGATGGGGACAAAATGAATCCCAGAAATGAGATCCTCTGTACGCCAAAAAGAACTTGATCCCTTTCACTACAGGCATTCTCTCTCAAAATTGTAATAAGTTCGAACATGTTTCACAGAGAGTCCCAGTCATTAGAAAAAAATCAAGATATCATCCAAATAAACAATCAGAAATTTGTCCACAAAATCCCCGAAAATGTCTTCATGAAGGATGGAAGACGGAAGGAGATGTGAGCCCAAAGGGCATCACTAGGTACTCAAAATGCCCTTCAGGGGTATTGAATCCGTCTTCCATTCTTTTCCGTGCTTAATGCAATAAGGTTATCGCCCCCCTGGGTCAAGTTGGAAACCAAATAGCGTTTTTCACCGGAAAAAAAGGTTCAAAATCAAGGGGGAAGGGTATTGATATTTCACAGTAATATTGTTCAAGAGACGATAATCAATCCGGCCTTAATGAAAACCTCTTTTTTGGCCACAAAAAAAAACGGCCCCCTAAGGGGGAAGAGGTGGTCTGATATGACCCTTCTCCAATGATTCCTTGATATAAGCCGCTAGCTCATGTTCAGGTATAGACAAGTTAAAAAGGGCCTTTAGGGAATTTTTTCTACCCCGGGACTAATTCAATTGCGTAGTCTAGCTCCTATGGGGAGAAGGATTTCAGATTTACTTTCGCTAAACACATCAGAAAAATAATCAAAAAATCAGGAACAAACCTGAGCCCGGGGGAGCAGAAAAAACAGGAGTGTTGGTATTAACAAATTGCAGCCCCAACGGTTACAGACACAGATTTCCAATCCAAACAGGATTATGAGACTGTAAACCAAAAGGGGAAAAAACCCGCACGATAATGTCATGCAGATTATACAGAACCAAAAAATGGCAGCATCCGGTGATCAGGTTCAACCCTCATTATCACGAGTAGAAAACTGGGGTTTTTCTCACCCAAAGGGGGGAGAATCGATCCCCAGTAGGGAATAGACTTCTGTAGGGGTATCAAGGGAAACCCCCAACGTTTAGCAAAATCTTTAAACCATCAGGTTATTGCTGCTCCAGAATCAACGAAAGCCCGGCAGAAAATGGACAGAGAGCATTCAGAGTGACAGTTAATAAAAACTTAGTCTGAACACTACCCAAAACAAAACGAGCGGCAAAACGTCTTCCCGTTTGGCAGACTGAAATAGCATGAGAGGATCACCACTAGAAACATAACCCATTGCGCTTTCGAAACTCATGACGCTGTGCCCCAGACACCACTCTATCACCTGCATGGGTTCAGAAGCTGGTTCAAGGCAACACCATTCCACGCATACTTCTCCGCTCACGCAAAGTCTGTCAATTTTGAATCGCTAATGACATAGAATCTTGAGGGCCAGGGGGACAGGGGAAACCCCCCATAACATCCTTTACATTATCTGACAGACCCTTCCGGAAAAGGGCTGCCAAAGCATCGTCATTCCATTTGGTCAGGACTGCCCACCTACGGAATCTCTGACAGTATAACTCAGCGTCATAAGGCCCTGATTTAATGCCAACAAGGCTTTTTCAGCTTGATCAGTGACATTAGGCTCATCGTACAATACCCCAAAGCCTGAAAAAATGCATCAACATCACTCAAAACAGGATCCCCAGGTGTCAGGGAAAAAGCCCAATCCTGAGGATCGCCGCGCAGGAGAGAGGTGATAATTTGAACCTGCTGCGCTGCGTTCCCTGAGGACTTAGATTTTAAGGCAAAAAACAATTTACAATTATTTTGAAATTCTGAAACTTAGCTCGATCCCTAAAAACAAATCTGGCATGGGAATCCTAGGTTCCACAACAGGCAACCTAGCAAGATATGCAGCAATACTCTGAACCTCAGTGGCAAGCTGATCCACACGGCCAGACAACTGTGCAAACTCCATTGAGAGAAAAGATCCTCCCCAGCACCCAGAGATACAGAGGGAAAAAAAAAAATGCAACAAACAGAAAAATATCTCTGACAACTCTGACAACCTTTTTTCTTTCACAATATTTTTTCCCTTCTGTGAGTACCATACAATTTTCAATTTTTTGGCCGGTGATACTGTTATGATTTGGTAGCTGAGGAGTGCAGGTAAAAAAGGAAATACACCAGAGCAGTTGGAATCTATGAGATTGCAGTACCCTGACTAACCACCACAACTAGAGGCAGCCGTGGAGCGTTCCTACGTTGGTCCTAGACGCCTCGTCACAGCCTGAGAAACTAACTACACCTAAAGATGAAATAGGAAAGCTATCTGCCCGGAGCAGAACCCCAAAGATAATAGAAAGCCCCCAAACAAGTAATGGCGGTTAGACAAGAAGAAATACAGACACAGACAGAAAATAGTATGAGCAAACGTTGGGGCCCAAACTAACTAAATAGAAAAGGACAGGAAGGGTACTCACTGCAATCCCAGAAAACCCTGAAAAGCACCAACTCTACTAATTTCAAAAACACCTGAGATCACACGACCTCTACCACCTAAATTAGTTCTCTGGTGTAACAAAATCAAAACAGCAGCCACTGAAAAAACTGTAAAAAGCAAAAGTACAAACATCAGTGGCTGAACTAAACTGAGAGGGCAAAAGCCCCCAGAGGGGACCCTGAAGGCCCCACAGAAGTGCAGGACAAAATGCAAAAATATAGCACAAAAACAAAAAGAAGAAATGTCTTATCTGTTAGCAGGAGATGCAGACACGACACAGCAGGCTACAAGGGAAACAGGAATGAAGGATTCAGACCAGAACAATTGATCCACGGCAACCCTGATGGGAAGGTGACTCCCTTATATAAGACCAGTCAGTAACACCTGATTCCCAGTCCTCACAATCTTCACTGGACAGACCAGCACCGCTTGTAACCACCAGAGGAAGCCTCTGCTCAGAACTCATCTCAAACCCATTCACAACAAATACGGTCATCGGTGCGGTCGCTCCTAGAGTCTTACCTCCATTTCTGGCAGATTTTGAGGATGTATTCTCGGAGAAAGGGTGTCAGGAACTACCTCCTCATCGCGTGTATGACTGTTCTGTGGAACTGCTCACTGGGGCCAAGTTGCCTAAATCTAGGTTGTATAACCTATCTGGTCCTGAGAGGCAGGCCATGAAAGATTATATTTCAGAGAGTTTGGCTAAGGGGCATATTAGACCTTCATCTTCCCCGGTGGCCGCGGGGTTCTTCTTTGTAAAGAAGAAAGATGGAGGCCTACGCCCTTGCCTTGATTTCCGTGAACTTAATCGGATTACGGTCCGAGATCTGTATCCGCTCTCTCTCTTCAATCAGATCGTGGGCGCCAAATGGTTCTCTAAGTTGGATCTCAGGGGGGCGTACAATATGATTAGGATGAAGGAGGGGGATAAGTGGAAGACGGCGTTTAACACTCGGAGGGGCATTATGAGAACCTTGTCATGCCATTCGGTCTTACTAATGCTCCGGCGGTGTTCCAACACTTTGTTAATGACATTTTTCGCCGCCTGGTGGGACAGTTTGTTGTCATATATTTGGATGATATCTTAATTTACTCGCCAGATCTGGGGTCTCATCAGGAGCATGTTAGGCAGGTGTTACAGATCTTGCGGGATAATAAACTGTACGCCAAATGGGAAAAGTGTGTGTTCGCCGTACAGGAACTCCAGTTTTTAGGCTTCCTGGTGTCAGCATCGGTTTTCGTATGGACCCTGGGAAAGTGCAGGCAGTTCTTGAGTGGGATCTGCCAGAGAATCTTAAGGCACTACAACGTTTCCTGGGGTTTGCTAATTATTACCGGAAATTTATTCGTAATTTCTCGTCCATGGTTAAACCTCTCACAGACATGACAAAAAAAAGGGACGGATTTTTCTAGGTGGTCTGACAAGACTTGTCAAGCATTCTCCTCCTTGAAAAAATGTTTTGCCTCGGCACCCATACTCATTCAATTGATGCGTCTCAGCCGTTCATTGTAGAGGTAGACGCTTCTGAGGTAGGGGTGGGAGCAGTCATCACAAGGTTCGTCCCCTGGTAAGTGGCATCCGTGCGCTTTTTTCTCTAAAAAATTGTCGTCGCTCTGAGAGGAATTACGATGTCGGCAATAGGGGACTCTTGGCCATTAAGTTAGATATTGAGGAGTGGCGCCATTTTTTGGAGGGGGCAGTCCATCCGGTCACCGTCATCACCGATCACAAGAACCTGTTATATCTTGAGTCCGCTAAACGTCTGAATCCCAGACAGCTAGGTGGTCGTTGTTTTTTACCAGGTTTAATTTTGTCGTCACATATCGTCCGGGGTCAAAAAATGTAAAGGCGGATGCCTTATCTCGTAGTTTCCCTGGGGCTGGGAATACGGATGACCCGGTTTCTATCCTTCAGGAGGGGGTGGTGGTGTCGGCAGTATGCTCTGAGCTTGAGGAGGAGGTATTGGAGGCTCATGGGGACGCCCCTGTGGGACCTCCAGGGAGACTGTTTGTTCCAGATCAGTTGCGACAAAAGGTGATCGAGGCACACCATAACTCAGCTTTGGCAGGACACCCAGGGAGTAAAGCAACTGTGGATCTCCTCTCGCGTCGGTTTTGGTGGCCTAACTTACATAGGGAGGTGATAACTTTTGTTGCGTCCTGTGGGGTTTGTGCGCGCTCTAAGACCCCACATACCCGTCCGTCTGGGGCCCTCTTACCTTTAAAGATCCCGGAGCGTCCTTGGACTCATCTGTCTATGGACTTCATTACGGACCTCCCGCCGTCTTCGGGTAAAACTATCATACTCGTTGTAGTGGACAGGTTCAGCAAGATGGCACATTTTATCGCTCTTCCTGCTCTTCCTAATGCTAAAACTCTTGCACAGGTGTTCATTGGGGAGATTGTGAGGCTTCACGGGGTACCTTCCGATGTGGTGTCGGATCGGGGGTCTCAGTTTGTGTCCAAATTCTGGAAGGCATTTTGTACACGGCGGGGGATGCATTTGTCATTTTCATCGGCTTTTCATCCTCAAACCAATGGTCAGACGGAACGTCTGAACCAGAGCTTGGAGACATATCTCCGGTGTTTTGTGTCAGAGAATCAGGAGGACTGGGCTTCTTTCTTGCCTTTGGCGGAGTTTGCTGTTAATAATAGGCGGAGCGAGTCCACTGGTAAGTCCCGTTTTTTGGGGCATATGGTTTTCACCCCCAGTTTTGTACTTTCAGTAGGGGGGGCTCTTCGGGGGTTCCTGAGGAACGATTTTCGTCATCATTCGCTTCAGTGTGGAGAGGGGTGCTGAATAATCTGAGTACTATGGGGAACCGATACAAACATATGGCTGATAGGAGGAGAGTGTCTGGTCCGGACCTAAGTGTGAACGATCGGATGTGGTTGTCTACCAAGAATATAAAACTTAAGGTTCCCTCCTGGAAACTGGGTCCCAGGTTCATCGGTCCGTATAGGATCAGTTCTATAATTAATCCGGTGGACCTCCCCCCTACGTTTAAAATTCACGTGTTCCACAGATCTTTGCTTAAGAGGTATGTGGCGCCGGTGATACCGTCACCTTTACCTCCTCCTCCAGTGGTGGTCAATGGTAACTTGGAGTTTCAGGTATCGAAAGTCGTCGATTCACGTTTTAATCGCCGGTCCCTTCAGTACCTGGTTCATTGGAAGGGGTATGGTCCTGAGGAGAGGATGTGGGTTCCTGCGTCAGATATTAACGCAGACTGATTAATTCGGGCCTTCCACATGACTCACCCGGGTAAACGTGGCCCTGAGGGTCCGGAGGCCCCTCGTAGAAGGGGGGGTACTGTCACGGGTGTGTCGCCACGAAGATCGTCGCGATTGCACAGCCTGACTTCTCGCAGCTGAGTTTTTGGTGCTTGGTGTTTTTCGGCAGTGAGGGAGTTAATTCTCTCTCTCTGTGCTAGACGAGGCCCAGCCTCACCCAGCTGCAGTTGATTCTGCAGTATTGAGACTCCTTCAAATACCTGCCGGTCTGATGGGGTGTTGTCGGTGAAAGCATTTCATACAGACCATCAGAGCGGATCGTGGTATTGAAGAGTTTGGAGCTAAGTGTACTCGGTGTAGTTTTTTCCCTTCCTCGCGTTATCATTTATCTCCTTACATGTTTGTGCTCCTTCTGATATTGTGGTGTTAGTTTTTGTAGGCAAGGTGGTTTTTGGTTTTCCCCTTGTACTGTCTCGTTCGTCTAGTACTGTGTATTAGTGTTTACTACCCTGTCCCCTACTGTTGTGATCGGGGTCCTTCTCAGGACTAGATTACTGAGGTTCAGGGATTCTCAGAAGGTAGGGTTACGCTGGCGGCTTGGACCTCTGTACCATTAACAGTACCTCCAGGTAGAGGGATTAGTCAGGGCCCTAGCTTAGGGTCAGCATAGGACCCTGTTCTCCTGTACGCAGTGACAGCGTGACAACTACACTTTGGCACTCCTGCATGTACATGGTGGTCTGTGTAAGGATATCATCAGTCATACGTAACATGCGTATTTTCAATGCATACTACTAACGCTTACTTCTAACGCATAGTCACATGCACTACTATTAAAACATGCATATTTCTATTTATGTAGTACCACATTTGTTTCATATATTTTTGGATTTTTAGTATTCTTATACGTTACTTTCATAGGACTTTTTCTTTATTAGAAGATTTGTATGACATACACTGCATCAGTCTAGTTCACATACTATTTCTTTGCCACACTTTTTCTGTGGTGTTTGACTTTATCCTCTAACACTACTGTATTTATATGTGACAATGTAACTACAGTACAGAAATATAATTGCAAACATATGAGTAACAAAAGCTTATATTGACAGTTAGAATGAGTTAATGCAGCAAGTCAATATTTGCAGTGTTGACCCTTCTTCTTCAGGACATCTGCAATTCTCCCTGGCATGCTCTCAATCAACTTCTGGACCAAATCCTGACTGATAGCAGTCCATTCTTGCACAATCAATGCTTTCATTTTGTCAGAATTTTTAGGTTTTTGTTTGTCCACCCGTCTCTTGATGATTGACCACAAGTTCTCAATGGGATTAAGATCTGGGGAGTTTCCAGGCCATGGACCCAAAATCTCTATGTTTTGTTCCCTGAGCCATTTAGTTATCACCTTTGCTTTATGGCAAGGTGCTCCATCATGCTGGAAAAGGCATTGTTGATCGCCAAACTGCTCTTGGAGGGTTGGGAGAAGTTGCTCTTGGAGGACATTCTGGTACCATTCTTTATTCATGGCTGTGTTTTTAGGCAAGAATGTGAGAGAGCCGATTCCCTTGGCTGAGAAGCAACCACACACATGAATGGTTTCAGGATGCTTAACAGTTGGCATGAGACAAGACTGGTGGTAGCGCTCACCTTGTCTTCTCCAAATGAGGCGTTTTCCTGATGTCCCGAACAATCGAAAAGGGGATTCATCAGAGAAAATAACTTTACCCAGTCCTCAGCAGTCCACTGCCTGTACCTTTTGCAGAATATCAGTCTGTCCATGATGTTTTTTTCTGAGAGAAAGTGGCTTCTTTGCTGCCCTCCTTGAGACCAGGCCTTGATCCAAGAGTCTCTGCCTCACAGTGCGTGCAGATGCACTCACACCTGCCTGCTGCCATTCCTGAGCAAGCTCTGCACTCCTGGTAGCCCGATCCCGCAGCTGAAACACTTTTAAGAGACGGTCCTGGCGCTTGCTGGTCTTTCTTGGGCACCCTGGAGCCTTTTTGGCAACAATGGAACCTCTCTCCTTGAAGTTCTTGATGATGCGATAGATTGTTGACTGAGGTGCAATCTTTCTAGCTGCGATACACTTCCCTGTTAGGCCATTTTTGTGCATTGCAATGATGACTGCACGTGTTTCTTTAGAGATAACCATGGTTAACAGAAGAGAAACAATGATGCCAAGCACCAGCCTCCTTTTAAAGTGTCCAGTGGTGTCATTCTTACTTAATCATGACAGATTGATCTTCAGCCATGTCCTCATCAACACCCACACCTGTGTTAATGGAGCAATCACTGAAAAGAGGTTAGCTGGTCCTTTTAAGGCAGGACTACAATGATGTTGAAATGTGTTTTGGGGGATAAAGTTCATTTTCTAGCCAAATATTGACTTTGCAAGTAATTGCTGTTAAGCTGATCACTCTTTTATAACATTCTGGAGTATATGCAAATTGCCATTAGAAAAAGTGAAGCAGTAGACTTTGTAAAAATTAATATTTGTGTCATTCTCAAAACTTTTGTCCATGACTGTAGTGTAATACATTGTATGACTAATAATGTATGTCCTGCATGAACCTGATACATGTACACTTCTGTATATGTTTTGCTATATTCCCAATATGGGCTCTATAAATCTATATGTTTACATCAAACTTAATATTTAAATATTTTTCACTTGTCACATATTCATATTTTTCTTCATATACATATATACACTCCCTCTATTTTTACCTTCGACCACTGCAGGTTATTATAATTCACTTAACATTATTTATAAAGTTGCTGGTCCCACATTCATTTTCAGTTTTACCTTTTTATTATTAATTTCTCATTTTTTCACAACACCACTTGTACCTTACAATTCCCAATACATAGCAGTGTTCACATTCTTTGTTTTTCACAAATACCAATAACAGAGTCTTACCATTTTTTTCTTACTTGCGTTATATTCTCATGCAGAAATCATTGGCGTCTGGCCAGTGTCTTTCTGTTTCCAGGGAGTCACGTCAGATATCCACAGGTGTCCTCGGTTTCCAGGAAGTGACGTATCACCAACCTCAACGATTCTCTCACATGACGGCACCTCCTGATCACATAACCTCACGCACGTCTAGTGGCGTCACTATGGCAATGGTAAACATTGCTCATCACTGCTTTACAACTCCCTGGCGATATCACATGATTTTATAGCTTCGGATACACCACATGACCGGAAGCCGGAAGTAAGCATAGTGCGTGCACGGCCATTAAATCAGGTACATATGGAGCTCCACAACTATTATTGGCTATCGACACCTTAAATAATCTAACTGGCCAGTACCCAATCACCACTGGACGAAGCATTTCATTGCAAAACGCGCGTCGGGTGTGGTGGGTCCCCAGTCATCTACACTGTGTTCCAAATTATTATGCAAAAATTGTTTAGGAGTGATAAGATAAGAATTTTTTTGTTTGTTAGTTAAACTCATTGATGGTGATGTGTGTCAGGGCTCTTTATATCAATGTAAGCGATTGCAGACACCTGTGCTAATTAGTTTGGCAGGTGTGTCCAATGAAAGGCAAGACTACTTAAGAAGGCTGTCCCATATTATTAAGCAGCTTACATTTTCTGCCAAAATGGGAAAGAAAAAGGATGTGTCGGCTGCTGAGAAGCAACAAATTGTGGAGTGTTTAGGTCAAGGCATGACTACAAACAACATTGCCAAGACACTTCATCGTGATCATCGCACAATCAAGAAGTATGTAGCTGATTCACAGTACACACGTGTGCATGCTGATAAGGGAAAATTGAGGACTCTTTCCTACAGGCAATTACATCAGGTTAAAAGAGCAGCAGCAAAAAAAGCCTTGTCATAGCAGCAGACAAGTTTTTGAAGCTGCTGGTGCCTCCAACGCCCCCGAACAACAAGATGCAGGGTCCTTCAGAGGTTTGCAGCTGTGCGTAAGCCATCGTGTCGACCTCCTCTATCCACTGCACACAAGCAGAAACGGCTCCAGTGGGCCAAACAATACATGAAGACTGACTTCAAAACTGTTTTGTTCACCGATGTGTGCCGTGCAACGCTCGATGGTCCAGATGGATGGAGTGGAGGATGGCTGGTTGATGGACACCCCATGCAAACACGGCTATGGCGCCAACAAGGACGAGGTGGAGTAATGTTTTGGGCTGGAATCATGGGGAGAGAGATTGTCTGCCCCTTTAGGATCCCTTAACGGGTAAAGATGAACTCCATAGTGTATGTTGAGTTTCTCAAGCAGCACTTCCTGCCATGGTTCAAGAAGAAGAACCGTGCATTCCGCAGCAAGATAATTTTCATTCATGATAATGCACTGTCTCATGCTGCACATAACACATCTGCATCTCTGGCTGCTATGGGCATAAAAGGGGACAAACTTATGGTGTGGCCTCCATGCTCCCCTGACCTCAACCCCACTGAACCTCTGGAGCATCATCAAAAGGAATGTCTATGATGGCGGGAGGCAGTTCACATCTAACCAACAGCTCTGAGAGGGTATTCTGTCCTCATGCAAAACAATTGAAGCAGAAACCATCCAAAACCTGACAAATTCAATGGACGAGAGAGTTCAGAAGCTCCTTTCGAACAAGGGGTCCTATGTTCAAATGTAACATCACCTAGAATAAAGTTTTGAGTTAAAAACTGTTTGATTTCAGTTTGTAATAACCTGCTAATGCCTATAATTTCAAAAATGACCATTTTTTTGTTCTTTATTAAAATGAAAAGGTTGAAAACTCTGCTGTGCATAATAATTTGGAACATGCATTTTGAGTGCAGTTTGAGTGTTTTATTTTTTAAAAAATATACTGTTATCATAGGCAGTTTGTACAAAAACCTTTTAATTGTACTAATAGTTATTTGACTGGAAAATTACAATGACTGCAATTCATATAGGTCATTTGTGAAAATCTGAGAAAATATTATTTGCATAATAATTTGGAACACAGTGTATCTCTGAGGTACAGTACCCGTCATTATGTACTCTGTGTGAAACTATTTGCATTTACCTCCATATCCCTTTACGTGCTGCTTTGTTAGCCTCACACCTTGCCAACATATATATATATTTATTACCAGAAACTTTGCCTTTTACAGTTTTATCTTGGCCTTTGTGTGAAACTACAAGTTTTCTTTGTGTAAACACTTAGAATTTGTGGCTTATGTATTGTATTTTAGATATAAAAGTGTCTAAATATGCACATTATGGCAACACCTATAGTACGTTTTTTAGGATTACTTTGTTTCCCCCCCCCCCCTTGTTTTGGACTAGTATATGTGGATTAGGGTTTATGCGAATAAGCTGAGTACTATTTTATGTTTTGCATCATCTGGGTGTACCCACCTTGTTCCTGTAACCTGCGGTGCTCTTTTTTATAAATATTGTTTTTAAAATATATTCAATAAACTTTTTTTTTTTTTTTTTTTATCTTTATACTTTGGCCTTTTGTAAAGTTAGCTTTACGGCCATCTAATAAGAAGATAATTGGTTGGTGTATTTATGGTGTACTTTATAGTTAACTTTGCTCAGTTTCTGGACCACTTTGTATGTACCTTGCCACTTAGTTCGATATTTACTTTCCACTGTGGGAATCAGCACTATGACTCGATCTCCAGGGCTAAACTGGGCCTTGCCGCCTGACTGTAGATCAATGATTGGGCCTATTGTGCTTGGAGGAGGCTCTCTCACAATCGGCATTATCTCTGCAATTCTCTCTTGCATACAGGCCACATGCTCAATGATGCTCCAGTGGGGTGTAATTTCTGCTTCCCATGACTTTTTATCAACATCCAGGAGACCCATGGAGTGAAGGCCATACAACAGCTCAAATGGAGAGAAACCTTTTGAGGCCTGTAGAACTTCCTAATGGAAAACAGCAGATAAAGGTATAGGCAGTCTCAGTCTTGGCCATCCTTCTCACAGACTTTCTTGAGCATGGTCTTCAGGGTTTTATTAAACCTCTCCACCAGGCCATCTGTTTGCAGATGGTACACCAATGTCCTGAGTTGCATAATCTGGAGGGCCCTACAGAATTCTCTCATCACTTTGAACATGAACGGGGTTCCTTGGTCCGTCAGGATCTTCTTTGGCAGGCCGGTTTGGGAAAAGATATGGACCAGTTCTCGGGTTATACTTCTGGCGGAGGAGCTTCTTAGGGGTACCGCCTCCAGGTACCCTGTCACATAGTCCAAGACAACCAGGATATATTGATGCCCTCAGGAGGACTTTACAAAGGGTCCGACTACAATCATTGCGATGCGGTCAAACAGGACCCAATAATGAGTAATGGCATTAGGGGACTCTGGAAGTGAGAGACTGGGGCGGTTAACTGGCAAGTGGGACAGGATCTACAATCTCAAAATCTCTCTGTGACATTCGGTCCAGTAGAACCTTGTAAGGATTCATAGATGGATAGAACATGTACCCGTTATAGTCTATAGGGATATTCACCTGGAGACTGTGTCCACAAAAAAATCACAGAGACAAGTCCTTTTTTGATACGGGTCATGGATCATAATCACTCACAAGGTACATTCATACAAACAAGGTTTTTGTCTGTATGGAAAACGGACAGCAAATGGACTCAATGTTAGGTAATGTACTAGTGCATACTGTCTTTTTTTTCAGATCCTAAGGTTTGTGTGAAAAAAATTGCAGCTTACTTCAGTCCGATTTACAGACCAGACTAGTTCATGTAAGCAGCAGACATCTCCAACACCATTATGCTATGTGGACTTGAAAGTCCAAATATGCCTGTGAATGAGCGCCAAATAACTTGAATATAGTTAATCTTCTCTTGTTACTGGCCTGTAAGTGGCCACTGTAAATGGGCTGTTAGATGGAACATTGCCAGTGTTTCACCTGAAAAGCCATTGCTGGAGACCATGACAAGAAACTGACTATCAAGTGAGAGGGGGGCTCAAGCTGGACTTTTGCACCGAAGTCCATTAGCCTTCAGCTACACGCCTGATTAAAACTGCTGTTATTATCCTATTAATGTGATTTTATTGCATGCGTGATTCATGTGCTGTAACTCTTTTGATATCATCATTCCTTTACTGCAATATTACTTTAGTTTATTAACTCTATGCTGTTCCATCGATGTGTTCATTATGCCTGAACTAAAAAAAGTATTGGTTGCATGATTTCTGACTTATAACTGTGCAAGAGGATTATCCCTTTACGCTGACATTGCTGTATATTAATGCTGTCCTCTGCTTTTGACACAGTTGACCACTGCCTTCTACTACAGATTCTCTCCTCCTTTGGCGTCAAGGACCTCGCCCTATCCTGGATCTCCTCATACCTTTCCAACCGCACATTCAGCGTCTCCCACTCCCACACTACCTCCTCGTTCCACCCTCTCTCTGTTGGAGTTCCCCAAGGCTCTGTTCTAGGACCCCTACTCTTCTCAATCTATACACTTGGCCTGGGGCAACTCATAAGGTCCCACGGATTCCAGCACCACCTTTATAATGTTGACACTCAGATATACCTCTCTGGCCCAGACGCCACCTCTCTGCTGTCCAGAATCCCGGAGTGTACAGTCATGGCCAAAAGTTTTGAGAATGACACAAATATTAATTTTTACAAAGTCTACTGCTTCACTTTTTCTAATGGCAATTTGCATATACTCCAGAATGTTATAAAGAGTGATCAGCTTAACAGCAATTACTTGCAAAGTCAATATTTGGCTAGAAAATGAACTTTATCCCCCAAAACACATTTCAACATCATTGCAGCCCTGCCTTAAAAGGACCAGCTAACCTCTTTTCAGTGATTGCTCCATTAACACAGGTGTGGGTGTTGATGAGGACATGGCTGAAGATCAATCTGTCATGATTAAGTAAGAATGACACCACTGGACACTTTAAAAGGAGGCTGGTGCTTGGCATCATTGTTTCTCTTCTGTTAACCATGGTTATCTCTAAAGAAACACGTGCAGTCATCATTGCAATGCACAAAAATGCCCTAACAGGGAAGAGTATCGCAGCTAGAAAGATTGCACCTCAGTCAACAATCTATCGCATCATCAAGAACTTCAAGGAGAGAGGTTCCATTGTTGCCAAAAAGGCTCCAGGTCGCCCAAGAAAGACCAGCAAGCGCCAGGACCGTCTCTTAAAAGTGTTTCAGCTGCGGGATTGGGCTACTAGCAGTGCAGAGCTTGCTCAGGAATGGCAGCAGGCAGGTTGAGTGCATCTGCACGCACTGTGAGGCGGAGACTCTTGGAGCAAGGCCTGGTCTCAAGGAGGGCAGCAAAGAAGCCACTTCTCTCCAGAAAAAACATCATGGACAGACTGATATTCTGCAAAAGCTACAGGCAGTGGACTGCTGAGGACTGGGGTAAAGTTATTTTCTCTGATGAATCCCCTTTTTGATTGTTTGGGACATCAGGAAAACGCCTCATTCGGAGAAGACAAGGTGAGCGCTACCACCAGTCTTGTCTCATGCCAACTGTTAAGCATCCTGAAACCATTCATGTGTGGGATTGCTTCTTAGCCAAGGGAATCGGCTCTCTCACAGTCTTGCCTAAAAACACAGCCATGAATAAAGAATGGTACCAGAATGTCCTTCCAAGAGCAACTTCTTCCACCCTCCAAGAGCAGTTTGGCGATCAACAATGCCTTTTCCAGCATGATGGAGCACCTTGCCATAAAGCAAAGGTGATAACTAAATGGTTCGGGGAACAAAACATAGAGATTTTGGGTCCATGGCCTGGAAACTCCCCAGATCTTAATCCCATTGAGAACTTGTGGTCAATCATCAAGAGACGGGTGGACAAACAAAAACCTAAAAATTCTGACAAGATGAAAGCATTGATTGTGCAAGAATGGACTGCTATCAGTCAGGATTTGGTCCAGAAGTTGATTGAGAGCATGCCAGGGAGAATTGCAGAGGTCCTGAAGAAGAAGGGTCAACACTGCAAATATTCACTAGCTGCATTAACTCATTCTAACTGTCAATATAAGCTTTTGTTACTCATATGTTTGCAATTATATTTCTGTCTGTGATAAAAACATCTGTCAAAACACACATAAAAACCAGAGGGCAGCAGATCATGTGAAAATATAATATTTGTGTCATTCTCAAAACTTTTGGCTATGACTGTATATCAGCCATATCCTCCTTCTTCTCCTCCCGCTTCCTCAAACTCAATGTGGACAAATCTGAACTCATCATGTTTCCCCCATCTCACAGATCTTCCTTACCTGACCTATCCATCACAATTAACGACATCACGCTTTCCCCCGTACCGGAAGTCCGCTGCCTCGGAGTAACCCTTGACTCTGCCCTGTCCTTCAAACCACACATCCAAGCTCTTTTTACCTACTATCGCCTTCAGCTCAAAAATATTTCCAGAATCCGTCCTTTCCTCAACCCTCAATCTCCTAAAATAATTGTACCCGCCCTCATCATCTCCCGCCTCGACTACTGCAACATCCTTTTCTCTGGCATCCCTGCTAACACCCTCGCACCTCTCCAGTCCATCCTTAACTCTGCTGCCCGACTAATTCATCTCTCTCCTCGCTACTCCTCCGCTTCTTCCCTCTGCAAAACTCTTCACTGGCTCCTATTCTCTCAGCGCATCCAGTTCAAATTACTAATACTGACCTACAAAGCCATCTATGACCTGTCTCCTCCATATATCTCTGAACTAATCTCACGATATCTTCCCTCACGTAATCTTCGATCCCCAAGACCTCCTTCTCTCCTCCACACTTATTCGCTCCTCACCCAACCGCCTCCAAGACTTCTCCCAAATATTCCCCATCCTTACAGCCTGCAATGACCCTGCTACCTCCTCACCATTACTGGAGATATCGCCTCAACCAACACCTGAACTGCTGCAACCCACCAACCTGCTGTCTCCTTCCCCACCATCCTGTAGAATGTAAGCCTGAAAGGGCAGGGTCCTCTCCCCTCTGTATCAGTCTGTCATTGTTAGTTTGTTTACTGTAAGTGATACCTGTAATTTGTATGTAACCCTTTGTCATGTACAGCACCATGGAATCAATGGTGCTATAGAAATAAATAATAATAATAATGATGTAGCATAAATGTTTCCAAAGTTAACTAGTATTGGGAAACTCTTAATTTAACAATGTTTTAACTGGCCTATAGCGGTGCTAAAATAAAAAGGTACTGCTTATGGCATCTTTTGTCGATCTCCTGGCTTTCTCTTAGAGGAGTTGCCCGGCCTTAGGGTACAAGTCTGAAGTCACCTACGCGACTGTAGACTTGTGAATCCTCATAGTGTATGCACTGCGTAATGTGATGATTCTCTGGTGCCGGCAACAGGAGCAGGCAGTTATGTCACAAGTATGCAATTTGCATACTTTGAGCAACATTGTGACTAGACTTGTCTGGCTACGCTCAATACCCTTGCATTGAGCGAAGCCACACACAGCGTCGGACTGGAGTAGTTTGGGCCCACCAGAGAAAATCATTCTAGGGGCCCACCATGCTTAAAGGGACTCTGTCACCCCATTTTTCTTATATAAGCTGCAGCCACCGCCATCAGGGGCTTATCTACAGCATTCTGTGATGCTGTAGATAAGCCCCCAATATAACCTGAAAGATAAGAAAAATTAGTTATATTTATACTCACCCGGGGGCGGTCCGATGCTGTCTGGTCCGATGGGCGTGGCGGTCCGAGTCCGGCGCCTCCCATCTTCTAGCGATGACGTCCTCCCCTTGCTTCTGGCGCGCTCCTGCGTACTGATCTGCCCTGTTGATATTCTATAAGCACAGAAAGACTATTATTTAGACATGTGCCACATACACACACTAGACATGACACATAGACACCAGTCACATGCTAGACACAGGATACATACACACCAGACACATGAAACACACCAGTCAGACGCTAGACACAGGATTAGAGATGAGCGGATTCCTGGATGTTTGGGTCCTGCAGAACAGTTAAAAAAAAAAAAAAAGTCCAGGTTCGGGTACCAGAACAGTACCCGAACCCCATTCACTTGAATGGGGGGCCTGAACATCCAGTGTTTACCACGCTGTCACGTGCAAGACAGCGCAGCAAACACTGCTTCTGATCGGCGGTAAAATAATTACCGCCGATCAGACAGCTGAGGTTCACAGGCTGTCAAATGATGTGAGTCCGCAGCTGTGATCGGAGGTATAAAGTTTACCTCCGGTCCCCGGCATCAGCTAATGGGTCTACTGCTCCCATCAGCCTACGCCTGCTGCTGCTAATAACAGCGACAGCAGGAGCTGCTGATGGTGGTATTCATTCATTCAGCCGGCGCCCACACTCTAAATTAATTTAAAAAGAAGAAACGACGTGGGTTCCCCTGTATTTTTGAAAACCAGCCAGGCAAAACTGACAGCTGTGGGCTGCAACCCTGAGCTGTCAGCTTCAGCATGGCTGGTTATGAAGAATAGAGGGGTCCTCATGCTGTTTTTTTTATTTAAATAAATAATTAAAAAAATGACGTGGGACCCGCCACCATTTTTGACAACCACCCTTGCTAAAGCAGAAGGGGCTGGTATTTTCAGGCTGGTAAGGGGCCATTGATTTTTGCCCGGCCAGAATAAAGTCTTTAATTGAAGGAATGACACAGACTACTTTAATGATTCTAAATTAAACCATACTCACATCACCCATTTTATTGAATCCCTCATCTCCTGTAGTAAAACAAAAATAAAGAACAACAATATACCATACCTGTGCGTTGTTCTGTCCCACGCCGTAATCCATGTCTGGGGATAAACAGTTTTCAACCTGGACGGTGCCAAGATGCGACCGTCCAGGCTGAGAACCACTCAGGATTGAGCTGCTGCGAGCACAGCCTCAGTGACCAGCGGTGACCTCATCGAGGTTAAGGCAGATCACCAAGGCTGTGTTCCCAGCCGAGCCCCTGAACTGCGGTGGCCTCGGTGAGATCCCCGCTAGAACAGTAAGAAATTCCCACAGTGCAGAGGTGGGTTCACTGCAGTTCACTTTGAGTAATTTCTCCCTGTGAACTCACCAACGCACCGAGAGGCTTTTTCTCACTCCCCCCTTCTCCACACAGCCCCTGATCACCCCCCCTTTTCCACAAAGCTCAGCATTCCCCCTTTTCCACACAGCCCCTCATCACCTCCCTTTTCCACACAGCCCCTCATCACCCCTTTTCCACACAGCCCCTCATCATCATGACCCCATTTCCACGCAGCCAATCATCATGCCCCTTTTCCACACAGCCCCTCATTCTCATGCCCCCTTTTCACACAGCCCCTCATTGTTATTCCCCCTTCTCCACACATCCCCTCATTACCTTCCCTATGCAGCTGCATCCTCAGAGTACTCACACTGAGTTCTGGGTCTTCATTCCTAGCTGTACAAGTGGCCATTGTGCTGCTCCTCAGTCTTTTCCTCACAGGGCCCATTCCATTGTGCAGCCCCTCAGTACTCTTCTCACAGGGCTCCACGCTGCAGCCTCTCATTTCCTTCCTCTTCAGCATCCTCAGTACATCCATGCTTCCTGCTATCAGGTATTCACTGATCTGATAGAGGCCCCACCCCTTCCGGTGACATCATTCCCTCAAGAAATGAACTCCATTCTAGATGCTCCTGTGCTGTGTGCAGTCTCACAGTCTGAGTGTGCCGGCTGTGCTGTGCGTGGTGAGTTATTCCATACCTGATGCGGCTGTCTCTCTGCACTGCTCAGCAACAAGTGATGTGAGCGCTTTCTCATCACCTGCTGCTGCGGCTTCTATTGATCTCATCCAGCGCTCCGCAGCTGAGAAAGCGGTGAGCGCAATGAGATCAGTAGAAGCCACAGCAGCAGGTGATGACAAAGCGCTCACTGCACGTCACTTGTTACTGTTTGAGCACTGCAGAGAGGTAGCCTGCATCAGGAATGGAATAATGCACTCAAAGCTGAGTGCACGCAATTGTAATATAGGGCAGAGCAGGCACTAATGAATGAGGCAGGAGTCTGGTGAGGGGGAGGGCCCACTGGGGGGGGCGGGCCCACCGGAGGATTCTCCGATCTCCCGGTGGGCCAATCCGACCCTGGCCACACATGTCTAGTAGGCACTTAACTGCATCATATACAAATCATATACATATGGTCACACATTCACCACTCCCAACGCTGGAGAATCCTTACAGTGCACAGTGCATGCACTCTGAGGATTCACAAGTCTCCGTCACATATTGTGACTGCAGGCATGTGCCTGAAGGCCAGACAACCGTTTTTAGGATGGGGGTATCAGCCAATCAGTTTTTCCTATTTTGAACTTGTTGCTAAAGATGGCCATGGACAACTGCTATGGGGCCCAATGTTTTTTGATACACGCATCTATTATATGCTTAGTAGTGCATGTGGCCGTCAATAAGCTAAACGATTTTAGACTATTATTTTTAATCTTGTTATAAGATATCTTTCATACAGCTTCATCTTTTCTGCATTATAGGGTATTTTATGGTATAAAGAAATTTAGAATTACTGTGGTGCTTAGAGAAACTCCACACATATGGATTTAATACATAAATCTAAAGAAAAAGGTAAAAAGAAAACGGACGCCAAAACATGAAGTCATACATGCTTACTTTGCTGTTTTAAGGTCAGGCAAAGGAAAATAAATGACTTTTGGCTTCCCGACAAGTCTCTAGGTAACTGCTGTAAGAAAAACTATCTAGTTACTGAAACAATTACAGAGATAAACTTAAAATGCATTGTTTGATTGTTCTCAAAAAAAGCTTTTCTAAGAGTCTCTTATTCACATCCTCAAAATTACCCAGTTTTCTACTTAACAGTTATCTATCATTTATATCCTACCTGAGAAGAATGGCCAACTAAGTCTTTATTTCCCTATATTCTTCCAGTTACCACCTTCATCACTTCCGCTGTCAGGAGAAACCTTAGAATGGCTTTTTATTGTCTCTAGGAAATATTTATCATTAAGCTGGAACATTCAGTCCTAGTCTAAAAACAACTTATGTCATCATAAGAATTTCAAAAATCATCTAATTACTACGATAATTTTATGTGACTAATATAAAAAACAACAATTTTTCATGTCCGCGTGGGCCAAATCAGCATTTACAGCATGGTTTTTTTTTTAGAATGGTGCTAAATTTCTCAAGGGGCTTCACAGCCAATCAGTGGTTTAAGTAAAATAAAAAAGTAATCTCTGCATTCCTGCATAACATAATTACATACATGTGTGCGGGAATTCCAGTGCTCAGAATGTTTTGTACTGTTAGCTGTCAAGAAGAGAAGTTTCCCGTCACCTTATGAAATCAGTGTAGTACAAGGGTAGTACAAGCTCTCTTGGCCCTCAACGCAAGATTTTCAGAATTCATCACTCATAGTCTGTGAATTCCAGAATGATAACTGTGGAAAGGATAATTATCTATTAAATTACCCCCTTGCACATAAACCCTCATTCAGATGTCCATATTTTTACATACGTGAAAAACACAGACTGATTGTCATCAGCAATTGGTAAGTATTTGCTCAGTGATTTTTTGTACGCAAAAAAATATTTCATGCGATATGCAAAAAAAAA
Organism: Oophaga sylvatica; assembly: GCA_033576555.1. NCBI lineage: Eukaryota > Metazoa > Chordata > Amphibia > Anura > Dendrobatidae > Oophaga > Oophaga sylvatica. The sequence goes on from JARQOD010000006.1 coordinate 320,609,607, forward strand.
GAAAGAAAGGACAGCACCTCCAAAAATCATACAATGATCTAATGCCTCTCGGCAAAAATATATATAACTGAACATGAGGTTCTTAGTTTAACATTCTGATCAGACTGTATGAAGCCCACTGCCACGTCATGGCAAACCTCGTAGTGGGTCCTGACCAACCCTAAGGGAGCGGAGCCGTGCGGCGAACACCACCACCGCGCCAATGCACCAGCAGGGCAGACATCCTGTTGCCCCACAGCACCCGTGCTGCAAGACTGAGTCCCCATGACTCCAGACCGCACTGCCCCACCAGCACAAAGCCACAGCAACAATGGCCGCCACACTGCACCCACACCAAAAATTAAAGGAGTACTGAAACTCACATTCCTCTAGCTCTTCAGTGAGAGCAGAAAAGGGCTAGACCCATTACTATGCAGTCTCCTGCTAATTAAAATCGCCTGTGCCAAATGGGAGGAGTGCACATCCAAAGGAAAAAAAACAGATCATGCGATATGCAAAAAAAGAAAGGACAGCACCTCCAAAAATCATACAATGATCTAATGCCTCTCGGCAAAAATATATATAACTGAACATGAGGTTCTTAGTTTAACATTCTGATCAGACTGAATGAAGGGTTGCATCACATAAATGTATTGCCTAGTTTGTATAGTACTTCCAAATATCAACAACATCCAAAAGAAATATAGGAAGCTTAATCACCATAAAAATACAAATTTTATTCAAAATCTTTAAAATACATATGCGGATACAAAATCCGAAATGGGGACAGAGATATGCAGCAAATGGCCCAAAAACAGGTATATGCAAGGTAAAGAGATTCTAATAGCACATATGCCTATATTCAATGTTCATAAGCCACTCAGGCTAAAAAAATATCAAATAGGTATCGCTATATCCAATGATGTAAATATAACTAAAGACATCTCTAAAAAGAGTATGTATATGTGCATAAATCAATTAGAGAATAAATAAACTTGCTCCCCCACTAATAATGCTAGCGTTATAATACCAGTGTGCAAGTGCAGAGTCCTCAGCAAGTGCTGCAAATAAATGCAAGAGTTTGCACTCAAATGCACAAAGCGATTTGAAGCACATAAAACAATAAATTGCTAGTGGGAGATCATACCTGCTAGTAGCCTTGGCACCCCTGACGCGCGTTTCGCGTTTAGCTTGTTCACAAGGGAGCGTTGTATACATGTGCTCTTTGTTGCATTTGAGTGCAAACTCTTGCATTTATTTGCAGCACTTGCTGCGGACTCTGCACTTGCACACTGGTATTATAAAGCTAGCATTATTAGTGGGGGAGCAAGTTTATTTATTCTCTAATTGATTTATGCACATATACATACTCTTTTTAGAGATGTCTTTAGTTATATTTATATTATTGGATATAGCGATACCTATTTGATATTTTTTTAGCCTGAGTGGTTTATGAACATTGAATATAGGCATATGTGCTATTAGAATCTCTTTACCTTGCATATACCTGTTTTTGGGCCATTTGCTGCATATCTCTGTCCCCATTTCGGATTTTGTATCCGCATATGTATTTTAAAGATTTTGAATAAAATTTGTATTTTTATGGTGATTAAGCTTCCTATATTTCTTTTGGATGTTGAATGAAGGGTTGGTCAGGACCCACTACGAGGTTTGCCTTGACGTGGCAGTGGGCTTCATACAGTCTGATCAGAATGTTAAACTAAGAACCTCATGTTCAGTTATATATATTTTTGCCGAGAGGCATTAGATCATTGTATGATTTTTGGAGGTGCTGTCCTCTCTCTTTTTTTAGCATATTGCAAAAAAATATTTGCCAAGCTTCATCAACCAATTCCAATTTTAAAATTTTAAAACAAAATTCATGAACAACATCAACATTAAAAAAGTCAAGGCATATCCATAGAAAATACAGCAACTTACCAAAAAAAGACGGATTTTGGTAAGAACTTACCTGTAAAATCCTTTTCAGCGAAGGAAGGAAGAGAGACACAGTCATTACTAGTGGGTAGGCGGAGCCCAGATAGGATTGACACCTCAGATTAAAAAGAGTGTTGACCGGCCCCTCCAGCTCGGGCTCCTCCTACTCAGCTCTCCAGTCGTACACAAGCTTAAGGAAGAGCAATATCACCAACGGAGCAACATAACCCCTTCTGAAGGACTTCAGAGAAAAAAACACAAGAATACAGGTTATGCATGCATTTAGGCAAAATACCACACAGTTCCAGGTACTACTCACTGGACCTGACTACTGCGATGAGCTGGCGATGCTGGAACAGAGCCTTAGCGCGCCGACCTCAGCCCAGATAATCGCTATCAGAGAAGGGTCACGCCGCATCTGAAAACAACAACACACTTCTGCCATGGGAGGGAGCTGTGTCTCTCTTCCTTCCTTCGCTGAAAAGGATTTTACAGGTAAGTTCTTACCAAAATCCGTCTTTCAGCAGCAGATGGAAGGAAGAGAGCCACAGTCATTACTAGTGGGACGTCCCAAAGCAGTCCAGAAACTAGGGTGGGAAAAAAACCAAAATAGGCAGAATCCCAACAACCTAGATAAATGCGCAACAGGCGCCAAATACAAGTTAACTAGAACTTTAAACTACAGCCGCCTGCAGGACCCTACGTCCTAAGGCCGCATCAGAGGAAGCACTGACGTCCACCTTATAAAACTTTATAAACGTGTGGACGGAACGCCAGGTCGCCGCTCGGCAAAGCTGAGCTGCCGAAGCCCCTTGATGAAAGGCCCACGATGAAGCCACAGCCCTCGTGGAGTGAGCTCGAAACTTAATCGGGCAAGGTTCGCCTTTAAGTCGGTAAGCCTCCAAAATGGCCGACCGAATCCAACGAGCTATAGAGTCCTTGGAAGCTCGTTGACCACGCCGACGACCTGCTAGAATCACAAACAGAAAGTCTGACTTCCGAAAACTTTGAGTAACAGACAAACAGAACTTCAAGGCCCGCACTAAATCCAATGTGTGCAAGGCCCGTTCCTTTGCATTCCTCGGACCCAAACAAAGCGAGGGCAACACAATATCCTGGTTAACATGAAATTGCGACACCACCTTAGGTAGAAAGTCGCCCCGTGTGCGAAGCACTACTCGATCCGGGTAAAACTCCAGGAAGGAAGGCGAGCAGGAAAGAGCCACCAACTCAGAAGCCCTTCTCAAAGAGGTGACCGCCACTAAGAAGGCAACCCTCCAAGAAAGTAAAGAAAGGCTAGCAGAGTCCATAGGCTCAAAAAGGCCCATGCTGAAGAGCCTCCAAGACAAGGTTGAGCCGCCAAGGAAACACATGCGTCTTCCGCGGCGGAAACTGACGGGTTACTCCGCGAAAAAAAGGAACGTACGTCCCTACGCGAGGCGATAGCCTTCCCAAACAGCAAGGACAGAGCAGAAACCTGACCCTTCAGAGAGCTAACTGCCAAACCCTTGTGCAGCCCGTACTGCAGAAAGACCAACAAATTGGGAATGGGAAAAATCCTCGGGTTCCTTGAAGAACCCGAACACCACGAAAAGAAGGCTTCCCAAGTCTTGTGATAAATCTTAGTAGTAGCCGGACCTCTGGCAGCTCGCAGAGTGGCAATGACTTCGGCTGAGAAACCTCTACTGTTCAATATTTTGGTCTCAAGAGCCACGCCGTAAAACGCAGAGACTTCAAGTCTGGATGACGAACGGGCCCCTGGTTAACAGGCCCGGGTGAAGAGGAAGTGGGAATGGAGGTGCTGCCAAAAGCGACACCAGTGTCGAGAACCACGTCCTCCTTGGCCAATCTGGGGCTATCAACATAGCCGGGATTCTCTCCAGTCTGATCCGACGCAGCACCACAGGAAGCAAAGATATCGGTGGAAAGACATAGATTAGCTCGAATTGGTCCCACGGAGCCACCAGAGCATCCACCGCCACAGCCTTCAGGTCCCTGTATCTGGACATGAAGGTCGGTAACTTGTCATTGAACCTGGATGCCATCAAATCCACTTGGGGAGTTCCCCAACGGGAGTACAGCAGTGCAAAAAATTTTCGGATGAAGACTCCATTCTCCGGGATCCATCTTCTCGCGACTGAGAAAGTCCGCCGTGATATTCTTGACTCCTGGAATGTGTCGCAGAGATGGCTGGCACCCTGGTCTCGGCCCATAACAAGATCCGAGACACCTCCACCATGAGCCTGGAACTCCTCGTCCCGCCTTGATGGTTGATATACGCGACCGCCGTCGCATTGTCTGTCTGCACTCGGACTGGCAGACCGCTCAAAGGGACCGTCCAGTGTTGGAGGCAAAGGAAAAAATTGCCCTCAATTCCAGGATGTTGATCGGTAGAACAGACTCTTCCGATGACCATACTCCCTGAATCCAGGGATCGTTCCAGACATCCCTCCAGCCCTTCAGGCCGGCATCGGTGGTTATGACCGACCACCTCGGAGAGAGGAAAGACTTCCCCAGGGATAACGCTCCTGGACGTAACCACCATCCTAGGGATTCTCGCACCCTGTGAGAGATGATGACACTGCAATCCAGCAAAGCCTGCGATCGATCCCAACGGCTCAGAATGAGCATTTGAAGAGCCCTGGAATGAAACTGGGCAAACGGAAGTGCCTCAATGGACGCCACCATCAAACCCCGAAGGCGCATACACCTTCGAAGGGACAAAGCTGTCGAAGACTTCATAACCTGTACATGTCGAAGGAGACTTGCTTGCTTGACTGGAGGCAGAGACACCACTGCTCGTACCGTGTCGAAATGCATCCCCAAAAACAGGAATGACTACGACTGTTCCAGAGATGACTTCTCCCAATTGACCAGCCACCCGAAGTCCTCCAGGAGCTGAAGGGATAGATTGCAAGCAGTCACCGCTTCCTTCTTTGAGGACGCCACAAACAAAAGGTCGTCCAGATAGGGAAGAATCGAAACCCCCTGTCTTCGAAGAATTGCCATGAGAGGCGCCAGAATTTTGTTGTAGAAACTCTGAGCGCTGAGACCAACCCAAATGGCAGAGCCACAAACTGGTATCCTGGCAAAAACGAAGGAAGCGTTGGTGGGCCCTTCCGATTGGAAAGTGCAAATAAGCGTCGCGAATGTCGGTTGACACCAAAAAATCGTTCTGCGACAGGGCCGCCACAACGGAGCGAAGCGACTCCATGCGGAATTTCCGGGCGAGGACATGCCGATTCAATCTTTTGAGATCCAGAATGGGCCGAAATTTGTCCTCTTTTTTTGGGGACCACAAAGAGGTTAAAATATAACCCTCTTCCCCGGCCCTCCGGCGGAACCGGAACCACCACACCTTTCTGCAGAAAGGAATCTACCTCCCACAGTAGCGGGCTCTGACAGAACGCGAGATTGACAAAAAACTGACTGGGGGTTGAGAAAGAAAACTCTATGAAGCAGCCTGCCGACACAACCTGTGTCACCCAGGTGTCCGACACGCAGGAAGCCCTAGTCGGTTTGAATTGGAGTAAACGACCCCCCCACTCGAGAGCGCTCGAGTGATACCCTGACGTCAGACCGTCTTAGCGGGCTTTTTGTCTTAACGGAAGTTCTGTTTCCAGGGAATTTTTTTTTTTTTTTTTGAAAAAAAGAGAGACGACCCGAACCCCCAGAGGGCTGACCGAATCATCCCCTGGACCGAAAGGACTGCCGACAACTACCGGCACTAGTCCTGCCAGACGCAGAAGTCACAGCTCTGCGCTGCGGTAAAGCCGTTTCTTTTGCCTTTGCCTTGGCAATCAGCTCCGTGCGGTCAGACTCAAATAGCTGACCACCTTGTAAGCTAAAGATAGCAAAACCTGCTTGGAAACCGCGTCCCCGGTCCACTGTCTAAGCCACAGTGCTCTTCTGACTGTGACTGCCGAGGATTGCGCCCTGGATAGCAGTGACGCAGTATCCTCCAACAACTTGAAAAGCCCATCTACCTCGATAGAGGGGATCCATCTTGCCACGCCGTCCATAGACGGTCCAACCGGCTCAAGGAAGCTTTACAAGCACACATGGACTCTAGTACTGAATCCATGACCCGCGGCCTCGTAGATGGATTTTGCTGCCATCTACGTTTTTCTGTCCAGCGGATCCTGCAGACTCGCCTTCCCTTTAACAGGAAGATTTTGCTAAGCTGGGATAAAGGGACATTCACTTCAGGAGAAGGAATTCAATTATCAATCAATCAACTCCGTAGAACACGGATACAGTGTCTCAATTATCTGGACACAGGCGCTCCTTCTCCACTGTCCCATTAAGCTCATCCAGTGATGGTAAAGCTGATCGCGACTGAAAACATCCGGGCCGACTTACCAGGACGTCCAGTTACCTCCTCCGGTAACTGTAACGCCTCCAATAAAAACCTCTTTACGGCCCAAAGAGGGGCAGAGTGTCACTGTTATGTTTCGGTAGCTGAGGAGTGCAGGTAAAAAAGGCAATACACCAGAGCAGTTGGAATCTATGAGATTGCAGTACCCTGACTAACCACCACAACTAGAGGCAGCCGTGGAGCGTTCCTACGTTGGTCCTAGATGCCTCGTCACAGCCTGAGAAACTAACTACACCTAAAGATAGAAATAGGAAAGCTATCTGCCCCGGAGCAGAACCCCAAAGATAATAGAAAGCCCCCAAACAAGTAATGGCGGTTAGACAAGAAGAAATACTGACACAGAAAGAAAATAGTATGAGCAAACGCTGGGGCCCAAACTAACTAAATAGAAAAGGACAGGAAGGGTACTCACTGCAATCCCAGAAAACCCTGAAAAGCACCAACTCTACTAATTTCAAAAACACCTGAGATCACACGACCTCTACCACCTAAATTAGTTCTCTGGTGTAACAAAATCAAAACAGCAGCCACTGAAAAAACTGGAAAGAGCAAAAGTACAAACATCAGTGGCTGAACTAAACTGAGAGGGCAAAAGCCCCCGGAGGGGACCCTGAAGGCCCCCACAGAAGTGCAGGACAAAATGCAAAAATATAGCACAAAAACAAAAAGAAGAAAATGTCTTATCTGTTAGCAGGAGATGCAGACACGACACAGCAGGCTACAAGGGAAACAGGAATGAAGGATTCAGACCAGAACAATTGATCACCGGCAACCCTGATGGGAAGGTGACTCCCCTATATAAGACCAGTCAGTAACACCTGATTCCCAGTCCTCACAATCTTCACTGGACAGACCAGCACCGCTTGTAACCACCAGAGGAAGCCTCTGCTCAGAACTCATCTCAAACTCATTCACAACAGTACCCCCCCTTGAGGAGGGGTCACCGAACCCTCATTTGAGCAACCAGGTCGGTCAGGATGAGTTCTATGATACGCACGGATAAGTCTCCTAGCATGGATGTCCGAAGCAAACACCCAAGAATTGTCTTCCTGACCATAACCTCTCCATTTAACCAAATACTGGAGTTTCCGTCTAGAAAAACGAGAATCTAATATTTTCTCAACCACATACTCCAGATTGCCCTTAACCAAAACAGGGTCAGGAGGCACAGCAGCAGGAACCACTGGCTCAACAAACCTCTTCAACAAGGACTTGTGGAACACGTTATGGATCTTAAATGTCCCTGGAAGAAGCAAACGAAAAGAAACAGGATTAATAATCTCCATGATCTTATAAGGTCCAATGAACCTAGGCTTAAATTTAGGAGATGCTACTCTCATAGGAATATTCTTTGAGGACAACCAGACCAAGTACCCCACTTTAAACCGAGGACCATCAGTCCTATGCCGGTTAGCAAACCGCTGGGCCTTCTCCTGAGAGAGGGACAACCTCTCCACTACCTGGTCCCAAATCTGTTGCATACGCTCCACAACAGAGTCAACACCTGGACAGACAGAAGCCTCCGTCTGTCCTGAAGAAAATCGAGGGTGAAACCCAGAATTACAGAAAAACGGAGACATCAAAGTGGCAGAGCTAGCCCTATTATTAAGAGCAAACTCAGCCAAAGGCAAAAAAGAGACCCAGTCATCCTGATCAGCAGACACAAAGCATCTTAGATAAGTCTCCAATGTCTGGTTTGTTCTCTCAGTTTGACCATTGGTCTGAGGATGAAATGCCGAGGAGAAAGACAATTGAACACCCAGTTTAGAACAAAAAGTCCTCCAAAATCTGGAAACAAACTGGACTCCTCTGTCAGACACAATGTTCTCAGGAATGCCGTGTAAACGAACCACTTGCTGAAGGAACAACGGCACCAATTCAGAGGAGGAAGGCAACTTAGGTAATGGCACAAGATGTATCATTTTGGAAAACCTATCACAAATTACCCAGATGGTGGTCATTCTCTGAGAAACAGGAAGGTCGGAAATGAAATCCATAGAGATATGGGTCCATGGTCTCTTGGGCACAGGCAATGGCATCAACAAACCACTAGAGCGAGAGCAAGGCTTGGAGCGAGAGCAAGTCCCGCAGGACTGCACAAATTCCCTGACATCACGATACAAGGTAGGCCACCAAAAGGACCGACTAACCAAGTCTCTGGTACCAAAAATTCCGGGATGTCCAGCCAATGCGGAACAATGAATCTCAGACATCACACTCTTTTTCCACTGGTCCGGGACAAACAATTTTCCAACAGGGCAGCACTCGGGCCTATCCTCCTGACACCCCTCCAGAGCAAGTCTCAAATTGGGCGAGATGGCGGAAAGAACTACACCCTCTTTCAAAATAACAGAAGGATCAGATAACTCAGGAGAGTCCGCAAGGAAACTCCTCGAGAGGGCATCCGCCTTAACATTCTTAGTGCCAGGAAGAAAGGAAACCACAAAATTAAAACGTGTGAAAAACAAGGCCCACCTGGCCTGTCTAGGATTGAGTCGCTTGGCAGATTCCAGATAGACCAGATTCTTATGGTCCGTAAGGACCACCACCTGATGTTTGGCTCCCTCCAGCCAATGTCTCCACTCTTCAAAAGCCCACTTCATGGCCAATAACTCCCGATTACCCACGTCATAATTACGTTCAGTAGGAGAAAATTTTCGAGAGAAAAAGGCACAAGGGTTACTTTTAGAGGTCTCTGGATCTTTTTGGGACAAAACGGCACCTGCCCCAATTTCAGAGGCATCAACCTCCACCTGAAATGGCAGAGAAACATCAGGCTGCCGTAGAACAGGAGCAGAAGTGAATCTCTGCTTAAGTTCCTGAAATGCAGAGACTGCCTCAGGAGGCCAATTCACCACATCAGAACCCTTTCTGGTCAAATCAGTTAATGGTTTAACAATAACCGAGAAATTACCAATAAATTTACGATAAAAATTGGCAAAACCCAAAAATCTCTGAAGAGCCTTTAATGAAGTAGGTTGGACCCAATCACAGATGGCCTGAACCTTGACCGGGTCCATTTCAATAACAGATGGAGACAAAATGAATCCCAGAAATGAGATCCTCTGTACGCCAAAAAGACACTTTGATCCCTTCACATACAGAGCATTCTCTCTCAAAATCTGGAATACAGTTCGAACATGTTTCACATGAGAGTCCCAGTCATTAGAAAAAAATCAAGATATCATCCAAATAAACAATCAGAAATTTGTCCACAAAATCCCTGAAAATGTCATTCATGAAGGACTGGAAGACGGAAGGAGCATTAGTGAGCCCAAAGGGCATCACTAGGTACTCAAAATGCCCTTCAGGGGTATTGAATGCCGTCTTCCATTCATCCCCGTGCTTAATGCGAATAAGGTTATACGCCCCCCTGAGGTCAAGCTTGGTAAACCAAGTAGCGTTTTTCACCCTGGAAAACAAGTCAGAAATCAAGGGTAACGGGTATTGATATTTCACTGTAATATTGTTCAAGAGACGATAATCAATACACGGCCTTAATGAACCATCTTTTTTGGCCACAAAGAAAAAACCGGCAACTAAGGGTGAAGAGGATGGTCTGATATGACCCTTCTCCAATGATTCCTTGATATAAGACCGCATAGCGTCATGTTCAGGTATAGACAAGTTAAAAAGGCGACCTTTAGGGAATTTACTACCCGGCACTAATTCAATAGCGCAGTCATAGCTCCTATGGGGAGGCAAGGATGCAGATTTACTTTCGCTAAACACATCAGAAAAATCAATTTAAAAAGTCAGGAACATCCTGAGCCTGGGGGGAGGCAGAAAAAACAGGAGTGTTGGTATTAACACATTGGCAGCCCCAACTGGTTACAGACACAGATTTCCAATCCAAAACAGGATTATGAGACTGTAACCAAGGGAAACCCAGCACGATAATGTCATGCAGATTATACAGAACCAAAAATTTGCAGCACTCCTGGTGATCAGGTTCAACCCTCATTATCACCTGAGTAGAAAACTGGGGTTTATTCTCAGCCAAAGGGGTAGAATCGATCCCCAGTAGGGGAATAGACTTCTGTAGGGGTATCAAGGGAAACCCACAACGTTTAGCAAAATCATAATCCATCAGGTTAATAGCTGCTCCAGAATCAACGAAAGCCTGAGCAGAAAATGAGGACAGAGAGCATATCAGAGTGACAGTTAATAAAAACTTAGTCTGAACACTACCCAAGACAACTGAGCGTGCAAAACGTCTTCCCCGCTTAGGGCAGACTGAAATAGCATGAGAGGCATCACCACAGTAGAAACATAACCCATTGCGCTTTCGAAACTCATGACGCTGTGCCCCAGACACCACTCTATCACACTGCATGGGTTCAGAAGCTGGTTCACAAGGCAACACCATTCCACGCATACTCCTCCGCTCACGCAAACGTCTGTCAATTTGAATCGCTAATGACATAGAATCATTGAGACCAGAGGGGACAGGGAATCCCACCATAACATCCTTTACATTATCTGACAGACCCTTCCGGAAAAGGGCTGCCAAAGCGTCGTCATTCCATTTGGTAAGGACTGCCCACCTACGGAATCTCTGACAGTATAACTCAGCGTCATAAGGCCCCTGATTTAATGCCAACAAGGCTTTTTCAGCTTGATCAGTGACATTAGGCTCATGGTACAATAGCCCCAAAGCCTGAAAAAATGCATCAACATCACTCAAAACAGGATCCCCAGGTGTCAGGGAAAAAGCCCAATCCTGAGTATCGCCGCGCAGGAGAGAGATGATAATTTGAACCTGCTGCGCTGCGTTCCCTGAGGACTTAGATTTTAAGGCAAAAAACAATTTACAATTATTTTTGAAATTCTGAAACTTAGCTCGATCCCCTAAAAACAAATCTGGCATGGGAATCCTAGGTTCCACAACAGGCAACCTAGCAAGATATGCAGCAATACTCTGAACCTCAGTGGCAAGCTGATCCACACGGCCAGACAACCGTGCAAACTCCATTGAGAGAAAAGATCCTCCCCAGCACCCAGAGATACAGAGGGAAAAAAAAAAATGCAACAAACAGAAAAATATCTCTGACAACTCTGACAACCTTTTTTCTTTCAATATATTTTTTCCCTTCTGTGAGTACCATACAATTTTCAATTTTTAGGCCGGTGATACTGTTATGTTTCGGTAGCTGAGGAGTGCAGGTAAAAAAGGCAATACACCAGAGCAGTTGGAATCTATGAGATTGCAGTACCCTGACTAACCACCACAACTAGAGGCAGCCGTGGAGCGTTCCTACGTTGGTCCTAGACGCCTCGTCACAGCCTGAGAAACTAACTACACCTAAAGATAGAAATAGGAAAGCTATCTGCCCCGGAGCAGAACCCCAAAGATAATAGAAAGCCCCCAAACAAGTAATGGCGGTTAGACAAGAAGAAATACCGACACAGAAAGAAAATAGTATGAGCAAACGCTGGGGCCCAAACTAACTAAATAGAAAAGGACAGGAAGGGTACTCACTGCAATCCCAGAAAACCCTGAAAAGCACCAACTCTACTAATTTCAAAAACACCTGAGATCACACGACCTCTACCACCTAAATTAGTTCTCTGGTGTAACAAAATCAAAACAGCAGCCACTGAAAAAACTGTAAAAAGCAAAAGTACAAACATCAGTGGCTGAACTAAACTGAGAGGGCAAAAGCCCCCGGAGGGGACCCTGAAGGCCCCCACAGAAGTGCAGGACAAAATGCAAAAATATAGCACAAAAACAAAAAGAAGAAAATGTCTTATCTGTTAGCAGGAGATGCAGACACGACACAGCAGGCTACAAGGGAAACAGGAATGAAGGATTCAGACCAGAACAATTGATCACCGGCAACCCTGATGGGAAGGTGACTCCCCTATATAAGACCAGTCAGTAACACCTGATTCCCAGTCCTCACAATCTTCACTGGACAGACCAGCACCGCTTGTAACCACCAGAGGAAGCCTCTGCTCAGAACTCATCTCAAACCCATTCACAACAGTCCCTTTGCCGAACCTCCTTGTCTAACGCGGGAAGGAAGGCACCGGCTTGTGTCACTTCCTGCCATGAGAGGATCTAGCTGACACTCAATAACCTAGAAAGACAGACAGGCCATCCATAGAAACTAGCGAGGGCCTCCATTTTGACACCACTGGAACCTCCGACCGCTGTGCTTGACGCCGTCGAGGTCTGCGTGTCAGATACGCGAGACTGATCCTGTAGCAGATCTGGGAGACGGTCTCTGACCTTGCACAGTATATGGCAGGTTAAAGTGTGTTTCTTAAAGAAAAAACGAACGCTGAAGGGTTAAAGCTCTTAAAGAGAGAGCTACCCCAGCTGTCCCTCATTAAGAGTTAACCGCCTAAGAAGGGGTTAAAGTCGCAGACTCCCCACACCTTGATAATGAAAAGAGTGTGCGAGCCCCTTGACAGTTATGCCACACTTAAACAAGAAAGTTCAACAAGATCGCTAAAAAATTGCGCTGTTTTGTAAATCGCAATGACCGCCAAAGTCATTAAGGGGATCACTAACCGCTTATGCGTTGTTAATGAGATCGCCCAGATTGGCAGCTACTAGCGACATTAAAAATGATCACACAAACGATCGCATAGTATGCGTCGTTATCGGGATCGTTAGCAGGAACGTATAGTGGCAATATTAATGTCACAGGCTCCCCACAACCTTTTTAGGAAAATGGTGTGCGAGCCCCCTGGGATAACAGCTGCAGGACACCACAGTCTGCCCCCTATTTGTGCCTCAGAAAGGCGCCCGCGCTGTGGGGGTGAGGGGGTTAAACTTCTGCCCTAAACGGGTAGAAGCGACTCACCCAGCTGGTCGCGGTGTAGCGCTTGCCGGGAGGGGAGCGATGTCCGAGGGAGCTTTCAGCCTGCTTAGTAATGGCCGCCGCGCTGTGCCTCCGTGTGCTCCATGAGAGAAGCCGGAAATGGAGACTGCAGTAAAGCCCGCGCTCAGAGCGGCGCGAAAATTCAAAAAGGCGCGCAGCTCCTCTCTCCCCCGCTCCTATGTCCTGCAGGCATCCACCTGCGGACAAAAAACACAAGTCACCGCATGTATATTGTAACAGCGACTGCCGCAGCAGTCGCTGAATCACTCACACACATCAATAAAAATGTGGAGTACTCACCAGCCGAAGCGCCACAGGGACCCCCAGGAATTTGTGGCCCTATGCCCATCGCTTCCCCCCAGGGCGGGGAACGCAGTGACCCCAGCAGCGCGGTTTGCGTCCCCGCCAGGGAAGCCATCCTCATCCCCCCGGGCCGGCAGGGTTCTGCAGGGACCACCATACAGGGTAGTACAGATCCGCCAAGGGATGGGTGGGGGTCCAGCAGCGCTGAGACCCCTGAGACCTCTAGACCACTTCTGGTGATCCAAGTCTCTTGTCCGATAAAAAATAATAAAATTTTCTGAGGAGCTGCTTCCAGCAGCGACCATCCTCTGGGACCTCAAATTTTAGACTGGAGAGCTGAGTAGGAGGAGCCCGAGCTGGAGGGGCCGGTCAACACTCTTTTTAATCTGAGGTGTCAATCCTATCTGGGCTCCGCCTACCCACTAGTAATGACTGTGGCTCTCTTCCTTCCATCTGCTGCTGAAAAAACCCCCAATGATTAATCAGGCCCATAGATTTGTATGGCTGATTATGATCGTTGGGTCAGAACAAAAACCGGATATGCCTTTGTGCTGTTTCTTTTTTTTTGTGGACCGACAGCCTGCATAAAAACAACAAATGTACAGGCGAACAGCCCCATATAAGTGATGTGTTCTATTCGTGAAAAACATGGAAAGAGTGCGTAAGTGAAAATGGAGGTCTGAATGAGGCCTATAGGAGAGTGTTCACCACCACCTATAAATTTATTAGCAGATTCTTATTATTATAGTGCAATTTATTCCACAGCACTTTACATGTGACCGTGACTGTGATTAGTCACAATGTCCAATTGGATGCACAAAGAAATTTAAAGACAGATTTTTATGTATTTTTTTAAACAAAAGATTGAGCCCAATTCTAGTCCTATGATACTTCAAGCATATGCTGTTCACGCTCTCTCTCCTGGTCTTGATAGTGTACATCAATATTCTTTCTCTTAGGGTAACGTCACACTCAGCGACGCAGCAGCGATTCTGAAGATACAACCTGGCAGGGATCGTTGCTGCGTCGCTATGTATTCGCTGGTGAGATGCCAAACAGTCAGATCTTCCCAACGATGCAGCAACGATCGGCGACCCGTAGCGACCTGTGTAACGATGTGTCTCCTATGTGTCTCAGTGCAGAGTCGCTAGCGAGATCGTTGGTAAATGGTGTCAAACACACCGATGCATGCTACCCAGCGGGATCTCAACGACCAAAGAAAGGTCCAGGCATTTCTGACACGACCAGCGATCTCACAGCAGGGGCCTGATCGCTGGTAAGTGTCAAACATAGCGAGATTGCTGTTGCGTCACAAAACTTGTGACTCAGCAGCGATCTCGCTAGCGATCTCGCTTTAGTGTGACAGGGGCTTTAATGTCTGGGGCATTTTTTTTTAAGAAACACTTATTTTTGCCTAAGTATTTTGTAATACTTCTTCTGAATAAGCGTCTTAACTCATTTATGATTTTGATTTAGATACAGTATTGTGCAAAAGTTTTACACAGGTGTGGAAAAATGGAGCAATGTAAAGATACTTACAAAAATAGAAATGTTTTATTATTTAACAAAATGCAAAGGAAATGAACAAAAAAGAAATCAAATCAATATTTGGTGTGACCGTCCTTTGGCTTCATAACAGCATGAAGCATCAATTCTCCTAAATACACTTGTGCACAGTGTTTGAAGGAACTTGGCAGTTAGGTTTTTTAAAACATCTTGGAAAGCTAACAACAGATCTTCTATGGATGTAGACTTAAAGCGAACCTGTCAGCAGGATTTTGCTAAGTAAACTACAGACACTGTCAGGTTGTCAGTGTTAAATTGATTGAAACGATAACCGGGGTGAAGAAATCAGTCTGTGGTTCTTGTGTAATCAGTGTTAGAAGTTTTCAGTTAATGAGATGCCCGTGCTCCCAGGCAGGACTGTAGGCAGAGTCTTATCTTCCTCCTCTAAGCCAGGGAAACCAAGAAGAGACCTGCCCACAAACAGTCTCTATGATGTGGAACATGTTTGGGTCTCCCTTTCTTAAAGGACTTTTCCATAGACCACAGT
The DNA here is from genome assembly GCA_033576555.1 of Oophaga sylvatica. Taxonomy (NCBI): domain Eukaryota; kingdom Metazoa; phylum Chordata; class Amphibia; order Anura; family Dendrobatidae; genus Oophaga; species Oophaga sylvatica. Next base: position 320,625,091 of record JARQOD010000006.1, read on the forward strand.
TTTCAAAGACTATAGTCCACAGACTATGAATAAAATAATATAAATCAGAGTTACTCACCTTCTCTGGATCTAGCGCTGTCTCTCCGCCGCGACTCCAGTCTTTGTGTGCTGCAGGGTACAGGAACAAGGCATGGTTCATACAAGCACAACATACACAGCACACTAGCACTGCACACATTTCATACAAGTACAAACAATGAAGGGAAATAAAGACTAAGTCCTCATCATTAACATTCCTAATACATGAAAACTACAGTTAGTAAAAAAAAAACTTGGACAAGTACTCATCTTGATCTGTATCTTTAATCTAATCTATATCTACTTTTATATTAACAGACGATCACACAGAAGTTTACATTTGGTTCTAACCTTTTTGCCTTACAGCAAATGCTTTATTCACAGTGCCATTTATTATACATTAAGCTGCTGTTTCACTGGATAATCTGTCAGATTCCAACGTTTACGATCCATCGTCCACGAAAATTATGTAATGTGAGTGGGTTGAGCAACAGAATGATGTGTGTAAAAATGTTCATTAATCGTTTGCAAAATCATTTAGGCAAACAAAAAAATCCCATTCAACTATAATAATTGTGTAATATAAATGGAGATTGTTCGCTCATTCAACAATTTAACAGACAAAAGAAAAAGTGGACATTCAAATTTGAATAGGGTTGTCATAGTCATATTTGTGTCATTGATATTATTGCAAACACAGCTGTTCATGTAAAACTGTGCCATTCATTACTTGAACATCTCATCTCTAATAAAATTACTTTTAGTACAGTATCAACGAAAATGTTTGGACAATACTTTATGAACATGTACTCAAAACAAATAGTATCACTTCTAGGATAAGAATGCTGAAGACTCCTACACTTCAGAATACCTATGTGAGCACTGCGCGATCGGCGATGTTATAATGTAGCGATCATTATTCCAAGATTTCATTCACGATTGTGTAAATACTCGTCAGTTACTATCGCATTGTTGATTATTTACATGATTATCTGCTCATGGAAATGAACCTTTAATGTTACAAAAATGACACGAGCAGAAAGTGATGCATGAACATGTAAGCGTATGAAGAGAAAGATGGATTCGAATGGGGTTGCCTCCTCTGCTCCGTGTCCAGAACCACCGACACAGCTTCCAGTATTTTCAGGGGAAAGCCTACCGTTCCTGGACCAGCCATCCCATGTGACAGAAGGGGGCAGGGAGGAGTTTAAAGGCGCTGAGCGCGGGAAGCTGAGAAGAGTCCGGGTGGGAAACTGCAGTGCGCAGGAGAGTGAGTTGACAGCTGCGCCCCAGGCCCTACATGCAAGAGGCCCTCGACTCAGCACAGAAGAGAGTCGAACTGACATTCACCCGCCAGCCTCCGTGACTGGAGAACTCCCCCTGACAGGTTAGCAGTAGACACTGACGCGCTCAGGCCAGGTGAACTGTGCCGGAGGCCTGAGCTCCTGAGAGGAGTGTTTAGACTGACCGAGGAACGCAGTATCGTCCCTGCGTTGACTCGGGCAGTACGGAGCTTTTTGACGAAGACTGGTGGGAGCAGGACCTCGCCCCAGCCTACATCCTTCCGTTGTTTGCCTTGGAGATCATGTTCCTTTCGTGGACTGGGATCTGGAAGTGATTTCATGTGCCGCTACTGACGGTGCCAACGTGGGAGGAACGAACCCTTCAATCAAGTCTTCTTCAGACTGATAAGTGCTTTCCTGTCTTTCCTTTATTTTTTCCTTGCAAGACTGTTTCTCCTTTTCTTGTTGCATTTTACCCTCATTACTCCTCCCTGTGTGGAGTGTTCTGTTTTTGTGTAATAAACCTCTAACTCTTGATCTGCCTCACATCCGTGGCAACATCCCCTGTACCTGCAGTATCTTACAAACAATCTATCAGACAAAAGCAGCAGAAACCTTGAGGCACTACTATGGGAACAGAATGCATTTCCATAGGTAAGAAAGAAGGAGGGAAAAAAATAACTAAATGTTTATAACCAATATTTTTTGTTTTTTTCCTTACCCTGGTCTATGGATTGATGTAATTCTGAATTTCCCACATATGTAACTTATGGGGGAATGCTGTAATTCTATGCACAGCCATGTGAAAGTAACCTGCAACAATTAAGATGATATAGCGTTTACAGGAGCCCTAAAGCGCCATCAGCCAGAAGTTTGGTGGAGGTGTTGAGAGTCAGATCTCCACCACTCTAATGTCAATGACCCAATCTAATTAAATAAAGGCCATCATTTTTAAAAAGCTTGATAATCCTTTGAGGTACCATGGTACCCCTCATAACAGTAACAGCCACAAACTCCTTGGAACAGGATATTGGGTTTTTAGAGCTTGTTCACACATGACAATCGCTTTTTAGGGCAGAAAAACCACAATATTTTACAGTAGCAGCAATTTCAATGAGATTTCTAAAAACGATTTTGTCTTTATTCTTTGGGTTTTTTTTTTTTTTTTTTTTTTTAAATAGCATGTCAATTCTTTCACTGTTTTAACTATTTTTCACTATTGAGATCAATGAGGCGGAGGAGCAAAAGAAGCATTAAAAAGGCACAGAAAAGAAATCAATCGCAACAAAAATCATACAGGCAGAGGCAGCACAGGCACAAAATACTGATGAAACAATCAGTCACCACCTATTATTCATGGAGGGTGGTCTCTTAGTATTATAAATACACACAGATTGTATAGGGCTCCAGTCACACAGAAAATAAGTGTAGTGCACAGTGTCTGGCTTACAGCTATTATTGACATCCAAACTATTAGATCAGGTTGGATGCCCTGCTTAAATAAAGTTGCATGTGAACATGCTCTTAGAGTAAACCATATCAAAATCAATCAACTCTAGTAGAAAAAAAAAACACAAAAGAACAAATCTTTGCAGCAATTCCTCCTCAGATCAGAGCGGATCTCTGTGTGAAGACTGACTTTGACGAAATTGATTCTTGGCTATTCTATTTAAACATTTTCTTGTTCAAAAATGTACAGAATGGGGGTGTGGCCTTTCTATGGAGTAGTGTGTTTCCTCTCTCCTGTCCCTGGACTGGACACAGACCTTGCCGGGGCTATAAAACTCCGCCAAAACTCTGCAAACGCACTGCAGACATCCGGGTGCCCTCTGGCAGACTCTCCAGCAAGTATTACCCGCTTTCTTAGGAGTGCAGCTCCCTCTCCACAAGCCAGGAGAATCTAAGATGGAGGCGGATGCTTCTGTGCAGCATGGGCTTTCACAGACAGACCAGGAGCTACAGAGACACAGCAGCAGGAAAGACCCTACACCCACTGCTAGAGAGCGGGCTCCTGAACGCCGAGACTGCTGATAATTCAGAAGCTGTGGGGGATGAACAGGTCAGTCTCCCCCTCTTAGGGTATGTTTCCACGGGCCAGATTAGCTGTGGATTGAACGCTGCGTACAGCCACAGCGTTCAATCCGCAGCGTCCAGATGTTACTGCATAGTGGAGGGCATTTTATGAAATCCCGTCTCCACTATGAGATAAATTTAAACGCTACATGTATGAGACATGTGATAAATGTGGTCGCCCCTTAGCAAGACTCCTTCACCTGTTAGAATCTATTTAGTTTTGACCATCCTCCATCTTGTTGTGGTTTTCTGGCTCCTGGTCTTTTTCCCCTTGTGCTGGGCTTGTCGTTGGTCAGGTGATTTTATCACCCTTTATTACCCTGCACCTGCCTCCCAGTCCTTGCTGGACATCAGTGTTAATCCACTAGAGTTATAGCTAGGTGCTTTGATAGCTTTTTGTGTTTAACTTTGTGCAGTTCTGGGAACTCTCGTTCTGCTTGCTTAGTCTTTTGTTTTTCCTTTCGTTTCCGCAGCTTCCTCTATTTCTCTGCTAGGAGGTTACCTGTTTTTTGTTCTCAGTCCCTAGATCTTTCAGGGATACCCTTCCCCCCTCCTTTAGGTCTTCGCTCGAGTCTAGACCAGGAAACGTTGGTGGGTCACAAGGAATAGGTCGCCCGCCCCATCGTAGGCATTCAGTCTAGTCCCCTCCAGCCCTATTCCTGAGTTGCAGATCCGTAACATCACCCCCGGCTGGCAGCTACATATGTACCGTGAATCAAGAGACACGATGGGAAAGACTCTCATAATCCTAAGGAGATTTTGGATACATTTAGGTTATATTATGAGGTTATACAATATTAAAGAACAGCTTGCAGACCTTTCCCCAATGGATCTGTCTGAGCGAATCCGGAAATATATCAAAGAAACAGCTTTACCTACACTGGACCGTTGTGTCTCGGATGCACTAGAGGAAGATACCTCAGAAATTGAAGTTAATACAGTAATTAAATCCACAACCTCCGGTAAATGTCCTGGACCGGATGGATTTACCCCGGCATTTTACAAATTCTTTTGAGACCAACTAGCTCCAGTTATGGCCAAAATTCTCAACTCCCTAGATGAAGATACATGCTTGGCCCCCCAATCACTAGAGGCACATATAAGTGTGATCCCCAAACCTGGGAAAGATCCCTCAGTTACTGCCAACTATAGACCTATATCAATAATTGTGGACATTAAAATACTATCGATATTGGCAGATAGGTTATCCCCTTTACTACCAGCAATAGTAAACAGACCAGGTGGGATTTCTGCAGGGTCGAGAGGCAAGGGACAATACCATTAAGAAGATGCTTATTATCTCTAAGGCTAAATCTAAATCTTTACCCATAGATAGATGATAATAGATAGATAAAAATGGTGCATAAATAGTTAAAGACACACAAAAACACACTTCACACAATATCTTTAATTTGGAAAAAAAATGGCGTGGACTCCCACACAATTTTCTGCACCAGAGGGGAAAGCCGACGGCCGTAAACAATATTTCAAGCCTGGGAAGGGGTTAATACCCATGGAGATTCCTAGGCCATGAATATCAGCCCGCAGCTAGCCTTTACTGGCTATTAAAATAGGGGGACACCCCAAAAAAAATGACATGGGGTCCCCCTATAATTTATAGCCCGAAAGGCTACGCAGACAGCTGTGGTCTGATATTCATAACCTAGGAAGGGGCCATGGATATCGACACTCCCTCTGGCTAAAAATACCAGCACCCAGCCGCCCCAGAATTGGCGCATCTGTACGATGCGCCAATTCCGGCACTTAGCTCCTCTCTTCCCACTGCTGTGTAGCGGTGGCATATGGGGTAATAAGGGGTTAAAGTCACCTTGCTATTGTAAGGTGACATTAAGCCCGGTTAATAATGGAGAAGCGTCAATAAGACGCCTATCCATTATTAATCTTATAGTATAAATGTTTAAAAAAACACACACATAATAAAGTATTTTAATTAAATAAAACACAACACGGTTTGCCATCTTTATTGCACGCCCAATCCATGCGACACCATCGTTCTCCTGTAATAAAAAGTAAAAAAATAAACCAACCGTATACTCCCTCTCCGACGCAGTCCAACTAATAATGTGTCCCACGACGATTTAGCCTATAGAACAGTGACATCAGATGAACCAAATTTAGGCCCCAAGGGGGCGTTAATTGCCTAATTGTAGGATGTAGTCTCTATGTTGCCTTTATAAATCTTATTATCCAAGGGTGAGCTGCCAACGGAAAGTCCAAGAAGGAACTAAGGGCCGCTATCTGCACTTTTAAAGTGCTAGGCTTTAGACCCTTGTTAAAGCCTGCCTGTAGAAAATCTAGAACTTTCGGTATGTCGGGGGAACCTGTCACCACGCTAGATCTGCCGCCCTCAAGACAGAACCTCTTCCAGATCTTTAGGTATATAGCGGATGTAACCGGCTTTCTGCTGGCCTGGATAGTGGCTATAACCTGATCTGATAAGCCTTTTGCTTTCAAGATGTCCCTTTCAGGATCCAGGCCGAGAGGTGCAATCTTCCCGGGTTCGGGTGGTAAACCGGCCCCTGATGGATAACATCCTTCCTCAGAGGTAACTCGATTGGGTCTTCAACCGCCATGGTGTCTAGTAGGGGAAACCAGCTTCTCCTCGGCCAGTATGGGACGATCAGGAAAACTCGTGCCCGCTCCTCCTGTATCTTTCTGAGAACGGCTGGGATGAGCGCCAGTGGCGGAAAGGCATATGAAAGAGGTTCCTTCCAGACCTGGCTCAGAGCATCTATCCCCTCCGGAGTATCCAATGGGTTTAGAGAGTAAAATCTTGGGACTTTTGAGTTCTTCCTTCTCGCAAATAGGTCTATTCCTGGGGTTCCCCAACGCCTGCACAGCTGGTGGAATATGTCCCGATTCAGCTCCCACTCTGTTGGACAAACTTGTTCCCTGCTTAGGTAGTCCGCTAGCTCGTTCTGGGAACCTTCTAGATGTATTGCTGTTATCGAGAGGACCGTACTTTCTGCCCTGGAAAATATTTTCCGCGCCAGATCCTGCAGCTGTAGATGTCTGGGACCTCCTTGATGCTTCAAGAACGAAACTGTTGTTACATTGTCGGACAGGATTCTTACGTGCCGACCCCTGAGTTCGGACCGATTTCGTCTTAACGTTTCCCAGACCGCAAATAGCTCCCTGAAGTTGGATGACTTCTCTCTGATGTTCTTGGGCCATCTGCCCTGGAAGAGTTTCTCTTCTAAGTGGGCTCCCCAACCCCACGAGCAGGCGTCTGTCGTGACGACTATGTAGGGAGAGGTGGTCCATGACACCCCCACCTGGAGGTTTTTAGGCTGCATCCACCAGAGTAATGATCTCTTCCCTGCTTCTGTTAGGGTGAAATGTCTGTCCAGTGATGTTTGACGCCGATCCCATATAGAGATTTCTCTCTGTAATGGCCTTGAATGAAATTGTGCCCATCTGACACACGGGATACAAGCGGTCATGAGGCCCAGTACTCTCATAGCATCTCTTATGGAGGTGCGTTGCTTCAGAAGGTCTCTGACTCCGCTGCTGACTGCCTCCTGCTTCTTCCTTGGCAAAAAGGATATTCTGCTCCTGGAATCCAGCAGGACCCCTAAGAAGATCTTTCTGTGTTCTGGCACCAGGTGTGACTTCTGCCAGTTTATGATCCAACCTAGGCCTTCCAAAACTGCGATTGTTGGGTTCCTGTGAACCGTTAGCGCCTCTTCCGACTCTGCCACCAAAAGAAAGTCGTCTAAGTATGGAACGATTATAATTCCTTGGCTTCTCAGGTAGGCCACTACCTCTGATACCAGCTTTGTGAATATCCGGGGTGCCGAGGCAAGCCCGAAGGGGAGGCCCTGGAACTGGAAGTGGTAGGTCCCGGACGGCAGTTCTATAGCGAATCTTAGAATTTTCTGAGATAAAGGGTGAATAGGGACCTGGAAATAGGCACTTTTTAAATCGAGGGTGCACATGACTGCATCTCTGTTTATAAATGGACAGTGGACCGAATAGACTCCATTTGGAACCTCTTGTATTTCACCCAGGCGTTTAGCGGCTTTAGATTTATAATGTAGATATCGCCTGATGGTTTTCGGATAGAAAACAGAGAAGAATTGTGTCCACTTCCCTTTTCTGCTGAGGGAACTGCCACTATGACCTCTGAGCTGATCATGTCCTGCAGATTGGCCCACATGGAGGAGTCTATCTGGACTACCGTAGGGGAGATGAATCTTTCAGTGGGCGTAGAGGAGAGCTCTATGAAGTACCATTCTGTTATAGTTTTGAGAACCCAGCGGTTACATGTAATTTGAGCCCAGCTTTCTGCAAAGTGGCGGAGTCTCCCTCCGATGCCCATGGCTTCATTGTCTTTTAGACCTGGAAGTCGAAGCAAAGGGGCCCTTCCTTCCGCCCTGACTATGGGAACTTCTATATGTCCCCCTTTTGGACCTGCCCTGGGACCTAAAGTCCGGCTGACGCCTAGGGGGAAAGCCCCTACGAAAGGGATGGGGCTGTCTAGGTCTCTCCTCAGGGAATCCCTTTTTCTTGTCAGAAGCAAGCTCTAAAATGTTGTCCAAATACTCTCAGCCCTGAGAAGGGAATGGAGCACAGCCTAGATTTTGAGGCGTTATCTCCCGACCAGGATCGCAACCAAATAGTTCTTCTAGCCGCATTAGATAGAGAGCTATTTCTTGCTGCGAACCTTACCGATTCCCCTGATGTGTCAGCTAGAAATGCTGTGGCTGATTTTATTAAGGGAAGAGATGCAAGAATATCTGCTCTAGGGGTCTTATTGGTAAGCTGCTCTTCCAACTGGCCCATCCAAAGAAACATAGACCTGGCTACTGAAGTGGCCGCTATGTTGGTCTTAACCCCTTCATGACCCAGCCTATTTTGACCTAAATGACCTGGCTATTTTTTGCAATTCTGACCAGTGTCCCTTTATGAGGTAATAACTCAGGAACGCTTCAACGGATCCTAGCGATTCTGAGATTGTTTTTTCGTGACATATTGGGCTTCATGTTAGTGGTAAATTTAGGTCGATAATTTTTGCGTTTATTTGTGAAAAAAATGGAACTTTGGCCAAAATTTGAAAATTTCGCAATTTTCAAATTTTTAATTTTTATTCTGTTAAACCAGAGAGTTATGTGACACAAAATAGTTAATAAATAACATTTCCCACATGTCTACTTTACATCAGCACAATTTTGGGAACATTTTTTTTTGTTAGGAAGTTATAAGGGTTAAAAGTTGACCAGCGATTTCTCATTTTTACAGCAAAATTTACAAAACCATTTTTTTTAGGGACCACCTCACATTTGAAGTCACTTTGAGGGGTTTATATGGCAGAAAATACCCAAAAGTGACACCATTATAAAAACTGCACCCCTCAAGCTACTCAAAACTACATTCAAGAAGATTATTAACCCTTCAGGTGCTTTACAGGAACTAAAGCAACGTGGAAGGAAAAAATGGACATTTTAATTTTTCCAACAAAATTTTTCTTTTAGCATCAATTTTTTCATTTTTGCATGGGCAACAGGATAAAATGGACCCTAAAATTTGTTGGGCAATTTCTCCTGAGTACACAGATACCTCATATGTGGTCATAAACCACTGTTTGGGCGCACGGCAGGGCTCAGAAGGTAAGGAGCGCCATTTGACTTTTTGAATGGAAAATATGCTGGAATATTTAGCGGTTGCCATGTCGCATTTGGAGAGTCCCTGTGTGCCTAAACATTGGAGCTCCCCCACAAGTGACCCCATTTTGGAAACTAGACCCCCAAGGAACTTATCTAGATGCAGAGTGAGCACTTTGAACCCCCAGGTGCTTCACAAATTGATCCGTAAAAAAAAGAAAGTACTTTTTTTTTCACAAAAATTTTCTTTTAGCCTCAGTTTTTTCATTTTCACATGGGCAACAGGATAAAATGGATCCTAAAATTTGTTGGGCAATTTCTCCTGAGTACACAGATACCTCATATGTGGTCATAAACCACTGTTTGGGCGCACGGCAGGGCTCAGAAGGGAAGGAGCGCCATTTGACTTTTTGAAAGGAAAATATGCTGGAATATTTAGCGGTTGCCATGTCGCATTTGGAGAGTCCCTGTGTGCCTAAACATTGGAGCTCCTCCACAAGTGACCCCATTTTGGAAACTAGACCCCCCAAGGAACTTATCTAGATGCATAGTGAGCACTTTGAACCCCAGGTGCTTCACAAATTGATCCGTAAAAAAAAGAAAGTACTTTTTTTTCACAAAAATTTTCTTTTAGCCTCAGTTTTTTCATTTTCACATGGGCAACAGGATAAAATGGATCCTAAAATTTGTTGGGCAATTTCTCCTGAGTACACAGATACCTCATATGTGGTCATAAACCACTGTTTGGGCGCACGGCAGGGCTCAGAAGGGAAGGAGCGCCATTTGACTTTTTGAATGGAAAATATGCTGGAATATTTAGCGGTTGCCATGTCGCATTTGGAGAGTCCCTGTGTGCCTAAACATTGGAGCTCCCCCACAAGTGACCCCATTTTGGAAACTAGACCCCCCAAGGAACTTATCTAGATGCAGAGTGAGCACTTTGAACCCCCAGGTGCTTCACAAATTGATCCGTAAAAAAAAGAAAGTACTTTTTTTTTCACAAAAATTTTCTTTTAGCCTCAGTTTTTTCATTTTCACATGGGCAACAGGATAAAATGGATCCTAAAACTTGTTGGGCAATTTCTCCTGAGTACACACATACCTCATATGTGGTCATAAACCACTGTTTGGGCGCACGGCAGGGCTCAGAAGGGAAGGCGCGCCATTTGACTTTTTGAATGGAAAATATGCTGGAATATTTAGCGGTTGCCATGTCGCATTTGGAGAGTCCCTGTGTGCCTAAACATTGGAGCTCCCCACAAGTGACCCCATTTTGGAAACTAGACCCCCCAAGGAACTTATCTAGATGCAGAGTGAGCACTTTGAACCCCCAAGTGCTTCACAAATTGATCCGTAAAAAAAAGAAAGTACTTTTTTTTCACAAAAATGTTTTTTTAGCCTCAGTTTTTTCATTTTCACATGGGCAACAGTATAAATTGGATCCTAAAATTTGTTGGGTAATTTCTCCTGAGTACACAGATACCTCATATGTGGTCATAAACCACTGTTTGGGCGCACGGCAGGGCTCAGAAGGGAAGGAGCGCCATTTGACTTTTTGAATGGAAAATTAGCTCCAGTCGTTAGCGGACACCATGTCATGTTTGGAGAGCCCCTGTATGCCTAAACTTTGGGGCTCCCCCACAAATGACCCCATTTTGGAAACTAGACCCCCTAAGAAACTTATGCAGATGCACAGTGAGCACTTTGAACCCCAGGTGCTTCACAAAAGTTTATAACGCAGAGCCGTGAAAATAAAAAATAATTTTTTTTTCTCAAAAAAATTATTATTTAGCCCCATATTTTTTATTTTCACAATGGTTACAGGAGAAATTGGACCCCAAAAGTTGCTGTCTAATTTGTCCTAAGTACACTAGTACCTCACATGTGGGGAGAGAACCACTGTTTGGGCACACGTCAGGGCTTGGAAGGGATGTAGTGACGCTTTGAAATGTCGACTTGATGGAATGGTCTGCGGGCGGGCAGAGCCCCTGATGTGCCTAAACAGTAGAAACCCCCCACAAGTGACCACATTTTGTAAACTAGACCCCTCAAGGAACTTAACTAGATGTGTGGTGAGCACCTTGAACCCCCACGTGCTTCACAGAAGTTTGTAATGCAGAGCCTGAGAAAATAAAAAATCATTTTTTTCCTCAAAAACTGATTTTTTTAACCCGCAATTTTTTATTTTCACAAGGGTAACAGGAGAAATTGGACCACAAAAGTTGTTGTACAGTTTGTCCTGAGTACACTGGTACCCCATATGTGGGGGGGAACCACTGTTTTGGCGCATGGGAGAGCACAGAAGGGAAGGAGCGCCATTTTGGAATGCAGACTTGATAGAATGTTCTGTGGGCGTCATGTTGCGTTTGCAGAGCCCCTGATGTGCCTAAACAGTAGAAACCCCCCACAAGTGACCCCATTTTGGAAACTAGACCCCCCAAGGAGCTTATCTAGATGTGTAGTGAGCACTTTGAACCCCAAGGGCTACACAGAAGTTTATAACGCTGGGCCATGAAAATAAAAAAATCATATTTTTTCCACAAACATGATCTTTTAGTCCCCAATTTTTTTATTTTCCCACGGGTAACAGGAGAAATTAGACCTCAAAAGTTGTTGTCCAATTTGTCCTGAGTACGCTGATATCCCATATGTGGGAGAAAACTACTGTATGGGCACACTTCGGGGCTCGGAAGGGAAGTAGTGACGTTTTGAAATGCCGACTTGATGGAATGGTCTGCGGGCGTCATGTTACGTTTGCAGAGTCCCTGATGTGCCTAAACAGTATAAACTTCCCACAAGTGACCCCATTTTGGAAACTAGACCCCGCAAGGAACTTATCTAGATGTGTGGTGAGCACTTTGAACCCCCAAGTTCTTCACAGAAGTTTATAACGCAGAGCCGTGAAAATAAAAAATCATTTTTTTTCCACAAAAATAACTCTTTTAGTCCCCAATTTTTTTTCCCAACAGTAACAGGAGAAATTAGACCCCAAAGTTGTTGTGCAATTTTTCCCGAGTACGCTGATACCCCATATGTGGGGGTAAACCACTGTTTGGGCACACGTCGGGGCTTGGAATAAAGGGAGCACTGTTTGACTTTTTGAACGCAAAATTTGCAGGAATCAATGGTGGCGCCATGTCGCGTATGGAGACCCCCTGATGTACCTAAATAGTGGAAACCCCTCAATTCTAACTCCAACCCTAACCCCAACACACCCCTAACCCCAACCCTAACCCCTACATACCCCTAACCCTAATACAAACCCTAACCATAACCCTAACCCCAACACACCCCTAACCCTAATCCCAACTCTAACCATAAACCTAACCACAAGCCTAACCCTAATCCCAACCCTAACCCCAAAACACCCCTAACGCTTATCCCAACCCTAACCATAATCCCAACCCTAATTCCAACCCTAACCCTAATTCCAACCCTAACCCTAATTCCAACCCTTACCCTAGTTTTAACCCTAACCCTAGTTCTAACCCTAAGGCTGGGTTCATATTGCGTTTTACCAGCCCGTTCAACACGTAGCGTTGACGGGCTGGTAACGGTATAGCATAATGCGATCCCGTTATGCTATACCCGCTAGTGCAGAGGAATCAGCGATGATTCATCTGTGCTAGCGGTGATGGAGCCCAGACGCTGCAGCCTGCGTCCAAGGCTCCGTCACTGAATGACGACACGTCGCGAACGCATGCCGCTTCATGGCATGCGTTGCGATGCGCACACAAATGGGGTGAATGGCAGCGTTAACGGACTGCGTTACACCGCGGTGAAACGCAGTCCATCTAACGGACTGCCAGAATGCAATATGAACCCAGCCTGACCCCTAAGGCCCCGTGCACACGTGCGGATTCACTTGCGGATTTTTCTAAAATCCGCAGGTAAAACGACCTGCCTTTTACCTGCGTATTTAGCGCGGATTTGCTGCGGTTTTTCTCTGCGGTTTTACGCCTATAATGGAATCCGCACAAAGAATTGACATGCTGCGGATTTAAAACCGCAGCAAATCTGCGCTGAAAAATCTGCAGCATGTGCACAGCGGTTTTTTTTACCATTTATTTGCATTGTACTGTACATGGAAATCAGCTGCGGATCAGCAGCGAAATCAGCTGCGGATCAGCAGCGAAATCCGCTGCGGATCAGCAGCGAAATCCGCTGCGGATCAGCAGCGAAATCAGCAGCAAAATCAGCAGCGGATCAGCAGCGAAATCCGCTGCGGATCAGCAGCGAAATCCGCTGCGGATCAGCAGCGAAATCCGCTGCGGATCAGCAGCGAAATCCGCTGCGGATCAGCAGCGAAATCAGCTGCGGATCAGCAGCGAAATCAGCTGCGGATCCGCAGCAAAATCCGCAACGTGTGCACAGGGCCTAATAGAAAAAAAAAAAATTCTTTATTATTTGTCCCTACCTATGACAGGGGGGTTCACTTACTTTTTTTTATTTTGATCACTGTGACAGTTTATCACAGTGATCAAAATAAATTTTTTGACTATGCAGGGCGCACTGCGCATGCGCCGGGCGCACTGCGCATGCGCCCGCCATTTTCCAAGATGGCGGCGCCCATGAAGAATCCCGGGCAGCCGCCGGGAAGGATCCAGGGACATCGGTGGACCGGGAGAGGTGAGTATGGGGGTCGGAAGTGAGGGGGGGGGAATCGGAAGGTGGGGGCAGCGGAGGCCAGGACGAGGGGAGCTTTTAGTGATGGCGGTGACCGACCGCTGCCATCTTTCGGTGGCGGCGGCCGATCGCCGCCGTGAATCCGTGTGGGGGGGGTCAGGGCTCGGTGTCCAGCCATGGCAGATGCTATTGCAGCATCGGCCATGGCTGGATTGTAATATTTCACCAATTATATTGGTGAAATATTACAGATTGCTCTGATTGGCTGTTTCACTTTTAACAGCCAATCAGAGCGATCGTGGCCACGGGGGGGGGTTAAGCCAACCCCCCTGTGGTGAAGCACAAAGGGTCCTGTGCCGGCGGGTCGGGTGACCTTTCAGTGACCCCGGTCACCCGACCCGCAGGAACGCGATCCTTTCATGACGCCACATAGGCGTCATGGGTCGGATTGGCACTGACTTTCATGATGCCTACGTGGCGTCATGGGTCGGGAAGGGGTTAATAAGAGCGGATGAGGATTCCCAAGCCCTTTTTAAGAGAATGTCTGCCCTTCTGTCCATAGGGTCACGCAGGCTTGACGAGTCCTCAAAGGGGATGGCCATCTTCTTAGCCACCCTCGCCACCGGGACATCTATTTTCGGTATTTCCTCCCAGAGCTTTACTTCCTCTGGGTCAAAGGGCAAATGTCCCTTGAATTCACGGGACAGTACCAGTCTACGCTCCGCATCCTTCCATTCCTCCAGCACCATGGAGCGAATATGTTCACTAAAGGGGAATACCGTCTGCCTCTGTGGAGTAAGACAGCGGTTTTGGAATCTCCTCGATCTGCACAGTGCTTCTGACCGCCTTAACCAGTTCTTCTGTCTCCTCGACCTGGAACAGGTATTTTCTACCCATCGTGTAGGTCCGGTGGAAGCTCCCCTTCCTCATAAGGATCTGAATCCAGCGGATCTTGAACTGGGGTCTCTTTCGTCTACTTCCGTCTCCCATCTTACTCGCTTGCGGTCACCATCTGGACTGGACGGCCGCTGCTGTGAGAGACATGCCATAGAAGTCTGAACTTCCTCCCTTATCATAAATCTCATCTCTGAGAGGAGGGCCTGCTGCACATCCCTCATTACCTTGGTAGTTCAGGGTTTGAAAAGGGATTTGCTATAGGAGCTTGACAGCTTGACATGGCATATGGGACATCTGTTGGATTTTTCTAAAGCCTTGCCCAACTTCTTAGCTGTAGCTGGGGGAGCTGTTGAGGATCCCTTCTCCTAAATGTAAGATAGGGAAATGGTTAGGCTTCAAGCATTGTTGCGGGCCTGTGTGTGTGTGAGGGAGTATCCTGCGCCTAGCGCACTCACCCCTCCTTCATCCGCCATGTCTTTCTCCATGCCAAACTGCTGACCTCCTTCCCAGCATTCCGATGCTGGAGAATATCACGCCTCTCACTGCTGTCCCCGGCGCTGTCTAAAGACGCGCTCCCCTCCCGAGACACGGAAGTCTTCCGCCCCCTGTCACTCCTATGCGTTCCAGCCTGGAGCGCAGGCTGACACTCGGCTGCAGCGTTGCCGACGTGACCTCCGTACCCGCCCCGGAAGTTGCACTACCTGCGGATACACGCGCTCCAGTGCTCTTACCAGACTCGAATCCGTCTGGCCTCCAAAGCCGAGAGCCTCCCACCGGGAGGAGCGGCTCCAACCAGGAGTTTCGTCCACTCGCTGGCCTTTGGGACAGAGGGACTCACCCTTGGGAAGTTTCGGTCCTGGGCTTCTTGGCAGGGAGGATATTGGCCTAGCCGCACCATCTCTGAGCCCTCCGGTAAGCTTCCTGCTCCACGATCTCTCGTGCGTCCCTGCATGCAAGGACAGGAAAAACATTAAGGGAAAGGGGGTGGGTGGGACCTTTTAACCTCTCGTGTGCTTTCCTGTCCCTGCAAGGAGGAGGAGGACGTCCTCCAGGGTGCTGTCAGGAGGGACGTCCTGGAAAGAAGAGTTAAAGACACACACAAAATTAATAGCCAGAAAGGCTATGCAGACAGTTGTGGACTGATATTCATAGCCTAGGAAGGGTGTTGTGAACGTATTGGAGACAATTTCTGAGCGGAGGCTCCCTCTGGTGGTTGCGGTCGGTACTGAAGCTGTATCGAATGACTGGGCCTCCTCAGCTGGCAGCGATACCTGGCAATCAGGAGTCACTGACTGGACTGATATAATGGAGCTGCCTTCCCATGATCCTCGCCGGTGATCAATTGTTGTTTCCTGGTTCATTTGGAAGTCTGCTAGTGTCTTGCCTGCGTCTGCTACTTTCAGATAAGTTATTTTCTGCTTATTTCTATTGTGTTTCCTATTTCCAGTTTTGTCTGCACCTTTGTGGAGGTTAGCCGGGTCCCCTCCTGGGGCCTGTGCTTCTCTCTGTTTTCTGTAGTCACTGTTATTTGTTCAATTGCTTTTCCCTGCTTTTTGAGTGGCTGCGGGTTAGCCTTGTTCACTCTGAGATCTGATTTAGTGGGTGGTGAGATCGTGTGATCTCAGCCTTTTTGTAATCAGAAGCGTTGGAAGTTTTGCTATGGTTTTGCTGGGTTGCAGATAGTATTCTGTTCTTTCCTGTCCTATTTAGTCAGTGTTTGGCCCCTGCGTTTGCTCACTCTATTTTCTGCCTGCGTTTGTGTTTCGTCTTGTCTACCGCATTATATGTTTGAGGGCTGCCTATTTCTTTGGGGCTCTACTCCGGGGCAGTTAGCTTTCCTGTTTCTATCTTTAGGTGTAGCTAGCTCTCCGGCTGTGCCGAGGCGTCTAGGATCACCATAGGTACGCTCCACGGCTGCTTTTAGTTGTGCAGTTAGTTTAGGGATCTGCGACCCATTAGTGTCATGGGTGCATCGCCACAAAGATCGTCGCGATTGCACATTCTGACTTCTCACAGCTGAGTTGCTGGTTCTTTGTTTTTTGGTAATGAGAGAGTTAATTTTACCTAGCTCTTTGCTAAGGCTAGGTGCAGCCTCGCCCGGCTGCTTTTGATTATGTTCTAATTAGTTTCCTTTATATTCCTGCCAGTCTGGGTGTTAGACGCCGGTGAAAGCATTCATGTAGTCTAGCAGACTGGAGCGGTTCTGAGAATACTTAAGCTAAGAGCTCCTTAGTTGTTTTTACTCTTATAGCTTATAGTTTATCTCTGAGACCTTAGGTGTTCCTACTGTGTGTGAGTGTTGTATGTAAGACTTTATTTACTTTATTTCTTGTCTTTCTTGTATGTCTTTCTGTTCATTAACCGTTACCTGTTCATTCCCTTTGGTGGTATTCAGGGTCCTTTTTAGGACTAGAATACAGTTGGCAGGGATTGATAGGAGACAGGGTTTACGCTGGTGGCCTGGACCTCTGTACCTTTAACAGTACCTCCAGGTTGAGGGATTAGTTAGGACCCCAGTTTAGGGTCAGCTTAGACCCCGGTCACCCTCTAGCCGGAGACAGCGTATAACGGATTCTGTTTTGACCCACTGGACATTCTGTCAGGTAAATCTATGTTATCATATATCTATGCGCATGTTATATAGTATGTTGCCCTTTTGATATAGATTACTGACATCACATATATATATCTGCTATACAGCGTGACATTTTCACCGGCCCAACTAAAGATTCTCCCCAGCTGTCATGGATCCAGTAGCCCAGCTGGCCCGGCAGTTGCAGGGGTTGTCCATGGAATTTGCAGACATTAAGTCCAAGGTTTTGTCCCCCCGGAGCAAACCAGATCTGAACCTAAGGTTGCTCTCCCGGACAGGTTCACTGGTGGGCGGGACAAATTTTTTACTTTCCGGGAGGCATGTAAATTGTACTTTCGGCTGCGGCCTCGGTCATCTGGGAGTGAAGAGCAGAGGGTGGGAATTGTTATCTCGCTCTTACAAGGGGACCCTCAATCTTGGGCGTTCTCTATTCCTCCAGGCTCCCCAGATCTCCAGTCAGTGGATCGATTTTTTACTGCCCTGGGTCTGGTATATGATGATCCGGATCGAGTCTCCCTTGCTGAAACAAGGTTACGTAAAATACGGCAAGGAAATCGTCCAGCGGAGGAATATTCTTCTGAGTTCCGTAGATGGGCAACAGATACTCAGTGGAATGACCCAGCTCTTAGGAGCCAGTTTTGTCAAGGGTTGTCTGACAAATTAAAAGATGTGTTGGCTCAGTATGATTCTCCTCCATCACTGGAGGCTGCTATGGCCCTCGCTATTCGCATTGATAGACGACTTCGGGGAAGACGTGAGGTAACTCCGCCCCCCGTGATGACTCCACCTACTACTAAAGTCCCTTATACTGAGGTTCCCCTGGTCTGTTCTGAGGAACCCATGCAGTTGGGAGGGACATCATTTTGTAGGAGGGAATCGGCGGTGCGCCGCAAGACTAGAAGGTGTTTCTTTTGCGGGAGAGAGGGACATTTTGTTGGGGGGTGTCCATCCCGGACCTCTTTGAGCCAAGGAGTTAACCTGGGAGTGTGTATTTCGTCCCCAAATCCCTCTCAGTTTCTCGTGCCTGCGGAGGTGGTGATTGGTACTAGAACTGAGAGGATTTCTGTTTTTCTTGATAGTGGGTCCGGGGCTAATCTGGTGGACGCTCGGTTTGCCCAGGTGCATGGTATGCAACTGAGTGTATTGGCCAAACCGGTCCCTATACTCTCTATTGATTCTAGACCTCTTGGTCAAGGTAGCTTAGTACAAGCTGTTCATAACATAGATCTTCGAGTAGGGGCAATACATAAAGAGCAATTGTCTTGTTATGTGTTGGAGGGTCTACCTACTCCTATTGTGTTGGGACTTCCTTGGTTGGCTAAACATAACCCAGTGATTGATTGGCAATCCAGAAAGATAAGCCAGTGGGGTGAATTTTGCAAGAATAACTGCATGAGCACGGTCATCGGTGCGGTTGTGCCTAGGACTTTGCCTCCTTTTCTGGAGGACTTTGGGGAGATGTTCTCAGAGGAGGGGTGTAAAGAGTTACCTCCTCATCGCGCATATGACTGCTCAATAAAGTTGCTTCCTGATGCCTTATCTCGTACTTTCCCAGGGACCGGGAGGATGGATGATCCGGTTCCTATTCCTCAGGAGGGAGTTGTAGTGTCAGCTGTATGCTCTGAGCTTGAGGGGGAGGTATTGGGGGCTCAGGGGGACGCCCTTGTGGGACTTCCAGGGAGACTGATAGTTCCAGATCAGTTAAGACTGAAGGTTACGGAGAACCGTTACAAACGGATGGCTGATAGGGGGAGAGTTTCTGGTCGAGATCTGAAGGTGAACGATCTGGTGTGGTTGTCTACCAGGAATATAAAACTTAAAGTTTCCTCCTGGAGGTTGGGTCCTAGATTCATCGGGCCGTACAGGATCAGTTCCATAATTAATCCTGTGGCATTTCGTCTGGACCTCCCTCCTACGTTTAAAAATCATAATGTGTTTCACAAGTCATTACTTAAAAAGTATGTGGCACCAGTCATACCGTCACCTCTACCTCCTTCAGTGGTGGTCAATGATAACGTGGAAATTCATGGGTCGAAAATCATTGACTCACGTCTCAGTCGCCGATCCCTTCAGTACTTAGTTCATTGGAGGGGGTATGGTCCTGAGGAGGGGACGTGGGTCCCTGCGTCTGATGTTAACGCAGATCGATTGGTTCGGACCTTTCACACAACTCACCCGGGCAGACCTGGCCCTGAGGGTCCGGAGGCCCCTCGTAGAAGGGGGGGTACTGTCATGGGTGCATCGCCACAAAGATCGTCGCGATTGCACATTCTGACTTCTCACAGCTGAGTTGCTGGTTCTTTGTTTTTTGGTAATGAGAGAGTTAATTTTACCTAGCTCTTTGCTAAGGCTAGGTGCAGCCTCGCCCGGCTGCTTTTGATTATGTTCTAATTAGTTTCCTTTATATTCCTGCCAGTCTGGGTGTTAGCGCCGGTGAAAGCATTCATGTAGTCTAGCAGACTGGAGGCGGTTCGAGAATACTTAAGCTAAGAGCTCCTTAGTTGTTTTACTCTTATAGTTACGTTTATCTCTGAGACCTTAGGTGTTCTACTGTGTGTGAGTGTTGTAGTAAGACTTTATTTACTTTATTTCTTGTCTTTCTTGTATGTCTTTCTGTTCATTAACCGTTACTGTTCATTCCTTTGGTGGTATTCAGGGTCCTTTTTAGGACTAGGAATACAGTTGGCAGGGATTGATAGGAGACAGGGTTTACGCTGGTGGCCTGGACCTCTGTACCTTTAACAGTACCTCAGGTTGAGGGATTAGTTAGGACCCAGTTTAGGGTCAGCTTAGACCCGGTCACCCTCTAGCCGGAGACAGCGTATAACGGATTCCGTTTTGACCCACTGGACATTCTGTCAGGTAAATCTATGTAATCATATATCTATGCGCATGTTATATAGTATGTTGCCCTTTTGATATAGATTACTGACATCACATATATATATCTGCTATACAGCGTGACATTTAGCTCCCAACCTCTCAGGTGTTCGGCTGCCTTGCTGTTTTGCTCCTGTCCTCCTCTATTACCAAATCATAACAGAAGGGGCTATGGATATTAGCTCCCCACGGCTACAAACACCAGCTCTCAGCCACCCCAGAAATGGCGCATATCTAAGATGCCCCAATTCCAGCACTTAGCCTCTCTCTTCCCACTGCCCTGTAGCGGTGGCATATGGGGTAATAAGGGGTTAATGTCACCATTGTATTGTAAGGTGACATCAAGCCGGTTAGTAATTGAGAGGCGTCAATAAGACACAGATCCATTACTAATCCTATAGTTGTAAATAGGTTAAAAAAATACCGCCACAATAGTATTTAAATGAAATAAAACACCACAGTTTTCCATCTTTATTGTACGCCTAATTCCTGCGACGCACTCGTTCTCCTGTAAAAAAAAATAATAAACACAACAGTATACTCCCTGTTCCGAAGTAATCCATGTAATAACGAGTGTCCCACGACGATCTCCCTTATAGAGCTGTCACATGAGGAGATGTGACAGCACTATAGGGCCTCCAGTGACTCAGACAGGAGACAATGGCTCCTGCAGTGTTATCACTGAGGGGGGTCACTTGAGTTCATCTTCTCACTTGACGGCAATGCTGCGCGAGAATTTTCCCAGGCAGCAGGGCCACAAGTGACAGGATGAACTCCTGTGACCTGACGGCGGAGTGATACAGTGAGGAAGGATACCTTGCTCATTGTATCACCGGAGGCCCCTGGAGAGCGGTCACATCTCCTGATTTGACAGCTCTCCACGGGAGATCGTCATGGGACAGTCGTTATTATATGGATTACGTCGGAACAGGGAGTATATGGTTGTGTTTATTTATTTTTTACAGGAGAACGATGGCTTCGGGGATTAGGTGATTGGTAAGTATGTACTCTGTTATATGTTGTATGAAGTGTCTGTAATGTATGTTATATGTATGTACTGTATGTTATTTTTTTTTTACTACTGAACACATGCATTGCCTGATGGGACTACTTTCCCATCATCAGCAATGCTATCACTGTAAGCATTCATTGCCGGATGGGAGCAGTAGTCCCATCAGACAATGGCTGCTTACACATACAGGTCCTTCTCAAAAAATTAGCATATAGTGCTAAATTTCATTATTTTCCATAATGTAATGATTACAATTAAACTTTCATATATTTTAGATTCATTACACACCAACTGAAATTTGTCAGGTCTTTTATTGTTTTAATACTGATGATTTTGGCATACAACTCCTGATAACCCAAAAAACCTGTCTCAAAAAATTAACATATTTCAACCATCCAATAAAATAAAAGTGTTTTTTAAAAACAAACAAAAAAACCATCAAATAATAAAGTTCAGTTATTCACTCAATACTTGGTCGGGAATCCTTTTGCAGAAATGACTGCTTCAATGCGGCGTGGCATGGAGGCAACCAGCCTGTGACACTGCTGAGGTGTTATGGAGGCCCAGGATGCTTCGATAGCGGCCTTAAGCTCATCCAGAGTGTTGGGTCTTGCGTCTCTCAACTTTCTCTTCACAATATCCCACAGATTCTCTATGGGGTTCAGGTCAGGAGTGTTGGCAGGCCAATTGAGCACAGTAATACCATGGTCAGTAAACCATTTACCAGTGGTTTTGGCACTGTGAGCAGGTGCCAGGTCGTGCTGAAAAATGAAATCTTCATCTCCATAAAGCATTTCACCTGATGGAAGCATGAAGTGCTCCAAAATCTCCTGATAGCTAGCTGCATTGACCCTGCCCTTGATGAAACACAGTGGACCAACACCAGCAGCTGACATGGCACCCCACACCATGACTGACTGTGGGTACTTGACACTGGACTTCAGGCATTTTGGCATTTCCTTCTCCAAAGTCTTCCTCCAGACTCTGGCACCTTGATTTCCAAATGACATGCAAAATTTGCTTTCATCAGAAAAAAGTAGTTGGGACCACTTAGCAACAGTCCAGTGCTGCTTCTCTGTAGCCCAGGTCAGGCGCTTCTGCCGCTGTTTATGGTTCAAAAGTGGCTTTACCTGGGGAATGCGGCACCTGTAGCCCATTTCCTGCACACGCCTGTGCACGGTGGCTCTGGATGTTTCTACACCAGACTCAGTCCACTGCTTCCTCAGGTCCCCAAGGTCTGGAATCGGTCCTTCTCCACAATCTTCCTCAGGGTCCAGTCACCTCTTCTCGTTGTACAGCGTTTTCTGCCACATTGTTTCCTTCCAACAGACTTCCCATTGAGGTGCCTTGATACAGCACTCTGGGAACAGCCTATTTGTTGAGAAATTTCTTTCTGGGTCTTACCCTCTTGCTTGAGGGTGTCAATGATGGCCTTCTTGACATCAGTCAGGTCGCTAGTCTTACCCATGATGGGGGTTTTGAGTAATGAACCAGGCAGGGAGTTTTTAAAAGCCTCAGGAATCTTTTGCATGTGTTTAGAGTTAATTAGTTGATTCGGAAGATTAGGGTAATAGGTCGTTTAGAGAACCTTTTCTTGATATGCTAATTTTTTGAGACAGGTTTTTTTGGGTTATCAGGCGTTGTATGCCAAAATCATCAGTATTAAAACAATAAAAGACCTGACAAATTTCAGTTGGTGTGTAATGAATCTAAAATATATGAAAGTTTAATTGTAATCATTACATTATGGAAAATAATGAAATTTAGCACTATATGCTCCAAGACTTCTCCCGCGCTGCGCCAATCCTCTGGAATGCTCTACCCCAAGAAATTAGGACTATCCACAATTTGCATGGTTTCAGGCGCTCCCTCAAAACACATCTGTTCAGAGCGGCCTATCACATTCACTAATCAAAGTCATTCTATGTGTAAGTGTGTGTGTGTGTGTAGCCCATTCACTATCTCCATCCATCCCTCACTCCCTTAAGATGGCTGGACCATCATTGTACATGCACCATTGTATATACACACCTGTATTTTGTATCTCCCCCACCTCATTGTAGATTGTAAGCTCTCACGAGCAGGGCCGTCTTATTTTGCTTTAATTACTGTATTGTTAACGTTGTTACTTATGACTTGTGTTTTGAAACTGTTAAACTGTAAAGCGCTGCGGAATATGATGGCGCTATATAAATAAAGATTATTATTATTATTATATGCTAATTTTTTGAGAAGGACCTGTACACGCGCGCACACACACAGGGACACACGCACACACAGACCTGCACACATACATACACGCAATCCCCCGCATACAGACACGCACACATTCTCCGCCCATACACTTCCCGTCTCCCGATCTGCGTTTCTCAAACCCACATTCGCAGCAAATCCGCAGATCTTTTTTAGACCTGCGGTTGTGCTGCAGATGTACCTGACTCAATGGAAGTCAATGGGTGCAGAAACGCTGCAGATCGCAAAAAGAATTGACATGCTGCGGAAAAAAAAAACGCTGCATTTCTGCGCGGATTTTTCCACAGCATGGGCACAACAAATCTCCATTTCCCATTCATTAACATTGGCTGTGCACTACACTGTGGATTTGATGCGAATCCGCGTGACCAAAAACGCTGCGGATCCGCATCTAAATCCGCAATGTGTGCACATAGCCTAATAGTACAGGTAGGATCCAAGTCCATTGACCATTGTAATATATAGGAGTTTAACCTCCTGTGACATCATAATATAATTAACATATTACAAAACTTATTTAGAAAAAACAGAGTATAAAGTACATATCATTAAAACTGAATGACAGTAATGTATAGACTTGCCAAAGAAATATAATATTTAATATAACAGTTAACATGAAAAAAATGTTAGGTCATAATAGACATATAATGGGAATAAGCTGTGCAAGAAAGTATGTGACATCTAATTAATGAAAATGGTTAGGAAAACTTCACTGCAGGGAAACACCGGCATTGAGACAAATTGCCCTGGCGTATAAGGGTTAGAACGACCCCTCATGAGATACTGCTGACCCTCATCAGAAATACAAGGGAGATTTGCAAAGGTTTAAAAAGAGTTAATGTTTTAATGTGGAAAATTGGGATGGAGGGAAAGTCCTTTAATAGGAATTTTCTAGTTTTGTCATCCAAAACCCCTAAGTCCTCTCCTTTTAATAATGACTCCAGCATACTTCTGCATGAGTTGGTGGGATCACATAGAATTTTCCTGTAAGTATTGCAATCACTGAGAATATTTAGTGCTAGATTATTATATAGAGATGCATCCATAACTACAATAATGCCAGCTATATCAGATTTTTTTTATGACAATATCTTTGTTAGTTCTTAGGTTATAGAGTGCAGTATTCTCAGACTTAGATAAATTATACGTTGCCATTGGAGAGGAATAAATGTAAAAAGTTGACTGCATGAACTCAATATCTCCATCGGCAAACACGGCTTCTCCAACGACGTCGCAACTGCATCAAGCGTTAGCTTACAAGATGAGACACAAACATCTTGCTGGCAGCTGAAGTACACTCAATGCTTCCAAAAATGAGACTGTGTCCACCCACACACAGCGCTGACATAAAGCCAAAAAAAAAAAATTTAACTAACTTTATTGACCATGTCTGAACGCATACCATAAATAACCTAACGCAGCCACATGCGTTAACGCATGCGTTAATGCGATGGCAAAAATACACCACAAAAAGACAATTTTGGGCTCATTATAGCGCATCCGTTTAATGGATCCGTTAAACGGATTGCCCTAACGCAATGTGAACCTAGCCTAAATAAGTTTTGTAATATGTTAATTATATTACGACGTCACAGGAGGTTAAACACCTATATATTACTTCCGTTGTCACAATACTGCCATATTCTACGACTAAGAGCTACGGCCAGAAACGCGTTAGAATGTTGGACTCTTTTTTTAATCTGTCTCAACATCACTTCTCTTTTAATGGAATTAAAGAAAAAGCAAATTTTATTTGTATCCAGCCTATGGATCTTTTTTTTTTTTCTTTTTCCAATGTATCCAATGGTCAATGGACTTGGATCCTGGCTGTACTATTAAGAAGCAACCAACCAAACAACACAAGGTGAGACTTTTTTCCTAACTTGTATTTTTTTCTCTCCTTTGGATATTTTGGTTTACTCATCAGATTTTTAGACACATCGGGGGCATGTTAAATAGGTACAGCAAATATTGAGGGATACTGCAAATATTAACCCCTCAAGACGCAGCCCTTTTTCGTTTTTGTTTTGATTTTTCGCTCCCTTCTTCCCAGAGCCATAACTTTTTTACTTTTCCGTCAATATGGCCATGTGAGGGCTTGTTTTTTGCGGGATGAGTTGTACTTTTGAACAACACCATTGGTTTTACCATGTCATGTACTGGAAAACGGGAAAAAAATTCCAAGTGTGGTGAAATAGCAAAAATAAGTGCAATCCCACACTTGTTTTTTTTGTTTGCCTTTTTTGCTAGGTTCACCAAATGCTAAAACTGACCTGCCACTGTGATTCTCCAGGTCGTTACGAGTTCATAGACACCAATCATGTCTAGGTTCCTTTTTATCTAAGTGGTGAAAAAAATTCCAAACTTTGTTAGAAAAAAAAATGCGCCATTTTCAAAGACCCGTAGCGTCTCCATTTTTCGTGATCTGGGGTTGGGCGAGGGTTTATTTTTTGCATGCCGAGCTGACATTTTTAATGATACCATTTTGGTGCAGATAAGTTCTTTTGATCGCCCATTATTGCATTTTAATGCAATGTCGTGGCGACCAAAAAAACGTAATTCTGCCATTTTGATATTTTTTTCTCGCTACGCCGTTTAGCGATCAGGTTAATCCATTTTCTTATTGATAGATCGGGCGATTCTGAACACGGCGATACCAAATATGTGTAGGTTTGATTTTTTTTTTTAATTGTTTTATTTTGATTGGGACGAAATGGGGGTGATTTGAACTTTCGGTTTTTTTTTATGTTTTTAAATATTTTTTTTTTTTTACTTTTGGCATGCTTCAATAGCCTCCATAGGAGGCTAGAAGCTGCCATAGTGTGATCGCCTCTGATACATAGATCACCTCTATGTAGCTGAATTACAGCATTGCTATGAGCACTGACCACAGAGTGGCGCTCATAGCAATCTGCCATCAACAACCATAGAGGTCTTGAGGAGACCTCTGGTTGTGATGGCAACGCATCGCTGACCCCCGATCACGTGACGGTGATCAGCGATGCGTGTATTTCCATCCCGGCGGCTGGAAGCACACGTTAAATGCGGCTGTCAGATTTGGACAGCCGCATTTAACTAGTTAATAGTGGCGGGCGGATCGCGATTCCACCCGCCGCTATTGCGAGCACATGTCAGCTGTACAAAACAGCTGACATGTCCTGGCTTTGAGGTGGGCTCAGTGCCGGAGCCCACATCAAAGGTGGAGACACAACATGCGCAGTACTAGTACGGCACATGTTGTGAAGGGGTTAAGGGATAAACTACCGTATTTTTTGGATTATAAGATGCTCCGGATTATAAGACGCACCCAAATTTTGAAGAGAAAAATAGGAAAAAAAACTTTTTTTTAATAAAATGGTGGTGCTTCTTATGATCTATGCGTCTTACTGCTTAGTTCCAGGATCGCTGCTGGAGGAGGCAGGAGTGGGGTGATGCTTCAGGCTGGGATGAGGGGGTGTTCCGATGTGCTGCTGCGCTGTGTCTGGTGCTGCTGCTGCGGACTATATAAACTGGATCCTGGCTAGCACTCTGTCAGAGTAGCTTATGCTGCATGGCTGGAGGTTGTTGGTGGTTGTAGTTGGAGAAGGTGATCGTTGCAGCTCTGTGTCCGGCGCTGCTGTGGGGGCCAACGTTTTGTGAAAGGCCAGAGCCCACGCAGTTGGGTGGTTTCCTGTGCGGTGGACTCCTGGAAAATGGTCACCGGGATGCGGCGCATACGCAAATGGAGATCTCGGTACCGGCCCGGACTCCAACACACAGGAAACCACGGAATTGCGAGGGCTCTGGCCTTTCACAAAATGTTAGCAGAGCCACCGGCAGCAGCGCCAGATACAGCGCAGCAGCACCGGACACCCGCAGTGCCGTGCCGATAAGGTTTATCCGCATGATAAGCCACACCCCCATTTTCCCCAAAATTTGGGGTAAAAAAAGTGAGTTTTATAATCAGAAAAATACGGTATATACTAAAACAGAAAAATGTGTTTTCGCCGTTCAGGAGGTGCAGTTTTTGGGGTACCCGTTGTCATCTTCGGGTTTTCAAATAGATCCGGAGAAGGTCCGTGCTGTCCTTGATTGGGACCGTTCCGGGAACCTGAAAGCTCTACATCGTTCTCTGGGCTTTAATAATTTTTACTGGAAATTTATCCAAAGTATTCAGTAATCATGAAACCTCTTACTGACATGACAAGGAAGGGGTCTGATTTTTCCAAATGGTCGGATGCAGCCATGCAGGCTTTTCCCTCCCTAAAAAGCTGTTTTGCCACGGCCCCTATACTCAGTCAACCTGATGTTTCCCAACCCTTTGTTGTGGAGGTTAATGAGTCGGAGGTGGGGTTTGGGGCCATGTTGTCTCAGGGTCCGTCCCTTGGTAAATGGCGACCATGCGCTTTCTTTTCTAAGAAATCGTCTTCAGCTGAAATTATTATGTGGGCAATAGGGAGCTTTTGGAGATTAAACTGGAATTTGAAGAATGGCAACATTAGTTGTAGGGGGCTGTCCATCCCATTACTGTTATCACTGACCATAAGAACCTCTCATATCTTCAATCGGCTAAACGTCTCGACCCTAGGCAAGCTAGATGGTCCCTGTTTTTTTACTAGGTTCAATTTTGTTGTCACTTTCCGTCCAGGGTTCAAAAATGTCAAGACTGATGCTTTGTCCCGGAGCTTCCCTGGAGGTGGTGACCATGACAACCCTGCCTCGATTTTGCAGAAGGGGTGGTCTACTTGTAAGTCCCCGTTTTTCAGGGCATAAGGGTTTCATCCTAAGTTCAGCCCATGTAATAGGAATCGTTCTTCTGGAATATAGGAAGAATGATTTTCACCATCAATTACGTCTGTGTGCAAGTGGTTATTGATAATTTGAGGAAGATGGGGTCCAAATATAAGTGTGGCTGATCGGAGAGGTTTGGTGGGTCCGGACCTGTATGTTGGAGACTTGGTGTAGTTGTCCTCAAGGAACATTAAGTTGAAGGTTCCCTCTTGGAAGCTGGGTCCCAGGTTCATCGGTCCTTATAAGATTGTGACCGTTGTTAATCCCGCAGCCTTACGCCTTGCCGCCCACTTTGTGTTTCATCGATCTCTGCTCAAAAAATGTTACGTCCTCTGTATCATCACCGCTACCGCCATCTCCCTCGTAGAAGGGGGGTACTGTCATGGGTTTACCTTGACAGAGAGGAATCAGAAAACCACAGCATCTGATTTCTCCTACTCCTGCGCTGATTAGAAGCACTTCACCTTCATATGAAACTGTATAAATTTCTTTTAGCAGTGCAGAGGTTAATCTGCTCAGTTGAAAGCTCCTGGAAGCATTCCTCCATTAAGGTTCTCAGCTGTGCACTGTTAGCCACTCCCATCTCCTATATAAACTGGATCCTGGCTAGCACTCATTGTCAGAGGATAGCTTATGCTGCATGGCTGGAGGTTGTTGGTGGTTGTAGCTGGAGAAGGCGTTCGGTGGATTTATCTGAGACTGTAGCTAGGTTTTGAGTGTGTGATAATTCCTTTTTATATCCTACTTTGGTTTAACCTCATCCTCCACTCCCCGGTGTTTACCTCTGTTGGTTATGTGTGTATATTTGTATGATTGGTATTTTCCTTTATCCCTGTTCGTATTACCTTGTCAGTCTGGTTGGTGTACTATGGTACACTACTACTTGCCTCTTCCGTGGGTGGGGAAAGGTTACAGACTGAGGGCCGATTCAAGAGCTAAGGCAAGGTTCATGGCCCCTGCCTCTTCACCATCATAAGTAATCCGGGGAACAGGGCAAGCTAGGGCGGCCATGATGGAGTAAACTCACAAAAACCTCTGATTGCTGCAGGTGACCAATTTATTTATTTTATTAAAAATAAACTTAGTTTCAAGAGACCTAGCAATTACGAAATGTGTAAGGCGTACATTAAGAGACGGGGAAGTGGAAGTGCTGATAATGGTGCACGCAGACGCAGAGTACGTGGGGCAGCGGTGACTATGCCTTTTCTTGGAGCGTAAAAAACACACCCATCCACAATATATAGGTTCCTGTCCCACTTTGCAGGGAGGCACGGTACACCACTTCTGAAGCCTGAGCAATATGAACAGTTGGTAGGTTGGATAGCAGATAATTCTTCCAGCAGGCTTGGCAGCATCACACAGTCGTCCACACAGTCCAGTCTCCCCAGCCTAAAGTCTGAATCACTTAATCCTCACCCTGATTCTCATTCCGCCCACCATGTTGAGTCCCAGGAGACTAGTGTTCCGACAATAGGAAACTCCGAGGAGCTCTATACCACATTTCTTGAAAACCTACAAAGAATTACTCCCATACAAAACAAATGAACAAAATAGATCTTTATTTCAACAAGAATTTATAAGAACAAAATGAAAAAAGGGAGATATACTTCAGAATGACAATGACAAGTGTAACATAATTTATACAGTTTGTGAAATGCTTAACAGCTGAATTGATCCATGTGGAGAACGGGCGTATGCAGACATATATTACCACACACACTATATATCAAACAGTAGCACAACAGTATAACATCAGTATATAGTATAATATTACCACCTAGTGGTTTTTGGAGGTATATGCATTACTGAAAATACATATATGCATATGCGAATGTGTTAGTGCAAAAAAAAACTTTTAGGAAAACAATTCCATTTAAGTGACGTTACAAGGCTCATAAGAATATATATAGCAAGTGCAAAGAAGATTCGAAAACGTTATATGTAAAATGCAAGTGCATGCATAACATTATATTCAATTATCTGAAAAACCTTTTATGTGGTTCAATCCGAATATTAAGGCTAAGTGCACACGTTCAGGAATATTTGCGTTTTTTTCGCATTTTTTCCGCGGTAAAAACGCGAAAAAAACTCAAGCATTAAGCATCCTATACATGTTAATTGATTCCACATGTTTTGGCCACATGTTGCGTTTTTTTCCGCGAAAAAAACGCTTCGCGGAAAAAATAGCAACATGTTCATTAATTTTGCGGAATGTAAGCGGTTCATGTGCGGTGGTACCCAGGGTCTGGAGGAGAGGAGACTCTCCTCCAGGCCCTGGGTACCATATCCCTGGTAAAACAATAATTAAAATAATAAATAATGATATTCTCACCTTCCGGCGGCCCCCGCAGCCTTCCCGCCTTCAGCGACGCTCCCGGCAACTCCCGGTCCCAAGAGTCCTTTGCGAGAATCACCCAGATGGCGTAGCGGTCTCGCGTGATGCTACGTCATCTGGGGTGAATTGCCGCAAAGCATCCTTGGGACCGGGAGTTGCCGGGAGCGTCGCTGAAGGCGGGAAGGCTGCGGGGGCCGCCGGAAGGTGAGAATATCATTATTTATTATTTTATTATTTTTACATTAGATCTTTTTACTATTGATGCGGCATAGGCGGCATCAATAGTAAAAAGTTGGTCACACGTGTCAAACACTATGTGTGACTCGTGTGACCAACCTGTCAATCAGTTTTCCAAGCGATGCTACAGATCGCTAGGAAAACGCTAGCATTCTGCAAGCTAATTACGCTTGCAAAGTGCTATTATTCTGGCGGGAATACGCATACAAAAAAAGTGCGTATTTCCCGCGGGAGAAGTGCGGGATTGCCGCGGAAATTTCCGCGGCAATTCCGCAACGTGTGAACTTAGCCTAAGGGAAACCTTTTTGTAGTTCGGTCCATATGTTTGAGAAAGTGCAATGCTCACATAAATATAAAGTGCAAATGCAGGAGCCTGTATCTACACAGTAGGTGAAAATGCATGTAAGTGGACTTACAATACATCTCCAATAAGGGCACCTCCCCAACATAAGGAGCACACAAATAGTTCACAAGCATTTCACAAACCAGTCTGGACCCTCTAAAGCACGTTTCGCGAATAGCTTCTTCAGAAAGGGTAGACCACTTCTGAAGCCAGAGCAGTGCGAACAGGTGGTAGGCTGGATAGCAGATAATTCTTCTTTTAGGCTTGGCAGCACCACACAATCGTTCACACGGTCCAGTCTCACCAGCTTAAAGTCTGAATCACTTAATCCTCCTTCCTCCCACCATGATGAGTCCCAGAAGACTAGAGATCCCACACTAGGACACACCGAGGCGCTCTATACTACTACATTTCTTGATTGTTGCCTCTCAACTTGTATGCTCAAGAGGGACAGGACGACATGCTGTTTAGTGATGCTCAAAACTTCGAGCATTCATGGCCACAAGAACATGACGGTGGGCAACGGCAAATTTGGTGTAAGGCGGAGAATGAGAATGATAAGTACAGTTGCCGCTAAGTCTTGTTGTTAAGTCATGAAGTCGGGAGGAACATGGTGTGGTGGAAGATGAGGAGGTGGATGACGAAGTTATCGACCCAACCTGAAAAGCTGGCATTCAGAGTGAGGCAAGCAGCGCTGAAGGGAAGAGATGGGCAGCACAGAAACAGACAGGAAGAGGCAGTGGGGTGACCAGAGGGACAAGGCGGGAAACTGTTCCGCAAAGCACCGATACTCGTGCATTTCTCCGTCAAAGAGTTAGATGTTCCCCAGTTTGGGACTTTTTGAAAGAGTTTTGAGAGTAACAAAATGGCCATTTGCAACCTTTAACATGCCAAGATCAGCAGGGGCATGACCACTAAGAACCTAACCACCACTAGCATGATCAGACATGTCATCTAAGCACCCGACTTGGTGGGACAAATGCCTGGGTCCACGATTGGTGCCATTGGGTTACACCACTGCCTCTTCCCCTGTGCTAGGTGCTTCCCAATTCCATATCCAAAACACTGGCGCAGATGCCGCTCGCTCTGCACCTGTCCTTGCATGTTCTAACTTAACATCATCAGGCACTTAAAAAACCTTGTCCCAGGCCAGCATTCAGCTGTCCCTACAGGGTTTCCTCCAACTCCTACAGCAGTTCCTGCACCGGTTCTGCCTCCATCTCCAATGTGGTGTCTCAGAGTACGCCGTCCACATCAGCCGGAAAGCTCTGCAGCATTGCCTCAGCCAAGCAGCAACAGGCTCTGCTGAGGTTAATTTGTCTAGCAGACAAATCGCAGCAGTTATTTAAAGGAATAACAGATCACAGAGATTTGTATTTTTTGCCGCTGAGCCTCCAACTAGGCATAGTCGTGTGTGATAATGGGCATAACCTGGTGGCTGTGAAGTTTGGCAAACTCACACACATACCATGCTTGGCACATGTGCTCAACTTGGTAGTTCAGCGATTTCTGAAAATATACCCAGATTTGCCAGAGCTTCTGGTCAAAGTACGACGAATCAGTGCCCATTTCCGCAAGTCGGCTACAGCTGCTGCTGCTCAGGCAGTGCTGCAGCAGTGCATTAAGTGCCAGCTCACTGGTGTGCAACATCACCATACTGTTTTGAGCACTTTTGAGGTGACTTCGGAGCTGGGGCTCCCTCCGGTGGTTGCTGAGGGTAATGAACCAATTGCTGAACGGCTTTCAGCTGGGTCCGAATGGTCTGATATAAGTGACCTGAACTCCCATCAGCCTTGCCGGTAATCAATTGTTCTTCCAGGTCTTGCTAGGAGCTCAGCTTGCATTCCTGCTCTCATTCAGATAAGTGACTTGTTGTTTTTTTTTCCTCTTGTTGGATTTTCCTTGCTGGTTTGCTGCCTTGCAGTGGACTTCAGCCTGGTCCCCTTTTGGGGCCTGGAACTGCAATTGTGCTCAGTTTGTGTTTGCACTTTTGCTCTGTTCCTGGTTCACTTTTTATTTGCTGAATTGCTGTGTGTTACACCAGAGATCTGATTTAGGATGTAGAGATCGTGTGATCTCAGGTTTTTTGTTAATCAGAAGTGTTGGTATTTTTGTCAGGGTTTTTTGGGTTGCAGTCAGAATTCTTTCCTATACTTTTCTATCTAGACAGAATTGGGCCCCAGCGTTTGCTCATTCTATTTTCTGTGTTCGTATTTTCTTCTTGTCTAACCATTACATGTTTGGGGGCTTCCTATTTCTTTGGGGGTTCTGCTACGGGGCAGTTAGCTTTCATCTTTCTGTCTTTAGGTGTAGCTATCTCTCCGGCTGTGACGAGGCGTCTAGGATCACCGTAGGTACGCTCCACGGCTCCTTCTAGTGTTGCGGTTAGTTTAGGGTTCTGCAACCCAGTTGTTTCCAGCCTCTCTGGTGTATTGCTATTTTTGCTATTTCTCCTCAGCTACCGAAACATAACACCATACACTGGAACTCCACACTGCACATGCTGGCAAGGCTTTGTGAGTAGAAGAGGCCAGTGGCTGAGTACCAGCTCCAACACGCCAGCCGGTATTCTGGTAAGCCTCTACACAAGAACTGAATAGTGGGCATGGATGTCTGACATTTGTTTGGTTCTCCAAGACTTTGAGGACTCCACAAAGATGGTGAGCGGCGATGATGCCATAGTCAGCGCAACTATCCCGCTTCTGTGCCTACTTAAAAATTCGCTGGTCACAATTAAACATGAAGCTTTGCATGCGGACCAGGTGGGGATGGAGGAAGACATAACACAGAGAGATTGTAGCCAGCCCAGCCTCATCTCATCTGCTCTGGCGGATTGGGTAACAATGAGGTAGACGCTGAGGAGGAGGAACAGGAGCTAGTGGCTAGCGCAAGAGTCTAGTAGCCACACAAACTTTGTCCCGTCTCTCCTATGAGAATGGGCTGAGGATGGGAATGAGGAGGAAGAGAGTGAGAAGGAGGAGATGGAGAGTCGTCATCATGGTGGAGACAAGGATGTTGGTCTGTATGGAGCTTGGCACACATGGTTGATTTTATGTCCCGCTGCCTTTTCCGTGACCCTCGCGTTACATTCTTCTTGGCCCAAAAAAAAATAAAAAATAGTACTGGTTGTTTACCCTGCTAGATCCACACACGCTACAAGGAGAACTTTGCATCTCTTCTTCCTGAGGTGGAGAGGCCTTCTTAAATGGTGCTATACCAAAATGCCATTGTGGAAAATATGTTGAAACAATTCCCAGCAGTCAATGCTAGTGACAGGGGGCAAGCTTCTTTTCCCAACCAAGGAGGAGAGGCCAGGGAAACACACAGAGGCAGGGTACATTGTCAGAGGCATGGCCAATATCATGACACAGCCCAGCGCCTGATGACTGGGTAGTTTTGACAAGGAGGGAAAAGTTTTTAAAGATGGTCAGGCAATACCTGGCCAAGCAAACAAGCGTACTTCCTAATTCCACTGCGGTATGGGGCGTCATGTCGCATTTGGACAACCCCTCATGTACCCAAGCAGTAGAAACCTCCCACAAATGACCCTATATTGAAATTGATCTACTGTTTTCCTGGTATGTGAATATCATGTGCACCAGGTTGGCATGGCATACGCAAATTGTGTAGAGTGCATCAGGTTGGCATATGTGAGTTATGTATCAGGTTGGCATATGTAAGTTGTGCAAGTCAGAAATAAATTTAGTAGTTCATGGATGAGTGGTAAAGATTGAAACATTTTTTTATACACGGGCCAGGTTTGTCATGGCAGTTGTTGCATTGATAAGTGGTGACCTTTCTTATCCCCCTTCTGTAACATACTTGGCACTTTTTTGCAGCCTTCCTTTCTTTGAAGTTGAGGGACTTCACCTGGGAAATGTTGCCCTAGTACAATAAGGGCAACTTTAGTTTCAGAAGTACTGGGGATCACTCCTTCCCGACTTCCAAATTTTAGGGCCTTGGTCACTATCTTTGGGAACAGAAGCAATGTGCCGGTCTGGCCTGCACACAATGATCACACAAAAGAGTTATACAAAGCCATCTGTATGATATGCACAACCAACTGCTTGTACAACATCTTAGCTTTCCGCATGGTACTCTAGGGCTGAAGGAATTGATCAGTAAGATCAACTCCTCCCACATTTTCATTGTAACCCAGGACAGTCTGGTTTATGGACCTGTGTAAATATACATTGTACAGTGGTGAGCTCGGACTTCTTCACTATTCCAATGTGAAGAACAAGGCCTCAAAACTTCATTTCTACTGCATCTATGTGAGCCAATTAGAAAATGATGAAGTGGGGTTTTGGGCCAAAAATTGCTGGGCATACAAATTTATCTCGGACACCATGAGGTTTACAAAATCCTCAGAGAAAAATACTTTGAAACTGTTGATTTCTGTGAGGCTAGTAGTGTCAAATTGAATTCCTGATTGCGCCTGTAACGCCGCTGTATTTGTACTTTGTTTACCTGGCGTTATGCTGCATATCTCTGCTTTAACCCTTTGCTCCTTTTCCTCTAATGAGCTGGAATGCTGTTGTCCGTTACCTGTATGGATACTGCTCAATTCCCGGCTCCGCTGCCTAGCCGTACATGCGTGAGTGTCTCCGCTGTATGACCACCCGCATGTTCGGGCCCTGGCTACCGCTGTGGAAGCTACCCGCTGGTTGCAAGGTCCTCTGCAGTTTTGCATGACTTACCACGTGTGTTCAGGTTTGCAGCCGTTGCCAGGTGTCCTTTGCTATGCTGATTTGTGTCTGGCTGTGCTTGCCATGTCTGTTTGGTGTTCATCACCTGTCCTGCCTGCAGTTCTAGGTGAGCTGATGCCTGTCTTCTGCCTGCTCTGGGGCGGAATACCCAGATCCGTTTCTGTTATCAGCTTTGGGACAGCTGATGTCTGAGTTCCTGGACTTATCCTGTTTATGTGTCGGTACCAAAGTCCTAGTCCTGTTTCCTGTGGTGTTGTGTTCCTGAAGTCCTGATGCCTGCTGTGTTATGTTCCTGAAGTCCTTCTGTGTCCTGAACCCTGTGCCCAGTGACTGTGACTCTTTGCTAACTGACTTTCTGTGATCTAACCTGGGTTAATCTTGGAAGTAGAAGTCCGGTGTGTCTGCTGAGTTTCTGCTACTCTGTGCTCAGCTTGTTATTCGGAGCAATCCCCAGCAGACTCCAGTTCAACCCGGCGGGGCTTGCACCAGACCGCTTGGGTTCCTTTTTAGGTCGCTGCCAGATGTCCGGAGTCTGATGACCGTGGCCTCTTGTCCAGAGCCTGATGACCACGGCCTGATGTCCGGTGTCTGATGACCACTTCCAGATGTCCGGATCCTATCCTTCCCTGCCTGATGCCCGCCAATCGCTACCAAATGTCCTGAGCCTGATGTCTGGGACCTGTAGATTGTTGCCAGTGTTCTGATGTTCTACCTGAGATCTGAATCCTGATGTCCTCATGTCCCTTCCGTTTTCCGATGTCCCGTCCGTGTTCCGATGTCCCGCCCGTGTTCCGAAGTCCCGCCCTGTTCCGAATCGCCTGTTCGAAGTCCCGCCCGTGTTCCGAAGTCCCGTCCGTGTTCCGAAGTCCCGTCCGTGTTCCGAAGTCCCGTCCGTGTTCCGAAGTCCCGTCCGTGTTCCGAAGTCCCGTCCGTGCTCCGAAGTCCCGTCCGTGCTCCGAAGTCCCGTCCGTGCTCCGAAGTCCCGTCCGTGTTCCGAAGTCCCGCCTGTGTCCAGATGTCCCTCCTGAGTGAGTCCGGATGTCTGTCCGTGTTCCGATGTCCAGTCTGTGTCTAGATGTCCAGGCCCTGGTTCTGGTGGTTCAAGTTGTGCTCTTGAGCCGGTCCAGCTTGTGTTCCTGGATGGATTCCTCCTCCATGGTTTCCGGGAGTCTCCAGCTCTGTTCACCCGCAGACGGTCCCGCCAGTGAGTCCTGGACCTGACCAGCCGATGCCCGATGCTGTAGTGCCAACGTTCCTGGACCTGTGCTATCCAAGTCTTGCTTATGTTCTGATTTCTTGCCTGTTCCCTGGGGTCTTACCCGTGATGGCTCCTGCCGTTGTCTGAAGGCTGCCTGAGGTCGGTGTCTGATGTTCTCCTGCTGAGCCTGTGCTACGCCCGTGGCCTGAGAGAGAAGCCATCCTAGTATGCCCATGCCAGACAACCCTGGACTGCGTCAACCCGTGATCTCCTGCCATTGACTGAAGCTAGTCTGAGGTCAGTGTTTGATGTTCTCCTGCTGTGCCTGTGCTACGCCTGAGGCCTGAGAGAGAGGCCATCCTAGTATGCCCGTGCCATTCTATCCCTCACAATCAGGTTAGGGAGGATTATAAAAATGTCTTTTTTCTTCTAGCAGCAGCACAAGAGATGGCACAGGCTTCAAAAAGTCTGGCACCACAAGGCCCAGCAGATCAGCAGCAGAACTACAAAGTGACTGCTCTGCAACATCTCCTGAGCTGGAATGAGGCGGAGCAGAGCACTCACTTGGAGGTCAGACAGTGTGTCTGCTCACTGATTGGTGCGAT
The DNA here is from genome assembly GCA_033576555.1 of Oophaga sylvatica. Lineage (NCBI taxonomy): Eukaryota > Metazoa > Chordata > Amphibia > Anura > Dendrobatidae > Oophaga > Oophaga sylvatica. The sequence continues at coordinate 320,662,547 of JARQOD010000006.1, forward strand.
CGAACGTCATCGTCTGATCGATCCAATAAGTGCTGAGGATGGTGACACTGGCGCTGCTAAGCTCCAGCCTATGATTGGTGCGGTCATAGCACCCATCGTAGCTGGGATTCAGTGTTTCTGGCATTTTTGTTGTCTGAAACACAGAACGCTGTGCCTGGTTGTTCGGAATTGCCTTCGGTCACAGTGCAGCATTTTTGCCAGGACGTATCCATACGTGCAAGGTCGGGAACTCCTTTCTAGTCAAGACATATGGATACGCCCAAGGTCGTGAAGGGTTTAAGTAACCCTGTGAGCATTAATTGAATCCAAACCTATAATTTTATACATTCTTCCCAAGCAGAGGACAGCATGAATGAGAGCACAATTACAGCCTGGTATATTTTTGTTCTGAAACACTTGACATGTCTGAGAAAATACACTTTAATCCTTTCACTATCCGACGATTTTCATTTTTTTGTTTGTTTGTTTTTTCCTAGCCCTTCTTCCAAGAGCCATAACTTTTTTAAAAAATTTTCTGGCCATATAGGGGCTTGTTTTTTGCGGGATGAGAAGTACTTTTGAATGACACAATTAATTTCACCATATTGAGTCCTGGAAAAAGGGAAAAAAATCTAAGTGCGTTGAAATTGCAAAAAAAAGGGCAATTCCACAATTGTTTCTTAGGTATTTTATTTACCATGTTCACTATATGGTAAAACGGACCTGGCAAAAAGATTCCCCAGGTCAGTACGAGTACGCAGATACCAAAAACGTATAGTTTTTCTTTTATGTAGGTGGTGAATATTTTGGGGGAAATTTGTAAAAAAAAAAAAAAATTTTTGCTTTTGTCGCCCTTTTCCGAGACCTGTAATGCTTTCATTTCTCGGGATCTGCGGCTTTGTTACGGCTCACCTTTTGCGCCCTGAGCGGATGTTTTTAATTCATACCATTTTTGGGTACATACATTCTTGCCTTTTACTGCAATGTTGCGACGATCATAAAAACGCAATTCTGACATTTTGATTTTTTTTTCTCATTGCAATGTTTACCAATTAGATCAATTTATTTCATATTTTGATAGATCAGACATTTCTGAACAAAGATATACCAAACATGTGCATTTTTAATTTTATTTTTGGGATAAAAAGGGGGGTAATTTACATGTGTTTTTTTCACATTTTTAAAACCTTTTTATTGTTATTTTACTGAATGTAATAGTCCCCTTAGTAGACTTGAAGCTGCGATCCTCCAATCGCTTGTGCTTGCTTGCTGCTATATATGTAGCAAATAAATGAACATCAAAAAAAAGGAAAAAAAAGCTATTATACTAAAAAAATACAAATTTTATTGAGACATAAATGACACATAATGGTTTAAAAAATGGAGGAGACTGAATGCAAAAAAGGGCAAAGACTGGACATGTATATGATTTAACCCAAAACAAGAAAAAATTAATTAAAAGAGATCAACACATCAAAAAGTGTGTATATGGCATAGGGACCACAGCATGTTACATATGAAAATCAAGTTCAAATAACACAGTATACAGGCTTGAAACAGCCTCTCAAAACTGAATCACTTGTGTGTGGAAAGGGTTAACATCTACTATGTAAATTAGTCAGAGGCATACTAAGCAAAGTGGCCCCACATGCAATGAGGATGTGTGCTGCTAAGGAAATGCAGACATGCAAAGATCAAAGGGTTAACATCAATTATGTTAATGAGTCAAAGGCATACTGAGCAAAGTGTCCCTGTAAACACTAAAGATATATACCGCTAGGGAAATGCAATTGTGCAAAGGGAAAACAAAGCCTAAGGATCAAAATATGGTAAATTAAGATGCCAAGAGTTACCTCCCAGCCTGCCGTAGCACCCGACGCGCGTTTCGCGTTAGCTTTTTCTTAGGGAGCGTGCCTAAGAAAAAGCTAACGCGAAACGCGCGTCGGGTGCTACGGCAGGCTGGTAGGTAACTCTTGGCATCTTAATTTACCATATTTTGATCCTTAGGCTTTGTTTTCCCTTTGCACAATTGCATTTCCCTAGCGGTATATATCTTTAGTGTTTACAGGGACACTTTGCTCAGTATGCCTTTGACTCATTAACATAATTGATGTTAACCCTTTGATCTTTGCATGTCTGCATTTCCTTAGCAGCACACATCCTCATGGCATGTGGGGCCACTTTGCTTAGTATGCCTCTGACTAATTTACATAGTAGATGTTAACCCTTTCCACACACAAGTGATTCAATTTTGAGAGGCTGTTTCAAGCCTGTATACTGTGTTATTTGAACTTGATTTTCATATGTAACATGCTGTGGTCCCTATGCCATATACACACTTTTTGATGTGTTGATCCCTTTTAATTAATTTTTTCTGTTTTTGGGTTAAATCATATACATTTCCAGTCTTTGCCCCTTTTTTTGCATTCAGTCTCCTCCATTTTTTAAACCATTATGTGTCATTTATGTCTCATATAAATTTGTATTTTTTTAGTATAATAGCTTTTTTTTTTCCTTTTTTTTGATGTTCATTTATTGCTAAGTAGCTATTAATATAGGCAAGGTTTTTCTTCTTTGTTTGATATATATGTAGCAGTAAAATGGAAGAATTTAATGTATCAGCAGAAATGACTAAAGTCCTTTTTACATTTCAATTTACCATTTCACTTCATTTTTGTTTGCTAATAAAACTACTCATGCAAAGTCTGACATTTACTTTATTGAAAAAATAAGACTCAAATTCATAACTGCTTATTATTAAAAATCTTTGTCAAAACTTAAAATAAAGATTTTTACAAAATAAAGAGCATTTGTCTTTGAAAATGAAGACACCATTTGTCTTTGAAAATGAAGACACTTCTTTTTAAACTACCTTAGAAAACAAAGTCTTAAAAATAAAAGGTGTAAGATATAGCATTCCAGGTTTTTGCTAGTTTACTAATCTAAGTGATCTAAAATTACACAAATAAACAGTTGCAGGAATTGAGACAGATGAACAAAACTTGAGTATTTTTAGAAAAACTATAAAAGGAATGGGACTAAACCAATAATCAAATGGTCTAAATGTCACGAACATATAGTTAATAAAAGGGAAAAAAATACTGCAAGTGCTGGTAATTTAAAAGTAAATGAATAAGTTTTTCATAAAAAAAAAAAAGTTCACTGATTTAAAGGGAACCTGTGACCAGCAAAACGCTCTTAACATGCATATATGGGGTTAATAGCATTACTAACCTGCCCGGCACCTGCGTTCAGACAAATGCTGGGTGGAGAAAATTAACTTTATTCTTTCCGGCTGCATTTAGTTTCAGTCACGGGGGGACCTCTATGTATTCTCTAAGCGGTTACTGAACCAGCTCCGAAGCCACACCAGTGACAGAAAGTGAATGCTGCCGAGGAGAGAAAAGTTAATTTTCTCCCCGCAGCTTTCGCTATGTGCAGGCGCTGGGCAGGTTAGTAATGCTATTAACCTGAAGATTAACCCCATATCTGCAGGTTAATAGCGTTTTTGCTAGCGACAGGATCCCTATAAGGGTCTTAGGCCAGGGTCACACTTGCAACTGCAATACGAAAAACTTGCACGAGTCTCTCGCCTCAATACCCGGCATTGCCGCCGGAACTCGGGACCGTAATGTGCGGCTGCATGTATTTCTATGCAGCTGAACGATCTGGTCCGAATCACCGGCGGCAGTGCCAGGTATTGAGGCGCGAGTTTCTTGCATTGCAGATGCAAGTGTCACACCGGCCTTACATAAATGCTCTAGCATATATGATTGACCATTAGTAATTTCTTGCATATGCTTTCTCTGGAATTAGAAAAACCAAATTCAAAAGTTCAATATAGAAAACTGGCAATGTATCAGCATGTCCGAAAGTGATGAATTAAACTTCTCATGGTATAATTAATGAATCTGCACATGCAAAGAGACATTACATACTTACATTTACAAAATAGTCCAAAGCATCCTATACATAACTTATACTAACATTAACTGGTTTCTTGACGGTTTCTCTAAAAATACATATTTCGAACTACAAAACCCCCAGCAAAAATAGATGTGGGAGCGGTTCTAGTCTTCTTTTTGTCTCTTGGGAACCTAAATGCAAATGAAACTTTGACCACGTTCCAATCTGTGGGGAGAAAAGTGAGATGTGAACCAAACATTAAGACAGAAAATGCACATCTACGTCAGAGCAAAAGCAAGTACCGTATTTTTTGGACTATAAGACGCACTTTTTTCCTCCCAAAATTTTGAGGGAAATGGGGGGTGTGTCTTATAGTCTGGATGTACGGGCTCTGGCTGTGGTGGGGAAGTGGGCTCTGGCTGTGGTGGGGGAGCGGTTTCGGCGGAGAAGCGGGTCACAGGAGGCTGGAGCCGGCGGCTCCAGCTAACTCCTGTGCCCGCTGCTAAAGAGAAATGAATATGCACTGCATTCTAAGCCCATGGGCGTGGAGGGCAATGAATATTCATTTTTCTGGCATTCTGGTATGATTGGCCCCATCCCCTTGCTGGTATGATTGATCCCATCCTTATTTTGGTATGATTGGTCCCATCCTGTTCCTTGTATGATGGGCCCCATCCCGTTCCTGGCATGCATGGCCTCATCAGTAAAGATTAAAAAAAAGGAGATTTTTGTGTACTCACCGTAAAATCCTTTTCTCCGAGACGCTCATTGGGGGACACACAGACCGTGGGTGTTATGCTGCTGCCACTAGGAGGACACTAAGCAATACAAGCACAAAAGATTAACTCCTCCTCCTGCAGTATACACCCTCTGTTGGCTCAATCCTGAACCAGTTCGGTGCCAAAGCAGTAGGAGCTCATAACAGAGTGCAATATGCCAACAATTCAAATGAACAACGAGGCTACAAGTTAAACCAGGGTGGGAGCTGTGTCCCCAATGAGCGTCTCGGAGAAAAGGATTTTACGGTGAGTACACAAAAATCTCCTTTTCTCCTTCGCCTCATTGGGGGACACACAGACCGTGGGACGTCCCAAAGCAGTCCCTGGGTGGGAACTCATCAACAGATGAAGCCTCGTGAACCTCATGCATATAACGCTTAACTAGTCAACAGACAACTTACAGATGCGCAACAGCTGATTGCAGAATCTGTCTGCCAAGAGCCGCATCTGAAGAAACTTGAGCATGAATTTGGTAATGTTTGACGAAAGTATGAAGACTGGACCAAGTCGCAGCCTTGCACACTTGCTGTGCCGAAGCCTGGTGCCGAATGGCCCAGGAGGCCCCCACAGAACGAGTGGAGTGTGCCTTAATCCCAGCCGGGATAGGCAGACCTTTAACACGGTACGCCTCTTGGATCGCCGAGCGAATCCATCTGGCTAACGTGGCCTTGGAAGCAGGAAGACCCTGTCTGCGTCCTTCCGGAAGCACAAACAGAGCGTCCGATTTTCGGAAAGGTGCCGTTCTCGAAATGTACCTTCGGAGAGCCCTCACCAAGTCTAAAGTGTGAGGGCTTTTTCAGTACGGTGAATTGGCGCCGGACAGAATGAAGGCAAAATTATCTCCTCATTGATATGAAAAGCCGAAACGACTTTTGGCGTGAAAGACGGAGAAGTCCTAATGACTACCTTGTCCTGGTGAAAAATGAGGAAAGGAGGTTTACAAGATAAGGCTGCCAATTCCGATACTCGTCTGATAGGAGTAATCGCCACTAGGAAGACCACCTTCCAGGAAAGAAGCGATAAGGACACTTCCGACAAAGGTTCGAAGGGGGAGTCCTGTAAGGCACTGAGGACCAAATTAAGATCCCAAGGGTCCAAAGGCCTCTTGTAAGGTGGAACAAGATGAGACACTCCCTGAATAAAAGTCTTGACCTGAGACTTAGATGCGATCCGTCGTTGGAAAAGGACGGACAAGGCAGAAATCTGGCCCTTGAGGGAAGAAAGGGCTAATCCCGAATCCATTCCTGCTTGAAGAAATTCCAGGATGGAAGGGATAGAGAAAACCAAAGGGGAACGACCTTTGTTCTCACACCAGGAAAGGAATGTCTTCCAGACACGATGATAGATGCGGGCGGAAGCCGGCTTCCTGGCATTGACCATTGTAGAGATGACTTTGTGAGAAAAAACAGCCTGAGTTAAGATCCAGGCTTCAATGGCCATACCGTCAAATTCAGCGCTTTTGAATTGTGATGGTAAATCGGACCCTGTGAAAGGAGGTCCGGCCGATCTGGTAATCTCCAGGGAACGTCTGCGACCAGACGCACTAGTTCCGCATACCACGGACGGCGAGGCCAGTCCGGAGCGATCAGAATGAGAGGAACGCCTTCCGCCTTGATCTTCCGAATCACCCTGGGGATTAACGGAAGAGGAGGAAAAATGTAAGGAAGGCGAAAATGACTCCAAGGGAGGACTAGCGCATCCGAGCCGACGGCTAGTGGATCGCGAGAACGACTTATGAAAGTCTGAACCTTGGCATTCAGTCTGGATGCCATGAGGTCTACATCCGGCAGGCCCCATCGCTGGCAAATAAGATGGAACACTTCCGGGTGCAGGGACCATTCCCGAGTCTAGGCCCTGGCGACTGAGGAAGTCGGCCTCCCAATTGTCCACTCCTGGAATGTGAACCGTGGAGATGAGCGAGCGGTTTTTCTCGGCCCAGCGCAGAATGTGCGATACCTCGAGCATCGCTGATCTGCTCCGAGTGCCCCCCTGACGGTTGATGTACGCCACGGCCGTGGCGTTGTCTGACTGAATCCTGATGGGACGACCGGCCAGGAGATGATGGAAATGCACGAGAGCTAACTTGATAGCTCTGATCTCTAGGATGTTGATCGGGAGACGGGACTCTGACAGAGACCAGCGGCCTTGAGCCGTGTGAAGGAACACAGCTCCCCATCCGAGAAGACTGGCATCGGTGGACACCACCAGCCAATGGACAGGCAGGAAAGATTTGCCGTGATTCAGTGATGAGGCATTCATCCACCATTTTAAGGAGCTTCTGACTGTGGGAGACAGACGGAAGCGGCGACCTAGAGACGCTGGGTTCCTGTCCCAGACTGATATCAACTCCTGTTGAAGAGGGCGGAGATGAAACTGGGCGAAAGGTACTGCTTCGATGGAAGCTACCATTTTTCCAAGGACCTGCATGGCGCTCCGCAGAGAATGAGGGCGGTTTAGCGACAGTAGGAGCACTCCCTGCTTCAGAGAGATAATCTTCTCTGGAGGGAGAGATACCAATCCTTGGGAGGTATCCAAAATCATTCCCAGAAAAGGAATCTTCTGAGAGGGAATGGGAAGAGACTTGTCTAAATTGACTAACCAACCGAGCCGGGAGAGGGTGTCGATAGTGATTTCGACGCTCTCTTCGCAGGCTCGAAAAGTCGGACCTTTTATGAGTAGATCGTCCAGATACGGGAGGACTACCACACCTCGAGAGTGTAAAATTGACATGGCGGCCGCCATGACCTTTGTGAACACTCTGGGGGCGGTTGCGAGACCGAAGGGCAGAGCGGTAAACTGAAAATGATCCTCTCCGACAGCAAAACGCAGAAACTTTTGATGTCCGCTGAAAATTGGAATGTGCAGATACGCATCCTTGATGTCGATAGACGCCAAGTATTCTTTCCTCTCTAGAGATGCGACAACAGAACGGAGGGATTCCATCCTGAAATGACGGACTCTGATGAATTTGTTTAGCAATTTTAGGTCCAGAATAGGACGCAAGGAGCCGTCCTTCTTGGGAACCACAAAGAGGTTTGAGTAAAACCCTTTGAATTTTTCGTTGTGAGGAACTGAGACGATGACTCCGCTGGAACGGAGCGTGTTCAGAGCCTGAAGAAAAGGAATTGCAAGATCCTTGGACTTGGGGAAGCGAGACTGAAAGAAAAGTCTTGGGGGAAGGGACAAGAATTCGATTTTGTAACCTGAGTGTACTAGATCGAGGACCCACTGGTCTTGAACTACTGACCCCCAGACATTGTGGAACAAGAGTAGGCGGCCGCCTACCTTGTTTGGGTCCCCCATCCCCAGCAAGGAGTCATTGTGATGACAACTTGCGAGAGGAGGAGCTCCTATTTCCCGCCTGAGAAGACCTGTTTCTCCAGGGCTGAGAGGATCTGGACGATGGTTGCGAGCCCCTATCTCTACGAGATGACCGGGATGCTCGAGCAGAGGACGAAGCAGGGGGCCAATTAAAGGAGCTACGAAACAGCCGGAAACGACTTTGGAATTGAGACCGAAAAGGCCTATTGGTTCTGCGCTGTGGAAGAAATTTGCTTTTGCCACCAGTAGCGTCAGAAATAATCTGATCAAGGCGATCTCCAAAAAGACGCCCTGAGTGATAAGGCAATGAAGTCAAAGTCTTCTTTGAAGCAGCATCTGCACGCCACTCACGGAGCCATAGGGACCTCCGAATGGCGATAGCATTGGCGGCCGTGATAGCAGCGCAGTTAGCTGCATCCAGGGACGCATGAATCATGTAGTCACCTGCCCGAGTAATCTGATAGGCCAGATTACGTGCCTCGGGGGAAAGAGGGATATGACTAGTCATTTTGACTAGGCCCTCAACCCAAGCCACCATAGCTCTTGCCACCCAGGTGGCTGCAAAAGAGGGAGATAGAGATGCTCCAGCCGCCTCAAAAATTGATTTGGCGAGGTTGTCAATCTGTTTATCTGAAGGGTTCCTAATGGATGAACTATCAGAAACAGAGAGTAGGGTTTTTGAAGATAGACGAGATACTGGAGGATCTACAACAGGAGATTCAGTCCACTCTTTCGCCACGGTTGCTGAAAAAGGGTATCGAGCTTTCAGAGACTTCAGTCCTGAAAAACGTCTGTCCGGACGCTCCCTGTGTCCCTGCACAATATCAGTAAATTCAGGGTGGTTACTAAACACCTTGTGAACACGTTTTGCCCTTTTAAAGGAGATAGGATGATTCGGCTGAGACCCAGGTTCTTCTTCTAGTTTGATGATTGTATTAATTGCCTCAATTAAAGAGTCTAACGACTCCTGAAATTCTGGTGAGTTGGGATCATCACCAATGTCCGACTCGTATTCCGAATCATGGTCACTGATGTTTCTGGGAGAAGGTGAACGAGAACCTGAACTCGCAGATGCTGAACCACTAGATGGATTGGGAGATGCATTATGGCGGCGTTTTTTGGACGACCGCTTTGCGGACGCCGTGAGACGGCCCCTGTCAGATGAGACATCTCTGAAGGCTAACGGACCCCTCTCTGGAAAAGGGGCGCTCTGGCTAGGAGCAGATCCACGAAAGGTATCCAAGGCTTTAGTCAGAGAGTTTATGGAGTGCGCCAGATATTCGGGCCACCCTGAAGAACCTGACTCAATGGGATCAGGAATAGGTAGGGACTCCTGCTCGGTAATAGGGGGCTCCTGAGCAGAGGAAGCCATGGGCTCCTGGGCACATGATGCACAGAATTGGGAACTATGCATTGATGGCAGGGGAGCGTTGCATGAAGCGCAGGCGGCATATACTACAGAGTAGTTCTTGTCAGTCTTTTTAATTCCCTTTGATTGCAACATATTTCCTCACCAGAGAACCTTCTGCAGGAGAAGGGTTAAGCGCTGTGTAGACCTAGTCGCAGCGTGCACTTACCCAGGGCCTATGTGTGTGCACCAGGGAAGTAAGAGGATGGCGATGCAGCGCTGTCCCAGCAGAATATGGCGCCCGAGATCTTAGAAGCGCCTACCGTGTGAGACGAGAGGCGCCAGAAACAGTGGGAGGAGAGGGGGAGGAAACAGGGGAAGTCCCCTGTTAACTGGTGACGGCCAATAGCGTGCGGTGTGGGCGGAGCCACACGGACCGCCCTCTCCCCTTGAGGCCTATCCCGGCCCGAAGCCGGGGAGTAAATTTTAAAGTTGCAGCCTACCCTGGGCCGGAGCCGGGGACTAAATTTGAGGCCGTGGCGCGATAGGGAACGCCAGCGGCGCGATTGAGTGCTGCGGCGGCGCAACGCCATGCGGGAGCAGTGCGCAGAAGCGGTCGCAGTGACCGGTATAACAGTGCCCCTCATATACTCACTGCGGGGAGAGCCCGAAGATGGAGGAGGGAGAACTCCACAGCACTACAGCGACTATGGCTGTACATCCTCTATCCACCAACCCCTTTCAATAGGGGGGTGGAGAGGGCTCTTACATGCCTCCAGACCGCCACCGCTTTCAGGAGAGGTGGTGGGGGTAACCATGCAAGGTGCCACGCAAAATCATCATCATCCTCAAGTAAGGGTATCTCATGGGGAGAGCGGCCTGTTATAAGGATCTGTCGCCCCATGGTAGCGTGGCAGGAGGGGTACGTGGAGGCGACACTCGCACGATGCCGCCTGTTGTTGGTTTTTGGGAGATTGTGACTTTTCGTACAAGTCCCGTCGCCCATCCGTGCGTGAAGAAAGTAAAATAATAAAAATTTTAAAAATCAGAAAAAAATCAGAAAAAAAGTGGGGTCTGAAAGCAGACCCTAGTGCCTCCTACAGACACTAAGCAAGAACTGGTTCAGGATTGAGCCAACAGAGGGTGTATACTGCAGGAGGAGGAGTTAATCTTTTGTGCTTGTATTGCTTAGTGTCCTCCTAGTGGCAGCAGCATAACACCCACGGTCTGTGTGTCCCCAATGAGGCGAAGGAGAAAAAAAAGCATTACACTTACCTTCCTCCGCTCCCCGCAGTGGCAGCATCCTGCTCCGGTGCAAGCAGCTGCTTAATTATTGTAAGCAGCGCATGGCAGTAACATCATAAGCTGCTCACAATCAAAACACAGCTGCTGGAATACTCACCGGGACTGTTCATCGGAGATCGCGGTGAGTATTCTTTCATCTTCAGTAGCGCGCAGTGTCATCCGCCGGCTTTCTGCTGCAGCGGCGGTCACATGTGCCGATACTTAAGAGAAATTAATATTCTGAATATTATTTCTCTTAAGTATCGGCACATGTGACGCCGCAGCAGCAGCAGGAAGCCAGCGTCTGACACTGCGCTTTACTGAAGAGGAATGAATACTCACCGCGATCTCCGATGAACAGTCCCTGTGAGTATTCCGGCAGCTGTGTTCTGATTGTGAGCAGCGCATGACATCCCTGCCATGTGCTGCTTACAAGCATTAATCAGCTGCGGGCACCAGAGCAGGACGCTGCCACTGAGAGGGAGCGGAGGAAGGTAAGTGTAATGGTTTGTTTTCTTCATCTTTTCTGATGGGGCCATGCATGCCAGGAACGGGATGGGGCCAATCATACCAGAATAAGGATGGGACCAATCATACCAGCAACGGGGTGGGGCCAATCATAGAATAAGGATGGGACCAATCTTACCAGCAATGGGGTGGGGCCAATCATATCAGAATAAGGATAGGACCAATCAAAGCAGCAACGGGATGGGGCAAATCATACCAGAATAAGGATGGAACCAATCGAATCAGCAACGGAGTGGGGCCAATCATACCAGAATAAGGATGGTACCAATTAAATCAGCAACAGGATGGGGCCAATCATACCAGTATAAGGATAGGGCCAATCATACCAGAATAAGGATGGGACCATCAAACCAGGACTGGGATGGGGCCACACATGCCAGAATAAGGATGGGACCAGTCGTTCCAGGAACGGTATGGGACCAATCAAACCAGGACTGGGATGGGGCCATGCATACAAGGATAAGGATGGGGCCATGCATACCAGGACTGGGATGGGGGCCAATCATGCCAGGATACGGATGAGGCCATGCATACCAGGACTGGGATGGGGCCAATCATACCAGGAAAAGGATGGTCCAAGCATACCAGGACTGGGATGGGGGCCAATCATACCAGTTTAAGGATGGGGCCCTGCATATCAGGATAGGGATGGGGCCATGCATACTTAAACGAGATGGGGACCCTGAATACCAGTATAGGGATGAGGGTGATCATTCCTGCAAGGATAAGGATGAGGGGGACCATTCCTACCAGGATAGGGATGAGGGGGCCATGCGTGCCAGGCTAGGGATGAGGAGGCATGCATACCAGGCTGGGGATAAGGGAACTATGCATACCAGGATAGGAATGAGGGGCCATGTGTATCAGGATGGGGATGAGGGGGACCATATTTACCAGGATAGGTGATGTTAAGTACAGAATTGACCACATTTTTTGCTTCTGTTTTTTTTACTACTTTCCTCCTCTAAAACCTAGGTGCGTCTTATGGACCAGTGCGTCTTATAGTCCGAAAAATACGGTACTTACGAATAATTTGAATTAGATTATTTCAAGAAAAGATTTATATGTGCACAGACAAGATGGAAAATGTATAGACAATTTTATAGACAATTGTTGACAAGAGGACAGATGCACACACACAAGTCTTCATTATTCAATGCATTTTTCATAGTGGTTTACTTCAATTCAAGAATGTTATCACCAAATGTAACTTTAAAATCCTTAGTAAAATACTAAAAGTTAACACACACATCTGGATTTTTTTTTACAGGGTCAGTTTTTTTTCTCACATACAGAATAATCTGGGTACAGCTTCCTCTAACAACTTCCCCATAGGCTGCTCTATGTTGATCAACTTGTTACAAAAAACAGAAAAAAATGAGCATGAGACAAAACCCCCATTTCTTGCAAGTCTTATGTACCCAAAATTAATGAAAATTACAACTTGACCTGCAAAAAAAGTTATCATGCTATATCTACTGCACAGTAATTGCTGTAAAAAGAACCCTGTAAGAACTTTTTTTTTTTACACCCCACGAGAAAAAAATGGGGTATAAGTAGCATGCAAAAATCCAGTTAACATGCACACAAGGGATGCATAATTTATTTTATGCGGATTTTAGCATTGCATCCACGCCAAAGTGGTGTAAATTCCTGATTAGTTGAGTTACATTTGGGAGTGGATTCCTTAAATTTATCTCAGAGGGGTTGCTGCCCTACACACGTGGTCAACATGTACATCAGCACACAAATACAATGCTGCATGACACAAGTACCTTTTAACTTTTCTTCTCTTTATCTGGTTCTTCTTAATGTATCTCTTTTTACTCGTTTTGAAGGAACAGGACAATCGGACACATTAAGATGATCAAACTGATCTTCTGTTCTCTTGTTAGGATTTTTTGGGGTCATACCTAAAAATAAATTTTGGTAACAAAAAAAGAACAAAATATTAATAAACATAACAAATATTAAGATCTCCATTATTTGAAAAAATATTGTGCACCCTTCAACAGCGATTTCCATAAAAATACCAAAGATTGTAAAACAAAAGTGAGTTGAAAGTAAATGGGTTCTTTAACCCCTTTCCGACGTTGGGCATAATAGTACACCCACGTCGGACTCCTTCCCCTTAATGTGGGCTCCTGCGCTGAACCCACATCTTTCCAGGCACATATCAGCTGTTTTGAATAGCTGACATGTGCCCAGAACAGCCACAGGTGGAATTGCAATCCACCTGCAGCTATTAACCCATTAAATCTCGCTGTCCAACGCTGACAGCGGCATTCAACATGTGATTCTGGCAATTGCGCTGGAAATCCGCCCATCGGTGACCCCGTCACGTGATCGCGGGTCACCGATAGGTTGGCTTGTCAACCAGAGGTCTCCTGGATCTGATCATCGCCTGTATGAAGCAGAGCCGATCGGATTATGGCAGCTTCTAGTTTCCCATGGAGACTACTGAAGCATGCCAAAAAAAAGAAAAAAAATTTATTAAAAATATTAAGAAAATAAAAAAAATATGAAAGTACATATCCCCCCCTATCGCCCCATTTAAAATAAAACAATAAAAAACAAAAATCAAACATACACATATTTGGTATTGTTGTGTTCAGAATAACCCGATCTAGCAAGAAAAAAAAGCTTATTGCTAAATGGGAGAAAAAAAGTCAAAACACAGAATTACGTTTTTTTGGTCGCCACAACATTGCATTAAAATGCCATAACTGGCGATCAAAAGTTTGTATCTGCACTAAAATGGTATTGTTAAAAACGTCAGCTCGGCGCGCAAAAAATAAGCGTTCACCCAACCCGGAATCACGAAAAATGGAGACTCTAAAAAAACGGCACATTTTTTTTTTTTTAACAAAGTTTGGACATTATTTCACCACTTGGCTAAAAAAAAAACCCTAGACATGTTTGGTCTCTATGAACTTGTAATTACATGGAGAATCATAATGGCAGGTCAGTTTCAGCATTTAGTGAACATAGCAAAAAAGCAAAAAAAAACAACTGTGGGATTGCACTTTTTTTTTTGCAATTTTACAGCACTTTGAATTTTTTTCCCAGTACACGATATATTAAAACCAATGGTGTCATTCAAAAGTACAACTTGTCCTACAAAAAACAAGCCCTCAACATGGCCATATTGACGGAAAAATAAAAAAGTTACGGCTTTGGAAAGAAGGGGAGCAAAATACGAAAACCGAAAATACCTCAGATCATGAAGGGTTTAACAGACAGCTGTATAAAACTAATTGTTTAACTATATGGCAGATTAACATGCAACTTTTTATGTTACTAATGTACTGAACGATTTTTCTTACAAGGTGGTTAATTAAAATTTGTGACCCATTAGGTGATGCAATTACTGGAACTTTATAGGGCTTTCGGCTTGTCGCCTGACTAGGACCTCATAAAGGCATCCTCACTTACAGCCACACTTGCAGAAGGTTCATCCATCATTTGCGACAAGCTTGAAGTTAGCTCCATTTACACTATAGTAAGTTATTTTGCACACAACATATAATAAATTACATACTGTAAAAGACAGAACAGTTAGACAAAGAGCTATGCACTGCTGTTTCAGAAGCATAAGGAAAACTAATTTAGAAGCCAAGAAGTTAAAGGGCACCTTTCACCAGGTTTTCCAAATATAAAGTATGGCCAGCACCCTTCAACCATCTTTTACAGAATTCTAGTATAGTGTTTGTAAGTCCCAATCTGCTCTACAAGGCACACAAAGGACATTTTATCATACTCACAGATGGCGCGGTCAAGTCCGATGGTCATCTCTGGTCTTGATCCAGTGTCTTCTCTCTTCTTACTATCGCTGTTCTCTTTCCCGGCTTCATGTGGACGACACATCCTAAAAGGGGTCCTGCACTGGCGCACTTCTCTCTACCCTGACAAAGGAAGAGCAAACCACTGTAGTGTGCATGCGCCGAAACAGGCCAAAGATCTCTGATGACCTGTAGGTCGCTGATGACCCGTAGGTAAAGGCGATGCATGTGCACAACAGTACTTTGCTATGATCTTTGCAGGACGGAGAAGTGACACTGAACGCGTCATCCACATGAAGGAGGAAAGATGACAGCGATAGTAAGAAGAGAGGAGACACTGGATTAAGACCAAAGACGTCTATCAGACCAGAACACAGTCTATGAATATAATAAAAAAGGTATTTTTTGTGCCTTGTAGGGGGCATTTCGGACATACATACAGCATACTAGAGTGTTGTAAAAGAAGGCTGAAAGGTGCTGGCCATACTTTATATTGGAAAGATCTGGTGACAGGTTCACTTTAACATCAAACCTGTCACAGATGATGGATTAAACCTGCTCCCCACAGTAGAAGATAATGCAGTCCTCACTGTTACCCTCCTTCTATAAAGGGCCCGTCTCACATAGCGATATCGCTACCGAGATCGGTGCTGAGTCACTACTTTTGTGACGCAGCACCGAGCTCACCAGCGATATCGCTGTGTGTGACATTCAGCGACGATCAGCCCCCCTGCCGGATATCGCTGATCGTCGCTGAAATGTCAGGACATTTTTTTGATCGCTGGTCTCCCGCTGACAGGCACGCATCGCTGCGTGTGACAGGCGGGAGACCAGCGATCCGCTGGTAACCAAGGTACACAGCGGGTTTCCAGGCGCGGGGCTGTGCCTAGAAACCCGCTGTGTACCTTGGATACCAGCTCCCTGCATCAGGGCGCTGGTATCCAAAGTACACTGCGGGTAACTAAGCGATGTTACCCGCAGTGGTCGCTGTGCTGATCGCTGCCCTGAGCTGCCTGTTTGGCAGATCAGCAGCGATAATATAGCGATACACCAGCGATCCTGACAAGTGCATATCGTTGTCGGGATCGCTGGTGTATCGCTATGTGAGACCCAGCCTTAAGTCCCACTAATCTTTCTAATAGTTTGAAAAAATGCTTTATTCAGAAGATTACAATGATTGTTTTAGCACCAGGAGCTTATCTTTGCTGTGAAGCAGTGCATGCCTCCTGGGTTTACACGCCCCCTCCTGTGATAGGCAGCTTACTGTCTATGGACATTGCATATACAAAGCCTGGTGTGGGTGGGGTCAGCTTTCTCAGCTGATTCATTGATAAATCTAAAAACTCTGTGTGAAAATGGCTGCACTCAGTAAACTAAGTGATACAGCTTTGGATTCGGCTTCTCTCTGTCTACATCAGGCTGCTTTCAGGTGAGGTAGCAAAAACCTTCTGACAGATTCTATTTAAACAGATATTGTTATTTAATATTTTATTTGCTCCTTCTAACATTTGAGATGTCTGGAAGCCCCAATTGTCCACATTTTACTTTAAGCATTTATCTGATAGCATGTATCTTTCATTTACAGTGTGTACCCTGATAGCTACACAAATGAACAAATCTTTTCACTGGGTTAACAGCAGGGCACGTACCTAGTTTTTTCTCAATTTCCTTTAGAGCCCTTTCTTGTTGATCAAACTCCATGTTTTTCTGCTGCATATCAGGCGAGTTCAAGCTTTGAATCTGCTTCGTAAGCTCTTCACTCACTGTCTGGGACCTTTTTACTGCTTCACGATACTGCTGTAAGAGATCTTTACACAAAAGACAAAACAGAATGAATATATTGAATAAATTACTCTACCAGGCATAGAATTTACTAGTTGTATTCTCAATGGGGTATTCTCAAGTTGGAAAGCTATCCCCTATCCATGCTCGCCTGGTCTTCAGAACTCCCGTAAGAATGAAAGGAGCAGAGGTGCCCATGATCAACCTCTGCATCTTTCACACTGAGCTTTCAGGACCACAGTTCTTGTAATCGGTGGGGGTTCAAGCAGAAATACGGATTTTTGTGTTACTCACCGTAAAATCCTTTTCTCCGAGACGCTCATTGGGGGACACAGGACTGTGGGTGTATGCTACTGCCGCTAGGAGGCTGACACTAAGTAAACATAAAAAAAGGTTAGCTCCACACCTCAGCACTGGCCGCAGGCAAACCCAGTTTAGTGCAAAAAGCAGTAGGAGGCTAGAGAATAAATTAATGTTAATACAGGTACAATATATCCAGAAGTAAATCTACTGATATAGACCCAAGCAAATAAAATTAACTTAGAAATCGAAGCCATCCGGCTAATAGGGAGGGTGCTGTGTCCCCCAATGAGCGTCTCGGAGAAAAGGATTTTACGGTGAGTAACACAAAAATCCGTATTTCTCCTTCGTCTCATTGGGGGAAACAGGACTGTGGGACGTCCCAAAGCAGTCCCTTGGGTGGGAAACCGACTCCACAGTGTAATTTATAACCAAGCATTGCTTATAGGTGCGCAACTGCGCCCTGAAGAATCCTTCTACCCAGACTGGCATCCGCAGAAGCCTGAGTATGGAAATTATAATGCTTGGAAAAGGTATGCAGACTGGACCAGGTTGCCGCCTTACAAACCTGTTCCACCGAAGCCTGATGCCGAAGGGCCCAGGAGGCACCCACCGCTCTGGTGGAGTGAGCCTTGATCCCTGCGGGAACCACCGCTCCTCTGATGCGGTAAGCCTCCTGAATGGCTAACCGAATCCACCTAGCCAAGGTTAACCTAGAAGCAGCGAGTCCCTTCCTGCGACCCTCAGGGAGGACAAACAGCGTGTCCGTCTGCCGAAAGGGTACATACATATCTCCTGAGTGCTCTCACCAGATCGAGCGTATGGAGAGCCTTCTCAACCCGGTGCGTAGGAGCTGGGCAAAAAGAAGGTAGAACAATGTCCTCATTGATATGAAATGAGGACACGACTTTAGGCAAAAAAGGTGGTGTTGGCCTGAGTACTACCTTATCCTGATGGAAAAGTAAGTACGGAGCTCGACAAGACAGTGCTGCCAGCTCCGAAACCCGCCTTATGGATGTTATGGCTACCAAAAACACCACTTTCCAGGAAAGGAATGTCAGAGAAACCTCCTGCAGTGGTTCAAATGGAGATTCCTGCAGGACTTCCAGGACTAGATTGAGATCCCAAACATCTAAGGGAGCCTTGTAGGGGGGAACTATATGGACAACCCCCTGAATAAAGGTCCTAACCTGAAAATTAGACGCGATCCTTCGCTGAAAAAGAACCGACAAGGCTGATATCTGCCGTCTAAGCGTACTTGGCGCTAGACCTGAATCTAGGCCCGCTTGAAGAAATGACAGAATGTTTGGAATTGAAAACAGAAGCGGGGAACAACCATGTTCCCTGCACCAAGCAAAAAAGACTTTCCAAGTACCGTGGTAGATGCGAGCCGAGACGGGCTTTCGGGCGCTAGCCATCGTCGCGGCGACCTTTTTAGAGAATCCAGCCCTGGTCAGGATCCAAGATTCAACGGCCAGGCCGTCAAACACAGGACCGCTGAGTTCTGGTGGTAAACTGGGCCCTGGGAAAGAAGGTCCGCGCGCTCTGGCAGTCGCCAGGGTGCGTCGGCGAGCAACTGTACCAGCTCCGCATACCATGAGCGACGCGGCCAATCCGGAGCGATTAATATCGCTGGGACCCTTCTAACCTGATCTTTCTGATCACCCTTGGGAGCAGAGCTATTGGTGGAAACAAGTATGGAAGATGAAACTGATTCCACGGTAGAACCAGGGCGTCTACTGCAATTGCCTGCGGATCCCGATACTGGGAGACGAAGTTGGGCACCTTGGTATTTATCCTGGAAGCCATCAGGTCCACATCTGGGGTTCCCCAGCGTCGGCATATCTGCTGAAAAATCTCGGGATGTAGCGACCATTCCCCTGACGCTATGCCGTGACGGCTGAGAAAATCCGCTGCCCAGTTTTCCTCGCCCGGAATGTGGACCGCTGAAATCATAGAGTGATTTACCTCTGCCCAGGTCAGAATCTGTTTTACCTCGTGCATGGCCGCCCTGCTGCGGGTACCTCCCTGATGGTTTATGTATGCCACCGCCGTGGCATTGTCCGATTGTATTCGGACTGGGCGGCCCGCCAGATGCTGGTGAAAATGCCTTAGAGCCAGCCGAACAGCTCGGATCTCTAAAATATTGATCGGGAGGGTAGATTCCTGCTGAGACCAAGTTCCCTGGGCTGTGTGGTGACGAAACACTGCTCCCCATCCGAGCAGGCTGGCGTCCGTTGTGACTACCATCCAGAAATTTGGAGGAAACAAACGACCTTGTTGAAGAGTGGTGCTCTTCGTCTACCACGTAAGAGTCTGTCTGACCTGCAGGGACAGACGGCACCGAAGATTGAGGGAGTTAAGGGCTCCCGTCCCATACTGCCAAGAGTGCATGCTGAAGGGGGCGAAGATGAAACTGGGCAAATGGAATAGCCTCGATTGCTGCCACCATCCTTCCTAGGACCCTCATGCAAAACCGGATGGTGTGAGGAATCGGTTGGCGAAGGATCCGTACCTCTTGACGGAGAACTAAGGCCTTGTCCTGAGGAAGGATTATCAACCCCTGAGCGGTGTCGAAATTCATCCCTAAAAAGGTGATCTTCCGAGATGACACGGGAGATGATTTCTTCATATTCACCAGCCACCCCAGGCGAGCAAGGGTGTCTAACGTAATGCTGACACTTTCCTCGCAGGTTTGAAAAGACGGACCCTTGATGAGGAGGTCGTCTAAGTAAGGCAGGATGACTATCCCCTGGAGTGCAGAATGGACACAACAGCAGCCATGACCTCTGTGAACACCCTGGGGGCTGTGGCTAGCCCGAATGGCAAGGCTGCGAACTGAAGATGAAGTTTGCCGATGGCAAACCGAAGAAACCTTTGATGAGGGGGAAATATGGGGATGTGAAGATAGGCATCCTGGATGTCTATTGATGCTAGAAATTCCCCTTTTTCCATGGCTGCAATGACCGAGCGGAGAGACTCCATTCGGAAATGTCGAATTCTGACAAACCGGTTCAGTCGCTTTAGATCCAGAATGGGCCTTACGGTACCGTCCTTCTTGGGTACAATAAACAGGTTGGAATAAAACCCCTGACCTCTTTCAACCTCCGGTACAGGTACGACAACCCCGCTGTGCCGAAGAGACTCGACCGCCTTGAATAAGGCGCGAACCCGAGACTCCTCCTTGGGAAGGCGCGAGGGAAAAAATCGATTTGAGGGAAGGCTGGTAAATTCTATTTTGTACCCCGAGGAGACTAACTCCCTGACCCACTCGTCGTGAGTAATCGATAGCCAAATGGGGCGAAACCAGAGTAAGCGGCCGCCTACTCTGGATAAATTGACCGGATTCTGCCTCCAGTCATTTGTCCGAATATCTTTGGGGTTTAGACCCTCTAGATCTTGGCTGTTGAGATCGCCCTCTTCCCAGAGGGTTGGTCCTGTAGGAGACCTGGCGATCTCTGGCCTGATTAGGTCGACCTGAGCCGCTGGAGGTGGCTGGTGCGGCCCAACCTGGGTTACGAAAGGCCCTAAAGCGAGGCTGAAGCTGTCGACGAAAAGGCTGTCTAATTTTTTGCTGAGGAAGGAAACTGCTCTTCCCTCCCGTCGCATCAGATATGAGCTGATCCAGTCTTTCGCCAAATAACCGACCACTCTGATATGGTAAGGATGTAAGCGATTTCTTTGAGGTTGAGTCCGCTCGCCAGGTTCTCAGCCACAAGGATCTTCTGATAGCAATAGCATTAGCAGCAGCTAGTGCTGCGCAATTTGCCGCATCCATGGACGCATTAATTAAGAAGTCTCCTGCAAGAGCTATCTGATTAGAGATCTCGGTTACCTCAGACGGCACCTCTATACCGTGAAAAGCTCTATTTAGAGACTCCGACCAGGATATCATGGCCTTAGCAACCCAAGTCGCTGCAAAAGAAGGGGAGAGAGCAGAACCTGATGCCTCAAACACCGAGCGGGCCAAACTTTCAATCAGACGATCCGTTGGATCCTTAATCGAGGAACCGTTGGGAAAAGAGAGAAGCGTCTTAGATGCCAAACGCGACACAGGAGGGTCGACCGCAGGAGATTCCGCCCACTTCTTCAGAAGTTCAGGGGCAAAAGGATATCTGGTATTAAGGGCTTTTTGTCCTGCAAAGCGCTTGTCCGGCTTTTCCCGGTGGCGCTGCACTAGCTCCTCAAACTCAGGATGAGCACCAAAAACCTTATGGGTCTGTCTGGCTCGTTTGAAAGACACCTTATGACCAGAGGCCAAGGTGGATTCATCGTCTACCCCCAGAGATTGATTGACAGTTCAATCAGACTGTCAATTGTCTCCTGACAACCTGGAGCTTCCAAATTGAGGGACCCTTCAGTATCGGAATCCGAATATTGATCACTTGCCTCTAAAGGTGAGGGAGAGCGAGAAGCTGAACTGAAGGATGCCGAAGCCCTGGACGGCATAGGCGACGCAGTGTGGGTTAGCTTCCCTGCGTCTGCCTGGTGAGAGCGCGGCCCCTGCAGGCCGGAGGTTCCTGAGACGTCGCCAAGACGGGTGAACCACTGTCCCTGCTCCTATCGGGAGCTTGAAGGGACTCGATTGCTCTCGTTAATGACGCCATAGATTGAGACAGAGATAGGGCCCACTCCGGGGGACCTGACGCACTGGGCTATAGGTGAGGGCTCCTGACCCCGTTCGGAGTCACAGGCTTCGCAGACCCGATTAGACTGGGCGTGCGGAAAAGGGGATCTACAGGCAATGCATGCGGTATACAGCACTGTGTGAGCCTTAGTTCTTCTGGACATACTGTATCTGTCCAGAGCCTCTTTCCCCCTGCTGTAACAATCTGGCTGTGACGATGCGGAGGTGCGGTAGCGGAGCGCAGCGAAGTTGAGAGCCGAGCTGGAGGTAGTGGCACTTACCCCAGTCCTGTATCCCGGACGTCCTTAAACAGCGTTGATAGCGCAAAAGAAACGAGCAAAGGCTCCAGACTTTTAAAAAAAAAAAAGCGCTCCCTGTCAGGGAGGCGTGGCTCATATAGCTGACCACAGGGGGCGGGGTCGAGAGGCGCGGCCTAGCGCCGTCAGATGCCGGAGACACCACTTCCGGCCGCGGCCTAGTCCCCGGCCGAAGCCGGGGACTAAATTTGCGGTCGCGGCCCAGCGCCGGAGAAAAAAACGCGGCCCAAATTTCCGGCGGTGGCCGCCCGAGAGTCGGGGGCGGGCCTGCCGGAAGATGATGCCGCCGGAGGCGGGGCCTGAGACCGCGGCCCCCCTCCGGCCTAAGCCGGGCGCTAAATTGCAGGCCGCGGCCTGGTCCCCAGCCAGAGCCGGGGACTAAATTTATTTGAGTTTGAGGCCTAACACCGGCCGAAGCCGGGGCCTAAATTTTAGGCGACGGCCGTCCAGGAGACAAGGGGCGGACCGCCGGAAGATGATGCCCCCAAGGGGGCGGGGCCCAAACCAGGAACTTGCCTGTCTTACTGAAGCCAGGCTGAAAACGAGTATCCTTTCCCCTGCTCCAACGCTACCAGCACCTCCGTTCATAGCTTTCCGGTCCTCCTCCACGACGTCCTTAAGGTGGGTTCGCAGAGGGTCCTTTTTCTGGCCCCACTTAGCTTCAGATTGGAGGGGGGCCTGTGAAATGACAGAAGGACGGTGCAGGCACCCTAACTCCATCACCCCTTCAGGGGGTGAGGAGAGGGACCGTCCGCCTCCTTGCAGCACCGCAGTCTAGCATTGGTGGTGCAGTGGGGGCCGCACGGACTATCTCCTGCCACTGTACAGCCTAGGGTTTCAATACTCTAGGGTGGTCAGGGCTGAGTCCGGCATCATGTCCCACGTTGCGGGAAAGGATACGTGGAGGCTTCACTCCACGTGCTCGCCCGTTGATGGTTTGGGGAGATCGGACCCCTTCAAAAGGGTCCGTCGCCCCTATCTCGTCTTCGTGGGAAAGACAAAAAAAAAAAATGGTCTGGAAAAAGAACCAGACGTGTGCCTCCATCAGACACTAAGCAAGAACTGGGTTTGCCTGCGGCCAGTGCTGAGGTGTATACGGCGGAGGAGGAGCTAACCTTTTTTTATGTTTACTTAGTGTCAGCCTCCTAGTGGCAGTAGCATACACCCACAGTCCTGTGTCCCCCAATGAGACGAAGGAGAAATTGGAAAGTTATCGCCTATCCCAAACTATATCAAACTTGAGGATACCCCTTTAAAGCAGATTGATCACTAGATTTCACAGTACAAATTGCATATATTATTAAATGATCTGAAACCTTACTTAATTCATCTCAAAATGGCTCTATTATTGGACATTGAAGGAAGTATGCAGCTGAACTTATAACATACTCATCTTAATATCAAACGGCAAAACTCAATTATACAGCCAATCATACATACTGTATATTTTCAATGAATTTATACTCCAGGCTCATCATGTCTAAACTCTAAGCAATCCATGGTATACTATTACATCATGGAGCATGTCGAGGCTTAGAAGCAGAGCCCGCTCCACACAGGACAGATACCGGTTTTATTACAAATCTGGCATCTTTAACAGCAGCGTTACGCACTACTGCCGATCACTGCTATTAACCTGTTAAAATGCAGCTCACGGCATTCAAGCAATTGCACCAAGCCTGAAGAAGGGCTCCGTACCTATAAACTTATCCTGTTACGTTTTGCCATAAGCTGAGCGCCATTGGAGACACTGACTTTTATTTACAGCAAACCTGTAGAATTGCAGTACATAGTACAAGTAAACAAACGATTACAGGTTCAATGCAATAAAATTCAATCAAAACATAGGGACCAATTAATCAAAGCTTTTATGGCAGAAAAGCTTTGAAAAGTACAAGCATGTGCTGTGGCAGTCTTGATGAATTAGCATATTATGTTACACAAAATGAAATAAATCACCAGCTCACCACAAAAAAACATGCCAAACATGCCATCATACATCTCCAGTGACAGAAAATAAAAATTAGTTATAGGTCTAGGAAAATGGAGGCACAAACCATTTTTTTTTTTTCCACACAAATTTCAGAACTTTGTTCATCAATAAAATAAATTTGGCAATGAATGAGAAAGAGCAAGACCTACCGTATAAAACGCACACTACACCAACCAAAATATACATATCAAAATACAAAAACCTTTATTGGCACACAAAAACACGGATTTTGGTAAAGACTTACCTGTAAAATCCTTTTCAGCGAAGGAAGGAAGAGAGACACAGTATTCATTACTGATGGGTAGGCGGAGCCCCAGATCAGGATGTTACCTCAGATCAAAAGAGTGATGACTGGCTGGCCCCTCCAGCTCGGGCTCCTCCTACTCAGCTCCAGTCGTATCAAAGCTTTTAGGAAAAGAGCCAAGATCACCAGCGGAGCAACATAACCCCTTCTGAAGGAACTTCAGAGAAAAAACACAAGGATACAGGTTATGCATGCAAAGAAAGCCAAAAACCACAGAGTTCCAGGTACTACTCACGGAACCTGACTACTGCGATGAGCTGGCGATGCTGGAACAGAGCCTTAGCGCGCTGACCTCAGCCCAGATAATCGCTATCAGATAAGGGTCGCGCTGCATCTGAAAACATCAACACACTTCTGCCGTGGGAGGGTGCTGTGTCTCTCTTCCTTCCTTCGCTGAAAAGGATTTTACAGGTAAGTCTTTACCAAAATCCGTGTTTCAGCTGCAGATGAAGGAAGAGAGCCACAGTATTCATTACTGATGGGACGTCCCAAAGCAGTTCAAAAATAAGGGTGGGAAAAAACCAACAAAAGGCAGAAACCCAACAACCTTAACAACAAAGCGCAACCAGCGCTAAACACAAGTTCATCCAGAACTTTAAACTACAGCTGCCTGCAGGACCCTACGTCCGAGGGCTGCATCAGCGGAAGCACTGACGTCCACTTTATAAAATCTTGTAAACGTGTGGACAGAGCGCCAAGTCGCCGCTCGGCAAAGCTGCACTGCCGAAACACCTTGATGAAAAGCCCACGATGAAGCCACAGCTCTCGTGGAATGGGCTCGAATCTTAATCGGCAAGATTCACCCCGAAGACGGTAAGCTTCCAAAATAGCTGACCGGATCCAACGAGCTATAGAACCCTTGGAAGCTCGTTGACCACGCCGACGACCTGCCGGAACCACAAACAGGGAGTCCGTCTTACGAAAACCTTGAGTAATAGATAGATAAAACTTCAAGGCCCGCACTAAATCCAATGTGTGTAAATCTCGCTCTTTCGTATTCTTCGGATCCGGACAGAGTGAAGGCAACACAATATCCTGGTTAACATGAAATTGTGACACCACTTTAGGCAAAAAATCACCCCGAGTGCGAAGCACTACACGATCCGGAAAAAACTCCAGAAAAGGAGGCGAGCAAGAAAGAGCTGCCAATTCAGAAACTCTCCTCAAGGAAGTGACTGCAACAAGGAAAGCCACCTTCCAAGAAAGTAAAGAAAGGCTAGCAGAAACCATAGGTTCAAAAGGTTTATGCTGAAGAGCCTCCAAAAACAAGGTTGAGCCGCCAAGGAGACACGGGTGCCTTCCGCGGCGGAAACTTACGAGAGATACCTCGGAAAAAAGAGATCACGTCTCTATTCGAAGCAATGGTTCTCCGGAATAATAAGGACAGAGCAGAAATCTGACCTTTCAGAGTGCTAACTGCCAAACCCTTGTCTAGCCCATGCTGCAGAAAAGCCAACAGGTTGGGAATGGAAAATTTTCTCGGGTTCCGAGAAGACCCCAAACACCACGAAAAGAAGGTTTCCCAAATTTTGTGGTAAATCCTAGAAGTAGCCGGACATCTTGCAGCACGAAGGGTAGCAATGACCTCGGCTGAAAAACCTCTACGGGTCAAGATCTCGGTCTCAAGAACCACGCCGTCAAACGCAGGGACATCAAGTCCGGATGACAAATGGGCCCCTGAGTCAACAAGTCCTGTTGAAGAGGGAGTGGAAACGGAGGTGCCGCCAACAGCGACATTATTGTCGAGAACCACACCCTTCTTGGCCAGTCTGGAGCTATCAGAATAGCTGGAATTCTCTCTAGTCTGATCCGACGCAGCACTAGAGGAAGTAAGGATATCGGCGGGAATACATAGATCAGCTTGAACTGATCCCACTGAGCCACTAGAGCATCCACCGCCACCGCCTTCGGGTCCTTGTACCTGGACATGAATGTCGGTAACTTGGCATTGGACCTGGAAGCCATCAAATCCACTTGGGGGGTTCCCCAGCGAGAGCACAGTAGTGCAAAGACTTCCGGGTGGAGGCTCCATTCCCCGGGATCCATCCTTCTGCGACTGAGAAAGTCCGCTGTAATATTCTGAACCCCTGGAATGTGAATCGCCGAAATGGCTGGTACATTGGCCTCTGCCCAAATCAGAATTCGGGACACCTCTACCATGAGTCTGGAACTCCTTGTCCCACCTTGGTGATTGATATACGCGACAGCCGTCGCATTGTCTGTCTGCACACGGACTAGCAGAACGCTCAAAGGGACCGTCCAATGTTGGAGGCAAAGAAAAATCGCCCTCAATTCCAGGATGTTGATCGGAAGCACAGACTCTTCCGGTGACCATACCCCCTGAATCCAGAGATTGTTCCAAACACCCCCCCAGCCCGTCAGGCTGGCATCGGTGGTTATGACTGACCACTTCAGAGGAAGGAAAGACTTCCCCAGGGAGAATGCCCCTGGACGTAACCACCATTCTAGAGAATCCCGCACCGCGCGAGAAATGGTGACACTGCAATCCAGCGATTGCGACTGGTTCCATCGACTCAAGATGAACCTTTGAAGAGTCCTGGAGTGGAACTGGGCAAAAGGAATTGCCTCCATGGACGCCACCATCAGTCCCAGAAGACGCATACACTTCCGTAGGGACATTGCCGTTGAGGATGTCATAATCTGTACATGTCGAATAAGACATGACTGTTTGTCTGGTGGTAGGGAAACTACCGACCGAAACGTGTCGAGATGTATTCCCAAAAAGAGAATTGTCCTCGATGGTTCCAGGGACGACTTCTCCCAATTGACCAGCCAACCGAAGTCTTTCAGAAACTGAAGAGACAAATCCCGAGCCGTCAATGCCTCCTCCTCCGAGGAAGCCACGATCAAAAGATCGTCCAGATAAGGGAGAATCGTAATCCCCTGTCTTCGAAGGAGTGCCATGAGGGGCGCCAGAATTTTTGTAAAGACCCTTGGCGCTGAGGCTAAGCCGAACGGCAGAGCCACGAACTGGTAATGATTCTGACCTATGGCAAATCGAAGAAAGCGCTGATGAGCCTTTCCGATGGGAACATGCCAAAAAGCGTCGCGAATGTCGATTGATCGTTCTGCGACAGGGCTGCCATAACTGAGCGAAGCGACTTCATGCTCGGCTCTGACGGAATGTCAGAAGTCAGTCCGCCTTAGCGGATTTTTTTTTTTTTTTTTTTGCCAGCTTCTGCCTTAACAGAAGTTCTGTTTCCAGGGTATGCGGAATTTCTGAGAATTCCCCCTTTTTTTTTTTTTTTTTTTTTAAAAGAGAGAGACGACACAAACCCCCAGAGGGTTGGTCAGATCATCCCTTGAACCGAAAAGGACTGCCTATAACTATCGGCACAAGTCCTGCCAGACGCAGAAGTCACAGCTCTGCGCTGCGGTAAAGCTGCTTCTTTTGCCTTTGCCTTGGCATCAGCTCCGTGAGGTCAGTCAAATAGCTGACCACTTTCTAAGCTAAAGATAGCAAACCCTGTTGGAAAACTGCGTTCCATCCAAGTCACAGTGCTCTTCTGACTGTAACTGCCGAGTATTGCGCCCTGGATAGCAGTGACGCATTATCCTTCAACTAGAAAAGCCCATCTACCTTGATAGAGGGAAACTTGCCACGCCGTCCTTAGACGGTCCAACCGGCTCAGGGGAACTTAACAAGTACACCTAGATCCTTAATACCGAATCTATGATCCACGGCCTCGCAGATGGAAATTGTTGCCATCTCCGTTTTTTCTGTCCAGCGTGTCCTGCAGACTCGTCTTCCCTTTTACTAGGAAGATTTGCTAAGCTGGAATGAAGGAACATTCACTTCAGGAGAAGGGGTCCAATTAACAAATAACTCCGTAGAAAAACGGATACAGTTTGTAAGGTCATCGCGACCCATGCGACCCTTGCAACATCCGGGCCGACTTACCAGGACGACTAGTTACCTCCTCTGGTAACTGTAACGTCCACATGGCTTCCACAGAAATTTTAGTACGGCCCCTGAGAGAGGCAGGGTGTCCCTGCCGATCCTCCTTAACCGAATCGGACTTCTTCGCTAAGCGAGAAGGAAAAACACCGATTTGTGTCGCTCCCTTGAGAGGATCTAGTTGACACACCATAACCTAAAAGGTCATCAATAGAAACCAGTGAAGGCCTTCATTTTGACACCATTGGAACCTCTGACCGTGTATGAGTCGAGGTCTGCGTGTCAGATACGCGAGGCTGATCCGTAACGGATCTGGGAGAGGGTCTCTGACATACCCTTGCATAGTATATGGCAGGATAAACCTGTCAGTAACCAGAGCAGTACTTAAATAAAAAACAAACGCTGAAGGGTTAAAGCTCAAAAGAAAGAGCTACCCCAGCTGTCTCCCATTAAGAGTTAACCTCCTAAGAAGGGGTTAAAGTAGCTGACTCCCCACAACCTTGATAGTGAAAAAGGGTGTGCGAATCTCAGGCGCCTCTTATAAGGTCGCAGCTGCAGGACAGCCATGCCACACTAAACAGAAAACGTTCCACAAGATCGCTAAAAAATTGCGCTGTTTTTTATAACGCAATGACCGCCAAAGTTGTCAAGGAGATCGCTAATCACCTATGCGATGCTAATGAGATCGCCCAGATTGGCAGCTAATAGCGACATTAAAAATGACACACAAACGATCGCAATATTATGCGACGCCATCAGGATCGTCAGCGGAAACGTATAGTGGCAGCATTAATGTCGCAGACTCCCCACAGCCTCTTTATTAATATTAAAAGAGTGTGCGAGCCCCTTATGCGAGAACAGCCGCAGGACAGCGCAATCTGTCACTCAGAAGTGCCCCAGACGGCGCCCGCGCTGTGGAGGTGAAGGGGTTAAGCTTCTGCCCGGCGGGCTAGAAGCGACTCACCAAGCTGGACACGTATTCTTGCCGGGAGGGGAGGATACAATCCGGGGAGCTTTCAACCTACAGCGCTTTATCAGCAATAGCCACGCTGTGGAGGTGAAGGGTTAAGCTTCTGTCCGGCCGGCTCGCTTGTCAGCAATGGCCGCCGCGCTCTGCCTCCGTGTGCTCCATGTAGAGGAGCCGGAAATGGAGGCTGCAGTAAAGCGCGCGCTCAGAAGCGGCGCGAAATTCAAAAAATAAAAAGAGCGCGTACTCCCCTCCTTTCCCTCGTCCTGCAGGCATCCTCCTGCGGACATAGAAAAACTAGTCATCGGCATATATTTGTACAGCGGCTGCCGCAGCAGTCGCTAAAACACTCGCACACATTTTACCAAAATGTGGAGTACTCACCAGCCGAAACGCCACAGGGACCCCCAGGGGTTTCTGGCGCTATGCCCATGCTTCCCCCCAAGGCGGGAAGCGCAGTGACCCCAGTGTGTGGTTTGCGCCCCCGCCAGGGAAACTCTCCTCATCCCCCAGGGCCGGCAAGATTCTGCAGGGACCATTATGTAGTTACAGATCCGCCAAGGGAGAGGCTGGTGAAATACATTGATAAACATGTAATAGCGCTGTCACCGCAGTGCTGAAGCATACTGATATACATGTAATAGCGCTGCCATCAGACGCTCTCACACATTAATAATAAAATTTTGTGTGGAGTACTCACCAGCCAAGGCGCCACAGGGACCCTCAGGGGTTTCTGGCGCTGTGCCCATGCTTCCCCCCAGGGCGAGGGACGCAGTGACCGCACGTGTGGTTTGCGTCCCCGCCAGGGAAGCTCTCCTCATCCCCCAGGGCCGGCAAGGATTCTGCAGGGACTTTGAGTAAATACAGATCCGCCAAGGGAGAGGTTGGGGTACAGCAGCGCTGGTACCCCTGAGACCTCTAGACCAACTAGTGATCCAAGTCTCTTGTCCGAATGTAAAATAATAAAATCTTCTGAGGAGCTGCAATAGCAGCGACCATCCTCTGGACCTCAAATCTTAGACTGGAGCTGAGTAGGAGGAGCCCGAGCTGGAGGGGCCAGCCAGTCATCACTCTTTTGATCTGAGGTAACATCCTGATCTGGGGCTCCGCCTACCCATCAGTAATGAATACTGTGGCTCTCTTCCTTCATCTGCAGCTGAAAGTGAAATATTAAAACTAGCTACGGCAGAACGCGTGGGGCCACTTTCTGGGGTCCCCGTTCTTGGTCCTGCCTACCTACTTACTTCCCTATCGTGGGGCTTCTTATCTGGGTAAATATTTAGTGCCCTATTTACACGGGGACGACATGTCTGGATACGCTGTTAGTCCTTTCTTGCACTATGTCTTTTGACCTTTCATTCATGCATTGACTCCTTGCTCTCTTTTGTGGGTGCCCTAAGTATTACTACTATCATTGACTGTGTCCATACAGGGTCTCCAAAATTATTGGTATTGAGCTAGGGGTGGTATTGATATCTATGCACTACATTTTTACATTGAATCATATAATTGCATCATATTATTGTATTGTACATTTCTGACATATGTTGTGCATTTTGTATTGATGATATGGACTAACTTATATTACCTGGTTATATATATACTTTTCATGTGGCGGGCCCTTGAACGGGTTGTCTCATTTTGTTTTTAATTATGTTTTAATATTTCACTTTTTGTGTGCCAATAAAGGTTTTTGTATTTTGATACGTATATTTTGGTTGGTGTAGTGTGCGTTTTATAAGGTAGGTCTTGCTCTTTCTCATTCATTGGTAATTTTTTTCTGCCGATTCGCACCTCCTACACTATTTAGATACTTAGTGCGCCCAGTGCTCTTATATTATAAAATAAATTTGGCATCACTAATAGTACTGGCCTGTGGAATTAAATCCTCAAGACATTTTTAAAGCACAAAAAAAACGGAGGAATTGAATTTTTTTCACCTTACTTGCCATTAAAATAAAATGAAGGATGTCATCAAAATATTCAACTTGTTCCACAAAAAATAATCCCTCATACATCTAAGTAGCCAAAAAAATATAAGTTATGGTTATTTGAAAAAGCACAGGTAAAAGATGAAAATTGTGTCCTTAACGGGATATGAGAGGTGTGAAAGTGCTGTCACTAGTATAGCACTTTACTGATACATATTAAAATAATATCTTAAAACTGTACTATTTTGTGGCTGTACTTATTCTTGCTGTCTAACTTGCTTACATATGTAGAATGCAAAACAAACAAAACAAAAAGGATGGCACATAACACTATAGCCAGTATTTAAGGTAGATACACTTTAGTTGCAAACGGGCTGACGTAATGACAATCGCAAGAACTTTTTTTTCTTAATTTATTCAATATTCAACAAGGACATGGACAATTTTCATGCTTTAATTTTTTTCCTGCCCTTCTTCAAAATACCATAACTTTTTTATTTTCCCGGACGAGTTGCAGTCCAATATTGGCAGGTAATAAGTAGAGACATTTTAGCATGGAGCAGAGATATTTCTTTAAAGTGTAGTGTGATTTATTCTGCTGTCTGTTTATTGCACACTTACTTACAAATATTTAATCACAAAGGCTAATATAGAAAGCAAAAGCACTGCTTAACTGGACCAAATATTCCAAACCAAAATTTTGATAAATATGAACTTTTTCTTTTATTACAAACCTATTTCTGCATTTGTAGTCTCAAATTCTCTGGGCAGTGGAGCCCCAAACATAATTCCTTTAAGTTTGTCAATAGAGGGGGCTTTGTTTTGCAATCCACCAAACTTTCCATTGCTGCGGATTCTGTCTCCATCTCTAGTCAGCAATGTTGGGCAATATGAAAACTGAACAAGCTACAAAAAAAATAAAATAAATAAATTAATAAAAATCTAAATTAAAAAGGAATAAAACATGCATTACATATATAAATACATGAATCGAAGCGGACTCTAATTTTTGTCTACACAGCACAGCAGGACAATATACACTGCTCTAAAAAATAAAGGGAACACTTAGGGGCTATGTGCACACACTCAGGATTTTCTGCGTTTTTTCGGCAGTTTTCCGATGCAAAAACGCTTAAAAAACACATACATTAAGCATCCCATTATTAGAATGCATTCCACAATTTTGTGCCCATGCTGCGTTTTTTTTTCCGCTAAAAAAACGCATTGTGGAAAAAAAGCAGAATGTTCATTAATTTTGCAGAAAATCTACGGATTTGCCGCTATATTATTGAATTAGGATGCTCCGGAAAAAAAACTCGAAAAATCCGCACAAAAAAACGTGATAAAAACGCAAATTAAATGCGTCCGGATTTCCTGGGAAATGAGTCCGGTTTTGATCAGGAAAATTCTGCAAACAATCGTGAATGTGGGCACATAGCCTTAAACAACAGAATATAACTCCAAGTAAATCAAACTTCTGTGAAATCAAACTGTCACTTAGGAAGCAACACTGATTGACAATCAATTTCACATGTTGTTGTGCAAATTGAATAGACAACAGATGGAAATTATTGACAATTATCAAGACACACTCAATAAAGGTGTGGTTCTGCAGGTGGGGACCACAGACCACATCTAAGTACCAATGCTTTCTGGCTGATGTTTTGGTCACTTTTGAATGTTGGTTGTGCTTTCACACTCGTGGTAGCATGAGACGGACTCTGCAACCCACACAAGTGGCTCAGGTAGTGCAGCTCATCCAGGATGGCACATCAATGCGAACTGTGGCAAGAAGGTTTGCTGTGTCTGTCAGCGTAGTGTCCAGAGGCTGGAGGCGCTACCAGGAAACAGGCCAGTACACCAGGAGACGTAGAGGGGGCCGTAAGAGGGCAACAACCCAGCAGCAGGACCACTACCTCTGCCTTTGTGCAAGGAGGAACAGGAGGAGCACTGCCAGAGCCCTGCAAAATGACCTCCAGCAGGCCACAAATGTGCATGTGTCTGCACAAACGGTTAGAAACCGACTCCAAGAGGATGGTCTGAGTGCCCGACGTCCACAGATGGGGATTGTGCTCACAGCCCAACACCGTGCAGGATGCTTGACATTTGCCACAGAGCACCAGGATTGTCAAATTCGCCACTGGCGCCCTGTGCTCTTCACAAATGAAAGCAGGTTCACACTGAGCACATGTGACAGAGTCTGGAGACGCCGTGGAGTGGGTTCTGTTGCTTGCAACATCCTTCAGTATGACCGGTTTGGCAGTGGGTCAGTAATGGTGTGGGGTGGTATTTCTTTGGAGGGCCGCACAGCCCTCCATGTGCTCGCCAGAGATAGCCTGACTGCCATTAGGCACTGAGATGAGATCCTCAGACCCCTTGTGAGACCATATGCTGGTGCGGTTGGCCCTGGGTTCCTCCTAATGCAGGACAATGCCAGACCTCATGTGGCTGGAGTGTGTCAGCAGTTCCTGCAAGATGAAGGCATTGAAGCTATGGATTGGCCAGTCCGTTCCCCAGACCTGAATCCGATTGAGCACATCATGTCTCACTCCATCCACCAACGTCACGTTGCACCACAGACTGTCCAAGAGTTGGCGGATGCTTTAGGCTGTGTTTCCACCGTCAGGAAACACAGCGCATTTGACGGAGCAGAAATTCCGCTCCGTCTAAACCCCGCCCCTTTTCTGACGCGCGTTCTTTCCGGAGGTGTTCAGGACACCTCCGGAAAGAACGCAGGGCTACATAGCCCTGTGCTAAATTCCGTTGCGTCGCCGCAGCGTCGCCGCAATACGCTAGGACATGAAATCCCCTCCACTATGCTGTAACATCTGGACGCTGCGTGTTTGGCGCTGCGCCAGCGCACAGCACCAAACACGCAGCGTTTCCTGACCGTGGGAACTCACCCTTAGTCCAGGTCTGGGAGGAGATCTCTCAGGAGACCATCCTCCGCCTCATCAGGAGCATGCCCAGGCGTTGTAGGGAGGTCATACAGGCACGTGGAGGCCACACTGAGCATCATTTTGACTCGTTTTAAAGACATTACATTCCACTTTAATTTTGAGGGTGACCCCAAATCCAGGCCTCCATTGGTTAATAAATTTGATTTCCATTGATGATTTCTGTGTGATTTTTTCGTCAGAACATTCAACTTTGTACAGAACAAAGTATTCAATGAGAATATTTCATTCATTCAGATCTAGGCTGTGTTATGTGAGTGTTCCCTTTATTTTTTTGAGCAGTGTACTTTACCAAACCTCTAAAGCTAGTTTCACACTAGCGTTGCACTGACCTGCTTCGGTCAGCGCACGGCCGCCGATAAGCTCCTACACCGGCCACGCCTCCTCCCGATCGCTCCGCCTATGGGCGCATGATGCTGCATGCGACCTGCGTACCCTATCTTTAGCATTGGGTATACAGACCGTGCGCAGGTATGCGTTTGCCGGCGCATGCGTCTTTTGACGGTGCGCAGAGCGCACCAAACTGCAACACTGTGCGTTAGGCGCAGGTCGGCGCACCGTCAAAAGGACGCATGCGGAGGCAAACGCATACTTGCGTACGGCCTGCGAACCCAATGCTAAAGATAGGGTGCGCAGGTTGCATGCAGCGTCATGCGCCCATAGGCGGAGCGATCGGGAGGAGGCGCGGCCGGGGGCAGAGCTTAGCGGCAGCCGTGCGCTCACCGACGCAGGTCAGTGCAACGCTAATGTGAAACCAGCCTAAGCTTTGTCAACAGTGCAGTAATCTCATTCCTGCCTCTGTCCGTTCCTTCAGTAAAGTGTTTCACAAAATTAATAAAAAGCTAATACCAGCAACAAAGGTTACTAAGAGAAAGAAAATATGCTAGCCTAATGTGCATCAAAAGCAGCACAACAGAGCTAACAGATAAGGGCTGACCTGAAAAGACCGTAGCTTTTACTGCAGGAAAAAAAAAACAGTATGTGGTACTGATACAGGAGAAAAATTGTACTGAAAATAGCATGTTAAAGTTGTGAACTACTTTTAATCTACATATATGTTTTACTGCACTTTTTCATATACTGGTTGTCCACAGTGGAATATTTGAGCGTTTTCACTGCAACCACATACAAATTCCTATTCTGACATAAGTTTACTGCTTTTAAACAATTTTCTTAAGATAAATCTCAGAAATTATGATAGATATTAAGGCATATGGACAAGCATTAACTCTTGCATACTTGGTCTGTTCATGTAATACATCTGAGCACCATGTTATTCTTGCTTCATTTGTGCCCCACTTTAAAAGGTACCCGTGATCAGTATATGATACACAGATGTGGGAAGTATTAAAGTACATTAAGTTATGCCATTAATATAATAATTTCTATAGTGCAAACATATTCCACAGCACTTCTCACTGTAGAGGGGACTTGTACAGACAATAATAATGTGAAGGCCCTGCTCGCAAGCTTACAATCTAGCACCCTTAAGGCTTGTGCACACGTTGCAGATTTGGTGCGTTTTGCCATGCAGATTTGCTAGCAAAGCCTGAAGCAATCCTGATGCCAGCAAAGTGAATGAGAAACCTGAAGTGTCATGCACATGTTGAGTATTTTTGACTTGCAGATTTGGTGGAGAAAATGATCCGCAGAATGTCAATTATGTGCGTTTTTGCCAGCGTTTTCACCATTGACCTCACTCAAATCAGTCAAAAAAACGCATCAAAAACGAGTTTTTGCAGCTGCGTTTTTTCCTGCCAAGAAATGCAGAAATGTATGCATCCATTTACTCAACGTGTGCACATAGCCTTAAACTAGCTATGATGCACAGCAGTTCATACACTCTGCATTAGGACAACTACACTAAGAAAACATGTTTATTAATGCACACAAGTTGTAAGAAAACATGTTTATTAATGCACACAAGTTGTAAAGATAATGGGGACTGATTCATCAAAGTTTTCATGCCATAAAAGTGGTGTAAGTGCTTTAAAAAGACATTTTTTTGTGCAATGTTGAGTTTTGGCGTTTTCTCATCACTTTAGATCAACTCCACCAAAGTGGACGGAGCTGGGGCGACACAAAGGTTGTGATTTGCCAGTCCGATTCATGAAAAAATAACAGTATTTCTGGCACAGCGTACGATGGCTTGATTTTGAAGTAGTGACGAATTCATAAACTGGCATGTGTCTGTTAATAAAGACAGCACCTCTTCTACTCCATGAAGACTAATGTAGAGAGAGCGTGTGCTACGCCAATCTTCATGAATCGGCCCCAATGACTGCTACATCTATAAACTGCTTTTGTTCCATTTATTCACTTTCCTGTGCAAAAATGTTTGCAAATGGTAGTGCTGCTATACATCGTGTACAAGATAGAAAGGTCTAGAATGTCGATGGTGCATTTTGGCGGATAATATGAGTATTTTGTTTTTTAAAGCTGCAGAAGTATTAGAAGGGCTTTTCACAAAACTGTAAATTATTGTCTCTACTTCCAAATTCCGATTTTCACATACAGCCCAGTAATGCTACAGCGGAAATGGTTTTTTTTTTTTTTTTTTTTTAGAGCTGAGACAACTGCTTTAAAGAAGCACTCCCATCAAATTTTTTATCCTCGTAATATAAAGCAGCCATCTTATTCTATAGCACTATGTGCTTACAATTGCTCATTTTGCCCTTCTACCCAGTAGATTATATTATTTTCTATGCTGTATGTAGAAACATTAAGTTTCTTGTACTTGCATGTATCAACTTCTTTTTCAACTCCTGACCCGGCCGCTCCCTCCTCTCCCTGCCAAAGACTTTGCGACTTGTGCAGACAAAATTGAACTACTGTTTCTATATAGAGCTTAGAAGGATTCAGCCAGTCTGTTTTTAATCATGTGGTGTTATAGACCTAATGGAAAAGAGAAGAATTAACTGGGTAGAAGGGCAAAATGAGCAATTGTACGTACACAGCACTATATAATATGATGATTGCAATATATTAACAGGATAATGTTGATGGAGTGTTTCTTTAAACCAACAGCAAGTATTGTAATGTATTTTGTTCATTACCTGTTTTCTGTAGTTGTTAGCTGCATCAAGGTTATCCAGAATTATCGTTTCACCCAAAAGCATTGCAAAAACTGAATAACAAAAGAAAACAAAAACACATGGAAAATTATGCAATGTTATCATGTTAAACTGTGTAGAAAAAAACCTGTTCAGGCACATGGAGGAAGTGTCTATTGAGAAACCCCAATTCCGTAAATAGGGAAAGACCTGCTAATCAAGCTGAGTGGGGAGAAGCTGAAGGAGAGGCATCGCCGAGCAGGCACTAATTCCCTTGCAATTATGTTTTTTTTTAAATGGATTTTTTCTTTTAAAACAAACAATTGTGTGTTTACAGCCAATAGGCTGGGGGT
Source organism: Oophaga sylvatica (assembly GCA_033576555.1). Taxonomy (NCBI): domain Eukaryota; kingdom Metazoa; phylum Chordata; class Amphibia; order Anura; family Dendrobatidae; genus Oophaga; species Oophaga sylvatica. Next base: position 320,699,977 of record JARQOD010000006.1, read on the forward strand.
GGGGGAGGACAGCAGTACCAGCCCCCTGAACCTCTTATGCTCATTAGAAATAGTGCTGATAACACACTCTGGGAAACACTAGATAAGCTAACAAATGATGACTGTATTTTATGGGTAGTCGCTTTGCTCAGCAATGGCGCGGTCTCTGGGCATAATGAAAATATCGGCTGCAATGCATTAAGGAGAGACTGTCATCAGAATTCCTATGTCTCTGACCCTTTTATAGTCGCATAGACTATTTCTGGAGGCGCGGGATGTGAACCAGAGCTGCTATGAAAAGCTGGGAAAAGGACATGCATATTAAGAGTTGGGGACTCAAAGTTAGATATTGCTGTACAGCATAGTGCACAGATTTCTTTGGTTCAAATTAATTGCATTTGAATAATCCAAGAAAACATCTTTCCTCTCACATGGAT
>JARQOD010000006.1:320705392-320718710 GCA_033576555.1 Oophaga sylvatica
GAATTTGAAAGTCCGTGTTGCCCAGCGACAGGCAATAAACATCACGGCTGTAGAAGACATATGCATGGAGGAATGGGCCAAAATGCCACCAACAGTGTGTGGCAACCTTGTGAAGACTTACAGAAAACATTTGACATCTGTCATTGCCAACAAAAGATATATAATAAAATATTGAGATGAACTTTTGTTAATGACTATATAATTATTTTCCACCTTAATTTGGAAAATAAATCTTGCCAAATCAGACAAGGTGATTTTCTGGATTTGTTTTCTCATTTTGACTCTCATAGTTGTGGTCTACCTATGATGTCACTTACAGGCCTCTCTCAACTTTTTAAGTTGTTGTGCTATTTCCCCAAGTACACCAAGACCCCATATGTGGTAGAAAACTACTGTTTGGGCGCAGGGAAGGCCTGCTCGGAAGGGAAGAAGTGATGGTTTGGAGCACAGACTTTGATGGAATGGTCTGCACGTGCAATGTCGCGTTTGGAGAACCCCTGATGTGCTAAACAGTGTAATCCCCACAAGTGACACCATTTTGGAAACTAAACCCATCAAGGAATTTTATCTAGAGGTATAGTTTTATAGAAATGATTATAATGATTTTGGTTTTACTGGTGCATGAATTTATAATGTGGTGGTATGTGTAAGTTGTGTGGAGTACATCAGATTACAAAAGTGTGTGTCAACAGGGTAAAAACAAATTTTATGAATTTGTGGACATGTGGTATGCTTTGAAGCAATCCTTAATGCAAAGGCCAGGTTTCTCAGGGGAGGTTTAACAATGGTAAATTATGCCTTTTTGTATTCCCCTCTTGGAGAATATGCTGCATCTTTTTTGTGATCTTCCCTTCTTATTGTTTGGGGAACCTCTCCTGGAAAATGCTGACCTGGGACAATAAAGGTGCCAACAGTTTCAGAAGTACTGGGACTCTCATCTTCCTGAGTGCCAAACAAAGGCCTTGATAACCACCTCCTGAAACTGAAGGAAGGTCTCCGTATAGACTGCAGATCGAAACAGCACAAAAGCATTGTACAGTGCCATCTGTACAATGTGCACGGTCAATTGTTTGTACTATACTTTAGCTTTTTGCATGGCACTGTATGGTTTGAGGACCTGATCTGAGAGATCTACACCCCCATGTACTTATTATTATCCAGGCTACAATCTGTATTTGGGACTTGTGTTGTGGTACATCTGACATTGACAAGGAGCTGTTTTCACAGTGTATGGTGGTCAAGATAAGGAAATCCCTCTTGTTCTTATACTTGACCACCAGTATGTTGTCACTCCATCGGGCTCTGCTTTTGCCCTTTCTCAGCAGTTGCCCAATTAGAAACTTAGGGAGGACTCTCTGATTTTTTTCACAACTGTACGTCTGACAGAGAGGGTCTTGAAGAGAGGGATGCAGGTATAACATTATGTAGAGGTGATAACCCTTATCCATCAGTGGGTACAGGAATTCCCACACAATTTTCCCACTGATCTCCAGGACAAGGGAGCATTCGTCAGGGTCAATCTGGGTGTCCTTCCCTTCGTAAACCTTAAATCTGTGAGTGTATCCTGAGGTACTCTCGCACAGTTTAATTCCATACCTGGCCCTCTTAATGGGCAGGTATTGTCGGAATTTGAGCCTCCCTTTGAAATTAACCAGAGTTTCATTTAGGCCGGGGACACATTTGCGAGTGCAATGCGAAAAACTCGCTTGAGTCTGTAACGCTGGTATTCTGTACTTTGTTTTCCAGCGTTACTCTGCATGTTTTTTGCATTAACCCTTTTGCTCCTTTCCCCCTAACCAGCTGGGATACTGTTGTCTGTTACCTATATGGATGCTGCTCAGTTCCCGGCTCTGCTGCGTACCCGTACTTGCGTGAGTGGCTCCGCTGCTTTGCATGACCGCCCGCATGTGCGGTCTGCAGGACTTTCTCCAAGCTCCACCTGATGTGCGAACTAGACTACTTGGTCCCCACACGGTAAGTGGACTAGATGGCTCGATTCCCCACTTGGTCAGCGGTTCGGACTTTTCGAGCTATTAACTATGCTGCCATATTGTGAACTATGGGACTTACCGCCAAACCCAAGTGAATTTTTCTGGGGAATTTTTTTTTACTTGGGTCTTCAGAAGAGGGGTTCTGAGGAGGGGGATACTGTAACGCTGGTATTCTGTACTTTGTTTTCCAGCGTTACTCTGCATGTTTTTTGCATTAACCCTTTTGCTCCTTTCCCCCTAACCAGCTGGGATACTGTTGTCTGTTACCTATATGGATGCTGCTCAGTTCCCGGCTCTGCTGCGTACCCGTACTTGCGTGAGTGGCTCCGCTGCTTTGCATGACCGCCCGCATGTGCGGTTCCTGACTTGCTGTGAAAGCCGTCCGTAGCTTGCAAAGTCCTCTGCAGTGTGCATGACTTACTACGTGTGTGGCAGCAGCCATTGTTGGGTTCCCTCTGTGTTGTGCTGTCTGGCTCTGCATAGGGGGCGCGGCCCACACCTGTCCTGCTTTTATGTGGATTGGGTGTTTACTAGAATTACTGCTCCAGCCTATCGCTGTGAAGCAGCTCATATATAAAGTTCCCCAGCCCTAGTGGGCGTTGCCAGAGCTTCACATTGAATCCACACTGAATCCCTGAACCTAGCCGTATGTGGTTGTGTGTTCAGCTCCTGCTCTGAAGTTGATCAGCTCTGGAGAGCTGATTCCCTGTTCCTGCTGTGTCTTGTTCCCTGATCCTGGATCTAACCCGGTACCTGAATGTCTGAACTGTGTCTTGTGTTTCCGCCTATGCTGGGGGCTGATTACCCAGATCGCCGTTCCTGGAGGCTGTATATCCAGGCCTGTTCCTGCTGTGTCTAATTACCTGAACCCCTGATCCTGGATCGCATCCTGTACCTGAATGTCTGAACTGTGTCTTGTGTTTCCGCCTATGCTGGGGGCTGATTACCCAGATCGCCGTTCCTGGAGGCTGTATATCCAGGCCTGTTCCTGCTGTGTCTAATTACCTGAACCCCTGATCCTGGATCGCATCCTGTACCTGAATGTCTGAACTGTGTCTTGTGTTTCCGCCTATGCTGGGGGCTGATTACCCAGATCGCCGTTCCTGGAGGCTGTATATCCAGGCCTGTTCCTGCTGTGTCTAATTACCTGAACCCCTGATCTTGGATCACATCTTGTACCTGACTGTCTGAATTGTGTCCTCTGTGTTATATTCCTGAAATCCTGCTGAGTCCAGAACCCTGTGCCAGTGACAGTGAATCCTTGCTATATAACCTGAGTTCATCTTGGAAGGAGGAGTCCGGTGTGTGCTGAGTTTCTGTTACTCTGTGCTCAGCTTCTGTGCAATCCCCGGCCAGCTCCCGTTGAGCTTGGCGGGGCTTGCACCAGACCGCTGGGGTTCCTTTTCAGGTCGCTGCCAGATGTCCGGATCCTATGCCTGATGACCATGGCCTGATGTCCGATGTCCGACGACCACTTCCAGATGTCCGGATCCTATCCTCCCTGCCAGATGTCCGGGTCCTGCCGATTGTTGCCAGATGTCCGGAGCCTGCTGATCGGTGTCAGATGTCCGGATCATATGCCTGATGACCATGGCCTGATGTCCGATGACCACTTCCAGATGTCCAGATCCTATCCTCCCTGCCTGATGTCCGGGTCCTGCCGATTGTTGCCAGATGTCCAGATCCTGCTGATCGGTGCCAGATGTCCGATGGCCTGTGTTCCAGTCCGTGTTCCTGTGATCCAATCCATGTTCCTGTCTGTGTTCCTGACTCCCTGAGATCCAATCCGTGTTCCTGATGTTCCTGTCCATGTCCTCCCTGATGACCACTGCCTGATATCCGATGTCCGATGACCACTTCCAGATGTCCGGATCCTATCCATCTCTACCTGATGTCCGGAGCCTGCTGATCGGTACCAGATGTCCGGAGTCCGATGCCTGTGTTCCAGTCCGTGTCCCTGAGACCCAATCCGTGTTCCTGATCTTCCAGTCCGTGTTCCTGTCTGTGTTCCTGACTCCCTGTGACCCAATCCGTGTTCCTGATGTTCCAGTCCGTGTTCCTGTCTGTGTTCCTGACTCCCTGAGATCCAATCCGTGTTCCTGATTTCCTGTCCGTGTTCCTGTGTCCCTGAGATCCGGTCCGTGTTCCTGATGTTCCGATGTCCTGCCGGTTCCTCCTTGGTCTACCCTGTGATGACGTCTGTCCTGGGTCGGTGTCTGATGTTCTCCTGCTGAGCCTGTGCTACGCCTGAGGCCTGAGAGAGAGGCCGTCCTAGTATGCCCGTGCCAGATGACCCTGGACTTCATCAACACGTGATGACCCCGCCATCGTCTGACGTTCGTCCTGGGCCGGTGTCTGATGTTCTCCTGCTGAGCCTGTGCTACGCCCGAGGCCTGAGAGTGAGGCTATACTAGTATGCCCGTGCCAGATGATCCTGGACTTCATCAACCCGTGATGACCCCGCCATCGTCTGAAGTCTGTCTGAGGTCGGTGTCTGATGTTCTCCTGCTGAGCCTGTGCTACGCCTAAGGCCTGAGAGAGAGGCCGTCCAAGTATGCCCGTGCCAGATAACCCTGGACTGCATCTACCCGTGATGTCCTCCAACACTCGTCAGTGATTCTGAGTCGTGTACCCTTCTCTGATGTGCGGAATTGGGAGCCCGGTCTTATGTTCTGTTTATGTACTGTGTTTCTTTAAGTAAACTTTATGTTTCTTCTTACCTGAAGTTGTGCGGTGTTGTCTAGTCCTGCAGGTCGTCACCTTGCCCACATGCTCAGCTGCCACGGATCCCGGTCGCTGCCCTTCCCTAGTCCGGGCAGGCCCGGGTCTCCCTCCGTGGTCCAGTGGGTCCACATTCTCTTATCTTCTGGGACCCATGCCTCACGTCGTCGTGGACTGGCGGCGTGGGAGCATTGGCTAGCTAGGCAAGCTATGCCATGTCCCGGCGCCCCACAGCCGTGGGAAGCGCCACAGAGTCTCTCGTCTCAATATCCGGCACTGCCGCAGGCACTCGGACCGGAGCGTTCAGCTGCACAGAAATACATGCAGCCGCACATTCCGGTCCCGAGTGTCGGCGACAGTGCCGGGTATTGAGGCGAGTTTCTCGCATTGCACTCGCAAGTGTGACCTAGCCTTATAAAGATGTCCCTTTGGGGGTTGTACAACACAGCAAATTTTCTGCTGAAGTGTTCAACTACTGGATGAATTTTATATAGACGATCAAAGTTAGGATCGTCTCTAATAATGCAATTGTTTTTTTGATCGCTTCAAATCGTGTCCTTGTCATGGCCATAGGGAATACCAGTGTGCTGTAGAGTACATCAGTACTCCAGTATTGTCCAAGTTCTGGTTTTCTGACTATGCCCATATATTGCACAATGCCCCAATATCTAATAATTTCTGCTGCATTTACTGGTGTCCAGCTAGCGTACGATGACGTGGGATTTTTGGGGAAAATTGAAGGGCATACAAATTTGTCTGGGGCACCATAAGATTTATTATTTACTAGCTGAAAAATAATTTGAAAAAGTCAATTTCAGTGAGGCCTGTAACATCATAATGGATTCTTGCGCTGCTCATGAAATCTGGAGTAACAGGCTGATAATTTTTGGGGGGTGGAGTCCATATGGGATAGATTGCCTGGATCCAAGGGTGCCTTGCTGGGGATCCTTCCTCACTAGAGGAGGATGAGGAAGAGAAAGAGAGGAATGTGGTATCTTCCTCACTGCCTGAATCCGTTTTAGAGGCAAGGAAAGCGTATGCCTCCTCTGGTGACTAGCGTCTTCTTGACGAATAGGCCATTTTTATTTTATTCTTCAAAACACTGGAGATGTGTGTTTAAGTGGTGCTTTTACACGTGTATTGTGTGGGGCTTGCGTAAAGGGTACTATTTATTATAAAAAGTAGAAAGAAAAAACGGAGAGAGAAAAAGGTAGAGAAAACCAAAGAGAAAAAAAAGATAAAAATTTAGAAGAAACATTAAGAAAAAAAATGAAAGGAAAAATCAGTAGATTAACCCCTTTATTCCATCAGACGTACTATTCCGTCCATGTGACCCTGGACCTAATTCCCATGGACGGAATAGTACGTCATGGGCGATCAGCTGCACTCCCGGGGGGAGCGCAGCTGATCGCCGCCTGGTGTCAGCTGATTATCACAGCTGACACCCGTGACTGTGTGTCAGGAGCGGTCACTGACCGCTCCCGGCACATTAACCCTTGGCACACCGCGATCAAACATGATCGCGGTGTACCCGGGGCACAGGGGAGGATCGCGCAGGCAGGGGGCTCCCTGCGCGCTCCCCTGAGACCCTCAGAGCAGCGCGATGTGTCGCGCTGTTCCGAGGGTCCGTCCTCCCTCCAGGTCCCCGGATCCAAGATGGCGCCGGGGTCCTGCAGGGAGGCGGCTTCCTCAGTGCCTGCTGAGAGCAGGCACTGAGAAGCCTGCAGCACTGCCAGAGCGATCGCTGGTGTGACGGAGTGCTGTGCACACTGTCACACCAGCGATCTGCTAAAATACAGTGATGTCCCACCCTGGGACAAAGTAAAAAAGTTAAAAAAATAAAAATAAAAAGTGGTAAAAAAAAATCATAAAAAAAAAAAAATATTCCCCAATAAATTCATTCTTTCCTGTAAATAAAAAAAACAAAACAATAAAAGTACACATATTTGGTATCGCCGCGTCCGTAACGACCCCCCCTATAAAACTGTCCCACTAGTTAACCCCTTTAGTGAACCCTTAAAAAAAAAAAAAACGAAGCAAAAAAATCAATGCTTTATCATCATACCGCTGAACAAAAAGTGGAATAACACGCGATCAAAAATACCGAGATAAATAACCATGGTACCGCTGAAAACGTCATCTTGGCCCGCAAAAAACGAGCCGTCATACAGCATCATCAGTGAAAAAATAAAAAAGTTATAGCTCGCAGAATAAAGCGATGCAAAAATAATAATTTTTTATATAAAATTGTTTTCATTCTATAAAAGCGCCAAAACATAAAAAAATGATATAAATGAGGTATCGCCATAATCGTACTGACCCGAAGAATAAAACTGCTTTATCAATTTTACCACACGCGGAACGGTACAAACGCCTCCCCAAAAGAAATTCATGAATTGCTGATTTTTGTTCATTCTAACCTCCCAAAAATCAAAATAAAAAGCGATCAAAAAATGTCACGTGCTCAAAAATGGTACCAATAAAAACGTCACCTCGTCCCGCAAAAAATAAGACCTCACATGACTCTGTGGGCCAAAATATGCAAAAATTATAGCTCTCAAAATGTGGTGATGCAAAAAACTATTTTTTGCAATAAAAAGCATCTTTTAGCGTGACAGCTGCCAATCACAAAAACCTGCTATAAATAGTAAATCAAACCTCCCCCTTTATCACCCCCTTAGTTAGGGAAAAATAATAAAATTAAAAAAAATGTATTTATTTCCATTTTCCCGTTAGGGTTGCGGCTAAAGTTAGGGTTAGGGTTGGCGCTAACGTTAGGATTAGGGTTGGGATTACGGTTAGGGGTGTGTTAGGGTTAGGTTTGTGGTTAGGGTTGGGACTAGGATTAGGGGTGTGTTGGGGTTAGGGTTGGAGTTAGAATTGGAGGGTTTCTGCTGTTTAGGCACATCAGGGGCTCTCCAAATGTGACATGGCGTCTGATCTCAATTCCAGCCAATTCTGCGTTGAAAAAGTCAAACGGTGCTCCTTCACTTCTGAGCTCTGCCATGCGCCCAAACAGTAGTTTACTCCCGCATATGGGGTATCAGTGTACTCTGGACCACAAGAGTTATTGTGAAATTTGTCCTATTTCTTCTGTTACCATTGGGAAAATAAAAAACTGGGGGCGACAAAATCATTTTTGTAAAAAAAAATGATTTTTTTGTTTTTACGGCTGTATGTTATAAAACTTCTGTGAAGCACTTGGGGCTTCATAGCGCTCACCACACTTCTAGATAAGTTCCTTGTGGGTCTATTTTCCAAAATGGGGTCACTTGTGGGGGGTTTCCACTGTTTAGGCGCATCAGGGCTCTCCAAATGCAACATGACTCCCCCAGACCATTCCATCAAAGTCTGCAATCCAAAACGTCACTACTTCCCTTCCGAGCCCCGACGTGCGCCCATACAGTAGTTTACTCCCACATATTGGGTATCAGCGTACTCAGGACAAATTGGACAACAACTTTTGGGGTCCAATTTCTCTATTTACCCTTGTGAAAATAAAATATTGGGGGCGAAAAAATCATTTTTGTAAAAAAAAAAAAAGATTTTTTATTTTTACGGCTGTACGATATAAACTTCTGTGAAGCACTTCGGGGTTCAAAGTGCTCACCACACATCTAGATAAGTTCCTTGTGGGGTCTATTTTCCAAAATGGGGTCACTTGTGGGGGGTTTCCACTGTTTAGGCGCATCAGGGGCTCTCCAAATGCAACATGACTCCCCCAGACCATTCCATCAAAGTCTGCAATTCAAAACATCACTACTTCCCTTCCGAGCCCCGACGTGCGCCCATACAGTAGTTTACTCCCACATATTGGGTATCAGCGTACTCAGGACAAATTGGACAACAACTTTTGGGGTCCAATTTCTCTATTTACCCTTGTGAAAATAAAATATTGGGGGCGAAAAAATCATTTTTGTAAAAAAAAAAAAGGATTTTTTATTTTACGGCTGTACGTTATAAACTTCTGTGAAGCACTTCGGGGTTCAAAGTGCTCACCACACATCTAGATAAGTTCCTTGAGGGGTCTATTTTCCAAAATGGGGTCACTTGTGGGGGGTTTCCACTGTTTAGACGCATCAGGGGCTCTCCAAATGCAACATGACTCCCCCAGACCATTCCATCAAAGTCTGCAATCCAAAACGTCACTACTTCCCTTCCAAGCCCCGACGTGCGCCCATACAGTATTTTACTCCCACATATTGGGTATCAGCGTACTCAGGACAAATTGGACAACAACTTTTGGGGTCCAATTTCTCCTGTTACCCTTGTGAAAATAAAATATTGGGGGCGAAAAAATCATTTTTGTAAAAAAAAAAAAAAAAAAGATTTATTTTACGGCTGTACGTTATAAACTTCTGTGAAGCACTTTGGGGTTCAAAGTGCTCACCACACATCTAGATAAGTTCCTTGAGGGTCTAGTTTCCAAAATGGTGTCATTTGTGGGGGGTTTCCACTGTTTAGGCAGATCAGGAGCTCTCCAAACACGACATGGCATCCAGCCAATTCTGCGTTGAAAAAGTCAAACGGCGCTCCTTCCCTTCCAAACTCTGCCATGCACCCAAACAGTGGTTTACTCCCACATATGGGGTATCAGCACACTCAGGACAAATTGCACAATAACTTTTGGAGTCTTGTTACCCTTGGGAAAATAAAAATTGGGGTGAAAAGATCAATTTTGTGGAAAAAATATGATTTTTTAATTTTACGGCTCTACGTTATAAACTTGTGTGAAGCACTTGGGGGTTCAAATTGCTCACCAAAGATCTAGATAAGTTCCTTAGGGGGTCTAGTTTCCCAAATGGGGTCACTAGTGGGGGGTTTCCACTGTTTAGGCACAGCAGGGGCTCTCCAAATGCAACATGGCGTCCAATCTCAATTCCAGCCAATTTTGGTTGGAAAAAGTCAAATGGTGCTCCTTCCATTCTGAGCTCTGCCATGCGCCCAAACAGTGGTTCCCCCCCACATATGGGGTATCAGCGTACTCAGGACAAATTGGACAACAAATTTTGTGGTCCAATTTCTCCTGTTACCCTTGGGAAAATAAAAAATTAGTGACTAAGAGATAATTTTTGTGGGAAAAAAATAGGATTTTTTATTTTCATGCCCGGGCATTATAAACTTGTGTGAAGCACTTGGGGGTTCAAAGTGCTCACCACACATCTAGATAAGTTCCTTGAGGGGTCTAGTTTCCAAAATGGTGTCATTTGTGGGGGGTTTCCACTGTTTAGGCAGATCAGGAGCTCTCCAAACACGACATGGCATCCAGCCAATTCTGCGTTGAAAAAGTCAAACGGCGCTCCTTCCCTTCCAAACTCTGCCATGCACCCAAACAGTGGTTTACTCCCACATATGGGGTATCAGCACACTCAGGACAAATTGCACAATAACTTTTGGAGTCTTGTTACCCTTGGGAAAATAAAAATTGGGGTGAAAAGATCAATTTTGTGGAAAAAATATGATTTTTTAATTTTACGGCTCTACGTTATAAACTTGTGTGAAGCACTTGGGGGTTCAAATTGCTCACCAAAGATCTAGATAAGTTCCTTAGGGGGTCTAGTTTCCCAAATGGGGTCACTAGTGGGGGGTTTCCACTGTTTAGGCACAGCAGGGGCTCTCCAAATGCAATATGGCGTCCAATCTCAATTCCAGCCAATTTTGGTTGGAAAAAGTCAAATGGTGCTCCTTCCATTCTGAGTTCTGCCATGCGCCCAAACAGTGGTTCCCCCCACATATGGGGTATCAGCGTACTCAGGACAAATTGGACAACAAATTTTGTGGTCCAATTTCTCCTGTTACCCTTGGGAAAATAAAAAATTAGTGACTAAGAGATAATTTTTGTGGGAAAAAAATAGGATTTTTTATTTTCATGCCCGGGCATTATAAACTTGTGTGAAGCACTTGGGGGTTCAAAGTGCTCACCAAAGATCTAGATAAGTTCCTTAGGGGTTTAACTTCCAAAATGGGGTCACTTGTGGGGGTTTCCACTGTTTAGGCTCATCTGGGGCACTACAAACGGAACATGACCCCCATCAATGTTTGCATTGCAAAACGTTACTGCTTCCTTTCCAAGCCCTGCCATGCGCCCAAACAGTTTCCCCCCCCCACATATGGGGTATCAGCGTACTCAGGACAAAATGGACAACAACTTTTGGGGTCCAATTTCCTTGGGAAAAATCAAACATTTGGGACTAAAAAAATCATTTTTGTGGAAAATTGTTTTTTTTTTTTTTTTTTTTCACACCCAGGCATTATAAACTTTTGTGAAACACTTTGGGGTTCAAAGTGCTCACAACAGATCTAGATAAGTTCCTTAGGGGGTCTAGTTTCCAAAATGGTGTCACTTGTGGGGGGTTTCCACTGTTTAGGCATATCAGGGGCTCTCCAAACACGACATGGCGTCCAGTCTCAATTCCAGCCAATTTTAGTTTGAAAAAGTCAAACGGCGCTCCTTCCCTTACGAGCTCTGCTGTGTGCCAAAACAGTGGTTTTCCCCCACATATGGGGTATTGGCGTACTCAGGAGAAATTGCACAACAACTTTATCTGCCCATTTTCTCCTTTTACCCTTGTGAAAATAAAAAAAAGTTTGTAAAAGATCATTTTTGTGGCTAAAAAGTTAAATATTCATTTTTTCCTTCCACGTTGCTTCAGCTCCTGTGAAGCACCTGAAGGGTTAATAAACTTATTGAATGTGGTTTTGAGTACCTTGAGGGGTGCAGTTTTTAGAATGGTGTCACTTTTGGGTATTTTCTGCCATATAGACCCCTCAAAGTGACTTCAAATGTGAGGTGGTCCCTAAAAAAATGGCTTTGTAAATTTTGTTGTAAAAATGAGAAATCACTGGTCAACTTTTAACCCTTATAATTTCCTAACAAAAAAAAATTTTGGTTTCAAAATTGTGCTGATGTAAAGTAGACATGTGGGAAATGTTATTTCTTAACTATTTTGTGTGACATATTTCTCTGTTTTATGGGAAAAAAATTCAAAGTTTGAAAATTGCAAAATTTTCGCCATATTTGCGTTTTTTTCAAAAATAAACGCAAGGTATATTGAAGAAATTTTACCACTAACATGAAGTACAATATGTCACGAGAAAACAATCTCAGAATCGCGAAGATCCGTTGAAGCGTTCCAGAGTTATAACCTCATAAAGAGACAGTGGTCAGAATTGTAAAAATTGGCCCGGTCATTAACGTGCAAACCACCCTTGGGGGTGAAGGGGTAAAAAAAAAAAAAAGCTTGTATATATATAAAAAAAAAAAAAAAGACAGTGATGTTCACTATACTAGTGCTCCTCCTATAGTTACTCAGCGCTATTCTATTTTTTTTTGCAAAATAAAAATGGACGTCACTAACACTGCAACGTAGGTTCCCCTAATGCTCTAGCTGAGAAGTTACCCGGCGATAATTCTTTTTTTTTTTTTTATAGAAAAACGCTACCTCTCTACCTATAATGCTACTTTGTACTATTTTTTTTTTCTAAAGAAAACTGGACGTCACATGCACTGTGAGATTTCTGCGACACTCAGAGTTCACAGAAGGAGTCCACGGAACCTATTGGATTTGAAAATTGTGTAGAAGAATGGGCGATAATTACACCTGAGCAATGCATGTTACTAGTTTCTCCATACAGGAGGAGTCTTGAAGTGGTCATTATCAACAAAGATTTTTGTACGAAGTATTAAAAAAATTTCAGTAAGCATATTCAATACTTTTTTCCTGTGTCATCTCTTTTTATTACATATAACTTAATTTATGGACATCTATGGTTTAATTTCTTTGCCTGCATGGATTGGATGGGTTGTTACAGACAATTGGTGAGAATTTAATGTCAATAGCACCTTTGGAAATATACTTAGAAAATTGGTGACGTTCGATACTTATGTCACCAGCTGTGTGTCCTTAATTATATGTATATTTAATCTGATCACCTTAGTATGGTCAGTAAGCTTCAACTTTCAGCAGTTTCCCATCTGTAGGTTCCATCTCTTTATGGAGTGTCAGTTTTTCTTAAGATCAGCTTCACAATGAAAGTTTGTAAGTGCAATGATGTCTCCCACACTTACCAGAACAGATCCCTCAACCCACAAGTTTGTTTTCAATTTTAATTAAAGGGGTTGTTTGGCGCCTATCTACCACCCTCTCTGACATCAGGCGTGTAGGGAGACTACTGTATGAGGATGGGATTGTAGCAGAAGGAACCATTTATACTCCTTCATTGAGAAAATTTCAAAAATTTCAGTAATCTTTTAGTCGGTGACCGAAGAGATTCTAGACAATTCGAAAAAATATTATACCAGGAATAGGGGAAAATAAACAAGTATTTTTTAGCTAAATATATTACCCACTGCATGGAATACAAAATACAGTAGTATCCCCCATTGTACCATCTGGGACAGTAGACAAAGTCTTGCGTTCTCAGCCTGCTTAAAATGGAAGGAGATTAACACTACTGTTCTCTGCAAGATTTCTACAAAACTGTTTGTTTAGGCAGAAACAGCTGTACTTATAAAATAACTATATGATCACGTTTAAGTGCAAGTATAACAAAATTTTACCTATTTCACACTCCTCTTTGCTTTCGGGGAACACCAGGAGATCCCT
>JARQOD010000006.1:320718810-320864823 GCA_033576555.1 Oophaga sylvatica
GGGGGGCCCAGAGCTTAGCGGCGCCTTTGCGCTCCCCGACGCAGGTCGTGAAACGCTAATGTAAAAAAGCCTAAGTTTTTGTCAACAGTGCAGAAATCTCTTTCCTGCCTTTTTTCCGTTCCTTCAGTAAAGTGTTTAAACAAAATTAATAAAAAGCTAATACCAGCAAAAAAGGTTTAAATAAGAGAAAGAAAATTTGCTAGCCTAATGTGCATCAAAAGCAGCACAACAGAGCTAACAGATAGGGCTGCCCTAAAAAGCCCGGGTAGCTTTTACTGCAGGAAAAAAAAACAGTTTTTTGGTGGTACTGATACAGGAAAAAAAAAATTGTATTTGGAAAATAGCATGTTAAATTTGGTGAACTACTTTTTTTCTACATTATGTTTTACGCACTTTTTCATATACTGGTTGTCCACAGTGGAATTTTTGAGCGTTTTCACTGCAACCACATAAAAAATTCCTATTTTTGACATAATTTTTATGCTTTTAAACATTTTTTTTAAGATAAATTCAAAAAAATTATGATAGTTTATTAAGGCATAGGGGACAAGCTTTAAACTCTTCCCTTACTTGGTCTGTTCATGTTTTTACATTGAGCCCATGTTATTCTTGTTCATTTGTCCCCCACTTTAAAAGGCCCCCGTGATCGTATATGATACACAGATGGGGGAAAAGTTTTTAAAGTACTTTAAAGGGTTATCCCAAAAAAATTTTAAAAATTTTCTTTTGTGCAAACATATTCCACACCCACTTCTCACTTTTGAGGGGATTGTACAGACAAAAATAATGTGAAGGCCCTGCTCCCCAAGCTTACAATCAGCACCCTTAAGGCTTGTGCAAAACGTTGCAGTTTTGGGTTGCGTTTTGCCAGCAGATTTGCTAGAAAAACCCTTTGAAGAAATCCTGATGCCAAAAAAGGGTAAATTTGGAAAACCTGAAGTGTCATGAACATGTTGGAGTATTTTTTGACTTGCAGATTTGGTGGAGAAAATGATCCCCGCAGAATGTCAATTATGTGCGTTTTTTCCAGCGTTTTTTAACCCCCTTGACCTCACTCCCAAAACAGTCAAAAAAACGCATCAAAAAAAGGTTTTTTCAGCTTTGGTTTTTTTTTTTTTCCCAAGGGAAATTTCAGAAAGTATGCATCCATTTTTTTTTAAGTGTGCCCCATAGCCTTAAAATAGCTATGATGCACAAACAGTTTATCACTCTGCATTAGGCAACTACACTAAGAAAACATGTTTATTAATGAAAACAAGTTGTAAGAAAACATGTTTATTAATGCACACAAGTTTTTAAAGATAATGGGGACTGATTATCAAAGTTTTTTTGCCAAAAAAAGTGGGTTTTAAGTGCTTTTTTTAAAAAAACATTTTTTTGTGCAAAGTTGAGGGTTTTTGGGGTTTTTCATCACTTTAGATCAAAATCCACCAAAATGGACGGAGCTGGGGCGACACAAAGGTTGTGATTTGCCAGTCCGGGTTCATGAAAAAATAAAAGTATTTCTGGCACAAAGGGCGATGGCTTGATTTTTGAAAAGTGACGTTTCCCTAAAATGGCATGTGTCGGGTTTAATTTTGACCCCGCACCTCTTCTACTCCCTGAAGGCTAATGTTTTTGAGAGCGGGGGTGTACCCCCAATCTTCATGAATTTGGCCCCAAAAGACTGCTTCATCTATAAACTGTTTTGTTCCAAATTTTTTCACTTTCCCCGTGCAAAAAATTTTTTTTGGGGAAATGGTTTGTGCCCGCTTACATCGTGTACAAAATTTGAAAGGTTTTAGAATGTCGATGGGCATTTTGGGGGATAATATGAGTATTTTTTTTTTTTAAAGCTGCAGAAGTATTAGAAGGGCTTTTCACAAAAATGTAAATTATTGTCTCTACTTCCAAAATTTCCCAAATTTTTTTTCCCTACAGCCCGTAAAGCTACAGCGGAAATGGTTTTTTTTTTTTTTTTTTTTTTTTTAGAGTGAGACAACTGCTTTAAAGAAGCACTCCCCTCAAATTTTTTTTCCCCGTAATATAAAGCAGCCATCTTTTCTATAGCACTATGTGTTACAATTTCTCATTTTGCCTTCTAACCCCGTAGATTATATTTTTTTCTATGCTGTTTTGTTGAAACATTAATTTTTTTGTCTTGCATGTATCACTTCTTTTTAAAATCCTACCCGGCCGGCTCCCTTCCCCCCTGCCAAAGACTTTGCGACTTGTTTCAGACAAAAATTTAACTACTGTTTCTATATAGAGCTTAGAAGGAAATTCAGCCAGTCTGTTTTTAATCATGTGGTGTTATAGACCTAATGGAAAAGAGAAGAATTAACGGGGTTTAGAAGGGCAAAATGAGAAAATTGTACGTACACAGACTATTTAATATGATGATTGCAATTTTTTTAACAGGATTTTGTTGATGGGAGTGTTTTTTAAACCCAAACAGAAAGTTTTGAAATTTGTATTTTGGGTTTATTACCTGTTTTCTGTAGTTGTTAGCTGCCTCAAGGTTATCCCGAATATCGTTTTACCCAAAAGCATTGCAAAAAATGAATAACAAAAAAAAACAAAAACACAGGGGAAAAATTTTCAATTTATATTTTTAAATGTGGAAAAAAACCTGTTGGGACTTTGGGGAAGTGTCATTGAAAACCCCAATTTCCCCAAAAAAGGGAAAGATGCTAATCAACCGGTTTGGGGGAAAAAGAAGGGGGGCATCCCGGGGGGCAAAATTTCCCTTTTCAATTTAAAAATTTTTTTTTTTAAGGGGGTTTTTTTTTTTAAAAAAAAACAATTTTGTGTTTTCGCCAAAAGGTGGGGGGGGGGGGGGACCAGTACCCCCCCCCTGAACCCCCTTATGCCATTAAAAAAAATTGGGTAAACACCCGGGGGAAAAACAGGGTAAAAAAAAATGATGAGATTTTTATGGGTTAGTCGCTTTGCCAGCAAAGGGCGGGGTTTTGGGGCCCTAATGAAAATACGGTGCAAAGCAATTTTTAAAGGGGGACTTTTCATAGAATTCCCCATGCCCTTCCCCCTTTTTAAATCCTGACTATTTCTGGGGGGGGGATGTAAACCCAAACTGTTTAAAAGGGGGGAAAAAAAACGCAATTTTTTGGTTGGGGATTAAATTAATTTTCTGTACGCTTGCACAATTTTTTTGGGTTAAAAAATTAAAATTTCATTTGAAAATCCAAGAAAAAAATTTTTTTCTACATGGATCTAATGGGGCCAAATTTAAAACAAATTTTAAAAATTTTTAAAAATTTTCTTTTTTTAAAAGTTTTGGGGAAAAAAAGTCTTTTCGGGAAATTTCCTAAGTGGAAGGGGGTGAAAGGAATTTTTTTAAAAATTTTCAAATTTTAAAAAAATTTTTCTCAAAAACCCCTTGGGTTTGGCCTCCCCCGGGGGGATTATGGGGATCTCGTAAGGGTAAATCACAAAAAATCAAAATTTGCTTAATTTTAAAGCATGGTTTTGTTTTTTTCTTGATATTGCGGGACAAAATTTTAAAAATAAATTCTTTTAATTTTTTTTTTTTTTTTTTCTTTCAGGGTTTTGGCCCCCATGGTTTTAATTTAGTTGTGGGCTGTTGAACCCCTTTCTTTTTCCCCTTAAATTTTTTTAATTACAACCCCCTTTTGCCCCAATGTATAAAAAAAAGATTGCAGAAAAATGGGAAGTAAAAATTTTTAAGTTTTAAAAGGATTACTAAAATTAAAATCTTTTAAAGGCGTTTAAAAAAAACCCCTTTTCCCATTTGAGCAAAAATTTGGGTTTTTTTTTTTTTCCATAATATTTGGGGAGTCTCTGCAACCTCAGCCAAAACAACCCCGCCCAAAAAAAAACCCCCCAAAATGAAATCATACACAGTGGCAAAATTTTTTTTGGGACCCCTCGTTTAATGAAGAAAAACCGAAGGGGTGGGGGCGATCTGACGCGGAAAGTTTCCTTGAGCATGAAGTTTAACCCTTTTAAACTGTTTAGAAGAATTTTTTTGGGGTTTTTGTTACCCTTCGTAAAATTTCCTCTCTTTGATTTGGGCCAAATTTTCCCCCTGCGGCCTTACCAGGGGGGTTGGCTACAATCCCAAGGGGCATAAAATTTTTTTTGAAAATTTGTGCAACCCGTAGTCCCCAGGAACATCAAGCTGTTGGAGGGTCTTATAACTTTTACCTTTAACAAGTTTTTTCCCAAATTTTCTTTTTAATCTAGTGAAACATTTTCCCTTCCCCTTCCCTGGGGGCCCCGTTTGGGTGAGTAAAAACCCTGTCACCAAAAAGCACAGTAGGGGACTTTAGCCCTCTTTAAAAAGGCCCCCTCAAATGATTCCAAAATTGGTTAAAACCTTTTTTGTAATTAGTTAAAGGGACAACCCCCCAATTTAACATCTCCCCCTTTTCACATTAAATTTTTAGGGGGTACCATCATTTTGTGCAGGGCCCATTTCATGGTTTTATTTTTTTTTTAAAATTTGTGGAAGAAAATTTTTAAAAGCAATGTTGAATTTCTTTTTTGAATTTTCATAATTTTTTTTTAAAATTTTGTATTTCTTTTGCCCGAATCAATTAAATTTTCCCTGACCATTGGGGGTTTTTGTCATTTAAAGAAAGGGGGTTTTTAACAATTTTGACCAAAAGTGTACAAACATTTATTATTATATATATATTTTATATATACACAAAACATATTTATAATTTTTAAAAATACACCACACACACCACCACACCGTTTTACTGTCAAAAAAAAAAAGGGGGAAATCAAATAACACATCCTGTTCTGAATGAAAAGAAATATTTTCCCTTGAATTTCTTTGTTCTGTACAAAAGTGGAATGTGTGAAAACAAAAAACCAAAAAAAATCATCAAAGGAAATTTATTTTTAAATTTAAACCCTTTGGGGGCCGG
The DNA here is from genome assembly GCA_033576555.1 of Oophaga sylvatica. NCBI lineage: Eukaryota > Metazoa > Chordata > Amphibia > Anura > Dendrobatidae > Oophaga > Oophaga sylvatica. The sequence goes on from JARQOD010000006.1 coordinate 320,723,709, forward strand.
ATTTGGAAAACAAACCCCCAAAATTAAAATGGAATGTTGTCCTTTAAAATAAGTTAAAAAGATGCTCAGTAATGGTGGCCCCCAACAAGCCTTTGTTTACTTCCCTGTGCCTGTTTTACCCCCCTAAAAATTTTTAGGGAGCTCCCCGAGGGTGGCAATGGTCTACTGAGGGAAACTCCCCCCTAGATCTGGGCTAAAACATCCGCCAACTCCTGGGGATCTGTTTGGTTTCAAAGGACGGGTTTTGGTGGATGGAGCGGAATGATTTTCCCCAGTTGTGCTCAATCGGATTCAGGGGGGGGAAGGCGGGCCCCGTCCAAAGCGGGCAATGCCTTCACTTGCAGGAACTGAAAGACATTTTCCAGTCACTTGGGTCTGGAAATTGTCCTGAATTAGGAGGTACCCGGGCCAACTGAAACCAACAAGGGTCTCACAAGGGGTCTGAGGATCTCCATGAAACGTAATGGAAAGTCAGGCTCCCTTGGGCAGCCATGGAGGGCTTTTCGGCACTCCAAAGAAATGCCACCCCACACAATTACTGCCCAACTGCCAAAACCGGTCATGCTGAAGGGTTGCAGGCGGGATCGCTCTCCATGGCGTCTCCAGACTTTTGTCAGGGGGGGGACTGTCACATTGCTCAGTGTAAACCTGCTTTTTCTGTGAAAACACGGGGCCCCGGGGGGATTTGAAAAATTCCAGGTGTTCTGTGGCAAATTCAAGCTTTAATGAACGGGGGTTGGGCTGTGACAAAACCCCCCAAAAATGGGGACGTCGGGCACTCAGACCTCCTTTGGAGTCGGTTTCTAAGGGTTTTTGAAGCACATGCCCCATTTGGGGGCCTGGGAGGTCATTTTGCATTTTTTCTGGCAGTGCTCCTCCTGTTCCCCTTGCAAAAGGCAGGGCAGTACCCCCCTGCTGTGAGTTGTTGCCCCCCTACCCCCCCCTCCAGGGTCCCGGGGTGTACGGCCTTTTCCCTGGAAGCGCCTCCCCCGGGTACAATTCGCTGACGGGACACAGCAAACCTTCTTGCCACGCTCACTTCATGTGCCATCCTGGTTTTTTAAATGAAACTCCCCGGAGCCTTTTGGGTTTTGGATTGTACATCCGTCTCAAGTTTCCACTGTGTTAACACAACCAACATTAAAGGGGCCAAAATACCCAGCCAGAAAGCTTTGGTTACTGATTTTTCTCTGTGGTCCCCCCCTCGGGAAACCCTCCTTTATTGGGGTGTGCCCTTGATAATTGAAAAATTAATTTTCCCCATCGTTGTTTTTCCTTTTTGGCACAACAGCGTGAAATTGATTGTAAAATCAGTGTTGTTTTTCCTAAGGGGACGTTTAAATTTCCATTTTTTTTAAATTTATTTGGGAGAAATTTTTCCCTGTTGTTTAAGTGTTCCCTTTTTTTTTTGAGCAGTAAATTCACCACACACACCACACAAAAAAACACATATATTTAATATACCTTATATATACCACCACAATTTTAAATATTTATACACACAAATTTATAACACATTTTCATTACACACACACATAAAATATATATATATTTTATACACACCCACCACAACACAAAATTTTTATATATTTTTAAAAATTATATATATATATTTTATATATTATAACACAAAAACCCCACACATACTGTAAAAACGGGATATATATTATTTATATACCCCCAATTTACTTTCATAAACACAACCAGGGGGGCAAAAAGTTTTAATTTCATCCCCAAAATTGTGCAAGTTCCCACTTAAAAAAAGTTTGCCTCACCCAGAAATTTTGACATCTTTTTTGAGAAAAAAAATCCAAAAAATTTCACCTTGGGTTTTATTTGGTTCCCCACGACCTGAACTTCTTCTTTAAGAGGCCCCCTCTGTCCTCCACTCATTCCCTGTTTTTTAATGGCACCTTTTGAATTTGTTACAGAAAAAAGGGCCCCTGTCCAAAAACCTTTAAAAGTCACACTCCAAACTCCACTAGGTGAAGACCAAAGAGCTGTCGAAGGACACCAGAAACAAAATTGTAGCCCTGAAACCGGCGGGGAAAAGGAAAAGCACCCTTGATTTGATAAAATAAACTGTGGGAGAAATTAATAAAAAAATGGAAAAAACCAGAAAAGACCACTGAAAATTTCCTCCCCGAAATGGTGACAAAAATCCCAAAAACCACCACGGGGGAATAATGAATGACCTGCACAGAACGGGAAAACCGTAAAAAAAAAGGCAACCTTTAAGGGGACACACTACGCCGCCGGGCCCCCTCACCCCCTGCATTTGCTGTTTAAAAGGGAATCTGTCCCCCCCCCATTTTTGGGCCCTAGGGTGGGGCCCCACCGCCCAGGGGTTTATCACGCTTTTGGGAGTGGGGAAAAGCCCCCATTCCCCAGGTAAAGAAATTGGGGTTTATTTTTTTCCCCAGGGGGTTGGGGTTTTTGGTTGGGTGATGGGCGTTTTGGTCCGGTGGTCCCTCCATCTTGTAGCGAACCCGGGGGCCTCTTTTTTTCCCCCCCCGTCGCGGCTCCTGCGCGGGCATGCTCTACCCTGGTGGGGCAGAGCAAGATTTGAGCGGGGGGGGGAAAAGGGGTCAAGAGGCCGGGCCCGCCTGGTACTGTAAAAACCTGGGTTTTCCCTACCGTGCAGACAGTGCGCCTGCGGAGCGCAAACGGGAGGGAAAAGAAAGGCCGCTTTGTTTACAAAAATGGGGGGGCCCCCGGGCGCGAGCCAGGGCCCCAGATGGGGAGGGCCCCGGTGGTTTAATTTTATTTTTTTTCTTCACTTTCAGGTGACATGGGGGGCCCCCCTTTTCCAGTTTTAAAAATTTTTCCCTGTACAAAAACCCTGGGCGGGGGGCCCTATTCATAGGCAAAAATGGGGTGCATTTTCCCTTTTAAAAGCCAGTATTTGCCCGGGACGCCCGGGGAGTTTGTTTGGAGACTTTTGGGTTTTTTCCCGGTTTTTTACTGGGAAAAATTGTCATATGGTTGACAAAAGAAAAATTTTTTGGGGTTTGAAAAACTGTCGTGTTTGGGGACACAGATCTGAGTTGATCCAAAAAACAATGCTACTGAAACAAGGGGGTGGCCAACATCTGTTTGGTGCTTTTTTTTTGAAAAGGGCCCCAGGACGATTGATCAGTGTACATGAAAAATAATGTGGCCTGTTCATAGATTTTGAGGCAAACCTCCTTCCTCACAAGGGCATTAAAGATGAAACTGGATGGGTCTTTCAGCTAAAAATATCCAAAACAAATGCCGGGGAAAATAAGGGGGGGGCTTCTAAGAAGCATTTAAGGTCCTGGAGGGGCCCTAGCCACCCAAGATTCCCCCCTAGAAACCTTTTTGGGGAATTTGAAATCCGTTTGCCCAGGACGGCTTAAACATCACGGTGTAGAAGACATAGCATGGGGAAAAGGGCCAAAATGCCAAACAGTGTGTGAAATTGTGAAACTTACGGAAAATTTTTGACATCTTCTTCCAAAACAAAAATATAAAATAAAAAATTGAATGAACTTTGTTAATGACTAAAAATTATTTTCCCCCTTAATTTGGAAAATAAATTTCCAAATAACAAGGTTTTTTTTCGGATTTGTTTTCTCTTTTGACCTCATATTGGGTCTCCTATGATTCACTTACAGGCCTCTCAAACTTTTTAAGTTGTTGTGCTTTTTCCCCCAATCCCAAGACCCCATAGTGGTAGAAAACTAATTTGGGGGGCGCAGGGAACCTGCTGGAAAGGGAAGAAGGGGGGGTTTGGAGCACGACTTTGAGGAATGGTCTGACGTGAAATGTGCGTTTGGGACCCCCGTGTGCCTAAACAGGGTAATCCCCCACAAGGCCCCTTTTTTGGGGAAACAAAACCCATCGGAATTTATCTAGGGTATGTTTTAAGAAATTTTTTTAATGTTTTTGGGTTTTAGGGGTGCATGAATTTATAATGTGGGGTTTGTGTAATTGTGTGGATACATCAGATTACAAATGTGTGTCAACGGGGTAAAAACAAATTTTTAATTTGGGAAAAGTGGTATGCTTTGAAGCAACCTTTTAAAAAAGGGGTTTCTCAGGGGGGTTTAAAAAAAAGGAAAAATTTTCCTTTTTGTTTCCCCCCCTTGGAGATATGCTGCTTTTTTTTTTGATTTCCCCCCCCCCCCCCTTTTTTTTTTTTTGGGGAAAAATCTCCGGAAAATGCTGAGGGGGGCAATAAAGGGCCAAATTTAAAGTACTGGGTTTCCCTCTTCCTGGTGCCAAAAAAGGCCCTTTATAACCCCTCCTGAAACTAAGGGGAAAGGGCTCCGTATAGATGCAGATCGAAACAGCACAAAAGCATTGTAATGCCATCTGTACAATGTGCACGGTCAATTGTTTGTACTATACTTTGTTTTTGCATGGCACTGTTTGGTTTGAGGCCTATCTGAGAGATCTACACCCCCCATGTACTTTTTATTTCCGGTACAATTTTTTTGGGATTGTGTTGTGGTCCCTGACATTGAAAAGGGCTGTTTTCACAGTGTTGGTGGAAGAAAGAAATCCTCTTTTTCTTATCTTGACCACCAGTAGTTTCACTCCATGGGCTTGCTTTTGCCCCTTTTCACAGTTGCCCAATTAGAAAACTTGGGGGGACCCCCCTGATTTTTTTACAATGTACGTTGACAGAGAGGTTTGAAAAGGGATGAGGTATAAATTTGTAAGGTGATTAACCCCCTTATCCACGTGGGTAAGGAATTCCCACACAATTTTTCCCTGTCTCCCGGAAAGGGGCATTCGTCAGGGTCAATCTGGGTGCCTTCCCTTGTAAACCAAATCTGTGAGTTACCTGATTCTTCGCACAGTTTTAAAATTCCATACCTGGCCCCTTTAAAGGGAGGTATTGCGGAATTTAGCTCCCTTTGAATTAAACCAGGTTTATTAGGCCGGGGGGCCCTTTGCCCCCCGTGCAATGCGAAAAACTCGCTTGAGTCTGTAAGCTGGTATTCTGACTTTGTTTTCCACGTTACTCTGCATGTTTTTTCATTAACCCTTTTCTCCTTTCCCCCCAAACCCCTGGGAACTGTTGTTGTTACCATATGGGGGCCCCCTCGTTCCCGGTTGCTGCTAGTACTTGGGGTGGCCCGGCTTTGCATGACGCCCCCAGTGCGGTTGCAGGACTTTCTCCAAGCTCACCTGATGTGCGAACTAGAAAAGGTCCCCACAGGGAAGTGGACAGAGGGCTCGATTCCCCCTTGGTAGCGGTTGGCTTTCAGCTATTAAATTGCGCATATTGAAAAATAGGGGGTTTTCCCCCAAAACCCCCAATTTTTTTTTTTTGGGGAATTTTTTTTTCTTGGGTCTTAGAAGAGGGGTTCCCCGGGGGGGGGGGAAATGTAAGCTGGTATTTTGTACTTTGTTTTCCAGGGTTCTCTGCATTTTTTTTTCAAAAACCTTTTTTTCCCTTTCCCCCAAACCAGTGGGATTGTTGCCCCCGTTACCTATTGGTGCTGTCTTTCCCCCGGTCTGCTGGTCCCCCTACTTGGGGTGGCTCCGCTGCTTTGATGACCGCCCGCATTGCGGTTCAGACTTGCTTAAAAGGTCCTTTTTCTTGAAAGTCCCTGCAGTGTGATACTTACCGTGTTGGAGCCCTTGTTGGGTTCCCTCTGTGTTGTCTGCGGCTCTGTTAGGGGGGGGGCCCACCCCTGTTTTATTTTTTTGGGTGTTTCTAATTACTGCTCCGCCTATGTGTGAAGCAGCTCAATAAATTCCCCACCCCCAGTGGGCTTGCCGAGTTCCAATTGAACCCAAAATGAACCCCCGAATGCGTATGTGTTGGTGTTCGCCCCGTTGAAGTTGACAGTCGGAGAGCTGATTCCCTTTCCTGCGTGTCTTTTTCCCCCTGATCCTGGTCAAACCCGGTACCAAAAGTCAAAAATGGTTTGTTTTCCCCCTATTGGGGGGCGATTACCCAGATCCCCCTTCCGGGGTTTTTTCCCGGGGTGTTCCGCTGTGTCAATTACCCCCCCCACCGGGTCGCTCTTTCCCGAATGTCTGAACTGTGTCTTTGTTTCCGCCTTGGGGGGTGATTCCCCCGATCCCCCTTCCGGGGTGTTACCGGTGTTCCGCTGTGTTTTTTTTTCCTGAACCCCTGATCCTGACGCATCCTGTACCGAAGTCTGCTGTGCTTGTGTTTCCGCCTATGCTGGGGGTTTCCCAGATCGCCGTTCCTGGAGGCTGTTATTCAGGCCTTTTTCCTGCTGTGTCTAATTACCTGAACCCTGTCTTGGTTCACATCTTGTAACCGACTGTCTGATTGTGTCTCTGTGTTTATTCCTGAAACCTGCTGAGTCCAGAACCCTGTGCCAGTGCAGTGAATCCTGCTATAAACCCCTGAGTTCATCTTGGAAGGGGAGTCGGTGTGTGTGATTTCTGTTACTCTGTGCTCAGTTTGTGCAACCCCCCGGCCAGTCCCGTGAGCTTGGCGGGGCTTGCACAACCGCTGGGGTTCCTTTTCGGTCGCGCCAGATGCCCGGGATCCTATGCCTGATGCCGGGCCCTGAGTCCCATGTCCGACGCCATTCCGTGCCCGGGATCCTATCCTCCCTGCCAGATGTCCGGGTCCTGCCGATTGTTGCCCGATGTCCGGAGCCTGCTGATCGGTGTCAGATGTCCCCGGGTCCTATGCCTGTGACCATGGCCTGATGTCCGATTGACACCCTTCAGATGTCCGATCCTTCCTCCTGCCTGATGTGGGGTCCTGCCGTTGTTGCCAGAGTCCAGATCCGCTGATCGGTGCGTTCCGGAGTCCGATGCCTGTGTTCCATCCGTGTTCCGTGTCCAAACCATTTCCTGTCTGTGTTCCTGACTCCCTGAGACCAATCCGTGTTCCGATGTTCCTGTCCATGTCCTCCCTGATGAAACCCCTGCCTGATATCGATGTCCGTGACCACTTCCAGATGTCCGGTCTAAAATCTCTACCTGAGTCCGGAGCCTGCGATCGGTACCAGATGTCCGGAGTCCCCATGCCTGTGTTAGTCCGTTCCCTGGACCCAATCCGTGTTTTCCCGATTTTCCGTCCGTGTTTTCCCGTCGTGTTCCGATCCCTTACCCACCGTGTTCTGAGGTTCCAGCCGTGTTCCGTCTTTTGTTCCTGACTCCCTGAGATCCAATCCGTTTCCTGATTTCCTGTCCGTGTTCCTGTGTCCCTGAATCCGGTCCGGTTCCTGATGTTCCGATTGTCCTGCCGGTTCCTCCTGGTCTCCCTGTGATGACGTCTGTCCTGGGGTGGTGTCTGACGTTTTTTTCCTGTGGCCTGGTGCTACGCCTGAGGCCTGACGAGAGAGGCCGTCCTAGTATGCCCGGCCAGATGACCCTGGACTTCATCAAAACCCTGATGACCCGCCATCGTCTGAAGTTGTCCTGGGCGGTGTCTGTTTTTCTCCTGCTGGCCTGTGCTCGCCCGGGCCTGAGAGTGAGGCTATACTGGGATGCCCGTGCCAGATGTTCCTGGACTTCTTCAACCCGTGATGACCCCGCCATGTCTGAAGTCTGTCTTGAGGTCGGTGGGCTGATGTTCTCCTGTGAGCCTGTGCTCAGCCTAAGGCCTGGGAGAGAGGCCGTCCAAGTTGCCGTGCCAAAAATAAAACCCCGGTAAACTTTACCCCCCCCCCTTTGTCCTCCAACACTCGTCAGTGATTTGAGTCGGGGTTTTTCCTGTGTGCGGGGAATTGGGGGCCGGTCTTAGTTCTGTTTTTTGTACGGTTTTTCTTTTAAGTAAATTTATGTTTTTCTTACCTGAAGTTTGTGCGGTGTTGTTAGTTCCGGGCGGTCGTCCCTTCCCCAAACATGCTAAAGCTGCCACGGACCCGGTCGCTGCCTTCCCTAGTCCGGGCAGGCCGGGTCTCCTCCGTGGTCCAGTGGGTCCAAATTCTCTTTTTTCGGGGGCCCAGGCCTCAGTCGTCGGGGGGCTGGCGGCGGGGGAGCTTTGGGGCTAGCTGGGGAAAACCCTATGCCAGGTCCCGGCGCCCCACAGCCGTGGGAAGCGCCACAGAGTCTCTCGTCTCAATATCCGGCCTGCCGCAGGGGCACTCGGAACCGGAGCGTTCAGCTGCACAGAAATACATGCAGGCACATTCCGGTCCCGAGTGTCGGCGACAGTGCCGGGTATTGAGGCGAGTTTCTCGCATTGCACATCGCAAGTGTGACCTTGCCTTATAAAGATGTCCCTTTGGGGGTTGTACAACACAGCAAATTTTCTGCTGAAGTGTTCAACTACTGGATGAATTTTATATAGACGATCAAAGTTAGGATGTCTCTAATAATGCAATTGTTTTTTTGATCGCTTCAAATCGTGTCCTTGTCATGGCCATAGGGAATACCAGTGTGCTGTAGAGTACATCAGTACTCCAGTATTGTCCAAGTTCTGGTTTTTCTGACTTTTGCCCATATATATTGCCAATGCCCCAATATCTAATAATTTCTGCTGCATTTACTGGTGTCCAGCTAGCGAAACGATGACGTGGGATTTTTGGGGAAAATTGAAGGGCCCATACAAATTTGTCTGGGGCACCATAAGATTTATTATTTACTAGCTGAAAAATAATTGAAAAAGTCAATTTCAGTGAGGCCTGTAAATCATAATGGATTCTTGCGTGCTCATGAAATCTGGAGTAACAGGCTGATATTTTTGGGGGGTGGAGTCCATATGGGATAGATTGCTGGATCCAAGGGTGCCTTGCTGGGGATCCTTCCTCACTAGAGGAGGTTTGAGGAAGAGAAAGAGAGGAATGTGGTATCTTCCTCACTGCCTGAATTCCGTTTTAGAGGCAAGGAAAGCGTATGCCTCCTCTGGTGACTAGCGTCTTCTTGACGAATAGGCCATTTTTATTTTATTCTTCAAAACACTGGAGATGTGTGTTTAAGTGGTGCTTTTACACGTGTATTGTGTGGGGCTTGCGTAAAGGGTACTATTTATTATAAAAAGTAGAAAGAAAAAACGGAGAGAGAAAAAGGTAGAGAAAACCAAAAGAAAAAAAAAGATAAAAATTTTTAGAAGAAAATTAAGAAAAAAAATGAAAGGAAAAATCAGTAGATTAACCCCTTTATTCCCATCAGACGTACTTTTTCCGTCCATGTGACCCTGGCCTAATTCCCTTTGGACGGAATAGTACGTCATGGGCGATCAGCTGCACTCCCGGGGGAGCGCAGCTGATCGCCGCCTGGTGTCAGCTGATTATCACAGCTGACCACCCGTGACGTGTGTCAGGAGCGGTCACTGACCGCTCCCGGCACATTAACCCTTGGCACACCGCGATCAAACATGATCGCGGTGTACCCGGGGCACAGGGGAGGATCGCGCAGGCAGGGGGCTCCCTGCGCGCTCCCTGAGACCCTCAGAGCAGCGCGATGTGTCGCGCTGTTCCGAGGGTCCGTCCTCCCTCCAGGTCCCCGGATCCAAGATGGCGCCGGGGTCCTGCAGGGAGGCGGCTTCCTCAGTGCCTGCTGAGAGCAGGCACTGAGAAGCCTGCAGCACTGCCAGAGCGATCGCTGGTGTGACGGAGTGCTGTGCACACTGTCACCACCAGCGATCTGCTAAAATACAGTGATGTCCCACCCTGGGACAAAGTAAAAAAGTTAAAAAAATAAAAATAAAAAGTGGTAAAAAAAAAATCATAAAAAAAAAAAATATTCCCCAATAAATTCATTCTTTCCTGTAAATAAAAAAAACAAAACAATAAAAGTAACACATATTTGGTATCGCCGCGTCCGAACGACCCCCCCTATAAAACTGTCCCAATAGTTAACCCCTTTAGTGAACCCTTAAAAAAAAAAAAAAACGAAGCAAAAAAATCAATGCTTTATCATCATACCGCTGAACAAAAAGTGGAATAACACGCGATCAAAAAAGCCGAGATAAATAACCATGGTAACCGCTGAAAACGTCATCTTGGCCCGCAAAAAAACGAGCCGTCATACAGCATCATCAGTGAAAAAATAAAAAAGTTATAGCTCGCAGAATAAAGCGATGCAAAAATAATTAATTTTTTATATAAAATTGTTTTCATTCTATAAAAGCGCCAAAACATAAAAAAAATGATATAAATGAGGTAATCGCATAATCGTACTGACCCGAAGAATAAAACTGCTTTATCAATTTTACCACACGCGGAACGGTACAAACGCCTCCCCCAAAAGAAATTCATGAATTGCTGATTTTTGTTCATTCTAACCCCCAAAAATCAAAATAAAAAGCGATCAAAAAATGTCACGTTGCTCAAAAATGGTACCAATAAAAAACGTCACCTCGTCCCGCAAAAAAATAAGACCTCACATGACTCTGTGGGCCAAAATATGCAAAAATTATAGCTCTCAAAATGTGGTGATGCAAAAAACTATTTTTTGCAATAAAAAGCATCTTTTAGCGTGACAGCTGCCAATCACAAAAACCGCTATAAATAGTAAATCAAACCTCCCCCTTTATCACCCCCTTAGGGAAAAATAATAAAATTAAAAAAAATGTATTTATTTCCATTTTTCCCGTTAGGGTTGCGGCTAAAGTTAGGGTTAGGGTTGGCGCTAACGTTAGGATTAGGGTTGGGATTACGGTTAGGGGTGTGTTAGGGTTAGGTTTGTGGTTAGGGTTGGGACTAGGATTAGGGGTGTGTTGGGGTTAGGGTTGGAGTTAGAATTGGAGGGTTTCTGCTGTTTAGGCACATCAGGGGCTCTCCAAATGTGACATGGCGTCTCATCTCAATTCCAGCCAATTCTGCGTTGAAAAAGTCAAACGGTGCTCCTTCACTTCTGAGCTCTGCCATGCGCCAAACAGTAGTTTACTCCCGCATATGGGGTATCAGTGTACTCTGGACCACAAGAGTTATTGTGAAATTTGTCCTATTTCTTCTGTTACCATTGGGAAAATAAAAAACTGGGGGCGACAAAATCATTTTTGTAAAAAAAAATGATTTTTTTGTTTTTACGGCTGTATGTTATAAAACTTCTGTGAAGCACTTGGGGCTTCATAGCGCTCACCACACTTCTAGATAAGTTCCTTGTGGGGTCTATTTTCCAAAATGGGGTCACTTGTGGGGGGTTTCCACTGTTTAGGCGCATCAGGGGCTCTCCAAATGCAACATGACTCCCCCAGACCATTCCATCAAAGTCTGCAATCCAAAACGTCACTACTTCCCTTCCGAGCCCCGACGTGCGCCCATACAGTAGTTTACTCCCACATATTGGGTATCAGCGTACTCAGGACAAATTGGACAACAACTTTTGGGTCCAATTTCTCTATTTACCCTTGTGAAAATAAAATATTGGGGGCGAAAAAATCATTTTTGTAAAAAAAAAAAAAGATTTTTTATTTTTACGGCTGTACGATATAAACTTCTGTGAAGCACTTCGGGGTTCAAAGTGCTCACCACACATCTAGATAAGTTCCTTGTGGGGTCTATTTTCCAAAATGGGGTCACTTGTGGGGGGTTTCCACTGTTTAGGCGCATCAGGGGCTCTCCAAATGCAACATGACTCCCCCAGACCATTCCATCAAAGTCTGCAATTCAAAACATCACTACTCTTCCCTTCCGAGCCCCGACGTGCGCCCATACAGTAGTTTACTCCCACATATTGGGTATCAGCGTACTCAGGACAAATTGGACAACAAATTTTGGGGTCCAATTTCTCTATTTACCCTTGTGAAAAAAAATATTGGGGGCGAAAAAATCATTTTTGTAAAAAAAAAAAAGGATTTTTTATTTTTTACGGCTGTACGTTATAAACTTCTGTGAAGCACTTCGGGGTTCAAAGTGCTCACCACACATCTAGATAAGTTCCTTGAGGGGTCTATTTTCCAAAATGGGGTCACTTGTGGGGGGTTTCCACTGTTTAGACGCATCAGGGGCTCTCCAAATGCAACATGACTCCCCCAGACCATTCCATCAAAGTCTGCAATCCAAAACGTCACTACTTCCCTTCCAAGCCCCGACGTGCGCCCATACAGTATTTTACTCCCACATATTGGGTATCAGCGTACTCAGGACAAATTGGACAACAACTTTTGGGGTCCAATTTCTCCTGTTACCCTTGTGAAAATAAAATATTGGGGGCGAAAAAATCATTTTTGTAAAAAAAAAAAAAAAAAAGATTTATTTTACGGCTGTACGTTATAAACTTCTGTGAAGCACTTTGGGGTTCAAAGTGCTCACCACACATCTAGATAAGTTCCTTGAGGGGTCTAGTTTCCAAAATGGTGTCATTTGTGGGGGGTTTCCACTGTTTAGGCAGATCAGGAGCTCTCCAAACACGACATGGCATCCAGCCAATTCTGCGTTGAAAAAGTCAAACGGCGCTCCTTCCCTTCCAAACTCTGCCATGCACCCAAACAGTGGTTTACTCCCACATATGGGGTATCAGCACACTCAGGACAAATTGCACAATAACTTTTGGAGTCTTGTTACCCTTGGGAAAATAAAAATTGGGGTGAAAAGATCAATTTTGTGGAAAAAATATGATTTTTTAATTTTACGGCTCTACGTTATAAACTTGTGTGAAGCACTTGGGGTTCAAATTGCTCACCAAAGATCTAGATAAGTTCCTTAGGGGGTCTAGTTTCCCAAATGGGGTCACTAGTGGGGGTTTCCACTGTTTAGGCACAGCAGGGGCTCTCCAAATGCAACATGGCGTCCAATCTCAATTCCAGCCAATTTTGGTTGGAAAAAGTCAAATGGTGCTCCTTCCATTCTGAGCTCTGCCATGCGCCCAAACAGTGGTTCCCCCCCACATATGGGGTATCAGCGTACTCAGGACAAATTGGACAACAAATTTTGTGGTCCAATTTCTCCTGTTACCCTTGGGAAAATAAAAAATTAGTGACTAAGAGATAATTTTTGTGGGAAAAAAATAGGATTTTTATTTTCATGCCCGGGCATTATAAACTTGTGTGAAGCACTTGGGGGTTCAAAGTGCTCACCACACATCTAGATAAGTTCCTTGAGGGGTCTAGTTTCCAAAATGGTGTCATTTGTGGGGGGTTTCCACTGTTTAGGCAGATCAGGAGCTCTCCAAACACGACATGGCATCCAGCCAATTCTGCGTTGAAAAAGTCAAACGGCGCTCCTTCCCTTCCAAACTCTGCCATGCACCCAAACAGTGGTTTACTCCCACATATGGGGTATCAGCACACTCAGGACAAATTGCACAATAACTTTTGGAGTCTTGTTACCCTTGGGAAAATAAAAATTGGGGTGAAAAGATCAATTTTGTGGAAAAAATATGATTTTTTAATTTTACGGCTCTACGTTATAAACTTGTGTGAAGCACTTGGGGTTCAAATTGCTCACCAAAGATCTAGATAAGTTCCTTAGGGGGTCTAGTTTCCCAAATGGGGTCACTAGTGGGGGGTTTCCACTGTTTAGGCACAGCAGGGGCTCTCCAAATGCAATATGGCGTCCAATCTCAATTCCAGCCAATTTTGGTTGGAAAAAGTCAAATGGTGCTCCTTCCATTCTGAGTTCTGCCATGCGCCCAAACAGTGGTTCCCCCCACATATGGGGTATCAGCGTACTCCGGACAAATTGGACAACAAATTTTGTGGTCCAATTTCTCCTGTTACCCTTGGGAAAATAAAAAATTAGTGACTAAGAGATAATTTTTGTGGGAAAAAAATAGGATTTTTTATTTTCATGCCCGGGCATTATAAACTTGTGTGAAGCACTTGGGGGTTCAAAGTGCTCACCAAAGATCTAGATAAGTTCCTTAGGGGGTTTAACTTCCAAAATGGGGTCACTTGTGGGGGGTTTCCACTGTTTAGGCTCATCTGGGGCACTACAAACGGAACATGACCCCCATCAATGTTTGCATTGCAAAACGTTACTGCTTCCTTTCCAAGCCCTGCCATGCGCCCAAACAGTTTCCCCCCCCCACATATGGGGTATCAGCGTACTCAGGACAAATTGGACAACAACTTTTGGGGTCCAATTTCCTTGGGAAAAATCAAACATTTGGGACTAAAAAATCATTTTTGTGGAAAATTGTTTTTTTTTTTTTTTTTTCACACCCAGGCATTATAAACTTTTGTGAAACACTTTGGGGTTCAAAGTGCTCACAACAGATCTAGATAAGTTCCTTAGGGGGTCTAGTTTCCAAAATGGTGTCACTTGTGGGGGGTTTCCACTGTTTAGGCATATCAGGGGCTCTCCAAACACGACATGGCGTCCAGTCTCAATTCCAGCCAATTTTAGTTTGAAAAAGTCAAACGGCGCTCCTTCCCTTACGAGCTCTGCCGTGTGCCAAAACAGTGGTTTTCCCCCACATATGGGGTATTGGCGTACTCAGGAGAAATTGCACAACAACTTTATCTGCCCATTTTCTCCTTTTACCCTTGTGAAAATAAAAAAAAGTTTGTAAAAGATCATTTTTGTGGCTAAAAAGTTAAATATTCATTTTTTCCTTCCACGTTGCTTCAGCTCCTGTGAAGCACCTGAAGGGTTAATAAACTTATTGAATGTGGTTTTGAGTACCTTGAGGGGTGCAGTTTTTAGAATGGTGTCACTTTTGGGTATTTTCTGCCATATAGACCCCTCAAAGTGACTTCAAATGTGAGGTGGTCCCTAAAAAAATGGCTTTGTAAATTTTGTTGTAAAAATGAGAAATCACTGGTCAACTTTTAACCCTTATAATTTCCTAACAAAAAAAAATTTTGGTTTCAAAATTGTGCTGATGTAAAGTAGACATGTGGGAAATGTTATTTCTTAACTATTTTGTGTGACATATTTCTCTGTTTTATGGGAAAAAAATTCAAAGTTTGAAAATTGCAAAATTTTCGCCATATTTGCGTTTTTTTCAAAAATAAACGCAAGGTATATTGAAGAAATTTTACCACTAACATGAAGTACAATATGTCACGAGAAAACAATCTCAGAATCGCGAAGATCCGTTGAAGCGTTCCAGAGTTATAACCTCATAAAGAGACAGTGGTCAGAATTGTAAAAATTGGCCCGGTCATTAACGTGCAAACCACCCTTGGGGGTGAAGGGGTAAAAAAAAAAAAAAGCTTGTATATATATAAAAAAAAAAAAAAAGACAGTGATGTTCACTATACTAGTGCTCCTCCTATAGTTACTCAGCGCTATTCTATTTTTTTTTGCAAAATAAAAATGGACGTCACTAACACTGCAACGTAGGTTCCCCTAATGCTCTAGCTGAGAAGTTACCCGGCGATAATTCTTTTTTTTTTTTTATAGAAAAACGCTACCTCTCTACCTATAATGCTACTTTGTACTATTTTTTTTTTCTAAAGAAAACTGGACGTCACATGCACTGTGAGATTTCTGCGACACTCAGAGTTCACAGAAGGAGTCCACGGAACCTATTGGATTTGAAAATTGTGTAGAAGAATGGGCGATAATTACACCTGAGCAATGCATGTTACTAGTTTCTCCATACAGGAGGAGTCTTGAAGTGGTCATTATCAACAAAGATTTTTGTACGAAGTATTAAAAAAATTTCAGTAAGCATATTCAATACTTTTTTCCTGTGTCATCTCTTTTTATTACATATAACTTAATTTATGGACATCTATGGTTTAATTTCTTTGCCTGCATGGATTGGATGGGTTGTTACAGACAATTGGTGAGAATTTAATGTCAATAGCACCTTTGGAAATATACTTAGAAAATTGGTGACGTTCGATACTTATGTCACCAGCTGTGTGTCCTTAATTATATGTATATTTAATCTGATCACCTTAGTATGGTCAGTAAGCTTCAACTTTCAGCAGTTTCCCATCTGTAGGTTCCATCTCTTTATGGAGTGTCAGTTTTTCTTAAGATCAGCTTCACAATGAAAGTTTGTAAGTGCAATGATGTCTCCCACACTTACCAGAACAGATCCCTCAACCCACAAGTTTGTTTTCAATTTTAATTAAAGGGGTTGTTTGGCGCCTATCTACCACCCTCTCTGACATCAGGCGTGTAGGGAGACTACTGTATGAGGATGGGATTGTAGCAGAAGGAACCATTTATACTCCTTCATTGAGAAAATTTCAAAAATTTCAGTAATCTTTTAGTCGGTGACCGAAGAGATTCTAGACAATTCGAAAAAATATTATACCAGGAATGGGGGAAAATAAACAAGTATTTTTTAGCTAAATATATTACCCACTGCATGGAATACAAAATACAGTAGTATCCCCCATTGTACCATCTGGGACAGTAGACAAAGTCTTGCGTTCTCAGCCTGCTTAAAATGGAAGGAGATTAACACTACTGTTCTCTGCAAGATTTCTACAAAACTGTTTGTTTAGGCAGAAACAGCTGTACTTATAAAATAACTATATGATCACGTTTAAGTGCAAGTATAACAAAATTTTACCTATTTCACACTCCTCTTTGCTTTCGGGGAACACCAGGAGATCCCTAGCGTACACTGGATTACCTGGAGCTTCAAAGAGACGTATGTGTGGTAGAGGCCTTCAAAGAAATATAAAGAGATCTTAATATGTGGACAATACTGATGCAGCTATATAAAAAGTAAGCAATGTCAAGTTCACACAATCTAAAGTTAATACATAATGGAAACATCAACAAAAGTTAGTTTAATATGGTGTAGGTCCACCTTTTGCGGCGATTACAGCCTCAATTCTCCGAGGTATGGATTCATACAGGGTGTGAATTGTTTCCAAAGGAATTTTAGCCCATTCTTCAGTTAAAACACCCTCCTGTTCTTTGAGCGACGATGGCGGTGGAAATCGACGTCTAACTTGAATCTCTAAAATCGACCATCAATGCTCAATAATGTTGAGGTCTGGGGACTGTGGGGGCCAGATGACATACTCAACTTCATTAGAATGTTCCTCGTGCCATGCTTTAACGATTCTAGCTGTATGAATTGGTGCATTATCATCCTGAAAGATGGCGTTCTCCTCCGGTAACAGTGCTTGAACCATAGGATGCACTTGGTCGCCCAAAATGCCTAAATAATCGCGGCTGTTCATGAAGGGATATCATTGGCCCGGCGGATCTCCACGAAATAGCACCCCAGATCATAACAGAACCTCCGCCATGTTTTATGGTTGGGCGAAGGCAGTCTGGATGGAATGCTTCTTTCGGCTGTCTCCAAACGTATACGCGGCCGAAGGTCGGAAATAGGGTAAATGATGATTCGTCTGAGAATATCACATGTTTCCACGGCTCGAGGGACCAATTCTGGAGGTTTCTTCACCACTCTAAACGCTTGGAAACATTTGTCATTGAGAGCAGCGTTTTCGAATTGCAGCTCTTCCGTGGAATCCAGATTTGTTCAGCTCCCGACGAGCAGTTTTTGTGGAAACTGGGTTCTGTAGTTGTTCATTGAGGTCAGCAGTGATTTTCGGAGCCGTGGTCTTGCGATCCCTTCTCACAATTCGCTTTAGAGTCCGACGGTCTCTCTCAGTCAACTTCGACTTTTGGCCGGACCTGTGCTTTGCTGCGGACGTTTTTCCTTCTCTTTCAAACGCAGTCATTACTTTGGAGACAGTACCTCTTGACACGCCAAGCATTCGGGCACTTTCGGTTACACTAGCGCCTGCCATACCAGCACCAACAATTTGGCCTCTTTGAAAATCCAAGAGGTCTGGTATCAGGTTCTCAACAATGTTCTTACAATTATGCTACACAAACAGTTAATTTACATACACATATCACATAACACAAATAATCAACTACAAAACATTACCATATGTCACGGTTTGCATGTTTATAACATGTTCGAAGATTATGATGCCAAAACGTTAGGTGTTTCCATTATTTTGTCCAACCCCTGTATTTCTGCTTGACTGATGACAACTTTGCCTGAAGTCACACAGCATAGAGACAGTCAAGCAGGAGAAGGAATATCAATTCAAACACTGATTTCCCAGTAACTGAGGAACGGACTGGCCATGTATAGGTATTGCTGGATTTAGCTTTGAAAGAGCTACATGCACATTTAAACTGTTTGGGGTGTGAAATCCAGCCAACAGATTTCCTTTAAAAGTGACTATGCCTTTTTTATGACATCAGGGATATCAATTATGAGGTATTAGCAATTAACTTTTAACTTAATTTTCTAGTCATGTTTTTTTTTCTTTTTAACAGTCATCTAGTATTACAGCTTAGTGATATTAAGGTGAATTGGGCTGTGCTACAAAGATAATTTGCCAAAATCCAGACATTTAACTAAAATCTTAAAAAATGTTTGTGTTGCAAATTTTACTTTTTATACATCTGTTTTACCAGTCAACGTTTACATCTTTCTGACAATGCCCCACTAAAGCAGGTCTCAAAGGTGCTGGGTTTTTGGATATGTAGTTACCTAACATTTCTTATCTTGTCATTTTGGGAAAATGGTTAAATTTTACATATATTTTTTTTTAAATGTAGACATTAACCTTTTCACGTCAGTTATGGCATACCTGTTTCATTAGTCCGACTTTACATCCATATATGCCACACTACACTACGGTCTGCCACCACATTTTGCATTTTTCATTTTTGTACACGCACCTACCTAGCATTTCTTTTTTTATGACCTTGGGTTTTGCTTTTACGGCGTTTGTTGCACAGTAAAAATTAACCAGAAAAAAAGCTTGTCCATGTCAGAGCAATCCCAAAGATACCAAACATACATTTTTTTGGCAATAAACCCCTTAAATGACAGTTACATCACATGCCGGCTGACAGTTGTTAATCATCTTTCCTGGCAGATCTCTCAATAAAAAAAAAGGATTAACCTGATCGCTAAATGGCTTCGCGAGAAAAAAAAAAAAAAAATCAAAAGGCCAGAATTACGTTTTTTTGGTCACCGCCGCCGCATTGCATTAAAATGCAATAACGGGCAATCAAAAGATCGTATCTGCACCAAAATGGTATTATTAATAACATCAGCTCGGCACACAAAAAATAAGCCCTCAACCAACCCGAGGTCACGAAAAATTGGGACGCTACGAATCTCGCTAAATGGCGCAACTTTTTTTTTAAACTTTGGAATTTTTTTCACCACTTAGATAAAAAAGAACCTAGACATGTTTGGTGTCTATGAACTCGTAATGACCTGGAGAATAATAATAGCAGGTCAGTTTCAGCATTTAGTGAACCCAGCCAAAAAGTCTAACAAAAAAACAAGTGTAGATTTGCACTTTTTTCGCAATTTCACAGCACTTGGAATTTTTTTCCCCATTTTCTAGTACACGACATGGTAAAACTAATGGTGTCGTTCAAAAGTACAACTCGTCGTGCAAAAAAACAAGCCCTCACACGGCCATATTGACGGAAAAATAAAAAAGTTGTCTCTGGGAAGAAGAGGAGCGAAAAACTAAAAAAGCTCCGGTCATGGGATTTTCCGTTTTCTCTTGCGTTTACATTTTTTGCTCTCTGTCTTCCCAGAGCCATAACTATTTTTTACTTTTGGTCAATATGGCCGTGTGGGGGCTTGTTTTTTGCAGGATGAATTGTACTTCTGAACAACACCATTGGTTTTACCATATCGTGTACTGGAAAACAGGAAAAAATTCAAAGTGCGGTGAAATTGAAAAAAAAGTACCATTGCATAATTGGTTTTTTTTTCTTTTTTACCATGTTCAGAACTAAATGCTAAAACTGACCTGCCATAAAGATTCTCCAGGTCATTGTGAGTTCACAGATACCAAACATGTATAGGTGCTGTTAATTTTTTTTTAAAGTTTGCAAAAAAAAAAAACAAAACAATCAAAAAACGCCATTTTCCTAGACCCGCAGTGTCTTCATTTTTCAGGATCTGGGGCCAGGTGAGGACTTATGCTTTGGGCGCTGATTTGATGTTTTTAATTATACCATTTTGGTGCAGATATGATGTTTTGATCGCATGTTATTGCATTTTATCACAATATTGTGGAGACCAAAAAAAACGCAACTCTGGGGTTTTATTTTTTTTTTTCTTGTTACGGCGTTTACAGATCAGATTAATTCTTTTTATTTTTTGATAGATCGGCTATACCTAATATGTGCATTTTTTATTGCTTTAATTTGAATGGGGCGAATATTATTGATTTAAACTTTTACATTTTTTTTAACCCCTTTTCGACATCGGGCGTAAATGTACGCCGATGTCAGACTCCGGCGGTGAGCCCACATATTTTACGGCACAAGTCAGCTGTTTTGAACAGATGACAGTTAGCAAGGCCGAAAAAAAGACATTTGTCCGTTCAGTTCAGCCTATATTCATCAGAATAAATCGCCAGATCTACATCCTTCTAAAGAACCTAATAACTGTAAGATACAATATTGTTACGCTCCAGGAAGACATCCAGGCCTCTCTTGAACCCCTCGACTGAGTTCACCATCACCACCTCCTCAGGCAAGGAATTCCAGATTCTCACTGCCCTAACAGTAAAGAATCCTCTTCTATGTTGGTGGAAAAACCTTCTCTCCTTCTTACTATAATTTCCAGGTTCACTTTCAGAGCCCTTTTTGAATATTGGTACCACATTTGCTATGGGCAAGTCCTGTGTAACAGACCTCATCGCTATAGAGTTCTTATATATAAGAAATAATGGTTTGTCTATTACATTACTTAGTTCTCTTAGTACTCGTGGGTGTATGCCATCCAAACCCGGAGATTTATCTATTTTAATCTTATTTAGCCGGTTTCGCACATCTTCTTGGGTTAGATTGGTGACCCTTATATAGGGTCTTCTTTGTCTCTTGGCATTTCACCAAGTGCTTTATCTTCCACTGTGAATACCGTGGAGAAGGTGTTTTAATATATTAGCTTTTTCCTCGTCATCTACAACTATTCTTTACTCACAATTTTTTAAGGGGCCTATACTTTCACTTGTCATTCTTTTACTATTGATATAGTTGAACAGTTTGAGATTAGTTTTACTCTCCTTAACAACATGCTTCTCTGTTTCCTTTTTGAATTAGACCAAACAAACCGGATGAAAATAATATATTATAATAAAAAATTAATCAATAAAATATCATATATATATATATCAATAAAGATAGTATATTAATTACCGTATATACTTGAGTATAAGCCGACCCGAGTATAAGCCGACCCCCCTAATTCTGCCACAAAAAAACTGGGAAAACTTATCGACTCGAGTATAAGCCTAGGGTAGAAAATGAGATTATGCCCCATACGCTGCCCCATGTATTATGCCCCACAAGATGCTCCATAGATTGTGCCACATATGCTGCCCATGTATTGTGCCCATAGATGCTCCATAGATTGTGCCCCCATAGATGCTCCATAGATTGTGCCCCCATAGATGCTCCTTAGATTATGCCCCCATAGATGCCCCATGTATTATGCCCCCATAGATTGTGCCCCCATAGATGCTCCACAGATTATGCCCCCATAGACGCTCCATAGATTATGCCCCATAGATTGTGCCCCCATAGATGCCCCATGTATTATGCCCCCATAGATGCTCCATAGTATAGGTTGCCTTATGCGGCCGCAGCTGCTGCAACAACAACAAAAACATAGACATACTCACCTCTCGTCGCTGGGGGCCAGGTGCCGGTGTCCTGAGCAGGCGGGGACACCGGCACGCTATGGGGGTCAGGTGCCGGTGTCACCGCACCTGAGATATTTACCGGTCCCGGTCCACCGCTGTCTTCCGGGTCCTCCAGCAGTGAATGATCAGGCAGAGGGCGCGGCGCGCAGTAACCACGTCATCGCGCCCTCTGGCTGAACATTGCAGCAAGAGGACCCGAGGACACAGCGGCGAGCAGCGGTGGAACGGGACAGCTAAATATCGCTTATACTCACCCCTCCGCCAGCGCGTCTCTGCCCTGCTCTTCTCCCGCGGTCTCCGGCGCCAGTGTTCAGCGGTTACGTGGTACCGCTCATTAAAGTCATGAATATGTGCATATTCATGACTTTAATGAGCGGTACCACCTGACCGCTGAACACTGGCGCCGGAGACTGTGGGAGAAGAGCAGGGGCTGCAGAGACCGCGCCGGCGGAGGGGTGAGTATACAGAACAGCTGTGCTCTGCCTCCCCCCTGTATATGACTCGAGTATAAGCCAAGCGGAAGGACATTCAGCCCTAAAAAATGGGCTGAAAATCTCGGCTTATACTCGAGTATATACGGTATATATTGTTAAAAAAGTCACCCTGGTGCCTAGAAGAGAAAGTGGATAGCCACTTAATTAATTGAACATTTCAAGCACCCAAGAACCATGAAAAAGCCAAGAATACCAGACAGGAAATGTAATAAGTCTCTTTATTAATTCAAGGTGGCAAAAAATATATACCGTACAGTTAGGTCCATAAATATTTGGACAGAGACAACATTTATCTAATTTTGGTTCTAGACATTACCACAATTAATTTGAAACAAAACAAATCAGATGCAGTTGAAGTTCAGACTTTCAGCTTTCATTTGAGGGTATCCACATTAAAATTGGATGAAGGGTTTAGGAGTTTCAGCTCCTTAACATGTGCCACCCTGTTTTTAAAGGGACCAAAAGTAATTGGACAGATTAAATAATTGTAAATAAAATGTTCATTTCTAGTACTTGGTTGAAAACCCTTTGTTAGCAATGACTGCCTGAAGTCTTGAACTCATGGACATCACCAGACACTGTGTTTCCTTCTTTTTGATGCTCTGCAGGCCTTCACCGTGGTGGTTTTCAGTTGTTGTTTGTTTGTGGGCCTTTCTGTCTGAAGTTTAGTCTTTAACAAGTGAAATGCATGTTCAATTGGGTTGAGATCAGGTGACTGACTTGGCCATTCAAGAATATTCCACTTCTTTGCTTTAATAAACTCCTGGGTTGTATTGGCTTTATGTTTTGGGTCTTTGTCCATCTGTAGTATGAAACGACGACCAATCAGTTTGGCTGCATTTGGCTGGATCTGAGCACACAGTATGGTTCTGAATACCTCAGAATTCATTCGGCTGTTTCTGTCCTGTGTCACATCATCAATAAACACTAGTGACCCAGTGCCACTGGCAGCCATGCATGCCCAAGCCATCACACTGCTTCCGCCATGTTTTACAGATGATGTGGTATGCTTTGGATCATGAGCTGTACCACGCCTTCGCCATACTTTTCTCTTTCCATCATTCTAGTAGAGGTTGATCTTGGTTTCATCTGTCCAAAGAATGTTCTTCCAGAACTGTGCTGGCTTTTTTAGATGTTTTTTAGCAAAGTCCAGCCTAGCCTTTTTATTCTTGATTCTTATGAGTGGCTTGCACCGTGCAGTGAACCCTCTGTATTTAATTTCATGCAGTCTTCTCTTTATGGTAGATTTGGATATTGATACGCCTACCTCCTGGAGAGTGTTGTTCACTTGGTTGGCTGTTGTGAAGGGGTTTCTCTTCACCATGGAGAGTATTCTGCGATCATCCACCACTGTTGTCTTCCGTGGGCGCCCAGGTCTTTTTGCATTGATGAGTTCACCAGTGCTTTCTTTCTTTCTCAGAATGTACCAAACTGTAGATTTTGCCACTTCTAAAGTTGTAGCAATTTCTCGGATGGGTTTTTTCTGTTTTTTGCAGCTTAAGGATAGCTTGTTTCACCTGCATGGAGAGCTCCTTTGACCGCATGTTTCCTTCACAGCTAAACCTTCCAAATGCAAACACCACACCTCAAATCAACACCAGCCCTTTTATCTGCTTAATTGAGAATGATATAATGAAGGGATTGCCCACACCTGTCCATGAAATAGCCTTGGAGTCAATTGTCCAATTACTTTTGGTCCCTTTAAAAACAGGGTGGCACATGTTAAGGAGCTGAAACTCCTAAACCCTTCATCCAATTTTAATGTGGATACCCTCAAATGAAAGCTGAAAGTCTGAACTTCAACTGCATCTGATTTGTTTTGTTTCAAATTCATTGTGGTAATGTCTAGAACCAAAATTAGATAAATGTTGTCTCTGTCCAAATATTTATGGACCTAACTGTATATACTCGAGTATAAGCCGAGATTTTCAGCCCATTTTTTAGTCCCCCTCTTGGCTTATACTCGAGTCATATACCGGGGGTCAGCGGGGGGAGGGGGAGCGCGGCTGTCACATATACTCACCCCCTCCTGGCGAGTCTCCAGCGCCTGTGTTCAGCCATCAGTAGTACCACTCATTAAAGTCATGAATATGCACATTCATGACTTTAATGAGCGGTACCACGTGACCGCTGAAGTTAGGCATGGCGCCGGAGACCGCTCCAGGAGAGGGGCTGCAGAGACCGCTCCAGGAGAGGGTGAGTATATTCCATATTCACCTGTCCCCGTTCCACCGCTGCTCGCCGCTGTGTCCTCGCGTCCTCTAGCTGTGAATGTTCAGGTCAGAGGGCGCGATGACGTGTTTAGTGCGCGCCGCGCCCTCTGCCTGAGCATTCATTGCTGGAGGACCGGAAGACAGTGGCGCGCAGCGGTGGACCAGGGGACAGGTGAATATTGCAGGTGCCGGGCCCTGAGCCAGCGGTGACACCGGCACCTGTCCCCAATAGCGCGCTGGTGTCTCCGCCTGCTCAGGACACCAGCACCTGGCCCCCAGCGACGAGAGGCGAGTATGTAATTTTTTTCTTTTGTAGTTGCAGCAGCGGCAGCAGCATAAGTGACCTATACTATGGGGCATAATCTATGGAGCATATGGGGCATAATCTGTGGAACATATGGGGCATAATCTATGGAGCATATGGGGCATAATCTGTGGAACATATGGAGAATAATCTATGGAGCATTATGGGGCATAATCTGTGGAGCATATGGGGCATAATCTATGGAGCATATGGGGCATAATCTGTGGAACATATGGGGCATAATCTGTGGAGCATATGGGGCACAATACATGGGGCAGAATATGGGGCATAATACATGGGCAGCATATGGGGCACAATCTATGGAGAATCATATGGGGGCATAATACATGGGGCAGCATATGGGGCACAATACATGGGGCAGCATATGGGGCACAATACATGGGCAGCATATGGGGCACAATACATGGGCAGCATATAGGACACAATACATGGGCAGCATATGGGGCAGCATATGGGGCACAATACATGGGCAGCATATGGGGCATAATATATGGGGCAGCATATGGGGCATAATATATGGGGTAGCATATGGGGCATAATATATGGGGTAGCATATGGGGCATAATATATGGGGCAGCATATGAGGCTCCTGATTCAATATGGCTATTCAAAAACATTTAACCTACTTTAATTTTACTTTTATTGGTATCTATTTTTAATTTTGAAATTTACCAGTAGCTGCCTCATTTTCCACCCTAGGCTTATACTCGAGTCGATAAGTTTTCCCAGTTTTTTGTGGCAAAATAGGGGGGGGGGGGTCGGCTTATACTCGAGTATATACGGTATATATTACATCAATATTAAAACATCTTATTAAAATATAACCATTTATTTAAATGTGCATGTACAGAGCATTATCATGCAAAAAACTAATATTGGTAAAGTATATTCAACAGAAAGGCCACAGTATATCAAGAAATTATATATGCACAACAATAAATATATATTGTGACAAAAAAAAACACAAAATATTGTGCAAAAATGCAAAAAATTGTGCAAAATAGCAATAATATGTGCAAAAGGGGCAAAAATATTGTGACTCACTTAAATATATCAATATATATGGAAAATAATAATATTAGTGCCAATATAATTGATAAGAAAAAATCACTTGTGCAAAATAAATAACATATACTATAAACCTAAGTGTATATGAGTGCACAGAGGATAAAGACCACTCGAACTACAAAAAAGTGCAAGGAACACAGGACTACTGTGACTGCTAAATAGCAAATTGCTCAATAATAAGCGATTCGCTGGAAAGTGAAAAATTATTTTTTCCTTTGTACCTTCAATGACTGTGCCTTTAAGGGATGCCAAGCTCTGTCTCCCCGCGCTACCCGACGTGCGTTTCGGAGAAACTTCCTTCGTCTGGGGCTCAGTAACTCGTTAAATGCTGCTGTCAAACCCTGACAGCAGCATTTAACATGCGCTTTCGGCAATCGTGCCGGAAATCCGCCATCGTGCCGGAAATCCGCCCATCGGTGACCCCCAACACATGATTGCGGGTCACTGATGGGTTGGCATGACAATCAGAGGTCTCCAGCAATCCTCTATGGTTGTCATAGCCAGACTGCTATGAGCGCCGCCCGGTGGTCGGCGCTCTTAGCAAGTGAGCATTTCTGCTACATACAGACGATCTGATCATCGCCTGTATGTAGCAGAGCCGATCGGACAAGTGCAGCTTCTAGTCTCCCATAGAAACTATTGTAGCCATGAAAAAAAGTAAAAAAAAAAAAAATATATAAAAGTTCAAATCCCCCCTTTCAAAATAAAACAATAAAAAAAAAAAATCAAACATACACATATATCGCCCGATCTACCAAAAGAAAAAAAATTAACCCGACTGCTAAATGGCGTAACAAGAAAAAAATTCAAAACACCAGAATTACGTTTTTTGGTCGCCGCAACATTGCGTTAAAATGCAATAACGGGCGATCAAAAGATCGTATCTACACCAAGATGGTATCATTTACCCCTAAGGGTGGTTTGCACGTTAATGATTGGGCCAATTTTTACAATTCTGACCACTGTCCATTTATGAGGTAATAACTATGGAACGCTTCCATCGAACCCGGTGATGTTGACATTGTTTTCTCGTGACATATTTTACTTCACGCTAGTGGTAAAATTTCTTTGATTTAACTTGCGTTTATTTATGAAAAAAAGGGAAATTTGGCGAAAATTTTGCAATTTTTCAACTTTGAATTTTCATGCCCTTAAATCACAGATATATGGCACACAAAATAGTTAAAAAGTAACATTTCCCATGTCTACTTTGCATCAGCACAATTTTGGAACCAAAATTTTTTTTAATGAAGTTATAAGGGTTTAAAGTTAACCAGCGATTATTCATTTTTACAACATCATTTTTTTGTGGGGACCATATAAAATTTGAAGTCACTTTGAGGGGTCTATATGATAGAAAATACCCAAAAGTGATACCATTCTAAAAACTGCACCCTTCAAGGTGCTCAAAACCACATTCAAGAAGTTTATTAACCCTTCAGGTGCTTCACAGGAATTTTTTGAATGTTTAATAAAAATGAACATAACTTTTTTTGCAAAAAAAAAAATCATTTCAGGTCCAACTTTTTTATTTTCCCAAGGGTAACAGGAGAAATTGGACACCAAAAGTTATTGTGCAATTTGTCCTGAGTACACTGATACCCCATATGTGACTTTTTCAACGCAAAATTGGCTGGAATTGAGATAGGACGCCATGTCGCGTTTGGAGAGCCCCTGATGTACCTAAACAGTGGAACCCCCCCCCCAATTCTAACTCCAACCGTAACACCAACACACCCCTAACGGGAAAATGGAAATAAATACATTTTTTTTTAATTTTATTATGTTTCCCTAACTAAGGAGGTGATAAAAGGGGGTTTGATTTACTATTTATAGGGGGTTTGACAGCTGTCACACGCTAAAAGACAGTTTTTATTGCAAAAAATAGTTTTTGCATCACCACATTTTGAGAGCTATAATTTTTCCATATTTTGGCCCACAGAGTCATTTGAGGTCTTACTTTTTGCGGGACGAGTTGATGTTTTTATTGGTACCATTTTCGGTAAAATTGATAAAGCAGTTTTATTCTTCGGGTTAGTATGATAACAGCGATACCTCATTTATATAATTTTTTATGTTTTGGCGCTTTTATACAATAAAAACAAATTTATATAAAAAATAATTATTCTGCGAGCTATAACTTTTTTATTTTTTCGCTGATGATGCTGCATGGCGGCTCGCTTTTTGCGGGACAAGATGACATTTTCAGCAGTACCATGTTTATTTATATCCGTGTTTTTGATTGCGTGTTATTCCACTTTTTGTTCGGCGGTATGATGATAAAGCATTGTTTTTTTGCCTTTTTTTTTTTTTTAAAGGGGTTCACTAGTGGGACAGTTTTATAAGGCGGGTCATTACAGAAGCAGCGATGCTAAATATGTGTACTTTTATTGTTTTGTTTTTTTATTTACATAAAGAAATGAATTTATTGGAGAATATTTTTTTTCTTTATTTAGAATTTTTTTTTTAATTATGTTTACACGTTTATTTTTTATTTCATACTTTTTTTGACTTTGTCCCAGGTTGGGACATCTCTATATAGTGTCAGATCGCTGATCTGACAGTTTGCACAGCATTCTGTCAGATCATCAATCTGACAGGCAGTGCAGGAGGCTTGCCGGTGCCTGCTCTGAGCAGGCACTGACAAGCCACCACCCTGCAGGACCCGGAAGGACACCGCGGCCATCTTGGATCCGGGGGCCTGCAGGAAGGAGACCCTCGGAACAGCGCGATCACATTGCGCTGTTCTGAGAGTCTCTGTGAAGCACGCAGGGAGCCCCTCCATGCGCGATGCTTCCCTATGCCGCGATCAGCTGTGCTCCCCGTGAGTGCAGCTGATCGCATATGACGTACTATCCCCGTCCACGGTCATACGGGCCCGGGTCACCTGGACGGGATAGTGCTTCAGATGTCAGAAAGGGGTTTAAAAAAGTCAGCTTGGCACGCAAAAAAATAAGCCCTCACCCTATTAGAGATTTTTTCCCATTTTTGAGTATACGACTTGGAAAATCCAATGGTGTCGTTCAAAAGTACAACTCGTCCCGCAAAAAACAAGCCCTCACAAAGCCATTTTGCCCCCCCCCCCCCCCCCCCCAAAAAAAAAAAAAGTTATGGCTCTGGGAAGAAGGGGAGCAAAAAATGAAAATGCAAAACCAAAAATACCTCTGGTTGTTAAGGGGTTAAAAACTTTTTTTTTTTTTTTTTTTTTTTTTTTTTTTAAAACTTTTTACTTGCTTTATTAGTCCTCATGGGAAACTAGTAGCTGCAATCATGCGATCGCCTGTGCTACACATAGCAGGGCTTCATCATCTGCTATGAGCGCCGGTCACGAGACTCTACCCACGGCTGTTAGGAGCACATGTCAGGTGATGAAATCAGCTGATATGCACCGGAAAACATGAGGGCTCAGTGCCGAAGCCTGCATGGAGTGCAAGGAAACGACCTTTGACATATATACACACACGTCAAAGGTCATTAAGGGGTTAAAGGGAACCTGTCACCAAAATAAGGCAATTAACCTGAAGATATGTGGTCAATCTGCAGGTTAATATCGTTATTATGCAGTCTGGCGCCTGCACACAGCCAAATGCAGCAGGGAGAAAATTAACTTTATTCTCCCCGCCAGCATTCGGTTTCAGTCATGGAGACGGGTCTGTTGCTGGTTCAGTTACTGCTCTGAGAATACAGAGCTCTGGCTGTAACCGCACCCCGTCCCTAACTGACACTGGCTCTGCATTGGGGCTCAGTCAGGGCCGGAGACGCGGCTACAGCCAGAGCTCTGTATTCTCATAGCAGTGACTACACCACCATCACCGCCACCACCACACTGGGCAGCAGTACTTCCAAACCAATGTTACAATTGGGTCCCTTGGCTTCAAGTTAACGTATTAGTAGAGTGGAAGTGGAGGGAGCTGTGGAATATATGGCACATCACTTGGCTCAGTCACAGCAGTATGATGTTACCTCTGACAGCGGTATCATCAGTCAGTGTTCTATACAGGGTGGTCAGTGTTATCACAAATAACTAAGAGGGATAACTATTTAAAGAACACCTGTCACCAGGTCAAAACTTGCTAGTTTTTGCTCTTATTTTATTACCACTGATCCCCTAAGCCATTTTTTTGTTACATCTGCCTTACGGTTCCAGTGATATGGGCACTTTTATTTAGTGCAAATTTGTATAGTCTTTTCAAAGGGGGTATGGCTGACAAGATTCTCTGAATGTCTTTAGGCTGCTCTGCATTATTACCCTGCAGGGCTGTCACTAGGAATTTCAGGGCCTCCTGGAGACTCCGCCCAGGCTCCACCCCAGCTCCACCTCCATACCTTAAACCTTCCACAGTCTCACCATCCACTGTTGGAAAAACTCATCTTCTGCACCACGTTGTCACCAACCTGATATTAACAGTTCCCATCAAACACCAGATCACATACATAGCCAGCAGCTTTTGTTTTGGCCAAAATAATATTTAAACTGCCACCATGTCAAGGCAGACTCTTGGCCGGGCTCTACTTTACCCTAATCTATTAAACATTTCTTAAAATATCCAATAATCTTTTAGCTATATTTTTCTTTATTTTTCTTTAAGGGAATGAGTCACATATATTTTTTAGAATGACCATTAATACCACATACAAGGGACAAATACAGTCACACCATGACCAGACCACATATTACCCAAATACTACCACATACAAAGAAGAAATACCTCCAGACCACATATTACCATGGCATAGTAACCGAATAATACCACATACAGGGAACAAATACCGCCACACCATGACCAGACTATACATTAGCACCACACAGTGACCGAATACTACAATGATCATTAATAAAAAGAACACAATACTAATGCCATTATACACAGGAGCTCTGTATACAGTGTCAGTGTACAGATAATACAGTGATCACCAGTGACATTATACACAGGAGCACTATATTTAAAGTATAGTGTACAGGTAATACAGTGATCACCGGTGACATTATACACAGGAGCTCTGAACATAGTGTCAGTGTACAGGTAATACGGTGATTACCAATGACATTATACACAGGTGCTCTGTATATAGTGTACAGGTAACACAGTGATCACCAGTGACATTATACACAGGAGCTCTGTATATATTGTACAGGGTATATTGTCAGTGTACAAGTAACACACCGACTCACCAGTGACGTCTCTAGCTGAAGTCCTTCATCTTAGCTTTTCCTTTTCATGCAGCACAGACCACCATCATTTCTTCCAGCCAGGACTCATCTCTGCATAAAATAACACAGTTACCTAGAGCACCGCTTCCAGAGCACATCCCCCACTTTTTCCCTTTCTTCTACACTACACAGCTGAATACAGACTTGCATCCACCATTAATATATAATTAGTTATTATGCAATCCACCATTCTAAATATAAATCATAATCCACCACTGCGCCCCACCAACTATAAATAGCCATTTTCCCCACCTAATAAATATATACATTAATTAGCCAGTTCTCCTTCCAATTTATTACCAGTCACTGCATCCTCAACGCCCCCCCACTAGGTGCCTCCCGCTCCACCGATTCATTATATTTACATGCCCCTTCCGCCCCAATTCATTGTCATGTCTTCTCTCTCCCTCTATTCATTATCAACTGCTCTCCCCCACATTCAATACATCATTTACTCCGAACTACCTCAAAATTCATCATTACTTGCTCTCCCCAGGTCCTCATTTGCTCTCCTCATTCTCAACCTTCAATTTAATTGCTGTCCCCCGTCCCTCACCCTGAGTTCATCATTTGCAGTCCCCCTCCCCCTCACTTCATTTGCGGTCCTCCTCCCCTTTCCATCCTTTCTTCATCATTTGCTGTCCCTGTCCCCTTCCCTTCATCATTTGCAGTTCCCTGTTCTCCCCCCACTTCAACATGTGCAGTCCTCCTCCGTTCATTATGTGCAGTCCCCTTCCACTCATGTGCAGTCCCCCTCCCATTTCATCATGTGCAGTCCCCCGTCCCCTCCTTCACCCCATCATTTGCAGCCCACTCCATCATATGCACCCCCCCTCCATCATGTGCAGCCTCCCCTCCTCAACTATTTAATTCATTTTATAAAGAAAAAAAAACATTTTACATACTTACCTCATAAGCGATCCTAAGCAGGCGCAGCTCCGCTTCTGGTCAGTGTCCTCGTACATGTAGACGTGTACGCGATGACATCATCGCGTATGCACAGTCGCTGACACCTGACCAGAAGTCCAGGGAGGGCTGAGGGAGTCGGAGCTGTGCAGCCATGAAGGTTAGACAGCCGTGCACAGCTTAGAGAAAGCTCTGGGCCCAGGCACCAACGTGTGCGCCATAGGCCCGCAGCATACAGCACATTAGTGCACGATGGGGCTCACTGAGCAGAAGCACAAGAGGCGGGGCCCTGGTCACAGTATCATCGTACATGTTGGCGCGTTCGCGATGACATCATCGCGTATGCGCTGTTGCCTGATCAGAAGTCCAGGGAGGGCAAAGCGAGTCGGAGCTATGCAGCCATCAAGGTTAGACAGCTGTGCACAGCTCTAAGAAAGCTCCTGGGCCCCGGCACCGACGTGTGCGCCGCAGGCCCGCAGCACATTACTGCACGTTATGGCCCGTTGAGCAGAAGCACAAGAAGCGGGGCCCTGCGGGCCTCCCTGTGTGCCATTGCTCATCGGGCCCCATACAGCCGTAAGGGCAGTAATGCCCTGATGGCGGCCCTGCGCCTCTCACTTCATCATTTGCTGTCCTCCACCTCCTCACTTCAACATGTGCAGTCCTCCTCCCCCCACTTCATCATGTGCAGTCCCTGTCCCCTTCCTCACATCATTTGCAGAAAAAAAAACATTTTACATACTTACCTCATAAGTGATCCCAGCAGGCACAGCTCCGGCTTCTGCTCACAGTGTCCTCGTACAAATCGGCGCATATACAGTCCCGAGAAAGCTCCCGGGCCCCGGCACCGAGGTGTGCGTCGCAGGCCCGCAGCGCATAGCACATTACTGCACGATGGGCCCGTTGAGCAGAAGCACAAGAGGCAGGGCCCTGAGGGCCTCCATGTGTGCCACTGCTCATCGGGCCCCATAGAGCCGTAAGGGCAGTAATGCCCTGATGGTAGCCCTGTTACCCTGTGAGAAACACCCCCTTATTTGTATTATAGAGTTTTAAAGGATATGGATACAGTCCTCGTACAATACAGAAATACACATGGCTTTTCTGTGCAATTTAAGGCTTTACAGTATTGTGATTCAGCTTTACAGTATTGTGATTCACTGCTAATAAATTTTTTTGGAAAAAGTCATCAAACCTGGTTAATTTGAATTTCAAAATATTAAATCTTTAATATTTACTTTTTACACTACCTTTCCTTCAATTATCATATGGCCCGAGTGTAATATATAGAAATGGCACGAACATCCCTAGATCCCCCGCCACTTGTCCATCCTGCTAGCAAGCACTCTTAAACCTTACTGGTTTAAATTCCATTTTTGAACAACATGCAATTACATAAACAGGATTTCTATCCAAAACAAGGGAAAAATCAACCATAAATTGAAAATTATATGTTGGAGAGTTTATTCAAATAGATTTATCACACTTCATCTTGATCAAGAAGTCAAGTGTGTTACCAGGAACAGCAGGAAATTATTTTACCTTCCCCAGCTTGGCAGACCTTTTCGATATATTGAGTCTAACGGTAGGACTTGTTGTTGACCCTGTGTCTCATCATAGATTTGACGGGCAGCTTCAGTTGTCTTAGTCACCACACAGTCCATATCACTAGCTAAATGCCATGAGATTACAACGGCAACTTGCTCATCTTCAATGTTTGCTAAATGAGCAATCTGAATAAAAAAAAATCAAAAATTGTTATGATGCTCTAAATATTATAACAGTAAATAATCAACGTAACAACAATATGCAAGAGACTGTTCACACTACCATTAAGGGGGTCTATTGGGGTCTCAGTCATGATGTCTGGTATGATTGAGAGCATGAAAAGAACAATCACCAGAACTAATCTTGACTTCAAAAATACAGGAACTCTTACTGAACTCATTAAAGTCAGTGAGGTCAGTTTTTCTTTCAATCTACCAAAAATAGATCTGTGTTGGTGGCTAAAATGCAAGCAGTGACAAATGTGGAGAGAGCCTAAACCGGTCGAACCTGCTGACATCAACGAGTTTGGCAAACAGTGTAATGTGTATAGGAGTCGCGGACAATTTATTGTCTGGGGAAATATGGATCCATCATGTCAGATTTCGGACTGAAGATCATATTGGCTTTTGCCTCTTAACAAATCAGGCGTGTCTATCTTCAGTACACCTCCTCATCAAGATCGGTGAGAACAAAATTCAGTGATGCAGTCAGCAGCTTGCCTCAGTCTAACATGGAAGTACGGAGGCCCTACTAGAGGGAGCCATGTCAATAAGCAGCTCTCCTCCAATCAACATCTAAAATGGCTCAGCATTAATGATAGGAGGAGAAATGCTGATCAATGGGAAGGTGTGTTACGTATTGTTCCTTTAGAATCGATCTGGAGAACCCCAATCTAAGATCTGAATCAACCACTCTAGACACAAGTATCTATTAAATTTCTAGATAAGTGCCATAGACTTTAAATGGAGGTGCATGTATGGACACTTCACCATTCATACTCTTCCATTACAAAGACACAAAGAAGGTAGATTCATGCCGAATGCCCTTACCTTTCCTAAAACATCCTTTCTGCCCTTTGGAAAGAGAGGCAAGGAGCATTTCCGTCTAGGTTGATTAAACAAGGTCTTCGATTGTCCCATCTTCTTGTTTATGAGGTTGGTAACATGCTCTACCTGCAAAAATTAAGGAAAAAGAAATTTAATTAAAACATTTAGTTATGTATTGCTTACATAAACAATCCTATATGAATACTGATCTGACACAAAGACTAATTATATGTGTTACCTAATATACAAACCAAAGAACAGAGCAGCACTCTGTGAGAGCTGGCATGTATGCAGACATCAAATAAGTGAAATTTACATTGCATTACAGCTACACTGCTCAAAGGTTTATTCATTACATAGTGGAATGCGTTGAGAACAATAAAACAAAAATAATCAATGTACATCAAAATTAATATCCCATGGAGGTCTGGATTTGGAATGATGCCCAAAATCAAAGTGGAAAATAAAATTATAGGCTGATCCAACTTCAGTGGAAATGCCTAAAGACAAGGAAATGATGCACATTAGGATGTGTGGTCTCCACCTGCCTGTAACTCCCTACAATGACGTGCATTATTAAAGCATCAGACAACTCCTGGACAGTCTGTGGTGCAACTTGGCGTTGGTGGATGGAACTATCCACATGAGGCCTAGCATTGTCACGTATCAGATAGAACCCAGGGCCCACTGACCCAGCATATGGGTCTCACGATAGGCCCCCCGAGGAAGCGGTGTGTTCATACCGCGAAACGTGCGTTTGGGTTAGCAGAGCCTGTGTCCACTCACCTACAGCGCCATGATGGGTATGTGTTGATGAACAGCTTCATCCAGTTTGGATATCCTTTTATTTTGCTGACACAGACTTTTCATATGGGGATCATCATTATTTGCATGATGATCAATGAGGATGTTTTTGCACGGTTGCACCTTATTTTGGTATATAGCATGCAGAGCTGTTTTCTAAATAGATTACAAATATAATATTGCGCAGAGAAGGTCACCGTTGAGCTCCATGGGAGTATGCCTTCATTCTCTCTGTGAAATCATTCTTACTAACTCTGATCCTGTATATCACTATGGGCAACGTGCAATACATGTCTCTTTTCCCACTGGAATGTTATGTTTAGTTGCACACTACCATACATAGACAATATATATATATATATATATATATATATATATATATATATAAATAATCATAGTGGCACTACTCTCTTGTCCCAGATATAGTGTTCATTGTAAACCTGTGTTACATATTTAGCATGTGTCCTGTTCTTTATATGTGACTTTTTTATTAATAAAATAATTTTCATAGTATAGATAGGACTCTTTCTCTTGTTTATAATACTATAATGCGAGTCGTCACTATCTGCACCTTGGAGGCAATTTTCTCTGTTTATGGTATTTACCATGTATAATTGAATACAATGCATATTTGGAGCATTTTTTTCATATTGGGTCTCACAATAGGTCTGAGAATCTCATCCCGGTACCTAATTGCAGTCAGGGTACCTTTGGCTAGCACATGGAGGACTGTGCGGCCCTCCAAAGAAATGCCTCCCCACACCATTACTGACCCACTGCCAAACCGGTCATGTTGGACGATGATGTTGCAGGCAGAACGTTCTCCACGGCATCTCCACACTCCTGTCACATGTGTCACATGTGCTCAGTGTGAACCAGCTCTCCTCCATGAACAGCACAGGGCGCCAATGTAAAATCTGCCAATCGCTCTGCGTGTTGTTGAGCTGTATGCACAACACCCAATTGTAGATGTCCGGCCCTCATAGAGTCTGTTTCTGACAGTTGCAGACACATGGATGTTAGTGGACTGCTGAAGGTCATTTTGCAGGGCTCTGGCACTGATCTTCCTGTTCCTCCCTGCAGAAAGGAGGAGGTGGCGGTCCTGCCACTGGGTTGTTACCCTCCTATCGTCCGCTCCACGTCTCCTGGTGTACTGGCCTGTCTCCTGGTATCTGCTCCATGTTCTGGACACTGTTCTGACAGACACACCTACCCTTCTTGCTCATCCTGGATGAGCTGCACTACTTGAGTAACTTCTGCGAGTTGTAGACACCGCCTCATGCTACTTTACAGTACCTCTAGGGGTGAGAGCAATGACAAAATGCAAAAGTGACCAAAACAGCAGCCAAAAAGGATGAGAACAAATAATGGTCTGTGGTCACACTCTGCAGAACCACTCTTTTCTAGGAGATGTCTTGCTAATTGCCTATCATTTCTACCTGCTGTCTGCTCCATTTGCTCAACAGCAAGAGAAATTGATTCACAATCAGTGTTGCTTCATAACTGGACAGGTTGATTTCACAGAAATGTGATTGACTTGGAGTTACATTGTGTTGTTTAAGTGTTTCCCTTTCTTTTTTTTAGCAGTGTATATGGAATATATTTATAAAATGAATGTACTTTGCGCAAAAATTAGCCAATTAATGTGATGCACCACCATGATATATGCATATCGTTCATTGAGGGGACCCTACACCTTATATATATCAAATATGCCTCTCCCAGGCTAAAAGCTTACAAATGTAAATAGCCGGTAGGTTCCAGCACTAATTAAGAACAGCCTTAGAGCTCATGTAGATGAGCGTATAAATCGAACATGTGCTATCCAATTTTTGATCGGATAGCATATGGACAGTACACTGACCCAAGTGATTCAATAGTGCCATTCAGAGGAGCGATTTTTTTTCGATCCGAGTGTCTGAGAGAAAAAAAAAAAATTACAGCATGCATTATTTTCATCAGTTTCATGGGTGTGTGAATTCATTCAAGTCTATGGGTGTGTGAAAAAAAAATCAGATCCTACACGAACCATCCGAGTGGCATTCAATTTTTACAGATATATTTCTATAATAAACCTAGGAAACTATATTTGATCATTTATATTTTTTAATGCAGTTGTATGAAAACAGCTAGCACACGGACATAACAGACAAAACACGGACACAGTGTATCATCCAGAAAACGCAGACAATTTTTTCTTCTACATTTTATCAGATTTTCATCCATCTACAGCCATCCTTAGGCTGATGGGAGGAGTACTCAGCCTAAAGCTGTTCATTAGTGCCGGATCTTATCTACCCTTTAAATTTGTAGGTTTTTAGCCTGGGAGAGGAATGTTACATAAATATTAGGTTTAGGGCCACATCAAAGAAAGGTACGCCACAACTAATGAGATCACATAAATTGGCTATTTTATAAGAGAAGTACCTTAATTTTATAAATATATTCTATATAGCATTAATGCAGTATAAATTTCACATTCGATGTTTGCATTCATCTCAGTGCTTACAGATTGCTACTCTGTTCTTTGTACATTATGCAGTCACAGCAGCTTGCACCTGTTCACATTGCTTTATTCTCTTCAGAGATGCTGATCTGTTTTTTTTTTAATATATATATTACCTGCTTTTTCTGAGGCAAATCAATTCTCTTTTTCTTTAATTCATTTTGCAAGAGCATTTCTTTGGCCTTGGCTTCTTCTGACTGACCTCATAAACAAGAATGTAAAAAAGATAACATTTTAAATACCTCAACATTGTCAATAAATTAAGTATTTGTTTTCTGTGGTGAGGACAATGCCTTTTCCGTCTTGCCATCTCATACTTCAAGCCTATAGTACCTGTATATCACATTTTTCTTGGACAGGAATGTACATTTTTTGGTCGGACGGTGACCATGTTAAAATGAACCACTCTAGTGCTACATTAAAACATAAAGGGGTAGTCTGATCTGACAATATTTGCCATATATGTCTGAAAAGAAAGGATACCTATTTCCATGACTTTCATTAATCTGGAGAATGGGGCCCCCTGCTATTTGACCCTTAAGAGAAGACTAGTAACAGTGGTCACACATCAGCACAGCACTCTCCTCTGGAGTTAATGAGAGATAAGTAAACAATCATGGATTTCACTTCTCTCAAACTTCAATGCAAGAGCCTTATCGGCTCACAGATATCTCTCCTTCTCTGTATCACAGAACAAAGAAATGTCCCAAATATAGGAGTGCCAATGGTTGTGTACCCCTTCTCTAGCACATAATCTTTGCAGGTTTTCATTCTCATTACTAGGAAAAATTGCCGAGTAGATAAGGCATTTTTGCAGATTTAACATGTGTCCACACACATACAGTACAGTGTGGTACTGCAATGGCTGCGTACCTTATACATTATGCAGCAAGTCACTGGTCGTATATAGCAAAAATGATTTTAAATTTAAATCTGTATATGCAAAATGTGCAAACAGATTTGAAAACTTACTTTCCATTTCTTTGATCAGCTGTTTTGTTGCATCAAATAGGCATCTATAAGCCTTAATCGATTCCACTAACTTGTCTTTCTCCTTCGTAAGCTGCGCCATCTGCTGCTGCTTTTTAAAATCTAGAAAATAAAGTGCATGGTTCTCAGCACTTCAAGGGTTAGAAATCATTAAAAAAGACCTATTATACTATTCAATCTACCATCTCACCCTTTAAAAGGGTTGTCCACCTTTGGGGAAAATTTAATTTTTCTTACTTCAATACATGCAACAGTTCAATAAATGGCTTTTGATGATGGAACATATGACCAGATCTATCCTTCAATGAGAATAGATAACACGGCACTCAAAAATGAAATTTATGGTTGGTGCTCAAGTCGGGTATCCACCCCATCAATCAATAAAAATAATAATCTTGGCACTCAATATATTGAACAAAAGAGCAGTTCCTTTATTTTGCGCATCCAGACAAAAAAGTTGATATTAAACGTTTTCGGTCCGACAAGGACCTTCATCATAATATTCTTATTAATGGAAACTAGAAAAAAGAAATCCTATTACTTTAGGATCCAAGTGAGGCAGTAAATCCACAGAAAACGTAATTTTGTGCTGGATGATATGTACGTAAAATGAACTGTCAGCGTCAATAAGGCGTCAAAAAAGTGCTGTAGGGTCCGGTTGCTGGACCAACATGCGTAGGGCTGTCAAGGACTGGACATCCTGGGGCAGCGTCAATGCTGAGTAAATGCCGCGCTTATAAGGTAATGAAATAGCGTTCTCCGTACCAGGCGATCCTGCTGGACAACGGACCGGGGCTTTATAGCGCTACTTCTCTGCAAAGTCATATTGCATTACCTTATAAGCGTTATTTACAGACCTATCCTTCAGTTTCCTCCAATAGTAAAGCAGCTTTCTAATGTGAGCTTTTCAACTGCAGGAGTCTGATGGACAGGTCTGGTCACATGTTCCTCCTTCAGTAGCCATTGTATGTGCTGGAGAGGTGCGCAGTCTGAGGAAAGCTGCATTAACAAGACCAGGAGGAGAGCCTGTCATACCGATATAATATTAAGTCCCACAATATCATGTCCCCAATAAGATAAAAAGAATGTGGCCGACCCCGCTAACTCATTCTGCAGCCAGCAATAGACAGTGTAATACAGCGGCTATAGGAGGAAAACTGTGCAACATTTGTAATGAAATCCAATTGCAAAAATGATTTTAGCCCCAAATGCAAGCATTTGAGTAAGAAAGAAAAATTGTCCACAAAAGGTGGGCAACCCCTCCTTTAACACCTTCACAACCTTGGGGGTATCCATACGTTCAGGTGGCCTGGTACTTACTGACCTTGCACGTA
Source organism: Oophaga sylvatica (assembly GCA_033576555.1). NCBI lineage: Eukaryota > Metazoa > Chordata > Amphibia > Anura > Dendrobatidae > Oophaga > Oophaga sylvatica. The sequence continues at coordinate 320,763,633 of JARQOD010000006.1, forward strand.
TGGATAAGCCCAGGCAATTTTGTGAACACTGAGGCTGTGAGCGCGTGATTGCCACAGGGTGTCAGCTTATTCAGACAGCTGGCGCCCGGCAGTCATGCCAGGAGCGGTACCCACACTGCTCCTGGCACCAACCCCCTAAATGCTAAGTAAGTGCTGAGATCACAACATTTAGCGAGCAGGCAGATGGAAGAAAGGCTCTCTGCCTTGGATCGGAGACCCCACGAAATCATCATGACAACATCCGGGTCCTCAGACACTAGCAAGTTAGTTCTAACTAACTTCTGTCTGCAGGGCTGACAGGCTACAAGGTATAGCAATGCTCCTGCGTTGCTATACTTTATAACTGCAATCAGACTACAGAAAGTGAAAGTCCCATAGTTGGAATAAGTAAAATTTTGTAAAAATATTAAAAAAAAAAAAAAAAAAAAAAAAAAAAAAATCACAAAATAATAATATTGCATATACATTATTATTATTTTGTGATTTCTGTGTATATCGTACCCATAAATAAATATTTGTATGAAAAAAGCTCTTCAGCATTCTGCTTCCCAAAAATTGTTTTGCGATCAAAAAATGTCATGTGCCTGAAAATGGTACCAATAAAAAAAAAGTCAACTCGTCCCGCAAAAAATGAGCCGGCACATCACTGTCAGCAGGATTATGGAAAAATTATAGGTTTCAAAATATGTCAATGCAAAAATTAGTTTTTGAAAAAAAAAAAAGCATCTTTTAGTGTGTGACAGCAGCCAACCATGAAAACCCGATATAAATCTGGTATTGCTGTAATCGCACTGACTCAAAGAATAAAGTCATCACATCGCTTATATCGCACAAGGAAAGGCGTAAAAAAAAAAAAAAAATTCTTCACCTGCTGTTGATTTGTTCATTCTGCCTCCCAAAGATCGCAGTAAGGCTTGGCATACATTTATCCTGCACTCTGCGCTGAGCACTTACACCAGGGTTTCCATGTAAATCTCTGAAAATATGTGATGCAAACAGACCCCCGGAGGAAGATTCCCTATAATGAGGCAGATGAAGACAATGTGAACGCTGTCTGACCTGTGATCTGGCGGTATCCGTCTTTTTAGGCATGCATAAAAGCACGGTCAGCCACAGTTTTGTGCAGCTATAAAAAGGACAGCGCTGAACAGAGGCCAGACGGAGTCCAGAGTAACTCTTCTGCCTCATTATAGTGAACGGATCCCTTGGGAGGTTTCATTTGAATCACGTCACTCGGAGATTAGGGCCGGGGTCACACTTGCGAATGCAATGCAAGAAACTCGCACGAGCCTCTCGCAGCAATACCCGACACGGGTATTGCTGCGAGAGATTCGCGCAAGTCTCTTGCATTGGACTCGCAAATGTGACTCCGGCCTTAGATGAAAACTCCAATGTAAGTGGTCAGCGTAGAGTGCAGGATAAATGTGATCCCAAACGTTATGTAAAATGTTCCCAACTCAATCCACTTCAACTCAATGTTCTTCAACTCAATCCACAAAAAAGCAAGTCCCCGCTCAGGTCACCTGTTAATGGAAATATAGGGGGTTTCCACGTTACTGGTAGTACAATGGATCTGTAAAAGTGCTATAGCTCCTCTCCCCCAAAAGAAATCCATCAAATTCTAGGCTCCCAAATTCAAATGCCCCCTCCTTTCTGAGCCCCAGTGTGCCTAAACCACATTTAGCATTCACATGCTTAGCATTTCTGTAGCGATGAGAGCCTGCCTAATTTACGGGTGCATGTCTCTAGAAGCACGAGATGGGCATAACGTACTGGTCACTACAACATATTGGTCACTACAACAGCAGTTTGCAATTTTCAATCAGCAACAAGCACTACTGCTTGTTTCTTGAAAACACTTATGGAGTCAAAATTGTCATTGCACTGGTAAATAAATTCCCAGTAGAGTATAATTTCCAAAATGAGGTCACTGTGGAAGGGGGTGTTCTGATCTTCTGGCACTTAGGGGCTCTGTGTATATGGAGTCCACACAGTATTTTACAATAATTTGTTCTACAAGACTCAAATAGCGCTCCTTCCCTCCAGAGTCTCGCCGTATGGCTAAGCAGTACTGTACAGCCACATATGGGATATGGCCATGTTCAGCAGAAATTTTATGACATTTTTGCACCATTTTTACTTATTTCTCTATGTGAGAATGTAAAATCTAGGGCTAAAACAATTTTTTCGTGGTAAACATGAAATTATTTTTTCTTTACTTCCTAATGGTTAAAAATTCTGTGACACATGTGGGGTCAATATGACCTATGCACCCTTAGATTAATTCATTGAGATGTTTAGTTTATAAAATTGGGTTCCTTATAGGGGTTTCTGCTGTTCTGAAACCCCAGGGGCCCTGTCATCATGACATGGCGCCCTCAAATCAGTGAAGCAAAATCAGCACTGTAATATGGTGCTTCTTCCCTTCTGAGCTTTACACTGTGGCTCAAAACTAGTTTTCAACCACTTATGTGGTATTGCTGTACTCAACAAATTACAACTGTACCAAATTGTGCTCTTTCCACATTTTAGTGGAAAAATACTAATATTTAATTAGCTCAGCCCAATGTTATACAAGTTTTTGAATCGCCTAAGGGTTAAAAAAAAAAAGGATTTTTGGTACTTACAGTAAAAAATTTTTCTTGGAGCTTTCATTGGGGAACACAGGTAATCATGGGAGTGTGCTGCTGTCGCTAGGAGGCTGACACTAGGCAAAAAAATAATTAGCTCCTCCTCAGCAGTATACACCCACCGACTGGCACCAAGCTTGTCAGTTAGTAGTAAAGCAGTAGGAGAAGCAACGATAACACAACTATCAACAAGCCCAACAAAAGGCGCACAGGCCCAAACTAGGGAGGGTGCTGTGTCCCCAATGAAGGCTCCAAGAAAGATTTTACGGTGAGTACCAAAAATCCTTCTTTCTTTATTGCTTCATTGGGGGACACAGGTAACCATGGGATGTCCTAAAGCAGGGTAACAGAGTAAGTAGGACAAGCTATGTCAGACGGCGTGCGACCGCCACCTGCAGCACTTTTATGCCCAAGCCAGCATCAGCAGAGGCATGGGTATGAATCCTGAAGAACCTTGCAAAGGAGTGCAAAGAAGACCAGGTCACGGACTTGTAAATCTGGGAAGCAGAGGCCTGGTGTCGAATGGCCCAGGAGGCCCCCACTGCCCGGGTGGAATGAGCATTTACCCCCGAAGGGGAAGTCTGTCCTTAAAGGGAATCTGTCACCCCATTTTTGCCCTATAAGCTGCGGCCACCGCCATCAGGGGCTTATCTACAACATTCTGTAATGCTGTAGATGTCACCTGAAAGTGAAGAAAAACGAGTTATAAAATACTCACCCAGGGGCGTTCCGCCGTCAGGTCCTGTACGGAGGGAGTCGCGGTCCGGAGCCTCCTATCTTGTAGCGAAGCCGGCCTCTTCTTTCCGTCCCGTCGCGGCTCCTGCGTACTGCTCTGCCCTGGTGAGGGCAGAGCAGAGTACTGCAGTGTACAGGCGCCGGGAAAGGTCAGAGAGGTCCGGCGCCTGCGCACTACAGTACTCTGCTCTGCCCTCACCAGGGCAGAGCAGTGCGCCTGCGCAGGAGCCGCGACAGAAAAAAGAGGCCGGCTTCGCTACAAGATGGGAGGCGCCAAACTGGACCGCGACTCCCTCCGGACCGGACGGCGGAACGCCCTGGGTGAGTATTTTATAACTCGTTTTTCTTCACTTTCAGGTGACATCGGGGGCTTATCTACAGCATTCCAGAATGCTGTAGATTAGCCTCTGATGGCGGTGGTCGCAGCTTATAGGGCAAAAATGGGGTGATAAATTCCCTTTAACACGATCCAGTGGGCAATGGTGGATTGGGAAGCTGAAAGACCTTTACGGTGAACCTCAGGGTCGACAAACAAGGTGTCCGACTGTCGAAAGAAAGTGGTTATTTAGAGGTAGAAGCAAAAGGCTCACACTAAGTCAAGCTTGTGGAGAGACTTTTCCAGAGGATGGACTGGAGAAGGACAGAGAGAAGGTAGGACGAACTCTTCATTAATGTGGAAGGAAGAAATCATTTTGGCAGGAATGAGGGAACAGGCCTGAGCACCACTATCCTGAACAAGGAACGGGGAGTGGCAAGAGTGAGCCGCTAGCTTAGAAACTTTCCTAATGGATGTGATGGCTACCAAGAAAAAAGGCAACCTTCCATGAAAGGAGGGAAAGCGGAATGTCCTGAATGTGTTCGAAAAGAGATCCCTGAAGAATGCCTAGAACAAGAGTAAGATCCCACAGATCTACTGGAGGACGATATGGGGGTGCTGGACGAGCGACTCCTTGAAAGAAGGTCCTGACCTAGGGGCGATATGCCAAATTTTGCAAAAGAACAACTGAAAGGGAGGAGACCTGCCCTTAAGGGTGCTGAGGGCGAAACCGGAGTCAAGGCCTGACTGTAGAAAAGCCAGTATAGATGGAAGGGAAAAAGACATAGGAGCAGAATTGTTGTCTTTGCTCCAACAAAAGAAAGCCTTCTAATACCTATGGTAAATGCGAGAGGACGCAGGTTTTCTCGCACTTATCATGGTCTGACTGACCTGAGGGGCGAAACCGGCTTTGCTTAGAATGGCGGCCTCAACACCCATACCATTAAATTCAGAGACGAGAATTCTGGGGGATAAGGGGCCCTTGTATGAGTAAGTCTGGACAGTCTGGAAGCCTCCAGGGACCACATGAGAGCAGATTTACTAACTCCGCATACTCTTTTGGGCCAATCCAGGAGCTACCAGGATTACTAAAACTCCCTCGGCTTTGATCTTTTTGACGACTTTTTGACGAAAGGAGGAAAAAGGTAGGGTAGCTGAAACTGGGACCATGGAATGACTACAGCGTCGTGACCAATGGCTAATGGTCTGCAGGACCTGGCTAAGAAACAAAGCACCTTGTGGTTCATTCGAGAGGCCATTAGGTCAATGTTCGGAGTGCCTCATCGCTGACAAATCTGATTGAAGACAGTGATGTTGAGGGATCACTCACAGGAGGCGAGACCCTGACAACTCAGGGCGGCCCAATTGTCCACCCCGGAATGTGTACTGCTGATATAGCTGGTACGTGGTATTCTGCCCAAACTGGGATCCTTGACACCTCTGTCATAACAGACCTGCTGTGCGTTCCGCCCTGGTGGTTTATATATGCCATGGCTGTGGCACTGTCTTATTTTTTCAGCGAACTGGATGACTTGCAAGGTGATCCTACCAGTGGCGAAGGGAGTGGTACATCGATCTGATTTCCAGCAGGTTGATGTGAAGAGAGGCCTCCTGAGCATTCCACCGACCCTGGACTGTGCGATGGGGAAAAACCGCTCCCCATCTGAGGAGACCGGCATCGGTGGTGACGACTAACCATCAAAGAGGAAGGAATGATTTCCCGTGAAGAATGGAGCATGAGAGGGTTCACCATGCAAGACACTGTCTCACCCCTAGGGAAAGAAGAATTGGACGATCCAGGGAAGATGCTCTCTTGTCCCAAGCCAACAGGAGAGCCAGCTGAAGGTGACGGGTATAGAACTGGGCAAAACGTACTGCTTCCATGCCTGCAATCATCTTCCCCATGGAACTGGGCAAAAGGTACTGCTTCCATGCCTGCAATCATCTTCCTCAGTAACCTCATGCAGAGTTGCAGGGGAAGTGGAGATGGCCACTTCAGGGTGCCGATCCCTAGTCGGAGATAGGAGATCTTTTCCTCTGGGAGAAAGATCTTGGCGCGAGCTGTGCTGAGCAGCATGTCCAGGAATATCAGACGTCAAAATGGGATCAGGGAAGACTTTTCCCTGTTGACTATCCAGCTGAGAGTGTCCAGGGTGATCTGAAGACTCTGGTAGCTGTCTTGGAAGGCCGGGCCCTTGATCAACAGGCTGTCCAGATTAGGGATGATGATTATCCCTTTGGATCGAAGGATGGCTATGATAGTCGCCATGACCTTCGTGAAAACCCTGGGAGCAGAGGCTAGGCAGAGGAGAAGGGCCGTGATCTGGTAGTGCTCCTTCTGGATCGTGAAATGGAAAAATCTCTGATGTGGGACACAAATTGGGATGTGCAGGTAAGCATCCTGAATGTCCACCGAGCAGAAAAACTCCTCTGGTTCCATGGAGGCGATTAATGAATGTAGAGACTCCATCCAAAATGGCGGGAACGGACTCGATGGTTTAGCCGTTTGACATCCAGAATCGGACGGAGAGAACCGTTCTTTTTCGGAACCACAAACAGGTTGGAGTAAAACTCTAAACAGGGTTCATCAAAGGGAACGGGTACGATTAACCCTGTCCAAAAGAGGGAGGAGATGACTTGAAAGAACCCTGGGACCTACACTGGGAGATGTGGAGGGCGGGACTGGAAAAAACGTGTTCCTGGGAGGTGAGTGGAGGGGGAGAAAATTTGATCTTGTAACCTGAAGGCACAATCTCTCTGACCCAGGCACTGTCAACCACCATGCATCCTGGAAGAGAAGAAACCACCCCGCCACCCTGGGAGAAATCCCAGGTGGGAGTGGCCCGTTATGTGGAAGAAAACCTAAAGGAGCGGGATCCTGAGGGTGTGGAGTTATGGCCCTTTGAACCCAAGTGAGGTCTGTATACTGCTGAGGTGGAGATAATTATTTTTTTGCCTAGTGTCAGCCTCCTAGTGACAGCAACACACACCCATGGTTACCTGTGTCCCCCAATAAAGCAATAAAGAAATAGCCACTGCTCTCCAAAATTCCTTGAGAGGAGTAGTTTACAAAATGGAATCACCTATGGGGGTTTCAGCTGTTTTGGCGTGTCAGGGACTCTTCAAATGTGACATCGTATCCGCAAACTATTCCAGCTGAACTAGCGCTCATTCCCTTTCCAGTCCTACCGTGGCTTTCCATCATGGCATCCTGTATCTTTTGGCATAGCTAACATCAATCAGGCCTCCTGATGAACCGTGACAGTGGGGAAATGTGTTACGGGGCACATCCTGTCTATGAGAAGTTTGCTTTTCATTAATACCATTTGGAATAAAGTATATATGGTGAATTTGATTCCTGGGCTTATCATCATTGTGTACGGGCACATCCTGTCTATGATAAGTTTGCATTTCATTAATACCATTTGGAATGAAGTATATATGGTGAATTTGATTCCTGGGCTTATCACTTTGTTAACCAGAATAAGAGTGTTTGTTCAACAGAGACTCTTTTTCATGAAGGTTGTCATAGGGCTGGATATATTTTTTATAATATTTATTGTTATTATATTTATGTGGGCTGTAGAGTGCCTACAGGATATTTTGTTGGTATGCCATTTGGGAGATGTTTTTCATTTCTTTTCTTTCATCTATATGTTTTCCCACCTGTTTTGATAGGGTCATCTAGGGAAGTGAGGGATAGTTCTCGTTGAGTGGGGGCGCCAAAAAAATCATACTTTTGGGTGCCAACCTCCACTGCTAGGTAGACTTAAGTTTAGGATTATTGTAGGGTCTCTCTAGGTAATTTTGGTCTAAGTTTACATTTTGGTATCTAACCAACTGTTTACACTGGGTAGGTGTCTTTTAATATTATATCTAATAAAGATACATTTTTTAAAGGATTTTATGTTCACACAGCCCTACCATGTGACCAATAAGTAATTTTCCAACAAATATGGTGTATCAGTGTACTCAGGAAAAATTGCACAACAAATTTGGCATCCACTTTTCAAGGCTCAACATTATAACATGTGAAGCCCCTGAGGGTTCAAGGTGCTCACCAAACATCTAGATAAATTCCTTGAGGGGTATAGTTTCCACAATGGTTTCCACTGTTTAGGCACATCATGGGCTCTGCAAATGCGACATGGTACCCGCTATCGATTCCAGCCAATTTTGTGTTTCAAAAGTCAAATGGCTCACTTTCTCTTCTAAGCCCTGCCGTGCACCCAAACAGTAGCTTCCCTCCACATATGAGGTATCGGTGTACTCAGGAGAAATGGCTTAACAAATTTTGGGGTCCACTTATTTTGCTACCCTTGTGAAAATAAGAGAAAACATGATCCCTGCCAAAACAATCAAATATACATGGCAAGAATTGTAGTCCAATCAGGTACTACAAAATGTAGGCAAATGCCCCATGGCACTCCATAAGTTATAGCAACACCAGGAAAAAATTTGAGAAAAATTGCCAGAACTAATATATAAATATTTATTAATACAAAAAGAACATACAACATGTACTAGCAATACATAGATAGCAAAACAAGTGATTTGAAATGGTTATGCGTGATGTAATAAGATGTAATGTACATCTGAGACACTAGTGTCGCAAGGGTGAAAGAGGCACCTAATGATAAGTATATAGTCTGAATAAGGAGTTAACAAAGGAATGCCTCAATTATATCAAGGAGCAGCAAGAATATAATATCTCAAAGAAGCATATAATATACTAATCGCAAGTGCAAGATTAGAGAGGGGATCCGGATTCCCAGCTTCAAGATAAGAGGTAACAATAAAATATTACTGCATGAACCAATGGTATAACTCACCCATAGTGGCACCTGTGACCCAGAGACGTGAAAATAAGGCTAAAATAACATTTTTATGGTAAAAATGTGTTTTTTAATTTTCACGGATCAACATTATAAAATTCTGTGAAGCCCTGATGGTTCAAGGTGCTCACCACATACCAAGATAAATTCCTTGAGGGGTCTAGCTTCCAAAATGGGGTCATTTGTGGGTGGTTTCCACTGTTTAGGCACATCAGGGGCTCTTCATACGCAACATGGCATCCTCTATCGATTTCAGCAGATTTCGCAATCCAAAGCTCTAACGGTGCTACTTCCCTTCTGAGCCCTGCCGTGCGTCCAAACAGTAGTTTTCCACCACATATTGGGTACTGGCGTATCAGGAGAAACTGCACATGAAATGTTAAACTGCATTTTCTCCTGTTATCCTTGTGAAAATGAAAAATGTAGGGCAAAGTAACATTTTTGTGAGAAAAAGTTAATTTGTCCTTTCCACATTCCATTAATTCATGTGAAGAACCTGAAGGGTTAATAAACTTCTTGAGGGGTGCAGTTTTTAGAATGGTGTCTCTTTTGAGTAATTTCTGTCAAATAGGCCCCTTAAAGTCACTTCAAATGCCACGTGGTCATTAAAAAAAATGGTTTTGTTAATTTTATGGAAAAATAAGAAATTTGCTGGTCAAATTTTAAGCCTTCTATCTTCATATATAAAAAAAATTTTCAAAAATTGTGCGGATGTAAAGTAGACATGTGGTAAATGTTATTTATTAACATTTTTGTGTGACATAACTCGTTGGTTTAACAGGATAAAAATTTAAAATTTTGAAAATTGCTAAATTTTCATAAAATTTTGGATATTTTCAGAAATTAAGTTATATCAATCTATTTTACCACTATCACGAAAAACAATCTCAGAATCACTGGGATACAGTGAAACGTTCCAGAGTTATTACCTCAAAGTGACACTGGTCATAACTGAAAAAATTGGCCAGGTCACGAAGTCGAAAACAGGCTCTAGAGCAAAAGGGTTCAGTTTGGATATGTGCATTAAAAAGTAAATCTACTAGCTAATATAATACTAGCTATATAATAGTTAATATACTAGTCTTTACATTAGTATTATCATATTTTGAAAACTGGTCCTTTTGTTAGGGTGGAATGTTTAAAAATAACAATGACATACAACATATCGTGCAAGCCATAACCTGTAAATATTGTAAACATGCAATTAATAAAAGCTATATAAAATATGTTTCTTATTACCATTGTAAAACAAGAATGGAAGGAAATAGGGCTCTATATCCACTGGTTCCATAGTTTGGCAAACAAGTGAAAACTTAATCTTATATTCTGTACTGTCCGTTCCTGGGCTGTTCTCAGCAAGAATGAGACTCTGAAATTAGTAAAGGTTACATTTATGGTAAAATAACACATTTCAGTGTATTTCTATAGTTTCCATCTTGATTTTTCATCTGCATAAAGAATTAGGCCTACTTCACGAAGACATTTCACAAAATTTTTCATGCTGAACTGGACACACAATGTAATAGCTGCTGCAGAGCAGAAAAGTTTTTTCATTTGTCCTCTTTGCTACTAAGGCTGGTTTCACATTTGCGGTTGTGTCCGCAGCGTTTATGCCGCATACTTCTGCATGCATCGTGTTTTCTTATCTTTAACATTGTGGACGCAGGTTAATGCGTTTGTATGCTTTCGGCCGCGTTTGCTTACGCATGCGTCGTTTCGGTTTGTGCGGCGGGGCACGGCTAATGCAACATGTTGCAATTTTGGAGGCGGCAAATCGCCGCCTCCAAACGCATGCAGATGCATGCGGAAGGAATGCGTCTAAACAATGAATTACAGTCTATTTTGGAAGTGCATTTGAGTAGCAGGGTGATTTGCTGTTGAAGGAGAGAAAAAAAAAAAAATCTTTAAATCTTCTGCTTCAGCGAGAGCGAGCTGAGTGTGACCGATGCGCAAGTGCGAACGGTGGTAAGTGTGACTTGAGATTCAGTGAAGAAGTATTTGAAAAACCTTTAATCAAATACCTGTGTGAATTGGTGTGAGTGGCTGTATTGTGGATTGCTGAGTGCCTTTCTACCTGTTCTATCTTTTGGGGGCTTTTTTAACCTATTTTTTCTCTCTAAAGGATTAATCTCTTATTTTACTATCTGTGTGTTTAAAGGTTTAAAGGTTAACTATATTGCATTTAAATCTTGGTGTAGCTATATTCACAAGGGGTTAATTAAGGGTGGGGGTTCATAATTAAGGGTTTATAAGGGCCAGCTGGTTGGGCTCAAGTCTCTTTGGAAGTGCATTTGAGCAGCAGGGTGATTTGCTGTTGAAGGAAAGAAAAAAAAAATTTAAATCTTCTGCTTCAGCGAGTGAGAGCGAGCTGAGTGTGACCAGTGCGTAAGTGCGAACGGTGGTAAGTGTGACTTGAGATTCAGTGACTTTGGATTCAGGGAGTTGATAAGGGAGGAATTACTGAATTGCTGTTATATTTTATTAATACTTTTTATTTATTTTTACTTATCTTTGCTGTCTGGTGAAATCCCATTAGATATGTGCTCCACTATTGCCAATGCCATCCAGTGTACATCTTGCCACATATATACAGTCCTTGAACAGCCGGTCGAGGGTGCATACTGCTGTGTGAGATGTGAGCACGTTGTGCATTTGGAAGCCCAAATCCTGGATCTAAATGTGCAGCTGGCAACACTGAGATCCATAGACAATATGGAAAGGAGTCTTCTGCTCACTGAGCAGACGCTCAATGGGATAGATGGGGGGGGGGGGGATGCTAGGGTGGAGCTGCAGGACACTGAAGTAGGAAGCTGGGTGACAGTTAGAAAGCGGGGTAGAGGGAAGAGTGTCAGGGAGGCTAGTCCTGATCTGGCACACCCCAATAAGTTGGCAGATGAGAGGGTTGTCAGTACAGGGGTAGCACTGCTGCAGCCAGGCATGTCCTCTGAAAGCCGGGGGAGTGTCTGCTCCAGTAAGGGGGGAATTAGGAGAGCAGGGCAGACCAGACAGGTGCTGGTAGTGGGGGACTCAATTATTAGGGGAACAGATAGGGCAATCTGTCACAAAGACAGGGATCGTCGAACAGTGTGCTGCCTACCTGGCGCTCGAGTCCGACACATCGCTGATCGGGTTGACAGATTACAGGGAGGGGCTGGTGAGGACCCAGCGGTCATGGTGCACATTGGCACAAATGACAAAGTTAGAGGTAGGTGGAAGGTCCTTAAAGACGATTTCAGGAATTAGACCTCCGACGTGGCATTTTCTGAAATACTGCCTGTACCACGTGCCACACCAGAGAAGCAACGGGAGATTAGGGAGGTTAATAAGTGGCTCAAGAATTGGTGTAGGAAGGAGGGGTTTGGGTTCCTGGAGAACTGGGCCGACTTCTCAGTTGGCTACAGGTTCTATGCTAGGGACGGGCTACACCTCAATGGGGAGGGTGCAGCTGTGCTGGGGGAGAAAATGTTTAGAAGGTTGGAGGAGTCTTTAAACTAGGGACTATGGGGGAGGGTATTCATTTTATAGGAGGGGAAGGTAGTGCAGATAGAGACCTGGGCACAAATAATGAAATTGGGGGTGGGGTTAGAACAGTTAATAATTTAAGAAAGAATAGAGGTTCAGAGAGATACATAAAGTGCATGTATACTAATGCTAGAAGCCTCACCAACAAAATGGCGGAATTAGAATTAATTTTGTTGGAACATAATTATGACATGGTGGGGATATCTGAGACTTGGCTGGATGAGAACCACGACTGGGCAGTTAATTTACAGGGCTATAGTCTGTTTAGGAATGACTGTAAAAATAAGCGAGGTGGGGGTGTGTGTTTATATGTAAAATCATCCTTAAAACCCATCCTGCGTGATATCTGTGAATCTAATGAAGATGTAGAGTCTCTGTGGGTGGAGATTAGGGAAGGGGGGAAAAAATAATAAATTACTGATAGGGGTTTGTTATAAGTCTCCTAAAATAATGGAAGCAACAGAGAATATCCTCGTAAAGCAAACAGATGAAGCAGCAACTCAAGGAGAAGTCATTATTATGGGGGACTTCAACTACCCTGAAATACATTGGGGAACAGAAACCTGTAGTTCCAGCAAAGGTAATACGTTTTTGGCAACTATGAGAGACAATTACCTTTCACAGCTAGTTCAGGACCCAACAAGAGGGGGGGGCACTGCTAGACCTAATATTAACCAACAGGCCAGACCGCATATCAAATATAAGGGTTGGGGGTCACTTGGGTAATAGTGATCACAAAATAATAAGCTTTCATGTATCCTTTAATAAGATGTGTAGTCGAAGGGTTACAAGGACACTAAACTTCAGGAAGGCAAATTTCCAACGGATGAGAGATGATCTTGGTGAAAAACTGGGACGATATCCTGAGACATAAAAATACACAAAGAAAATGGGAGACGTTTATTAGCATCCTGAATAGGACCTGTGCACAGTATATACCCTATGGGAATAAACATGCTAGAATTAGGAGGAAACCACTATGGCTAAATAGAGCTGTAAGGGGCGCAATAAGGGACAAAAAGAAAGCGTTTAGGGAATTAAAGCAAGTAGGTAGTGATGAGGTATTAAATAAATACAGAAGACTGAATAAATTCTGTAAAAAGCAAATCAAGACAGCAAAGATTGAGGCAGAGAGACTCATTGCCAGAGAAAGTAAAAATAATCCCAAAATATTCTTTAACTACATAAATAGCAAAACTAAAAAATGATAGTGTTGGTCCCCTTAAAATTAGTCTGGGTGAAATGGTGGATGAGGAAAAAGCCAATATGCTAAATGACTTTTTTTCAACTGTATTTACACAAGAAAATCCCATGACAGATAACATGATCAGTGATAAAAAAAATTCTCCATTAAATGTCACCTGCTTAACCCAGCAGGAAGTATGGCGGCGTCTAAAAATCACTAACATTTACAAATCCCCGGGACCAGATGGGATACACCCCCGAGTACTGCAGAAATTAAGTACAGTTATAGAAAGACCATTATTTTTAATCTTTAACCCCTTACTGCCATCAGACGTACTATCCCGTCCATGGTACCTGGGCCCGTATGACCATGGACGGGATAGTACGTCCCAGCGATCGGACGCGCTCCCAGGGGGAGCGCAGCCGATCGCGGCCGGGTGTCAGCTGATTATCACAGCTGACACCCGGCACTATGTGTCAGGAGCGGTCACGGACCGCTCCCGGCACATTAACCCCTGGCACACCGCGATCAAACATGATCGCGGTGTACCGGGGGCACAGAGGAGGATCCCTGCGCGCTCCCCTGAGACCCTCAGAGCAGCGCGATGTGCCGCACTGTTCCGAGGGTCCGTCCTCCCTCCAGGTCCCCGGATCCAAGATGGCGCCGGGGTCCTGCATGGAGGCGGCTTCCTCAGTGCCTGCAGCGATGCCAGAGCGATCGCTGGTGTGACAGAGTGCTGTTCACACTGTTACACCATCGATCTGACCCTATACAGTGATGTCCCACCCTGGGACAAAGTAAAAAAGTTAAAAAAATAAAAATTGTTTAAAAAAATCATAAAAAAAAAATAATTCCCCAATAAATTCTTTTTTTTTCCTGTAAATAAAAAAAAACAAAACAATGAAAGTACACATATTTGGTATCACCGCGTCCGTAACAACCCCCCCTATAAAACTGTCCCACTAGTTAATCCCTTTAGTGAACCTCTTAAAAAATAAAAAAAAAACAAAGCAAAAAATCCGTGCTTTATCATCATACCGCCGAACAAAAAGTGGAATAACACGCGATCAAAAAGACCGATATAAATAAACATGGTACCGCTGAAAACTTCATCTTGTCCCGCAAAAAAACGAGCCGCCATACAGCATCATCAACGAAAAAATAAAAAAGTTATAGCTTGCAGAATAAAGCGATGCAAAAATAATATTTTTTTTTATATAAAATGGGTTTTATTCTATAAAAGCACCAAAACATAAAAAAAATGACATAAATGAGGTATCGCCGTAATCGTACTGACCCGAAGAATAAAACTGCTTTATCAATTTTACCACACGCGGAACGGTATAAACGCCTCCCCCAAAAGAAATTCATGAATTGCTGATTTTTGTTCATTCTAACCTCCCAAAAATCGAAATAAAAAGCGATCAAAAAACGTCACGTGGTCATAAATGATACCAATAAAAACGTCACCTCGTCCCGCAAAAATAAGACCTCACATGACTCTGTGGGCCAAAATATACAAAAATTATAGCTCTCAAAATGTGGTGATGCAAAAACTATTTTTTCCAATAAAAAGCGTCTTTTAGCATGACAGCTGCCAATCATAAAAACCCGCTATAAATAGTCAATCAAACCCCCCTTTATCACCCCCTTAGTTAGGGAAAAATAATAAAATTAAAAAAATGTATTTATTTCCATTTTCCCGTTAGGGTTAGGGTTGCGGCTAAAGTTAGGGTTGGCGCTAACGTTAGGATTAGGGATAGGGTTGGGATTAGGGGTGTGTTAGGGTTAGGTTTGTGGTTAGGGTTGGGACTAGGGTTAGGGGTGTGTTAGGGTTAGGGTTGGAGTTAGAATTGGGGGGTTTCCGCTGTTTAGGCACATCAGGGGCTCTCCAAATGTGACATGGCGTCTGATCTCAATTCCAGCCAATTCTGCATTGAAAAAGTCAAACGGTGCTCCTTCACTTCTGAGCTCTGCCATGCGCCCAAACAGTAGTTTACCCCCGCATATGGGGTATCAGCGTACTCTGGACCCCAAGAGTTATTGTGCAATTTGTCCTATTTCTTCTGTTACCCTTGGGAAAATAAAAAACTGGGGGTAAAAATGTCATTTTTAAAAAAAAAAAAAGATTTTTTTTGTTTTTACGACTGTACGTTATAAACTTATGTGAAGCACTTCGGGTTCTAAGTGCTCACCACACATCTAGATAAGTTCCTTGTGGGGTCTATTTTCCAAAATGGGGTCACTTGTGGGGGGTTTCCACTGTTTAGGCACATCAGGGGCTCTCCAAATGCGACATGACGCCCCCAGACCATTCCATCAAAGTCTGCAATCCAAAACGTCACTACTTCCCTTCCGAGCCCCAACGTGTACCCATACAGTAGTTTTCTCCCACATATTGGGTATCAGCGTACTCATGACAAATTGGACAACAACTTTTGGGGTCCAATTTCTCCTGTTACCCTTGTGAAAATAAAATATTGGGGGCGAAAAAAAAATCATTTTTGTAAAAAAAAAAAAAAATTTTTTATTTTTACGGCTGTACGTTATAAACTTCTGTGAAGCACTTCGGGGTTCAAAGTGCTCACCACACATCTAGATAAGTTCCTTGAGGGGTCTAGTTTCCAAAATGGTGTCATTTGTTGGGGGTTTCCACTGTTTATGCAGATCAGGAGCTCTCCAAACACGACATGGCATCCAGCCAATTCTGTGTTGAAAAAGTCGAACGGCGCTCCTTCCCTTCCAAACCAGGGTGGATAAAAATCATGATTTTTTAAAAAAAAAATCAAAAAAAAAAAAAATCGGATTTTTTTGATTTAAATCGGATTTTTTTGATTTAAATAGGATTTTTTAATCAAGTTGTACACAAGCAAAACTTTGTCTTTTTGCAAATCAAATTATTTTACACAAATAAAAATATTAAAACAGTTGATGATTATGAAACCTAATAATTTTTATTTGCACTATTAACCCCTTCACCCCCAAGGGTGGTTTGCACGTTAATGACCGGGCCAATTTTTTACAATTCTGACCACTGTCTCTTTATGAGGTTATAACTCTGGAACGCTTCAACGGATCTTCGCGATTCTGAGACTGTTTTCTCGTGACATATTGTACTTCACGTTAGAAGTATAATTTCTTCGATATAACTTGCGTTTATTTTTGAAAAAAAACACAAATATGGCGAAAATTTTGAAAATTTTGCAATTTTCAAACTTTGAATTTTTTTTCCCTTAAAACAGAGAAATATGTCACACAAAATAGTTAAGAAATAACATTTCCCACATATCTACTTTACATCAGCACAATTTTGGAACCAAAATTTTTTTTTGTTCGGAAATTATAAGGGTTAAAAGTTGACCAGTGATTTCTCATTTTTACAACAAAATTTACAAAGCCATTTTTTTAGGGACCACCTCACATTTGAAGTCACTTTGACGGGTCTATATAGCAGAAAATACCCAAAAGTGACACCATTCTAAAAACTGCACCCCTCAAGGTACTCAAAACCACATTCAAGAAGTTTATTAACCCTTCAGGTGCTTCACAGGAGCTGAAGCAACGTGGAAGGAAAAAATTAATATTTAACTTTTTAGCCACAAAAATGATCTTTTACAAACTTTTTTTTTATTTTGACAAGGGTAAAAGGAGAAAATGGGCAGATAAAGTTGTTGTGCAATTTCTCCTAAGTACGCCAATACCCTATATGTGGGGGAAAACCACTGTTTGGGCGCACGGCAGAGCTCGTAAGGGAAGGAGCGCCGTTTGACTTTTTCAAACTAAAATTGGCTGGAGTTGAGATTGGACGCCATCTCGTGTTTGGAGAGCCACTGATGCGCCTAAACAGTGGAAACCCCCACAAGTGACACCATTTTGGAAACTAGACCCCCTAAGGAACTTATCTAGATCTGTTGTGAGCACTTTGAGCCCCAAAGTGTTTCACAAAAGTTTATAATGCCTGGGTGTGAAAAAAAAAAAAAACAATTTTCCACAAAAATGATTTTTTAGTCCCAAATTTTTGATTTTTCCCAAGGAAATTGGACCCCAAAAGTTGTTGTCCAATTTGTCCTGAGTACGCTGATGCCCCATATGTGGGGGGGGGAAACTGTTTGGGCGCACGGCAGGGCTTGGAAAGGAAGCAGTAACGTTTTGGAATGCAAACATTGATGGGGGTGATGTTCCGTTTGTAGTGCCCCAGATGAGCCTAAACAGTGGAAACCCCCCACAAGTGACCCCATTTTGGAAGCTAGACCCCCTAAGGAACTTATCTAGATCTTTGGTGAGCACTTTGAACCCCCAAGTGCTTCACACAAGTTTATAATGCCCGGGCATGAAAATAAAAAATCCTATTTTTTTTCCCACAAAAATTATCTCTTAGTCACTAATTTTTTATTTTCCCATAGGTAAGAGGAGAAATTGGACCTCAAAAGTTGTTGTCCAATTTGTCCGGAGTACGTTGATACCCCATATGTGGGGGGGAACCACTGTTTGGGCGCATGGCAGAGCTCGGAATGGAAGTAGCACCATTTGACTGTTTCCAACCAAAATTGGCTGGAATTGAGATTGGACGCCATGTTGCATTTGGAGAGTCCCTGATGTGCCTAAACAGTGGAAACCCCCCACAAGTGACCCCATTTGGGAAACTAGACCCCCTAAGGAACTTATCTAGATCTTTGGTGAGCAATTTGAACCCCCAAGTGCTTCACACAAGTTTATAACGTAGAGCCGTAAAATTAAAAAATCATATTTTTTCCACAAAATTGATCTTTTCACCCCAATTTTTATTTTCCCAAGGGTAACAAGACTCCAAAAGTTATTGTGCAATTTGTCCTGAGTGTGCTGATACCCATATGTGGGGGTAAACCACTGTTTGGGTGCATGGCAGAGTTTGGAAGGGAAGGAGCGCCGTTTGACTTTTTCAACGCAGAATTGGCTGGATGCCATGTCGTGTTTGGAGAGCTCCTGATCTGCCTAAACAGTGGAAACCTCCCACAAATGACACCATTTTGGAAACTAGACCCCTCAAGGAACTTATCTAGATGTGTGGTGAGCACTTTGAACCCCAAAGTGCTTCACAGAAGTTTATAACGTACAGCCGTAAAATAAAAAATCTTTTTTTTTTTTTACAAAAATGATTTTTTCGCCCCCAATATTTTATTTTCACAAGGGTAACAGGAGAAATTGGACCCCAAAAGTTGTTGTCCAATTTGTCCTGAGTACGCTAATACCCAATATGTGGGAGTAAACTACTGTATGGGCGCACGTCGGGGCTCGGAAGGGAAGTAGTGACTTTTTGGATTGCAGACTTTGATGGAATGGTCTGGGGGCGTCATGTCGCATTTGGAGAGCCCCTGATGTGCCTAAACAGTGGAAACCCCCCACAAGTGACCCCATTTTGGAAAATAGACCCCACAAGGAACTTATCTAGATGTGTGGTGAGCACTTTGAACCCGAAGTGCTTCCCAGAAGTTTATAACGTACAGCCGTAAAAATAAAAAATCCTTTTTTTTTTTTTTTTTTTTTTTTTACAAAAATGATTTTTTCGCCCCCAATATTTTATTTTCACAAGGGTAACAGGAGAAATTGGACCCCAAAAGTTGTTGTCCAATTTGTCCTGAGTACGCTGATACCCAACATGTGTGAGAAAACGACTGTATGGGTGCACGTCTGGGCTCGGAAGGGAAGTAGTGACGTTTTGGATTGCAGACTTTGATGGAATGGTCTGGGGGCGTCATGTCGCATTTGGAGAGCCCCTGATGCGCCTAAACAGTGGAAACCCCCCACAAGTGACCCCATTTTGGAAAATAGACCCCACAAGGAACTTATCTAGAAGTGTGGTGAGCGCTATGAAGCCCCAAGTGCTTCACAGAAAATTTATAACATACAGCCGTAAAAACAAAAAAATCATTTTTTTTTTACAAAAATGATTTTGTCGCCCCCAGTTTTTTATTTTCCTAAGGGTAACAGAAGAAATAGGACAAATTGCACAATAACTCTTGGGGTACAGAGTACGCTGATACCCCATATGCACGGGTAAACTACTGTTTGGGCGCATGGCAGAGCTCAGAAGTGAAGGAGCACCGTTTGACTTTTTCAACGCAGAATTGGCGGGAATTGAGATCAGACGCCATGTCACATTTGGAGAGCCCCTGATGTGCCTAAACAGCAGAAACCCCCCAATTCTAACTCCAACCCTAACCCCAACATACCCCTAACCCTAGTCCCAACCCTAACCACAAACCTAACCCTAACACACCCCTAACCCTAATCCCAACCATAACCCTAATACTAACTTTAGCGCCAATCCTAACCCTAACTTTAGCCGCAACACTAACCCTAATGGGAAAATGGAAATAAATACATTTTTTTAATTTTATTATTTTTCCCTAACTAAGGGGGTGATAAAGGGGGTTTGATTTACTATTTATAGCGGGTTTTTGTGATTGGCAGCTGTCACGCTAAAAGACGCTTTTTATTGCAAAAAGTAGTTTTTTGCATCACCACATTTTGAGAGCTATAATTTTTGCATATTTTGGCCCACAGAGTCATGTGAGGTCTTATTTTTTGCGGGACCAGGTGACGTTTTTATTTGTACCATTTTTGAGCACGTGACATTTTTTGATCGCTTTTTATTTCGATTTTTGGGAGGTTAGAATGAACAAAAATCAGCAATTCATGAATTTCTTTTGGGGGAGGCGTTTGTACCGTTCCGTGTGTGGTAAAATTGATAAAGCAGTTTTATTCTTCGGGTCAGTACGATTATGGCGATACCTCATTTATATCATTTTTTTATGTTTTGGCGCTTTTATAGAATAAAAACAATTTTATATAAAAAATCATTATTTTTGCATCGCTTCATTCTTCGAGCTATAACTTTTTTATTTTTTCGCTGATGATGCTGTATGACGGCTCGTTTTTTGCGGGACAAGATGACGTTTTCAGCGGTACCATGCTTATTTATATCTGTCTTTTTGATCGCGTGTTATTCCACTTTTTGTTCGGCGGTATGATGATAAAGCATTGATTTTTTGCTTAGTTTTTTTTTTTTTCTTAAGGGGTTCACTAAAGGGGTTAACTAGTGGGACAGTTTTATAGGGGGGGTCGTTACGGACGCGGCGATACCAAATATGTGTACTTTTATTGTTTTCTTTTTTTTATTTACAGGAAGAAATGAATTTATTGGGGAATATTTTTTTTTTTTTGATGTTTTTTTTACCACTTTTTATTTCTATTTTTTTTTACTTTTGTACTTTGTCCCAGGGTGGGACATCACTGTATTTTAGCAGATCGCTGGTGTGACAGTGTGCATAGCACACTGTCACACCAGCGATCGCTGCAGGCTTCCTCTGCGCCTGCTCTCAGCAGGCACTGAGGAAGCCGCCTCCCTGCAGGACCCCGGCGCCATCTTGGATCCGGGGACCTGGAGGGAGGACGGACCCTCGGAACAGCGCGACACATCGCGCTGCTCTGAGGGTCTCAGGGGGGCGCGCAGGGAGCCCCCTGCCTGCGCGATCCTCCCCTGTGCCCCGGGCACACCGCGATCATGTTGATCGCGGTGTGCTAGGGGTTAATGTGCCGGGAGCGGTCCGTGACCGCTCCTGACACATAGTGCTGGGTGTCAGCTGTGATATACAGCTGACACCCGGCGGCGATCAGCTACGCTCCCCCCGGGAGCGCAGCTGATCGCCTATGACGTACTATTCCGTCCATGGGAATTAGGTCCAGGGTCACATGGACGGAATAGTACGTCTGATGGCAGAGAGGGGTTAAACAATCAGAATTGAACTACAGAGAGTAAGTACTTTTTAACAATAGCCTATCTCTAACGTTTGAAGTAAGCAAACATCTTCAGTGAATACATCAGTCCTTTAAGCCTACTGTTTATTTAGGACTTTTAATAGGAAAACTAGTTGTCCTGCTTTAGCAGTTTCTAAGCGGTTTCGGACTGTTGTGTGCACAAAACCAAATGAAGAAAACAATCTCTCTACTCCTGCCGATGAAGCCGATGCAGTCAGTAGCTGAGTAGCTACATTTATTATCTTCGCTGGAAGAACAAGTGATTGCGACTTCCACCAGTCCAGTGGTTTTAGTTCATTAACGACGTTATCTGCAAACATGTATTTTTGAAATGGTGCAGATTCACACTTCAATTTCAGCACAGTTGCCACAATGTCATGGTTAGTATTGGCGAGCCACTCCATTGCAGAGTTGATTTCCGCCTCAGATAGTTTTTTCCCTCTGTAGATGGGATGCAAGATATTGGCTAAATAGTGTTCTTCTTTTAATGCTTGGTCCTTGCGGTGGTGTATTGCAACCTTTACATTGTTTGAGAGGTTCAAGCGATCTAGCAAACCTTCTAAATCTTTCCAAACTTCTGTGGCATCAGCTATGGTTGCAGTATCTTTCTGCATTTTATCCAACACAATAGATATTGGCTTTAACCTTTCCAAAAGGTCCTCGGCATTTCTCTTCACACCAAGATTTAATACTTTGCTTCGTATATTAGCATCAATTTTATCCCGATGTGTTTCGCAAATGGACACTAATTTTGACCAGTTGTTAATAAACAGTTCCAAGCATTCAGCCAAGGTATTCCATCTAACATCTTGTGGTAGAACCAACTTCAGTCCTCCCATTTCCTTGTAGGTTGCATGTGCAAAATGATTATTGCGGAAATTTTAACAATTTCTACAACATGTTCCTTGACACCCGAAATAATATGCAGGTCTTTTGCCAAAAGATGCAACAAATGGGCAGAACAACCGTATGTAATGACATTTGTGTCATCCTCATGTGCCAGTTCCGCTCGCATTTTTGCCACATTGCTTGCGTTATCAGTAACTAAGCTCTTTACTTTACATCCAAACTGTTCTTGGCATTGGTGAATTGAGTTCTTAGCAATTTCAAGTAAATATTCAGCAGTATGTGAATTTCCAGATGTGTCGATTGTGTCTGTAAGGTAAGTTTCACCATCTTCTGTTGTGACACAAGTGCAAATTATGGGGTCGTTGTGGATGTTGCTCCAACCATCCAAGCTCATGTTAACAACTTTGTCTTTCAAATATTTTGTACAAGCCGCTCTTTCTTTGTCGTATACAGCCTGAAGATGTTTTCCTGAGATATCAAATCTACTTGGTGGTTTGTAGCCTGGTCTTATTCCTTCGATCATTTGTACAAACAATGGGTGTTCAACTAGTCGGAAAGAAGAATTGGTTGCAAATATGAATTTAGCAATTAATTCATCAAAATGTTCTTTCTGGCTCGTCGTAGTCTTTAAGAGGAATTTTTCTACACTTTGCACGCAAAGTTTTTTGTTGGGCTGCTTTGTTGAAGTTGTACCCAGATATTGATTGTCACGTGCAGCACAAGCCATATTTGACCCTGAAAGCACAGTAATTAAAAATATAATTCGACTGCGTATTTGAAGAAATATAACGAAAATATTTTGAAACAAACTTTTTGAACAATGTAATGGTCCTCGTCCTATAAGGGCTGTCTCAAAAGTTATGCTACTCAAGTTTCCGGTGAAGTTGCTGTAATACTAGTAATATCAGAGCAACTGAAAAAAATTATGTCACAAAAGTTTTAAAAATGTTTTTTTAAAAAAATGGTCAATTTGGCAGACTTCAAAAGTGAATTGTAGCCTACAATAAAAAAAAAAAGGCGTATACACACTCTTTTATTTTTACTTAACGTTAATCTTCTGTGAAATATTGCCTTAACATAAATTTAAATTCTATACTCCAGAACTAGTGCTAGAAATTTTTCTTTTCATAGACTTTAACCATCCCAGTAAAACGTCTGTTAAAATAGGTTGTAATTGCCAGACTTACCACTAGTGCTAGGGTCCTGGTGCATAAGAAGCTGTGGGGGTTCATTGACATTAGTTGTATCACTATCAACATCTTCATTTCCCTTCTGGTTAGAGTTTTCAAAATGTGATTTCAAACGGCAAACAAGTCCTTGGATATCCTTTTGACAGTATTTGCACTTTGCTCTCCCACCTTTCTTTCCAAGCTCTGCTGGCATCTCAACAAAATGAACAGAAATAGGGTCTCTCTTACGACCTGCCATGGCTCACGCAGATCACTTATGAAGTTTGATTGTTACTACAGCCAAGTACTGCTGACTGACTATCCAACAAGTTTGGGCATGTCAACTGAATGGAAAAAGAAACTGAAACCAAGCTACAGAAAGTGAAACCAAGCTAGAAGTGTGGAGTTAATTGAACAATGATTGAAAGTTTTAGATTTTAATCGTGATTTATATTAAAAAAATCTTTTGATTTAAATCAGTGATTTAAATCATGATTAAAATCACGATTTAAATCGATCTGATTTAAATAGAAAAAAATCATTTGATTTAAATCATGATTTAAATCGTTGATTTAAATCGGCGTGATTTAAATCAATCCACCCTGTTCCAAACTCTGCCATGCACCTAAACAGTGGTTTACCCCCACATATGGGGTATCAGCGTACTCAGGACAAATTGCACAATAACTTTTGGAGTCTTGTTACCCTTGGGAAAATAAAAATTGGGGTGAAAAGATCATTTTTGTGGAAAAAATATGATTTTTTAATTTTACGGCTCTACTTTATAAACTTGTGTGAAGCACTTTGGGGTTCAAATTGCTCACCAAAGATCTAGATAAGTTCCTTAGGGGGTCTAGTTTCCCAAATGGGGTCACTTGTGGGGGGTTTCCACTGTTTAGGCACATCAGAGGCTCTCCAAATGCAACATGGCGTCCAATCTCAATTCCAGCCAATTTTGTTTGGAAAAAGTCAAATGGTGCTCCTTCCATTCCGAGCTCTGCTGTGCGCCCAAACAGTGGTTCCCCCCCACATATGGGGTATCAGCGTACTCAGGACAAATTGGACATCAACTTTTGTGGTCCAATTTCTCCTGTTACCCTTGGGAAAATAAAAAATTAGCGACTAAAAGATAATTTTTGTGGGAAAAAAATAGGATTTTTTAATTTCATGCTCGGGTATTATAAACTTGTGTGAAGCACTTGGGGGTTCAAAGTGCTCACCAAAGATCTAGATAAGCTCCTTAGGGGGTCTAGTTTCCAAAATGGGGTCACTTGTGGGGGGTTTCCACTGTTTAGGCACATCTGGGGCACTGCAAGCGGAACATGACCCCCATCAACGTCGGCATTCCAAAACGTTATTACTTCCTTTCCAAGCCCTGTCGTGCGCCCAAACAATTCCCCCCCCCCACATATGGGGTATCAGCGTACTCAGGAAAAATTGCACAACAACTTTTGGGGTCCAATTTCCTTGGGAAAAAAATCAAAAATTTGGGACTAAAAAAATAATTTTGTGGAAAATTGTTTTTTTTATTTTTCAG
This sequence comes from Oophaga sylvatica, assembly GCA_033576555.1. Classification (NCBI taxonomy): domain Eukaryota; kingdom Metazoa; phylum Chordata; class Amphibia; order Anura; family Dendrobatidae; genus Oophaga; species Oophaga sylvatica. The sequence continues at coordinate 320,788,209 of JARQOD010000006.1, forward strand.
ACCCAGGCATTATAAACTTTTGTGAAACACTTGGGGTTTAAAGTGCTCACAACAGATCTAGATAAGTTCTTTAGGGGGTCTAGTTTCCAAAATGGTGTGACTTGTCGGGGGTTTCCACTGTTTAGGCACATCAGGGGCACTCCAAATACGACATGGGGTCCAATCTCAATTCCAGCCAATTTTAGTTTGAAAAAGTCTAACGGCGCTCCTTCCCTTACGAGCTCTGCTGTGTGCCCAAACAGTGGTTTTCCTCCACATATTGGCTATTGGCGTACTCAGGAGAAATTTCACAACAACTTTATCTGTCCATTTGCTTCTTATACCCTTGTGAAAATAAAAAAAAAGTTTGTAATAGATAATTTTTGTGGCTAAAAAGTTAAATATTCATTTTTCCTTCCACGTTGCTTCAGCTGCTGTGAAGCACCTGAAGGGTTAATAAACTTCTTGAATGTGGTTTTGAGTACCTTGAGGGGTGCAGTTTTTAGAATGGTGTCACTTTTGGGTATTTTCTGCTATATAGACCCCTCAAAGTGACTTCAAATATGAGGTGGTCCCTAAAAAAAATGGCTTTGTAAATTTTGTTGTAAAAATGAGAAATCGCTGGTCAACTTTTAACCCTTATAATTTCCTAAGAAAAAAAAAATTTGGTTTCAAAATTGTGCTGATGTAAAGTAGACATGTGGGAAATGTTATTTCTTAACTATTTTGTGTGACATATTTCTCTGTTTTAAGGGAATAAAAATTCAAAGTTTGAAAATTGCAAAATTTTCGCCATAATTGCGTTTTTTTCAAAAATAAACGCAAGTTATATGGAAGAAATTTTACCACTAACGTGAAGTACAATATGTCACGAGAAACAATCTCAGAATCGCGAAGATCCGTTGAAGTGTTCCAGAGTTATAACCTCATAAAGAGACAGTGGTCAGAATTGTAAAAATTGGCCCGGTCATTAACGTGCAAACCACCCTTGGGGGTTAAGGGGTTAAAGGTTCCATAATAACAGGGTCTGTACCACAGGACTGGCGTATAGCAAATGTGGTGCCAATATTCAAAAAGGGGGCAAAAACTGTACCTGGAAATTATAGGCCAGTGAGCTTAACATCTACTGTGGGTAAAATCCTGGAGGGTTTTTTAAGGGATACTATATTGGAGTATCTGAGGCTGAAAAACCTAATGACACAGTATCAGCATGGGTTTACGAGGGACCGTTCTTGTCAGACTAATCTGATAAGCTTTTATGAAGGGGTAAGTTCAGGACTGGACAAAGGGAATGCAGTGGATGTGGTGTTCATGGACTTCTCAAAAGCTTTTGATACAGTGCCACACAAAAGGTTGATACATAAAATGAGAACAATGGTGATAGGGGAAAATATGTGTAAGTGGGTTAAGAACTGGCTCATGGATAGAAAACAAAGGGTGGTTATTAATGGAGCACACTCGGACTGGGTCACGGTTAGCAGTGGGGTACCACAGGGGTCAGTATTGGGGCCGCTTCTCTTTAACATATTTATTAATGACCTTGTAGGGGGCATACAGAGTAGTATTTCAATATTTGCAGATGACACTAAACTCTGCAGGGTAATAAATACAGAGGAGGATAATTTTATATTACAGGAGGATTTATGTAAACTAGAAGCTTGGGCTGATAAATGGCAAATGAGCTTTAATGGGGATAAATGTAAGGTCATGCACTTGGGTAGAACAAACAAGATGTATAATTATGTGCTTAATTGTAAAACACTGGGCAAAACTGTCACTGAAAAAGACCTGGGTGTATGGGTGGATGACAAACTCACATTTAGTGGCCAATGTCAGGCAGCTGCTGCCAAGGAAAATAAAATAATGGGATGCATTAAAAGAGGTATAGATGCTCATGAGGAGAACATAATTTTACCTCTATACAAGTCACTGGTGCGACCACACTTAGAATACTGTGTGCAGTTCTGGTCTCCGGTGTATAAGAAAGATATAGCTGAACTGGAGCGGGTGCAGAGAAGAGCGACCAAGGTTATTAGAGAACTGGGGGGTCTGCAATACCAAGACAGGTTATTACACTTGGGGTTATTTAGTTTGGAAAAACGAAGGCTAAGGGGTGATCTTATTACAATGTATAAATATATGAGGGGACAGTACAAAGACCTTTCTAATGATCTTTTTACTCTTAGACCTGTGACGGGGACAAGAGGGCATCCTCTACGTCTGGAGGAAAGAAGGTTTAGCCATAATCACAGACGCAGATTCTTTACTGTAAGAGCTGTGAGACTATGGAACTCTCTGCCGTCTAATGTTGTAATGAGTGATTCCTTACTAAAATTTAAGAAGGGACTGGATGCCTATCTTGAAAAGTATAATATTACAGGCTATATTCACTAGTTTCCTGTCATGGGTGTATCGCCACGAGGATCGTCGCGATTACACACTCTGACTTCTCACAGCTGAGTTGCTGTTTCTTTGTGTTTGGTAATGAGGGAGTTAATTTTACCTAGCTCTTTGCTAAGACTAGGTCCAGCCTCGCCCGGCTGCTTTTGATTATGTTCTAATTAGATTCCTTCATATACCTGCCAGTCTGCTTGTTAGATGCCGGTGAAAGCATTCATGTAGTCTAGCAGACTGGATCGGTTCTGAGAATACTTAAGCTAAGAGCTCCTTAGTTGTTTTTACTCTTACAGCTTATAGTTTATCTCTGAGACCTTAGGTGTTCCTACTGTGTGTGAGTATTGTATGTAAGACTTTATTTACTGTCTTTCTTGTATGTCTTTTTGTTCATTAAACGTTACCTGTTCATTCCCTTTGGTGGTAATCAGGGTCCTTCTTAGGACTAGATTACAGTTGGCAGGGATTGATAGGAGACAGGGTTTACGCTGGTGGCCTGGACCTCTGTACCTTTAACAGTACCTCCAGGTAGAGGGATTAGTTAGGACCCCAGTTTAGGGTCAGCTTAGACCCCGGTCACCCTCTAGCCGGAGACAGTGTATAACGGATTCCGTATTGACCCACTGGACATTCTGTCAGGTAATTCTATGTTATCATATATCTATGGGCATGTTATATAGTATGTTGCCCTTTTGATATAGATTACTGACATCACATATATATATATCTGCTATACAGCGTGACATTTTCACCGGCCCATACTAAAGATTCTCCCCAGCTGTCATGGATCCAGTAGCCCAGCTGGCCCGGCAGTTGCAGGGGTTGTCCATGGAATTTGCAGACATTAAGTCCAAGGTTTTGTCCCCCCCGGAGCAAACCAGATCTGAACCTAAGGTTGCTCTCCCGGACAGGTTCACTGGTGGGCGGGACAAATTTTTTACTTTCCGGGAGGCATGTAAATTGTACTTTCGGCTGCGGCCTCGGTCATCTGGGAGTGAAGAGCAGAGGGTGGGAATTGTTATCTCGCTCTTACAGGGGGACCCTCAATCTTGGGCGTTCTCTATTCCTCCAGGCTCCCCAGATCTCCAGTCAGTGGATCGATTTTTTGCTGCCCTGGGTCTGGTATATGATGATCCGGATCGAGTTTCCCTTGCTGAAACAAAGTTACGTAAAATACGGCAAGGAAATCGTCCAGCGGAGGAATATTCTTCTGAGTTCCGTAGATGGGCAACAGATACTCAGTGGAATGACCCAGCTCTTAGGAGCCAGTTTTGTCAAGGGTTGTCTGACAAATTAAAAGATGTGTTGGCTCAGTATGATTCTCCTCCATCACTGGAGGCTGCTATGGCCCTCGCTATTCGCATTGATAGACGACTTCGGGGAAGACGCGAGGTAACTCCGCCTCCCGTGATGACTCCACCTACTACTAAAGTCCCTTATACTGAGGTTCCCCTGGTCTGTTCGGAGGAACCCATGCAGTTGGGAGGGACATCTTTTTGTAGGAGGGAATCGGCGGTGCGCCGCAAGACTAGAAGGTGTTTCTTTTGCGGGAGAGAGGGACATTTTGTTGGGGGGTGTCCATCCCGGGCCTCTTTGAGCAAAGGAGTTAACCTGGGAGTGTGTATTTCGTCCCCAAATCCCTCTCAGTTTCTCGTGCCTGCGGAGGTGGTGATTGGTACTAGAACTGAGAGGATTTCTGTTTTTCTTGATAGTGGGTCCGGGGCTAATCTGGTGGACGTCGGTTTGCCCAGGTGCATGGTATGCAACTGAGTGTATTGGCCAAACCGGTCCCTATAGTCTCTATTGATTCTAGACCTCTCGGTCAAGGTAGCTTGGTACAAGCTGTTCATAACATAGATCTTCGAGTAGGGGCAATACATAAAGAGCAATTGTCTTGTTATGTGTTGGAGGGTCTACCTACTCCTATTGTGTTGGGACTTCCTTGGTTGGCTAAACATAACCCAGTGATTGATTGGCAATCCAGAAAGATAAGCCAGTGAGGTGAATTTTGCAGGAATAACTGCATGAGCACGGTCATCGGTGCGGTTGTGCCTAGGACTTTGCCTCCTTTTCTGGAGGACTTTGGGGAGATGTTCTCAGAGGAGGGGTGTAAAGAGTTACCTCCTCAGCGCGCATATGACTGCTCAATAAAGTTGCTTCCTGATGCCTTATCTCGTACTTTCCCAGGGGCCGGGAAGACGGATGATCCGGTTCCTATTCCTCAGGAGGGAGTTGTAGTGTCAGCTGTATGCTCTGAGCTTGAGGGGGAGGTATTGGGGGCTCAGGGGGACGCCCCTGTGGGACTTCCAGGGAGACTGATAGTTCCAGATCGGTTAAGACTGAAGGTTACGGGGAACCGTTACAAACGGATGGCTGATAGGGGGAGAGTTTCTGGTCTAGATCTGAAGGTGAACGATCTGGTTTGGTTGTCTACCAGGAATATAAAACTTAAAGTTTCCTTCTGGAGGTTGGGTCCCAGATTCATCGGGCCGTACAGGATCAGTTCCATAATTAATCCTGTGGCATTTCGTCTGGACCTCCCTCCTACGTTTAAAATTCATAATGTGTTTCACAAGTCATTACTTAAAAAGTATGTGGCACCAGTCATACCGTCACCTCTACCTCCTCCTTCAGTGGTGGTCAATGATAACGTGGAATTTCATGGGTCGAAAATCATTGACTCACGTCTCAGTCACCGATCCCTTCAGTACTTAGTTCATTGGAGGGGGTATGGTCCTGAGGAGAGGACGTGGGTTCCTGCGTCTGATGTTAACGCAGATCGATTGGTTCGGACCTTTCACACAACTCACCCGGGCAGACCTGGCCCTGAGGGTCCGGAGTCCCCTCGTAGAGGGGGGGATACTGTCATGGGTGTATCGCCACGAGGATCGTCGCGATTACACACTCTGACTTCTCACAGCTGAGTTGCTGTTTCTTTGTGTTTGGTAATGAGGGAGTTAATTTTACCTAGCTCTTTGCTAAGACTAGGTCCAGCCTCGCCCGGCTGCTTTTGATTATGTTCTAATTAGATTCCTTCATATACCTGCCAGTCTGCTTGTTAGATGCCGGTGAAAGCATTCATGTAGTCTAGCAGACTGGATCGGTTCTGAGAATACTTAAGCTAAGAGCTCTTAGTTGTTTTTACTCTTACAGCTTATAGTTTATCTCTGAGACCTTAGGTGTTCCTACTGTGTGTGAGTGTTGTATGTAAGACTTTATTTACTTTATTTCTTGTCTTTCTTGTATGTCTTTTTGTTCATTAAACGTTACCTGTTCATTCCCTTTGGTGGTAATCAGGGTCCTTCTTAGGACTAGATTACAGTTGGCAGGGATTGATAGGAGACAGGGTTTACGCTGGTGGCCTGGACCTCTGTACCTTTAACAGTACCTCCAGGTAGAGGGATTAGTTAGGACCCCAGTTTAGGGTCAGCTTAGACCCCGGTCACCCTCTAGCCGGAGACAGCGTATAACGGATTCCGTATTGACCCACTGGACATTCTGTCAGGTAATTCTATGTTATCATATATCTATGCGCATGTTATATAGTATGTTGCCCTTTTGATATAGATTACTGACATCACATATATATATCTGCTATACAGCGTGACATTTCCTAGATACTGCGTTGATCCAGGGAGCTAGTCTGATTGCCGTATGTGGAGTCGGGAAGGAATTTTTTTTCCCCAATGTGAAGCTTACTGTTTGCCACTTGAGGGTTTTTTTGCCTTCCTCTGGATCAACATGTTAGGGCAGGTTAGGATAGGATATGGGTTGAACTAGATGGACTTAAAGTCTTCCTTCGACCTTAATAACTATGTTACTATGTTAGAACGCATACGTACGCAAGCACATGCGTACGCTTTGCGTTTTCATACGAAAGAATTTACATAAGACACGCCCATTGGGCGTGGCATGTGTAAATTCAAAAATTCACCAGGAAAATAGCACTTGCCAATCGTCCGCAACTGCAAACGCATGCATGCGTTTGTGCATGCATTTGCGGACGATACGCTGCGTATTCAACCGCAAATGTGAACCTAGCCTTAGATATTAGCAATCAAGGTACTTGGCACCTAATGAGTTGCCTGCTTATCACTGGTCAGCGTCAGGAAGAGAAAGAAGTATATGCCCCTGTGAAATCTCTCTGGTAATGCCCACTGGGACATTAAAAAAAAATAAATTATGAACTGCAGCCCCTATATTATCGTGCCCTGTTCAACGTGAAAAATTTGGTGAAAGATTAATAAAATTCTACTGAAAACTTCTGCCTGAAATGCAAAAAATTCATATATACACATATAGCGGAATACCCTTATAATAAAAAAAGAAAAGACACAGTGCAAACAAAGAAAAAAAGTTACTTATACTACATTTTGTCAGGTTTACAAAACCTACGAAGACATAGAAGATCATATTACATAGTTAAAAGCCTAAGTAAAAAATTTAGGCCGATATAGGATGGTGAATGGCACATGCTTCCATGAGCTTTAAGGCCCCATGCACACTTTGCGTTTTTAGATGCGTTTCCGCTGCGTTTTTCAACGTGCGGAAACGCATCCAACCCGCAGCACTGTGCACTACCAATGCAATTCAATGGGAACCGCATGTCTGCTGTGCACATGCTGCGGAAAAAACGAGCGGTTTTGCCGCGCTTTATTTTCCGCAGCATGTCAATTCTTTGTGCGGAACTGCAGCGGTTCGGCGCCATTGACTTGCATTGAGTCGGGCACTTCCGCAGCAAAACCGCAAATCTAAAAAAGATCTGCGGGTTTGCTGCGGGTGAAACCGCTGCAGTTCGGGAGGAGGGAAGTGTGTGGGCGGTGCGTGGGCGTGTATAGTGTGCGGCGCTGTGTGTGTGGGCGGTGATTGTGTGCCGGTGTCTGTGTGATCGGTGTGCAGGGCTGTGTGCGTGATCGGTGTGCGGGGCTGTGTGCGTGATCGGTGTATGTGCGGCGGTGTGCGGGGCTGTGTGGGTGATCTGTGTATGCAGGCATCGTCGGATGGGACTACAAGTCCCATCCGGCTATGCCTGCTACAGTGACAGTGACTGACACATTAGCCAATGATGGGACAGTAGTAGTCCCATCATCCGGCTAATGTGCTGAAAGTAAAAAAAAAAACAAAAAAACATACATTACATACAACATATAACATACACATGACATACAGAACATATAACATACACATGACATACAACATATAACATACACATGACATACAGAACATATAACATACACATGACATACAGAACATATAACATACACATGACATACAGAACATATAACATACACATGACATACAGAACAAGGAGATTTTTGTGAACTCACCGTAAAATCCTTTTCTCCGAGACTCTCATTGGGAGACACAAGACCATGGGTGTTATGCTGCTGCCACTAGGAGGACACTAAGCAATACACAGAGAAAGTTAACTCCTCCTCCTGCAGTATACACCCTCTGTTGGCTCAATCCTGAACCAGTTCGGTGCCAAAGCAGTAGGAGCTCATAACAGAGTACATATGTCAACAATTCAAAGAAACAACGAGGCTACAGGCTAAACAAGGGTGGGAGTTGTGTCCCCCAATGAGCGTCTCGGAGAAAAGGATTTTACGGTGAGTACACAAAAATCTCCTTTTCTCCATCGCCTCATTGGGGGACACAAGACCATGGGACGTCCCAAAGCAGTCCCTGGGTGGGAAGCCATAACAGTAGATAAAGCCTCATGAACCAGAAGCATAAAAACGCTTAATCAGTCAACGGACAACTTACAGATGCGCAACAGCTGATTCCAGAATTTGTCTGCCAAGTGCCGCATCTGAAGAAACTTGAGCATGGATTTGGTAATGCTTGACAAAAGTATGAAGACTGGACCAAGTCGCAGCCTTGCACACTTGCTGTGCCGAAGCTTGGTGCCGGATGGCCCAGGAGGCCCCCACGGACCGAGTCGAGTGTGCCTTAATCCCAGCCGGGATAGGCTGACCTTTGACACAGTACGCCTCTTGTATCGCCGAACGGATCCATCTGGCTAACGTGGCCTTGGAAGCAGGAAGACCCTGTCTGCGTCCTTCTGGAAGCACAAACAGGGCGTCCGATTTACGGAAAGATGCAGTTCTCGAAATATACCTTCGGAGAGCCCTCACCAAATCCAAGGTGTGCAGGGCTTTTTCTGTATGGTGAATCGGCGCCGTACAGAACGAGGGCAGGACTATCTCTTCATTGATATGAAAAGCCGAAACAACTTTGGGCAAGAAAGAAGGAGAAGTCCTGAGAACCACCTTGTCCTGGTGAAAGATAAGAAAAGGAGGTTTACAAGACAAGGCTGCCAATTCCCATACCCGCCTGATAGAGGAAATTGCCACTAGGAAGACAACCTTCCAGGAAAGTAGCGATAAAGACACTTCCGGCAAAGGCTCGAAGGGAGATTCCTGTAATGCACTGAGGACCAAATTGAGATCCCAAGGCTCCAAAGGCCTCTTGTAGGGTGGAACGAGATGTGCCACTCCTGGATAAAAGTCCTGACCTGAGACTTAGATGCGATCTGTCGTTGGAAAAGTACGGATAAAGTGGAAATCTGCCCCTTGAGGGAGGAGAGTGCTAACCCGAGTCCATTCCTGCCTGGAGAAATTCCAGAATGGAAGGGATAGAAAAAACCAAAGGGGAACAACCTTTGCCATTACACCAGGAAAAGAATGTTTTCCAGACACGATGATAAATGCGGGCGGAAGCCGGCTTCCTGGCATTGACCACTGTAGAGACAACTTTGTGAGAAAAACCAGCCTGACCTAAAATCCAGGCTTCAATGGCCATACCGTCAAATTCAGCGCTTTCGAATTGTGATGGTAAATTGGGCCCTGCGAGAGAAGGTCCGGACGATCCGGTAATCTCCAGGGGACGTCTGCGAGCAGACGCACTAGTTCCGCATACCACGGACGGCGAGGCCAGTCCGGAGTGACAAGAATGAGCGGAACGCCCTCCGCCTTGATCTTTCGGATCACCCTGGGTATTAACGGAAGGGTGGAAAGATGTAGGGAAGTCGAAATTGACTCCAAGGGGTGACTAGCGCATCCGAGCAGATGGCTAGTGGATCGCGAGATCGACTTATGAACGTCTGAACTTTGGCATTCAACCTGGATGCCATGAGATCCACATCCGGCATTCCCCAACGCTGGCAAATGAGTTGAAACATTTCCGGATGCAGAGACCATTCCCCTGAGTCTAAGTCTTGGTGACTGAGGAAGTCGGCTTCCCAATTTTCCACTCCTGGAATGTGAACCGCGGAGATGGGCGAGTGGTTTGCCTCGGCCCAGCGCAGGATGTGTGATACCTCGAGCATCGCTGTTCTGCTCAGAGTGCCTCCCTGACGGTTGATGTACGCTACGGCCGTGGCGTTGTCTGACTGGATCCGGACGGGACGACCAGCTAGAAGGTGATGGAACTGTAAGAGAGCTAGTTTGATAGCTCTGATCTCCAGGATGTTGATCGGTAGACGGGTCTCTGGGAGAGACCAGCGGCCTTGAGCAGTGTGGTGAAGGAACACCGCTCCCCATCCAAGGAGACTGGCATCGGTGGTCACCACCAGCCAATGGACAGGCAGAAAAGATTTCCCTTGATTCAGCGATGAAGCATTTGTCCACCATTTCAGGGAACTTCTGACTCTGGGAGAAAGACGAAAGCGGCGACTTAGGGACGATGGGTTCCTGTCCCAGACTGATTTTAGCTCCTGTTGAAGAAGTCGAAGATGGAACTGGGCGAACGGTACTGCTTCGATGGAGGCTACCATTTTCCCGAGGACCTGCATGGCGCCCCGCAGAGAGTGGGAGCGGCCTAGAGACAACAGGAGCACTCCCCGCCTCAGAGAAGCAATCTTCTCTGGAGGGAGAGATACCAACCATTGGGAGGTGTCCAGAATCATTCCCAGAAAAGGAATCTTCTGAGAGGGAATGGGAGAAGACTTGTCCAAATTGACTAGCCAACCCAGGCGAGAGAGGGTGTCGATAGTGATCTCGACACTCTCTGCGCAGGCCCGAAAAGTCGGTCCTTTGATGAGTAGGTCGTCCAGGTACGGGTGGACCACCACACCCCGAGAGTGTAAAATTGACATGGCGGCCGCCATGACTTTTGTGAACACTCTGGGGGCGGTTGCGAGTCCGAAGGGCAGGGCGGCAAATTGAAAATGATCCTCTCCGACTGCAAAACGCAGAAACTTTTGATGGCCTCTGAAAATCGGAATGTGTAGATACGCATCCTTGATGTCGATAGACGCCAGGAATTCTTTTCTTTCTAGAGATGCGACAACCGAACGGAGGGATTCCATTCTGAAATGGCGGACTCTGATGAATATGTTCAGTAATTTTAAGTCCAGAATAGGACGCAAGGAGCCGTCCTTTTTGGGAACCACAAAGAGGTTTGAGTAAAACCCTTTGAATCTTTCCTTGTGAGGAACTGGGACGATGACTCTGCTGGTATGAAGAATGTTCAGGGCCTGAATGAAGAAAAAGAATTGCGAGATCCTTGGACTTTGGGGACGAGACTGGAAGAAACGCCTTGGGGGGAGAAACAGGAACTCGATCTTGTAAACGAAGTGTACAAGATCTCGGACCCACTGGTCTTGAACGACCGACCCCCAGACCTCGTGAAACAAGAGTAGGTGGCCGCCTACCTTGTTTGGGTCCCCCTTCCCCAGCAAGGAGTCATTGGGAAGATAATTTGCGAGAGGAGGAGCTCTTATTTCCTGACTGAGAAAATCTGTTTCTCCAGGGCTGAGAGGACCTGGACGATGGTTGTGAGCCCGTCTCTGCGAGAAGAACGGGGTGCTCGGGACGAGGTTGAGGCAGAGGACCAATTAAAGGAGCTGCGAAATGGTCGGGAACGACTTTGATATTGAGACCGAAAGGGCCGATTGATTCTGCGCTGCGGAAGAAATTTACTTTTTCCACCTGTAGCGTCAGAAATAATCTGATCAAGACGATCTCCAAAGAGACGCCCTGAATGATAAGGCAGCGAAGTCAAAGTCCTCTTTGAAGCAGAGTCTGCCCGCCACTCTCGGAGCCACAGGGACCTCCGAATGGCGATAGCATTGGCGGCTGTGAGAGCAGCGCAATTAGCTGCATCTAGGGACGCATGGACCATGTAGTCGCCTGCCCGAGTAATCTGATAGGCCAGATTACGTGCTTCGGGGGGGAAGAGGGATATCACTAGTAATTTTAACTAGAACCTCAGCCCAGGCCACCATGGCCCTTGCCACCCAGGCCGCAAAGGAAGGAGAGAAAGATGCTCCAGCAGCCTCAAAAATCGATTTGGCGAGGTTGTCGATCTGTCTATCTGAGGGGTTCTTAATGGATGAACCATCTGAAACAGAGAGCAGGGTTTTTGAAGCTAAACGAGATACCGGTGGATCTACAACTGGAGATTCAGTCCACTCTTTTGCTACAGATGCTGAAAATGGGTATCGTGCTTTCAGAGACTTCAGTCCTGAAAAACGTCTATCTGGACGATCCCTATGTCCCTGAACAATGTCCGTAAATTCCGGGTGGTTACCAAACACCTTGTGAGGACGTTTGGCTTTTTTGAAAGAGATAGGATGATTCGGTTGAGACCCGGGTTCTTCATCTAACTTGAGGATTTTATTAATTGCCTCAATGAGAGAATCTAGGGACTCTAGAAACTCTGGCGAATTGGGGTCATCACCAGTATCCGACTCGTACTCAGAATCATGATCACTGATATCTCTGGGAAAGGAGGAGCGAGAGCCTGAGCTTGTCGATGCCGAACCATTAGATGGATTGGGAGACGCATTATGGCGGCGTTTTCTAGACGACCGCTTTGCTGACGCCATGGGTCGGCCCCTGTCTGATGAGGTCTCTCTGAAGGCTGATGGGCCCCTTTCTGGAAAAGAGACGCCCTGGCTAGAAGAGGAGCCACGGAAGGTATCCAAGGCCCTAGTCAGAGAATCCATGGACTGCGCCAGAAACGCAGGCCACCCTGAAGGACCCGGCTCATTGGGATCAGGAATAGGTAGGGGCTCCTGAACGGTAGTAGGGGGCTCCTGAGCGGAAGAAGCAGCGGGCTCTTGGGCACATGATGCACAGAATTGGGAACCATGCTTTGACGGCAGGGAAGCGTTGCATGAAACGCAGGTGGCATATACTACAGTGTAGTTTTTGTCAGCCTTTTTAGTGCTCTTTGATTGCGACATATTTCTGCACCTGAGAGCCTGCTGCAGGAGAAGGGTTAAGCGCTGTGCAAGCTTACCCAGGTCCTGTGTCCGAGCCACGAGAGGAGGATGAAGCGCTGAGGAATAGCCTGTTCGTTACCGCAGCGCTGTGATCCTGACAGGCAGGAAGATGGCGGCCGAGATTTGCAGTATTTGCGCTTCTCGTGGGTCCCGAGAAGCGGCAAAAAACATGGGAGGGAAGAGCAGGAGTACCATAGGGAGGAGTTACACACTCCCTACCAATGGCCGGGTCCAGAAACGCGCGATGTGGGCGGAGCGGTAATCCCGCCCTCCTCCTGAGGCCTAGCTTGGTCCGAAGCCGGGGCCTAAATTTGCGGCGCCGGCCTTGCGACGCAATAGGGATCGCAAGAGCAGCCGGCGCTAATGTTGCGACCTAAAGCGGATCACACTAGCGGTCTCTTCTGGGCCGCTGTCTTCGAGATGCCGTCCATGCGACCCAAAAGGGATCGCAAAAGCAGTTGCAACAGGGACAGTACGGAAATCCAGGCATCACATTCTGATATGTACTCACTGCGGAGCCTCCTGGCTCAGAGCACCACTGGCTGGCGCGTCCATACATCCTCAATCCACCATCCCTTTCAGAGGGAGGTGGAGAGGGTTCCATCCAATCATCCTAACACCAGCCACTTCCATTAGTGGTCGTGAGGGGTTAACTGTTCCCAAAAAATTCCAGATCGCGTCTTACAGCCGATAAACACATGGGGAGAGCGGCCCATTAAAGGGAGTCCGTCGACCGATGGTAGCGTTGCAGGAGGGGGTGCGTGGAGGCGACACTCCGCGTTCCCGCCTGTTGATGGTTGTGGGAGATCGGGACTTTTCCTACAAGACCCGTCGCCCTTCCAATGTAAAAATAGTGAAAAATAGTATTAAAATTAAAAATAAAAATAATCATGGGGTCTAAAACCAGACCCTAGTGCCTCCTACAGACACTAAGCAAGAACTGGTTCAGGATTGAGCCAACAGAGGGTGTATACTGCAGGAGGAGGAGTTAACTTTCTCTGTGTATTGCTTAGTGTCCTCCTAGTGGCAGCAGCATAACACCCATGGTCTTGTGTCCCCCAATGAGGCGATGGAGAAATATAACATTCACATGACATACAGAACATATAACATACACATGACATACAACATACAACATACACATGACATAAGGAACATATAACATGCACATGACATACAGAACATATAACATGCACATGACATACAGAACATATAACATATACATGACATACAGAACATATAACATGCACATGACATACAGAACATATAACATGCACATGACATACAGAACATATAACATGCACATGACATAAAGAACATATAACATACACATGACATACAACATATAACATACACATGACATACAGAACATATAACATACACATGACATACAGCAGGGGTCGACAAAGTTGTTCAGAATCTAGGAGCCAGCCAAAAATTTAGGAGCCAGAATTTTTTTTTCATTTCATCATCATCGCCTCCCCATCATTATCATTGACTCCTCATCATCATCATTGCCTCCCCATTATCATCAATGCCTCCCCATCATCATCAATGTCTCCCCATCATCATCAATGCCTCCCCATCATCATCAATGCCTCCCCATCATCATCAATGCTCCCATTATCATCATGCCTCCCCATCATCATCAATGCCTCCCCATTATCATCAATGCCTCCCCATTATCATCAATGCCTGCCCATCATCATCAATGCCTGCCCATCATCATCAATGCCTGCCCATCTTCATCAATGCTTCCCCATCATCATCAATGCCTCCCCATCATCATCATCGCCTCCCCATCATCATCATCGCCTCCCCATCATCATCAATTCCTCCCCATCATCATCAATGCCTCCCCATTATCATCAATGCCTGCCCATCATCATCAATGCCTCCCCATCATCATCAATGCCTCCCCATCATCATCAATGCCTCCCCATCATCATCAATGTCTCCCCATCATCATCAATGCCTCCCCATCATCATCAATGCCTCCCCATTATCATCAATGCCTCCCCATTATCATCAATGCCTCCCCATCATCATCAATGCCTCCCCATCATCATCAATGCCTCCCCATTATCATCAATGCCTCCCCATTATCATCAATGCCCTCCCCCACCACCATCACACATGCAGCACACAAGCACTCTCTCACATACACACACACACACACTGATGACACAGACACACACACATCTCACCTGTCCGGTGTCTGCGCTCTCTGCCACAGCCGGCCGCTGAATGATGACGTCATTCAGCGGCACTGCTGTGAGAGGAAGCGCCGGCGCCCCCTGGATCCCGGAGCTGCGGCAGCGGAGGCACGGGAGAGGTAAGTATTGTGCCAGCTGCTGCCGGGGCCCTGAGCAGGTGGGGGCGGCGCTGACACCGCTCTCCTCCGCTAACGGGCGCCGAGGTGCCCGACGGCGAGTGGGCCCCCCGCCTGCTCAGGGCCCCGACAAACCCGGGCGCCAGGCATGATTTTCTAGGCGCCACTGACGACCTGGCGCCCGGGTTTGTCGAACCCTGACATACAGAACATATAACATACACATGACATACAGAACATATAACATACAACATGACATCATACATGACATAAACATACCATGACATAACAACATTACACATGACATACAACATATAACATACACATGACATACAAAACATATAACATACACATGACATACAGAACATATAACATACACATGACATACAACATATAACATACACATGACATACAGAACATACACATGACATACAACATATAACATACACATAACATACAGAACATATAACATACACATGACATACAGAACATATAACATACACATGACATACAGAACATAAAATGACATACAACACATAACAGAGTATATACTCACCTATTCCCCGATACCATCCATCTGTGTACCGCTCTGCCTCTGGGAGAGAATGACGTCACTACAGTTCATTCTCTCACGGCAATGCTGGGTGAGAAAATTCCCACGCAGCATTGCCATAAAGTGAGACTATGAACTCAGGTAACCTCAGGGATGCACTGCAGGAGCCATTGTCTCCTGTCAGTGCATCACTGGGAGGCCCTACAGAGCAGTGGCATCACCTGATGTCACCGTTCTATAGGGGAGACCGTCGTGGGACATTCGTTATTAATTGGACTGCGTCGGACAGGGAGTATACGGTTGTTTTATTTTTTTACGTTTAATTACAGGAGATCGAGGGCGTCGCTTGGATCTGAGTAAGAGTAATGAAAACCGTGTTGTGTTTTATTTCATTAAAATAATTTATTCTTATGCGTGTGTTTTTTTTTTAACCCTTTATTAATATAAGATTAATAATGGATAGGCGTCTTATTGACGCCTCTCTATTATTAACCGGGCTTAATATTACCTTACAATAGCAAGGTGATATTAACCCCTTATTACCCCATATCCCACCGCTACAGGGGAGTGGGAAGAGAGGGGCTAAGTGCCGGAATTGGCGCATCGTACAGATGCGCCAATTCTGGGGCGGCTGGGTGCTGGTATTTTTAGCCAGGGGGGGCGCCAATATCCATGGCCCCTTCCTAGGCTATGAATATCAGCCCGCAGCGGTCTGCCTAGCCTTTCTGGCTATAAATTATAGGGGGACCCCACATCATTTTTTTTTGGGGGGGGGTCCAATGAAGGCCAGTGAAGGCTAGCTGCGGGCTGATATTCCTAGCCTGGGAAGATCCATGGGTATTAACCCCTTCCCAAGCTAGAAATATTGGCCCCGGCTGTCGGCTTTCCCCCTCTGGCGCAGAAAATTGCGCGGGAGCCCACGCCATTTTTTTCCCTATTTTCTTTATTTTTATTAACTATTGCATTACTTTGTGTGTGTGTACGCGTGTGTGTCTTTAACTATTTATGTACCATTCTATCTCTCTATCTACCTATATATCTTTCCGTCTATCTATATATCTATCTTTCTATGTATATTTCTAACTATCTATTATCCATCTATCTATGTATTTTCTATCTATCTAACTACTGGTATCTATTATCTATCTTTGGCCGGCGTCACACTTGCGAGTGTGATGCGAGTAAGTCGCACGACTTTCTCGCATCAACACCCGGCACGGCCGCCCGCTCTCGGACCCGAGTGTGCGGCTGCATAGAAATACATGCAGCCGCACACTCGGGTCCGAGAGCGGGCGGCCGTGCCGGGTGTTGATGCGAGAAAGTCGTGCGACTTACTCGCATCACACTCGCAAGTGTGACGCCGGCCTATCTCTATCTGTGTGTGTAATGGAGTGTGGGTTGGACAAATGTAAAAGAGGAGGTTGGACAAGAAATGACATCACAAATCTTTTTTTTTTTTGTTAAACAACATATCTTTATTTAGCTGTCAAAACCGCATACAAAACCGCGCCAAAAACCGCGCCTGCGGTTTCTGCCAAGAGGTGCGGTTTCGGCGTGGAAAAATACGCAGGCAAATCCGCAATGTGTGCACAGGCCCTTAATGTCCAAGGTATAAGCATGCAGAGCGACAAATAAGAACCTAACCTAAGATCTCTGTTACTTGTGAGCAATGCTCTGAACTCCTTCTCTTGTGGAGCAAATTTACCAAAAGCTGATTTCATGAACATTATTCTTAAAACAAAAGTAATGGCAGAAAATGTTCTAGAAGTAAAACAAACGTACCAGAAAACGTGGAAAAATAAAATGTACCAAAAAATGGTATTTTCTAAAATTGCCTCCATGGTTGCCCAGTTCATTAAATGACACTCAAAATAATCACTAGTAATATTTTCCGTTCATACATCTATTTATCACGTAAAACAAGAATACCCACAGGGATGACAGCAGATCCATTTTCAAAAGGAAACTCCATAGTTCCTGTATTAGACTGGAAATGTGGTATCTCCTCCTCAGTCTCAGAGGAGTATGTTATCTCTGCAATAATCTTCCCGTTCAGGGTAACACCAGCTAAATTGCTGTGTTCATCCTAATAAGATAAATGACAATTTCAAGTATATTAATGAGACATTTCAGAACAAAATAAAAATCTTTTTAAACAAATCGGAACGGAAATCATCATAACACTGTATTAATTCAGTGAAACTAACATTATGGCATCTGATTAATCATTCATTATGGGCAGCACGGTGGCTCAGTGGAGTCCTAGGTTCGAATCCCACCAAGGACAACATCTGCAAGGAGTTTGTATGTTCTCCCCGTGTTTGCGTGGGTTTCCTCCGGGTACTCCGGTTTCCTCCCACACTCCAAAAACATACAGATAGGGAATCTAGATTGTGAGCCCCTTCGGGACAGCGACGATAATGTGTGCAAACTGTAAAGCGCTGCGGAATATGATAGGCTATATAAAAATAAAGATTATTATTATTTTGATATCCTAATAAACCTAAAACTTCTCAAGATGGGGACTAAAACAGTACTGAAATAAAGAATGCATTAGCATCATCTGCTCAAAAGGATATTCAATATAATAGTATTCATTCACTTGTATGGGACTTCTGAAATGGAAGATTACCCTACAATTTGAGGAACTCTCATACAAATGGTAGGAAAGAGCAGTACAAGCAAATAATTCTTGAGATGGATGTGGTCCCAGTATCTATCAGAAACCGCCTGCAGATATGCCATAAATGTACGACATGGAAACACGGATTTTGGTAAGAACTTACCTGTAAAATCCTTTTCAGCGAAGAAGGAAGGGAGACACACTAGTCATTACTAGTGGGTAGGCGGAGCCCACATAGGATAGAAACACCTCAGATTAAAAAAGTGTTGACCGGCCCCTCCAGCTTATAGGGCTCCTCCTACTCCAGCTCTCCAGTCGTACCCAAGCTAAGGAAGAGCAAATATCACCAGCGTAGCAACATAACCCCTTCTGAAGGACTTCAGAGAAAAAACAAGAAGACAGGTTATGCATATAGCCGAAACAACCACACAGTCCAGGTACTACTCACTGAACCTGACCACTGCGATGAGCTGGCAATGCTGGAAAAGAGCCTTAGCGCGCCGACCTCAGCCCAGATAATCGCTATCAGAGAAGGGTCACGCCGCATCTGAAAACACAACAACACACTTCTGCCATGGGAGGGATGTGTGTCTCCCTTCCTTCTTCGCTGAAAAGGATTTTACAGGTAAGTTCTTACCAAAATCCGTGTTTCAGCAGCAGATGAAGGAAGGGAGACACACTAGTCATTACTAGTGGGACGTCCCAAAGCAGTCCAAAAATAAGGGTGGGCAAAAAAACCAAAAGAGGCAGATACCCAACAACCTAAATAAACGCACAACTAGCGCTAACTACAAGTTCACAAGAACTTTAAACTACAGCCGCCTGCAGGACCCTACGTCCTAAGGCCGCATCAGCGGAAGCACTGACGTCCACCTTATAAAATTTTGTAAATGTGTGGACGGAGCGCCAGGTCGCCGCCCGGCAGAGCTGAGCTGCCGAGGTTCCTTGATGAAAAGCCCACGATGAACCCACAGCCCTTGTGGAGTGAGCTCGAATCTTAATCGGGCAAGGTTCGCCCTTAAGTCGGTAAGCCTCTAAAATGGCCGACCGAATCCAACGAGCTATAGAATCCTTGGAAGCTCGTTGCCCACGTCAACGACCTGCTGGAATCATAAACAGAGAATCCGACTTCCGAAAACTTTGATAAATAGAACTTCAAAGCCCGCACCAAATCCAATGTGTGCAAGGCCCGTTCCTTCGCATTCCTTGGCTCCGGACAAAGCGAGGGCAACACAATATCCTGGTTAACATGAAACTGTGACACCACTTTAGGTAGAAAGTCGCCCCGTGTGCGAAGCACTACGCGATCTGGGTGAAACTCCAGAAAAGGAGGCGAGCAAGAAAAAGCCGCCAACTCAGAAACCCTTCTCAAAGAAGTGACCGCCACTAGGAAGGCAACCTTCCAAGAGAGAAAGGAAAGATTAACAGAGTCCATAGGCTCAAAAGGCCCATGTTGAAGAGCCTCCAAGACAAGATTGAGCCGCCAAGGAGACACAAGCGCCTTCCGCGGCGGAAATTGACGGGTTACCCCGCGAAAAAAGGAACGTACGTCCCTACGCGAGGCGATAGCCTTCCGAAACAGCAAGGACAGAGCAGAAACTTGTCCTTTCAGAGTGCTAACTGCCAAACCCTTGTCCAGCCCGTACTGCAAAAAGGCCAACAAATTGGGAATGGAAAAAATCCTCGGGTTCCTTGAAGAACCCGAACACCACGAAAAGAAGGCTTCCCAAGTCTTGTGATAAATCCTAGTAGTAGCCGGACCTCTGGCAGCTCGCAGAGTGGCAATGACTTCGGCTGAAAAAACCTTGACGGGTCAAGATTTCGGTCTCAAGAGCCACGCCGTCAAACGCAGAGACTTCAGGTCCGGGTGACGAACGAGCCCTTGGGTTAACAGGTCCGGGCGAAGAGGGAGTGGAAGTGGAGGCGCTGCCAAAAGCGACACCAGTGTCGAGAACCACGTCCTCCTTGGCCAATCTGGGGCTATCAATATAGCCAGGACTCTCCCCAGTCTGATCCGACGCAACACCAGAGGAAGTAAGGATATCGGCGGGAACACATAGATTAGCTCGAATTGGTCCCAAGGAGCTACCAGAGCATCCACCGCCACAGCCTTCGGGTCCTTGTACCTGGACATGAACGTCGGTAACTTGGCATTGAACCTGGATGCCATCAAATCCACTTGGGGAGTTCCCCAACGGGAGCACAGCAGTGCAAAAATTTTCGGATGAAGACTCCATTCTCCGGAATCCATCTTTTCGCGACTGAGGAAGTCCGCTGTGATATTCTGAACTCCTGGAATGTGAATCGCAGAGATGGCTGGCACTCTGGCCTCGGCCCATACCAGAATTCGAGACACTTCCATCATGAGCCTGAAGCTCCTCGTCCCACCTTGATGATTGATATACGCGACCGCCGTCGCGTTGTCTGTCTGCACTCGGACTGGTAGACCGCTTAAAGGGACCGTCCAATGTTGGAGGCAAAGGAAAATTGCCCTCAATTCCAGGATGTTGATCGGCAGGACAGACTCTTCCAACGACCATACTCCCTGAATCCAGAGATCGTTCCAGACACCCCCCAGCCCGTCAGGCTGGCATCGGTGGTTACGATCGACCACCTCGGAGGGAGGAAGGACTTCCCCAGGGTAACACTTCCGGACGTAACCACCATCCTAGAGACTCTCGCACCCTGTGGGAGATGATGACACTGCAATCCAGTGAAAACTACGATCGATCCCAACGGTTCAAAATGAGCATTTGGAGAGCCCTGGAATGAAATTGGGCAAACGGAATTGCCTCCATCGACGCCACCATCAAGCCCAGAAGGCGCATACACCTTCGAAGGGACATTGCTGTCGAAGACTTCATTACATGTCAAAGAAGACTCGCTTGCTTGTCTGGAGGCAGAGACACCACTGCTCGTACCGTGTCGAATGCATTCCCAAAAACAGGATTGACTGTGACGGTTCCAGAGACGACTTCTCCCAATTGACCAGCCACCCGAAGACCTCCAGGAGCTGAAGGGATAGATTGCGAGCCATCACCGCCTCCTCCTTTGAGGACGCCACAATCAAAAGGTCGTCCAGATAGGGAAGAATCGTAACCCCCTGTCTTCGCAGGATCGCCATGAGAGGTGCCAGAATTGTCGTAAAAAACTGGGTGCTGAGGCCAACCCGAATGGCAGGGCCACAAACTGGTAATGGTCCTGGCCTATGGCAAAACGAAGGAAGCGTTGGTGGGCCCTTCCGACGGTAACATGCAAAAAAGCGTCCCGAATGTCGATTCGTTATGCGACAGGGCCGCCACAACGGAGCGAAGTGACTCCATGCGGAATTTCCGGGTACGGACATGCCAAATCAATTTTTTGAGATCCAGAATGGGGCGAAATTTGTCCTTTTTGGGGACCACAAAGAGGTTGGAATAAAACCCTCTTCCCCGGCCCTCAGCGGAAACGGTACTACCACACCCTTCTGCAGAAGGGAATCGACCTCCCGCAGTAGAGCGGCAAATAGCTCGGGCTCTGACGGAATGCGAGAGTGGCAAAAACTGTCTGGGAGTCGAGAAAGAAACTCTGCGAAGTAGCCTGCCGACACAACCCGCGTCACCCAGGCGTCCGACACGCGGGAAGCCCAAGTCGGTTTGAATTGGAGCAGGTGACCTCCCACTCGAGAGCCCTCGAGTGAGACCCTGGCGTCAGTCCGCCTTAGCGGGCTTTTTGTCAGCTTCCCACTTGTCTTGGCGGAAGCTCTGTTTCCAGGGAGTGTGGAATTTCTGAGCGTTCTTTTTTCCCCGAAAAAAGAGGGACGACCCGATCCCCAAGAGGGCTGACCGAACCGTCCCCTGGACCGAAAGGACGCCGACTACTACCGGCACTATGCCTGCCAGACGCAGAAGTCAAAGCTCTTCGCTGTGGTAAAGCCGTTTCTTTTGCCTTTGCCTTGGCAATCAGCTCCGTGAGGTCAGATCCAAATAGCTGACCACCCTTGTAAGCTAAGGATAGCAAACCTTGCTTGGAAACGCGCTCTCCGGTCCATTGTCTAAGCCACAGTGCTCTCCTGACTGTGATTGCCTGGGATTGCGCCCTGGACATGCCACGCCGTCCGTAGACGGTCTAACCAGCTTAGAGAAGCTTTACAAGCACAGATGCTCTGAATCCATGACCCACGGCCTCGTAGATGGATTTCGCCGCCATCTCTGTTTTTCTGTCCAGCGGATTCTGCAAACTCGCCTTCCCTTTTAACAGGAAGTAATGAGGACTTGCTAAGCTGGGATAAAGGGACATCCACTTCAGGAGAAGGAATCCAATTATCAATCAATTCCGTCGTACACGGATACAGCTGGAAACACTTATCTGGAACAGGCGTCGTCGAGGTCTGCGTGTCAGATACGCGAGACTGATCCTGTAGCGGATCTGGGAGACGGTCCGCACCTCCTGGACCCTGATCTGACATGTCCTCACACAGTATATGGCAGGTTAAACCTGTCAGTAACTAGTACAGTGTGGTTTCTTAAAGAAGAAACGAACGCTGAAGGGTTAAAGCTCTTAAAGAGAGAGCTACCCCAGCTGTCCCCCAATAAAGGGTTAACCGCCAAAGAAGGGGTTAATGTTGCAGACTCCCCACAACCCTTGTTTAATGAAAAGGGTGTGTGAGCCCCAGGTGCCTCTTATGAGGTAACAGCTGCAGGACAGTGCTCTCAAAGGTATGCTCCTTTTGCCTTTGTACACTAAACAAGAACGCTAAAATATTGCGCTGATTTGTACATCGCAATGACCACCAAAGTCGCTAAGGGGATCGCTAACCACTTATGCGTCGTCAATGAGATCGCCCACTGTGGCAGCTACTAGCGACATTAAAACGATCACAAAAAACGATCGCATTAGTATGCGTCGTTATAATGATCGTTAGCGGTAGCGTTCAGTGTCCTGCGCTGTGGGGGTGAGGGGGTTAAGCTTCTGCCCTGACAGGCAGAAGCGACTCACCCAGCTGGCCGCGGTGTAGCGTCTTCGATTGTCGGGAGGAGAGGAGAGTGAGGAAGGAAGCCTTCCGCTTCCAGTAATGGCCGCCGCGCTGTGCTTCTGAGAGAGAAGCCGGAAGAAGACAGTAGTAAAGCGCGCGCTCAGAGCGCCGCAAAAATTCAAAAAAAGGGCGCGCGACTCCTCCGCTCTCCATGTCCTGCAGGCATCCACCTGCGGACAAAAGACACTAGTCACCAACATGTCACATGTAACAGCGGCTGCCGCAGCAGTCGCTGAAGCACTCAAACACATTAAAGTGTGGAGTACTCACCCCGCTGAGCACCACAGGGACCCCTCAGAGATTTGTGGCGCTGTGTCCGTAGCTTCCCCCAGTGCGGGGAACGCAGTGACCCCAGAAGCGCGGTTTGCGTCCCCACCAGGGAAGCAATCCTCATCCCCCAGGGCCGGCAGGGTTCTGCAGGGACCACCTTACAGGGTAATACAGATCCGCCAAGGGAGAGGTGGGGGTCCAGCAGCGCTGAGACCCCTGAGACCTCTAGACCACTGGCGGTCCAAGTCTCTGTCCGACTAAAATAAAAATTTTTTCTGAGGAAGCTGACTTCCAGCAGCGACTATCCTCTGTGACCTCAAATTTTAGACTGAGAGCTGGGTAGGAGGAGCATATAAGCTGGAGGGGCGTAAACACTTTTTAATCTAGGTTTTGTATCCTATGTGGCTGCGCCTACCACTAGTAATGACTAGTGTGTCTCCCTTCCTTAATCTGCTGTGAATAGCCCTTTATGGTATCTTGTAATCACTTAATGAAGAGCATCATTTTAATAACGTGCTTTGTAAGTGGTGAAACAGGTGTGGTGTTTTGTTGCCCTGAACGGTCAGCATTATGTTGTAGTAGCAGTGTTACACACAGGTAGTTAATAAAACCTCTTAGTCTCAGATTCATCTTTCACTGTGCTGCAACGACAGGCATCTAATGTTGCATCGCTGCATTATTTTATAAAAAACCATCCATGAATGATCTTGTAAAGTAATGACAAATCACTTCAAGCTTAAAAAACATAGGGGATGAATGCATTTAACCATGTTAACTAGTACACAAATAGGAAGTAACATTTTGTGTCTGTCTGGATTGTCTCCATTATCATGTGCACATTTTTCCTTTAAAACCATATAATTACCAAGATATTTTATATCTTGGCACTGTAAACAATTAGAGCCCTTACAGCTATTAGGCTAAGCTAATACTATGACACTAAATTTGTAGACATTTTGCACATTGGATGCAATGATTCCTATGGTGTCGCATTGCGCCCTGTGACATACAGTTACACCAAGAGTTGCATAGGTTCCAAATGTGTTCTATTTTCAGTCAGTGGACTTAAATTCAAGCTGCACACGACAAGTGATTTGTCTGCAACTTGGCTATTTATTTTACTAAATCTAAAGCCCCGTCTCACAAAGCGATCTCGCTAGCGATATACCAGCGATATCGCTGTGTGTGACATCAGCGACGATCAGTCCCCCTGCTGGGTATAGCTGATCGTCGTGAATGTCCTGGCATTTTTTTGATCGCTGGTCTCCGCTGGCAGGCACGCATCGCTGCGTGACAGGCGGGAGACCAGCGATCCGTGGTACCAAGGTACACAGCGGGTTCCAGGCGCGGGGCTGTGCCTGGAAACCCGCTGTGTACCTTGGACACCAGCGCCCTGATGCAGGGAGCTGGTAACCAAGGTACACACCCGGTTTCCAGGCACCGCGCAGCGCCTGGAACATAAGATAAGATAAGATAAGAAAGATAAAAAAGAGGTTTTATTAATCACCGGGGGCGGTCCAATGCTGTAGATAAGCCCGAAAGCAGTGGCCGCATCTTAAGCGGCAAAACGAGGTGACAGCAATCCGCAATCAAGGTGCAAAATGTCACAGTTTACCCAATTTAGCCTTATTTTTTTTATAAGATTTGCTGAATCATAAATTATTATTTGTTTGAAAAATAACACCAACAACACACTTTACCACAGCTAAGCCGAAGATCTTGACTAAAGTACGGTTCTTCAGCTTTACATTGGACACTGTTGGGTGGCAGGGTTTGGAGTGGAACTAATTTCACAGCTTGTTGGCGACCACGTCATTAAAAGCTAAAAATAAATAATGATGTGAATTAGATCCATGCTAGACTGAGCAAGATGCATGAACTTAAAGGTTACAAACCTGTTCACATAAAGCACAGTAGCCTTCTCAGCCATATACATAAACTGGATGCAGTACTTTCACACGTTAGGTATCATTTTATCCTATACAAATAAAGTACAACTTTAAGGCTACGCATACCTTTGAATTATCTCAAAGTAAACAAAATTGTTATAAGTTTTTGTAGCTCAGGACAAAGTGCCTGCCCGTGGTGGATGCCACATCAATGGTCATCTTGATCCACAAGGCAACAGTACCCTTGGATATGCCAAACCATTGCAATACCTTACAAGTGCAGAATGGAAAATACCAGTAGAGAAACGATAGTTGAGACAATAAAGCTGGCCATTTTCCTCTTAGCGATCACACGTTTAGTATTTGTAAACCAAAACCAGGAAGGGTGAAAATGCAGAAGTAGGGACATTTTTCTATATACTTTTCCCTGATTGATCTGCTCCTGGTTTTGCTTACAACTACTGAGGTAAATACTGACCATGTACTGAACGTGTGAACATGTCCTTAAAGAGGCCAGTCAGCAGTATTTTGCCATGTAAACTACAGAAGTCCACATTTGCGCTCTAATACTGATTAAAATTATATATGTAAGAAGAATCTATTTTGTGGTTCTTGTGTAATTAGTGTTTATAGTTTTGCAGCAATCTGTCTGCATGTCTCCGTGCATCGGGGTGGGATATGGGCAGTCTTTTTCTTGTTGTGCTGGTGCCTCTGTCTGCCTAAAGCATGAATGACAGGTCACTGATCGGTCAAGCTTTTGCATCCCATATTTAGATAGCTATAATTTTTCCATATTTCCGCCGACAGTCATGTGACAGCTTGTTTTTTGGGGAGAGTTGACGTTTATTGTACCATGTACGGCACATTACATTTTGATCGCTTCTATTCTGATTTTGGTAGGCAGAACTAACAAAGACAGTAATTCAGGATTTTTTTTCTTTTGGGGGGGGGGTGGGGGGTGGAGTAGGTTATGCTGTTCTGCGTGTGGTGAAATTGACAAGGCTGCTTTATTCTTTGGGTCAGTAAGATTACAGTGATACCACATTTAATTTATTTTTATGTTTTGGAGCTTTTACACAATAAAAACTTTTATAGCAAAAAAATGTTTGCATCGCTTTATTCTGAGAGTTACAACTTTTTTATTTTTTCGCTGACGAAGCTGTATTGGGGCTTGTGTTTTGCGGAGATGATTACTTTTTCAGAGATACATTTTTTATTCATATTTGTCTTTTTGATTACTATACTTTTTGTTCAGCAGTATGATGATAAAGCATTGTTTTTTATTTATTTTTTTAATGGTGTTCACTAAAGAGGGTAATTAGTGGGACAGTTTTATAGGTTGAGTCGCTCTGGACACAGCAATATGAAATATGTGTACTTTATTTTTGTTTTTACACAAATATATGTATTTATTGGAATAATATTTTCTCTTATTTTGTTCTTTATTTTGTGATTTTTTTTTTTAATATTTTGACAATTTTTAATAACTTATCGTTGCACTTTTTACATTGTCCCAGGATGGGACATCAACTTTCCACTGACAATGCTTCGGCATTGTGGGGCATTAGATCGGCGTCTCACACAGGGAGGTGGTGTGTCAGCTCCTGCTCTGAACAGGAGTTAAAGGCCACCGTCCCTGGGTGACCTCACAGCCATCTTTCGGCCTGAGGTCGCCATAGAGACCAATGGCAAAACGCGATCACAATCGCGTTGTGTGATGGGAGCAGAGAGTGAGCTTCCTCTATCTGGGATGCCTCTTGATGTTGCTGTCACAATTGACAGCGGCATCAAAGGGGTTAAATGCACGCGATCTGTGCTAGTGGGCGTTGCTGCAGGGTGTCAGCTCTCATATACAGTCATGGCCAAAAGTTTTGAGAATGACACAAATATAAATTTTTACAAAGTCTAGTGCTTTACTTTTTCTAATGGCAATTTGCATATACTCCAGAATGTTATAAAGAGTGATCAGCTTAACAGCAATTACTTGCAAAGTCAATATTTGGCTAGAAAATGAACTTTATCCCCCAAAACACATTTCAAAATCATTGCAGCCCTGCCTTAAAAGGACCAGCTAACCTCTTTTCAGTGATTGCTCCATTAACACAGGTGTGGGTGTTGATGAGGACATGGCTGGAGATCAATCTGTCATGATTAAGTAAGAATGAGACAACTGGACACTTTAAAAGGAGGCTGGTGCTTGGCATCATTGTTTCTCTTCTGTTAACCATGGTTATCTCTAAAGAAACACGTGCAGTCATCATTGCAATGCACAAAAATGGCCTAACAGGGAAGAGTATCGCAGCTAGAAAGATTGCACATCAGTCAACAATCTATCGCATCATCAAGAACTTCAAGGAGAGAGGTTCCATTGTTGCCAAAAAGGCTCCAGGTCGCCCAAGAAAGACCAGCAAGCGCCAGGACCGTCTCTTAAAAGTGTTTCAGCTGCGGGATCAGGCTACCAGCAGTGCAGAGCTTGCTCAGGAATGGCAACAGGCAGGTGTGAGTGCAACCAAGACAGAACCCAGTATATTTAAACGCAGTTTCAGCTGCAAAGTAATCTGATGGATTATGATTTCAAGCAGATAAAAGCATATTATCCATACCTGAAATAGAAGCAGTCATCTTTATCACCATCCCTTGGTTTATTGCAGTTAAACACTGTTGCCTATAAAATAATATTCCTGCATAATTAAAAGGGTCGGCTAGAAAATAGTTGTCCAGTCATATACAATAAGTGAAATAAGTATAGAACACGTCACCAATTATCTAAGTAATTCTATTTCTAAAGGTCCTATTGACATGAAATTATCACTAGATGTCTGTAACAACCTATCCAATCCACACAGGCAAAGAAATCAAACCACAGATATTCAAACATTACATGTAATAATGAGAAACGACACAGGGAAAAAGTATTGAACACATGAAGAAAGATATGCAAAAAGCCATGGTAAGTCATGACACCAGCTGTCACACAGCCACGACACTTGCAGCTGCGGTGCCGAACAGCTGATTATCGGGAGTGCTCCAGGTATCCGGGTTCCCGATGCAGCTTCTTCGGTATAACCTGTAGTTTGCAGAATAAGGAGGGAGCCGACGATGTTTGCTCATCTCTAGTTATTAGTGGATGATTTAATCCTGTTTACTTGCACTAATTCTGAACACCACCTTGCAAACTGAGTCTTCAGAGTCTATGGGGTGTCTTGAAGGCACGAGAGCAATACTCACACCCCTCCTTGCCAACTCACAGACTAAGGGCTCATATTAATTTGTGAGAAAAACGGACGAGTGCAATCCGATAACAAATCAGATTGCACTCGGACCAATGTTATTCAATGGGTTACATTAGCGATTTTTTTCTTAGCTGAAATCTGACTGAGAAAAAATGGCAGCATGCTTAGTATCTTGGACGAGACTCGGCAACACAAATCAATGAATACAAAAAAAACAAACAAACAAACAAAAAAAATCGCACAGCACTCGCACCACGCGAGTGCTGTACGATTTTTACACACTGATGTCCTTTGAAAACCCGGTAATTCATGTACGGTGTACAGTAAAATCACATTGACAGGTTAGAAAAGAATGGATAAATACATACATACATACATACATATACACACATACAGTACAGACCAAAAGTTTGGACACACCTTCTCATTTAAAGATTTTTCTGTAATTTCATGACTATGAAAATTGTAAATTCACACTGAAGGCATCAAAACTATAAATTAACACTGTGGAATTATATACTTAACAAAAAAGTGTGAAACAACTGAAAATATGTCTTATATTCTAGGTTCCTCAAAGTAGCCACCTTTTGCCTTGATGACTGCTTTGCACACTCTTGGCATTCTCTTGATGAGCTTCAAGAGGTAGTCACCAGAAATGGTCTTCCAACAGTCTTGAAGGAGTTCCCAGAGATGCTTCGAACTTGTTGGCCCTTTTGCTTTCACTCTGCGGTCCAGCTCACCCCAAACCATCTCGATTGGGTTCAGGTCTGGTGACTGTGTAGGCCAGGTCATCTGGCGTAGCACCCCATTACTCTCCTTCTTGGTCAAATAGCCCTTACACAGCCTGGAGGTGTGTTTGGGGGTCATTGTCCTGTTGAAAAATAAATGATGGTCCAACTAAACGCAAACAGGATGGAACAGCATGCCGCTGCAAGATGCTGTGGTAGCCATGCTGGTTCAGTATGCCTTCAATTTTGAATAAATCCTCAACAGTGTCACCAGCAAAGCACCCCACACCATTACACCTCCTCCTCCATGCTTCACGGTGGGAACCAGGCATGTAGAGTCCATCCGTTCACCTTTTCTGCGTCGCACAAAGACACAGTGGTTGGAACCAAAGATCTCAAATTTGGACTCATCAGACCAAAGCACAGATTTCCACTGGTTTAATGTCCATTCCTTGTGTTCTTTAGCCCAAACAAGTCTCTTCTGCTTGTTGCCTTTACTTAGCAGTGGTTTCCTAGCAGCTATTTTACCATGAAGGCCTGCTGCACAAAGTCTCCTCTTAACAGTTGTTGTAGAGATGTGTCTGCTGCTAGAACACTGTGTGGCATTGACCTGGTCGCTAATCTGAGCTGCTGTAAACCTGCGATTTCTGAGGCTGGTGACTAGGTTAAACTTATCCTCAGAAGCAGAGGTGACTCTTGGTCTTCCTTTCCTGGGGCGGTCCTCATGTGAGCCAGTTTCTTTGTAGCGCTTGATGGTTTTTGCAACTGCACTTGGTGACAAAGTTTTTCCAATTTTTCAGACTGACTGACCTTCATTTCTTAAAGTAATGATGGCCACTCCTTTTTCTTTACTTAGCTGCTTTTTTCTTGCCATAATACAAATTCTAACAGTCTATTCAGTAGGACTATCAGCTGTGTATCCACCAGACATCTGCACAACACAACTGATGGTCCCAACCCCATTTATAAGGCCAGAAATCCCACTTATTAAACCTGACAGGGCACACCGGTGAAGTGAAAACCATTTCCGGTGACTACCTCTTGAAGCTCATCAAGAGAATGCAAAGAGTGTGCAAAGCAGTCATCAAAGCAAAAGGTGGCTACTTTGAAGAACCTAGAATATAAGACATAATTTCAGTTGTTACACACTTTTTTGTTACGTATATAATTCCACATGTGTTAATTCATAGTTTTGATGCACAGCTAAATTGTGTGTTCTCCTATATGCGAATTGCGGGCAAACTGAGCTGATATCCTGCAGATCCTTATCTGTTTTTAATACATGCAAGTTTTTCCTCACGGCTGCATAATAATATAATAATAATAATCTTTATTTATATAGCACCATCATATTCCGCAGCGCTTTACAGTTTAACAGTTTCAAAACACAAGTCATAAGTAACAACGTTAACAATACAATAATTAAAGCAAAATAAGACGACCCAGCTCGTGAGAGCTTACAATTTACAATGAGGTGGGGAAATACAAAGTACAGGTGTGTGTATATACAATGGTGCATTTACAATGATGGTCCAGCCATCTTGAGGGAGTGAGGGATGGATGGAGATAGTGAATGGGCTACACACACACACACACTTACACATAGAATGTTCTTTGATTAGTGAATGTGATAGGCCGCTCTGAACAAATGTGTTTTGAGGGAGCGCCTGAAACCATGCAAATTGTGGATAGTCCTAATTTCTTGGGTAGAGCATTCCAGAGGATTGGCGCAGCGCGGGAGAAGTCTTGGAGTTGGGAGTGGGAGGTACGGATTAGTGCAGAGGTTAGTCGAAAGTCGTTTGCAGAGCGCAGCAGTCGGTTAGGCCGATAGATAGAAATGAGGGAGGAGATGTAGGGGGGTGCTGCACTGTGGAGAGCTTTGTGGGTGAGAACAAGTACTTTGAATTGGATCCTATAATGAATGGGCAGCCAGTGTAAGGACTGGCGAAGAGCGGACGCGTCCGAGTACCGATTAGCCAGATGGATGACCCTGGCTGCTGCATTAAGGATGGACAGGAGAGGGGATAGTCGAGTAATGGGGAGGCCAAGTAATAGAGCGTTGAAGTAGTCCAGGCGGGAGGGATCAATGCTACAGTGAGGGTTTTTGTTGCTTCCATGGTGAGAAAAGGGCGATTCTAGAGATGTTCTTTAGGTGTAGGCGGCAAGAGATTGTATATGGGAGGTGAAGGAGAGATTGGTGTCAAACATAACACCCAGACAGCGAGCCTGCTGCCGGGTGTTATTATGGTGCCGCCCACGGAGAGGGAAAGGTCATATTTAGGGAGGTTAGTAGACGGCGGGAGCAGAAGAAGTTCAGTTTTGGAGAGGTTGAGTTTCAGATAGAGAGCGGACATGATGTTGGAGACTGCGGACAGACAGTCACTGGCGTTCTGTAGTACAGCGGGGGTAAGGTCGGGGGATGACGTGTATAGTTGTGTGTCATCAGCATAAAGATGGTACTGAAAGCCAAATCTGCTGATGGTCTGTCCAATTGGGGCCGTGTAGAGAGAGAAGAGAAGGGGGCCAAGGACTGAGCCCTGGGGTACACCGACAGTGAGAGGAAGAGGAGATGACGTGGAGCCAGAGAACAAAACACTGAAGGAGCGGTCAGAAAGATAGGAGGAGAACCAGGAGAGAACAGTGTCCTTAATACCTAGTGACTGGAGCCTAGACAGTAGGAGACGGTGGTCAACTGTGTCGAAAGCTGCAGAAAGGTCGAGAAAAATGAGCAGAAAGTGGTCACTGTTACGTTTTGCTGTCAGAAGGTCATTGGTCACTTTGATGAGTGCAGTTTCAGTCGAATGTAGGGGTCGGAAGCCGGACTGTGAAGGGTCTAGGAGGGAGTGAGTGTAGAGGTAATGGGTAACGGCTGCATGTATAATTCTGTCCACTGGGCTGTGTTTAAAGCTGAAAATAAACCTTGCTACAATGTCATCTTATCTGGATGTTTGTGATGCCTATTAGCCTTTTTCAAAAGATCCGACTGCAACAATTTTTTTACCCGTTCATGAACCTCATTCAGGAGGTAGAGGGGATACCCCTTTTAAGAAAACGCTTTTTCAATTCCTCCACTTGTTCATTTAAAATTATTTCATTATTATTGGCCTTACGAAGTCTAATCATTTGACTGTAAGGGAGGCTTCTTTTTGTATGCGGAGGGTGAGCACTATTATAGTGCAACATTGAACTTGTCGCACTATCTGCAGGATATCAGCTCTGTTTGCCCGCAATTCGCATATAGGCGAACACACATTTTAGCTGATTTAATAATACACAATCGTCTACTACCCGTCCACAATAATTGGCTTAATAAAAATAAATACATCTAAGGGCAACTTCAAATGCGGTAATTGTAATTTTTGCTATGTTCATATTACAAATAATCCTTTAAAAATCGGATCTATCTATCATCGGGTACATGATTTCGTGACCTGTAAAAGTAAATATGTGGTCTATGTCCTTTCTGTCCCTGTACATTTTATTATTTAGGTAAAACTATCAGACCATTAGTAACTAGATTCCGTGAGCATTATCACTCTATAACAGGGAAAGGATGTCTGAGACTCATACAACACATGAAAGACATAACTCCAATCCTGACTTGTTACATTTTGCAAGCTTAGAAATAGTTACCGTATATACTCGAATATAAGCTGACCCGAGTATAATCCGACCCCCCTAATTTTGCCACAAAAAACTGGGAAAACTTATCGACTCGAGTATAAGCCTAGGGTGGAAAATTTAAATTATGCCCCATATGCTGCCCCATGTATTATGCCCCACAAGATGCTCCATGTATTGTGCCCCATATGCTGCCCCATGTATTATGCCCCACAAGATGCTCCATAGATTGTGCCCCATATGCTGCCCATGTATTGTGCCCCATAGATGCTCCATAGATTGTGCCCCCATAGATGCTCCATAGATTGTGTCCCCATAGATGCTCTATTGATTGTGCCCCATAGATGCTCCTTAGATTATGCCCCCATAGATTATGCCCCCATAGATGCTCCACAGATTATGCCCCCATAGATGCCCCATGTATTGTGCCCCCATAGAGGCTCCATAGATTATGCCCCCATAGATGCTCCTTAGATTATGCCCCCATAGAAGCTCCTTAGATTATGCCCCCATAGATGCCCCATGTATTATGCCCCCATAGATGCTCCAAAGTTTATGCCCCATAGATGCCCCATGTATTATGCCCCCATAGATGCTGCATTGAATAGGCCCCTTATGCTGCCGCAGCTGCTGCATCAAAAAAAAAAAAAAAAAAGACATACTCACCTCTCGTCGCTGGGGGTCAGGTGCCGGTGTCACTGCTCGCTCAGGGCCCCGACACCTGCGATATTTACCTGTCACCCGGTCCACCGCTGAGCGCCGTTGTCTTCCGGGTCCTTCAGCAGTGAATGATCAGGCAGAGGGCGCGGCGCGCACTAACCACGTCATCGCGCCCTTTGCCTGAACATCGCAGCAGGAGGGCCCGAGGACACAGCGGCGAGCAGCCGTGGAACGGGACAGGTAAATATCACTTATACTCACCCTTCCGCCGGCACGTCTCTGCCCTGCTCTTCTCCCGCGGTCTCCGGCGCCAGTGTTCAGCTGTCAGGTGGTACCGCTCATTAAAGTCATGAATATGTGCATATTCATGACTTTAATGAGCGGTACCACCTGACAGCTGAACACTGGCGCCGGAGACCGTGGGAGAAGAGCAGGGGCTGCAGAGACCGCGCCGGCGGAGGGGTGAGTATATAGAACAGCTGCGCTCTGCCTCACCCCTGTATATGACTTGAGTATATGCCGAGAGGGGGACTTTCAGCCCTAAAAAATGGGCTGAAAATCTTGGCTTATACTCGAGTATATACGGTAAATAACCCCCGCAAGGAGGGAATCATAATAAAATTTTAATTAATGAGACAAGAAGCCAAATGGATTATTAAAACGAATGCACAGGGTCCTATTGGGCTCAATGACAGGTTGGATATGTCAGATTTCTTATAAGGGGATTTTTTTTTAAGAGCGCATTTTCGAAAAAAAATTTTCTAAACAATTTTTTTTGGCTTGTTTTTTTCTTTTTTCTGTCTGCTTATTAAGAATTTGATATATAGACAAGATTTATATTTCTCTTGTTATATTTATAAGCGACAGAGGTACTATTCAGCAAAAATGAGCAATCTTATGGTCTTGATATTAATGATTTTTGTAACAATGTTTCACATACACCTGTTTTAAACCTGATTGTTAAAACCCTTATAAAAGGATATGACATCATTTGATTGTACACTTGGACCAGTGGAAGCAGGCCAGAGTTTTCAAGTAACACGGGAAAGAAAAAGGATCTCTCTGCTGCTGAAAAGCATCAAATAGTGCAATGCCTTGGTCAAGGGATGAAAACATTAGATATTTCCCGAAAACGTAAGCATGATCATCGTACTGTTAAGAGATTTGTAGCTGATTCTGAGCACAGACGTGTTCGTGCTGATAAAGGCAGAATGAGGAAGGTTTCTGCCAGGCAAGTTCATTGGATTAAGAGAGCAGCTGCTAAAAAGCCATTACAAACCAGCAAACAGATATTTGAAGCTGCTAGTGCCTCTGGAGTCCCTCGAACCTCAAGGTGTAGGATCCTTCAAAGGCTTTCTGTGGTGCATAAACCTACTATACGGCCACCCATAAACAGTGCTCACAAGCAGAAACGCTTGCAGTGAGCCCAGACATACATAAAGACTAATTTTCAAACAGTCTTGTTTACTGATGAGTGTCGATCAACCCTGGATGGTCCAGATGGATGGAGTTGTGGATGGTTGGTGGATGGCCACCATGTCCCAACAAGGCTGCGACGTCAGCAATGAGGTGGAGGAGTCATGTTTTGGGCCGGAATCACAGGGAAACAGATGGTAGGGCCCTTTAAGGTTCCTGAAGGTGTGAAAATGACCTCTGCAAAGTATATAGATTTTCTGACTGACAACTTTCTTCTGTGGTATAAAAAGCAGAAACGTGCCTTCAGAAGCAAAATCATCTTCATGCATGACAATGCACCATCTCATGCTGCAAAGAATACCTCTGAGTCATTGGCTGCTATGGGCATAAAAGGAGATAAACTCATGGTGTGGCCACCATCTTCCCCTAACCTCAACCCTATAGAGAACCTTTGGAGTATCAACAAGCAAAAGATCTATGAGGGTGGGAGGCAGTTCACATCAAAACAGCAGCTCTGGGAGGCTATTCTGATTTCATGCAAAGAAATACAAGCAGAAACTCTCCAAAAACTCACAAGATCAATGGATCCAAAAATTGTGAAGGTGATATTGTCACGATTGGCTGCAGCCGCCGAGAAGCGGCCCAGCCCATAATCTCCTCTACGCTGACCGACCACCATGGCGTGGGGCGGGCGTCCCCCGGGGACGCAATATGGACCCTCCTTACCGCAGAGGGGGACCCGGGCCTACCCAAATTAGGGAAGGGCAGAGACCGGGGTTCTGTGGCAGCGGAGCATGTGGACAAGGAAGAGTCACGTAGAACTTGATTACACAGCACAACTTCAGGTATAGGGAAGTAAAGTTTACTAAAGTAAATAAGTGAAGACACACAGTACATAAATCAAATATGACTATGCAAGGCCCCCAATTCCACACCTTCCAGAAGGGTATCACCCAGAGGACTCCAAGGTACCAACGGATCACCGCGGCACACATAGGTGGGACATCAGGACACAGGCATAACATCAGGGAACACGAGGTCATCAGAACGTAGACAGGACACATGAGGACATCAGAATCACGAACTCAGGAACACGGACACAGGAACATGGAATAAGGAACACGAACTGGGCAGCAGGGACACGGACTGGATCTCAGTAACACAAACACACGAACACGGACTCAGGAACATCGGCAGGCTCCGGACATCAGGCAGGGAAGGTTCGGATCCGGACATCTGGAAGCGATCTAAAAAGGAACCCAAGCGGTCTGGTGCAAGCCCCGCCAGGCTCAACTGGAGCCGGCCGGGGATTGCACCAAAAAAAAGCTGAGCACAGAGTAACAGAAACTCAGCACACCCACACCGGACTCCTCCTTCCAAGATGAACCCTGGTTGTATCAAAGGAAGTCAGTTAGCAAAAGATCACAGTCACTGGGCACAGGGTTCAGGACACAGAAGGATTCAGGAACATAACACAGCAGACACAGTTCAGACAGTCAGGTACAGGACAGGTACAGGATCAAGGATTCAAGCCTGGAATTACCGCCTCCAGGATAGGCGAAGGGACGGGTACAGGATCAGGGGTTCAAGCCTAGAATTACCGCCTCTAGGATGGGCGCAGGAACGGGTACAGGAACACACAACAAACATGGCAAGATTCAGAAGCTATGTGAGTAGCTAAGGCACCGCCCATAGGGCAGGGAGCCTTTATATATGAGCTGCCCCTCAGCAATTGGCTGGGGACAGCATTTCAAGTACACACACTAGCCCTGATAAAAGCAGGGCAGGTGTGGCCCGCGCACCCTATGCAGCCAAACACAATTCAGCACAGCAAGGGCACCTGGAAATGGCTGCAGCCTAAACACACGTAGTAAGTCATGCACCACTGCAGAGGATCTTGACCTACGGTCAACTTCCACAGCAATAGCCAGGGACCGCACATGCGGGTGGTCATGCAGCACAGCGGAGACACCCACACATGCACGGCTACGCAGCGGAGCTGGGAACCAACCATCATCCATACAGGTAACGGATATCAGTATCCTAGCTCAATTAGGGGAAAAGGAGCAAAGGGTTAAAGCACAGACATGCATTGTCACAACGTGACATTTTCCCCTCCTAAAACCCCCTCTTCTGAAGTCTCAAAAAAAAAAATACACAGAAACTTTTCTTGGGATAGGCGGTAAGTCCCAGTTCACATGCAGCAGAGTTCATTGCTCCAGAAATCCAAACCGCTAACGAAGCACAGGGTTGAGCAATCTAGTCCACTACCAGCTGGGATCCGAGACATCTCATCCGCCGGCCAGGCGGGGCGCGGAAAAAGTCCTACCGTCCATACATGCTCAGCTGAGTCCAAGGCCTTAGCTTCTGTCCCGATTGGCTGCAGCCGCCGAGAAGCGGCCCAGCCCATAATCGCCTCTACGCTGACCGACCACCATGGCGTGGGGTGGGCGTCCCCCGGGGACGCAATATGGACCCTCCATACCGCAGAGGGGGACCCGGGCCTACCCAAACTAGGGAAGGGCAGAGACCGGGGTTCTGTGGCAGCTGAGCATGTGGACAAGGAAGAGTCACGTAGAACTTGATTACACCGCACAACTTCAGGTATAGGAAGTAAAGTTTACTAAAGTAAATAAGTGAAGACACACAGTACATAAATCAAACATGACTATGCAAGGCCCCCGATTCCACACCTTCCAGAAGGGTATCACCCAGAGGACTCCAAGGTACCAACGGATCACCGCGGCACACATAGGTGGGACATCAGGACACAGGCATAACATCAGGGAACACGAGGTCATCAGAACGTAGACAGGACACATGAGGACATCAGAATCACAAACTCAGGAACACGAACTGGACCTCAGGAACATGGACACAGGAACATGGAATCAGAACACGAACTGGACATCAGGGACACGGACTGGATTTCAGTAACACAACACACGAACACGGACTCAGGAACATCGGCAGCTCCGGACATCAGGCAGGAAGGTTCGGATCCGGACATCTGGAAGCGATCTAAAAAGGAACCCAAGCGGTCTGGTGCAAGCCCCGCCAGGCTCAACTGGAGCTGGCCGGGGATTGCACCAAAAAAAAGCTGAGCACAGAGTAACAGAAACTCAGCACACCCACACCGGACTCCTCCGTCCAAGATGAACCCAGGTTGCATCAAAGGAAGTCAGTTAGCAAAAGATCACAGTCACTGGGCACAGGGTTCAGGACACAGAAGGATTCAGGAACATAACACAGAAGACACAGTTCAGACATTCAGGTACAGGACAGGATCAAGGATTCAAGCCTGGAATTACCGCCTCCAGGATAGGCGAAGGGACGGGTACAGGATTAGGGTTCAAGACTAGAATTACCGCCTCTAGGATGGGCGCAGGAACGGGTACAGGAACACACAACAAACATGGCAAGATTCAGAAGCTATGTGAGTAGCTAAGGCACCGCCCATAGGGCAGGAGCCTTTATATATGAGCTGCCCCTCAGCAATTGGCTGGGGACAGCATTTCAAGTACACACACTAACCCTGATAAAAGCAGGGCAGGTGTGGCCCGCGCACCCTATGCAGCCAAACACAATTCAGCACAGCAAGGGCACCTGGAAATGGCTGCAGCCTAAACACACGTAGTAAGTCATGCACCACTGCAGAGGACCTTGACCTACGGTCAACTTCACAGCAATAGCCAGGGACCGCACATGCGGGTGGTCATGCAGCACAGCGGAGACACCCACGCATGCACGGCTACGCAGCGGAGCTGGGAACCGACCATCATCCATACAGGTAACGGATATCAGTATCCTAGCTCAATTAGGGGGAAAAGGAGCAAAGGGTTAAAGCACAGACATGCATTGTCACAACGTGACATTTTCCCCTCCTAAAGCCCCCTCTTCTGAAGTCCCAAAAAAAAAAAAAAAATACACAGAAACTTTTCTTAGGATAGGCGTAAGTCCCAGTTCACATGCAGCAGAGTTCATTGCTCCAGAAATCCAAACCGCTAACGAAGCACAGGGTTGAGCAATCTAGTCCACTACCAGCTGGGATCCGAGCCATCTCATCCGCCGGACAGGCGGGGAGCGGAAAAAGTCCTACCGTTCATACATGCTCAGCTGAGTCCAAGGCCTTAGCTTCTGTCACGATTGGCTGCAGCCGCTGAGAAGCGGCCCAGCCCATAATGGCCTTTACGCTGACCGACCACCATGGCGTGGGGTGGGCGTCCCCCGGGGACGCAATATGGACCCTCCATACCGCAGAGAGGGACCCGGGCCTACCCAAACTAGGGAAGGGCAGAGACCGGGGTTCTGTGGCAGCTGAGCATGTGGACAAGGAAGAGTCACGTAGAACTTGATTACACCGCACAACTTCAGGTATAGGGAAGTAAAGTTTACTAAAGTAAATAAGTGAAGACACACAGTACATAAATCAAACATGACTATGCAAGGCCCCCAATTCCACACCTTCCAGAAGGGTATCACCCAGAGGACTCCAAGGTACCAACGGATCACCGCGGCACACATAGGTGGGACATCAGGACACAGGCATAACATCAGGGTACACGAGGTCATCAGAACGTAGACAGGACACATGAGGACATCAGAATCACGAACTCAGGAACACGGACACAGGAACATGGAATCAGGAACACGAACTGGACATCAGGGACACGGACTGGATCTCAGTAACACGAACACGGACTCAGGAACATCGGCAAGCTCCGGACATCAGGCAGGGAAGGTTCGGATCCGGACATCTGGAAGCGATCTAAAAAGGAACCCAAGCGGTCTGGTGCAAGCCCCGCCAGGCTCAACTGGAGCCGGCCGGGGATTGCACCAAAAAAAAGCTGAGCACAGAGTAACAGAAACTCAGCACACCCACACCGACTCCTCCTTCCAAGATGAACCCAGGTTGTATCAAAGGAAGTCAGTTAGCAAAAGATCACAGTCACTGGGCACAGGGTTCAGGACACAGAAGGATTCAGGAACATAACACAGCAGACACAGTTCAGACAGTCAGGTACAGGACAGGTACAGGATCAAGGATTCAAGCCTGGAATTACCGCCTCCAGGATAGGCGAAGGGACGGGTACAGGAACACACAACAAACATGGCAAGATTCAGAAGCTATGTGAGTAGCTAAGGCCCCGCCCATAGGGCAAGGAGCCTTTATATATGAGCTGCCCCTCAGCAATTGGCTGGGGACAGCATTTCAAATACACACACTAACCCTGATAAAAGCAGGGCAGGTGTGGCCCGCGCACCCTATGCAGCCAAACACAATTCAGCACAGCAAGGGCACCTGGAAATGGCTGCAGCCTAAACACACGTAGTAAGTCATGCACCACTGCAGAGGACCTTGACCTACGGTCAGCTTCCACAGCAATAGCCAGGGACCGCACATGCGGGTGGTCATGCAGCACAGCGGAGACACCCACGCATGCATGGCTACGCAGCGGAGCTGGGAACCGACCATCATCCATACAGGTAACGGATATCAGTATCCCAGCTCAATTAGGGGGAAAAGGAGCAAAGGGTTAAAGCACAGACATGCATTGTCACAACGTGACAGATATCAAAGCAGGGTTCCTATGTTAACATGTAACTTGGCCTGTTAGGATGTTTTGGAGTTAAATAGCTTTTTTCTCAGTGAATGTGACCTCCTAATGCTGCAAATTCCACAAATGAGCATTTTCAAGTTCTTTAAAACATATCAAATGTTTAGAAATTCTACTGTGCCTAATAATTTGGAACAGTGCATTTTGAGTTTTTATTCATTTTGGAGATTATACTGTTATCATTGGGAGGTTTCTTCAATAAAATTCGATGTATACTCTAACGGGTGATGACTTTTATTAGACTGACTGTAATTTGCACCGACCACTTAGGAAAATCCGAGAAAAATATCACTTGCATAATAATTTGGAACATGTTGTATATATACACATATATATATATACATATACATAAACAGGGACCCAACAGAGGGAGGTCACCTTGCCATGGTGGATGGGCATACATGAATTGGCCAATTTATGTCCTAAGAACCTTCATTTTTCATCTATTACTGTAAGCAAAAAAAAAATTTTTTTTTAAAACTTTGAGAAGTTACATCTAAATTGAATGTTTTTAACGTTTTTCTGTGTTTTCACATGGCCTAGATTCATGCACATGTGCTGCTGTGTTCTTTTTTGTCTATATTATGCAGTCCTCGCAGCTTGCACGTGTTCACACTAGGCGGTGCTGATCGTTTTTTCTTTACTTATTTAAGTAACTGGATGCTGGCTGCATCCAGTCTGATCTTGCACCCCTCCCATTGGCCTTGCAGGTGCCGCAATCAGCTCTACCAGCTCATAAATTGTAGGCTTAGCCCAGTAGTGACATGTTTGTTCAAAGTTGTAGGCTGGTGGCCCAGAAGTGGCTCATAGTGTCCAGGGACCCATTAGAGGGAGGTCACCTTGCCGTGGTTGATGGGCATATATGAATTGGCCAATTTATGTGCCAAGAACCTTCATTTTTGTCCATATTATGCAGTCCTCGCATCTTACACGTGTTCACACTAGGAGGTGATGATCGGTTTTTCTTTGCATATATACATACATATATAAGGAACACTCGAATAACACATCCTAGATCTGAATGAATTAAATATTCTCAGTGAATACTTTGTTCTGTACAAAGTTGAATGGGCTGACAACAAAACCACACAAAAATCATCAACGGAAATCAAATTTATTAACCAATGGAGGCCTGGATTTGGAGTCACTCACAAAATTAAAGTGTAATGTAATGTCCTTAAAACAAGTCAAAATGATGCTCAGTAGTGTGTGTGGCCTCCACGTGCCTGTATGACCTCCCTGTGCCTGTATGACCTCCCGATAACGCCTGGGCATGCTCCTGATGAGGTGGAGGATGGTCTCCTGAGGGATCTCCTCCCAGACTTGGACTAAAGCATCCGCCAACTCCTGGACAGTCTGTGGTGCAACGTGACGTTGGTGGATGGAGCGAAACATGATGTCCCAGATGTGCTCAATTGGATTCAGGTCTGGGGAACGGGCGGGCCAGTCCATAGCTTCAATACCTTCATCTTGCAGGAACTGCTGACACACTCCAGCCACATGAGGTCTGGCATTGTCCTGCATTAGGAGGAACCCAGGGACAACCGCACCAGCATATGGTCTCACAAGGGGTCTGAGGATCTCATCTCTGTACCTAATGGCAGTCAGGCTACCTCTGGTGAGCACATGGAGGGCTGTGTGGCCCTCCAAAGAAATACCACCCCACACCATTACTGACCTACTGCCAAACCGGTCATGCTGAAGGATGTTGCAGGCAGCAAATTCACACTCAGCACATGTGACAGAGTCTGGAGAAGCCGTGGAGTGCGATCTGCTGCCTGCAACATCCTTCACCATGACCGATTTTGGCAATGGGTCAGTAATATTGCATAGAGAGATAGGTAGAAGAGCCGGTAACAGATCTGCTGGTTTCTGTAAAATCACTGCAGGAGCTGACAGGATAGAAAAGATGGATTTCATACAGTAAAGACATATAGAATAGGTTGATATATAGAAGTCAGTGTCAAATACAATTAGTACAGTGTGTGTGCAGCTTAC
Source organism: Oophaga sylvatica (assembly GCA_033576555.1). Classification (NCBI taxonomy): domain Eukaryota; kingdom Metazoa; phylum Chordata; class Amphibia; order Anura; family Dendrobatidae; genus Oophaga; species Oophaga sylvatica. The sequence goes on from JARQOD010000006.1 coordinate 320,830,768, forward strand.
TGTACATGTATTTAATTAATAAAAGATTATTTAGGGGAAAAAAAATGGCGTGGGACCCCCCCCTATAATAGCCAGCAAAGGCTGTGCAGACAGCTGCGGCTGATATTAATAGCCTAGGAAGGGGCCATGAATACTGCCCCTCCCCCCGGCTAAAAACATTAGCTCTCAGAAGCCCCAGAAAAGGCGCATTTCTAAGATGCGCCAGTTCTGGCACATAGGCTTGCTCTTCCCACTTGCCCTGTAGCGGTGGCAAGTGGGGTAATAGTCGGGGGGTGGGGGAGTTAGTAATGGAGAGGCGTCAATAAGATGCCCCTATTACTAACCCCATAGTCAAATTGTAAATAAAACACAGACACCTTGAAAAAATTTATTTTATTGAAATAAAGACACAGACTCCTTTAATATTCTAAATTAAACCATACTTACGACCTCACCCAATTCCCCGATGCACTTGACCTCCTGTGATAAAATTAAAATAATAAACCAGCAAAATACCATACCTGTCCATCGTTCTGTCCCACACAGTAATCCATATCTGAGGGATATACAGTTTTCACCCAGGACGGTGCCAAGATGTGACCGTCCCGGCTGAAAACCACTGGTGAATGAGGAGATGCTGCCAGCGCAGCTTCAGTGCCTAGCGGTGACGTCACTGAAGCTGCGCTCCCTCACAGCCTGAACTGTGGTGACCTCTAGACCGTGGAAAAATGCCAGTGGTTAGGGCACCGCAGTTCAGTTGCATTGCAATCGGATAGCAATCGCATTGCACTTGGATGTAAATTGGATGCTAGAAAATCGCATTGAAATCGTATGACACTCGTCCTTTTTTTCGGTCCTGATATCGGGACTTTTTTTTCTCACATATGGGTATGAGCCCTTATTGTTATTGCAGCAAGTCAATGATCTCAAACACACAAGGAAACTCTCAATTGGTTTCAAAGAAAGAAAATAAAGCTGCTACAATGGCCCAGTCAATCACCTGACCTGAATACAATAGCACCTTTATGGAAAGGACTTAAGCTCAGAGTTCATAGGAGCCCATGGGACCATCAGGATTTGAAGAGTGTTTGTGTGAAAGAATGGGTTCTATTGAAAATGTCTTCTGAAACGATAATCAATTATTTTCTGGTAGAAAGTTTTTTGTTAAATTAAAGGGGTTACTACTAGGACAGGCTATTCTTGATCTAAATGTTTGGACCCTAGCCTTATAAGACATGTGCATAATACCTACTGGGCGTCGGATAGTTGTTTTGGAGTGTTTGATCCACTGTGTCTGCACTCTGTTTTCAAAGGTGTTTGAGAGTCATTCTAAATGACAAATCCCAAACCCTTTGCTGCATATCTTTTCCTATCATCAAGGTAAAAGTGCCTAAACTATCCATTCCACGCACCTCTGTTCCCTCACTGTAGCAGTCCCCTATCCTTGTATCATGTAACTGATAAGGGGTTCCCCTGATATAGAGGAGCCAGAAGACCGTGCTGCCCGATTTCTCCTACTCCTTCACGGATTAGATACATTTCCCCTTCATATCAAACAGTGCAGGTTTCTTCTAGCAGTGCAGTGGTTAATCTGTTCAGTTGAGAGCTCCTGGAAGCTTACCGGCTTGATGCTCTCAGCTATTCAGAGTTGGCCTCTCCTATTTCTACTGGCCTCTGGCAAGCAGGCATTGCCAGAGTTAGCTTCATGCTGCATGGCTCAGGAGTTGGAGGATTTCTGTTTGAGGAGGCGTTTGGTGGAATTATCTAGAGACTATTGCTTGGTTTTGGCTTTTGGGCAAATACTCTTCTTCTCCTAGTTTGATTTTTCCCTTCCTTCACTCCCCTCGGTTGTTGGTGAGTACATTTTATATGATTGGTATTTTCCTTTATCCCTGAAAGTATTCCCTTGTTAGTCTGGTTGGTGTATTTCCATACACTTCTACTCCCCGCTTCCCTGGTTGGGGTAAGGGAACAGACTAAGGGCGGTTTCAGGAGCTCAGCAAAATACGTGTCCCTGGGGTCTACACCATTAGAAATAATCCGGGGAGCAGAGATAGATAGGGAGCTCCTTAGCGCTGGGAAGAGGGAAGGAGCCCCTGGATAACCGACAACAGAGTTGTGACAGTACTCTGATTGACAAACAACTTGCAGTCACAGGATTATTTGAAGCATTCCTATCATCAAAAAACAATGATCATGATAATGAGGATGAAGATACGTCAGCGGGAAAACAAAAAGGTGTTTGTTAAAGTGGAAAAAAATAACCTCTTTGGTCATCAGGTCTATGATGTCATGATACAAAGGGAAGAATGATCAGTGCAAGTCAAAACAGAAATGAACCATGCAGACTCTGGTTATTAAAAGCAGGGACTGAAATAATTAAAAGCAGGGACTGAAATAATAGAAGATTAGGAAATTTTAGGGACAATTATAAATGATCTAATGTGTCATTTTCAAAACAATTATAACTTACTAGACAACCCCTTCAAGGATTGTTTACGTCATAACATCTAAAGATGTGAGTCCTTACAGTGGCTGGAGGTTTTCCACCAGTTGTTTGTGACTTCCACATTTTCATGGAACTGCAGGATGGGTTCAGGTTTTTGATGACATCTCTATCTTCAGAAAGAATACTAACCACAAAGTCTAATGCAAAAAAAAAAAAAAAAGTTGACATTAAATTTAATCATTTACAGTTTCAGGGTGCAGAGTGTTGAGGGTACTTGGTTAAATGGGTGACAATCTCCTGGGACAAACAGAGAATAATCATTTAAAGGGTATTTGTCAGAAAGATTTTATAAATGGTACCAGTCAAATGGCTGTGCAATTTATAAAAATGATAGCTGTATCATGTAAAACATTTGTCCCAGCGCATTAAAGAACATTCGAAGAAAAATGCAAAATTAATATGGATTCAGAAATTCGAGTTTCACGGTCTTTGTATGTACAGCAATCCCTGAAAAGTCCATGCCTCTTCTGACCTGAACTGTTGGCCTTATACATACCCACGAGACTTCTAGTTCTAGTCAGTTCCCATCTGGCCAGCTGGGGAAAATTTAGGTTAAAAATGCATACGGGAGAGTGTAAATGAACTCTGATTGCATGGTCTCCCTTCCTTTCGGCTAACAGCTCTGCCCTACTCTATTGAACTGGGCCCATCAAGCCTGATATTAATGTTCAAGAATATATCAAGAATATAGTGCTGACCCTAGTCTATACATGAGCATTTGCTCTGAGTTAATGAGCTGTTAATAGGGAAAGGAAGAGGGTGCTGAGCAGGAAGCAGTGAAGAGGAATAACACACTCATAGCGCACTGATGCTGCCACAGAACTTCAAGGTTAATTTGCATTTTTCTTCAAACATTTATTCCTCAGCGCTGGTACACTGCTACAATCCAGGTATTTCTATGCTGGGTATAGCAATCAAACCACCTACAAGAAAAAGTTACAGACAAAAATGCTTAAAGGTAACCTGTCACATTATATGTGCTGAATGATATATAAGAATCATGCTATGGGACAAAACGAGCTGAGTAGATTGATATATAGTCTTTTGAGATAACATTCAGTATAACTTTTAGTTTCTTAAGATTTCTGCTTTCAATTAGTTCAGTAGGCAGTCCTACTTGGCGATTAACATGAATCCAATATCCATACAGTAATATAAGGAAGGCTGTCAATCACTCTGTCACACTGCCCACTGGACTCATCTAAGGATAAAAGGTTAAAAATAAATAAAAATAATAAATATATCTGCTCAGCTCCTACTGTGCTATATCATGCAGTGGACATATCATCCTACATGTACATCATGATTGCTTTATAGTACAAATTATAAGTTTACTGGTAGAAATCACTATAATAGTATAAAATATTGATGCAGGTTACGTAGTTTTACACTTAGCACATGAATTTGCCAGATTTGACAAATACTGCGATCACCAACAAGGGGTATATTTACACAGAACTGAATTAATACAGAGAAATCATTAGCAAACCGACAATATACTAGCTTCTGATGCAGATTTTATTTCCCTTTGTATTTGCATTCGTGAAATCTGTCCATTTTCCGCAGCAGAATATAATCTGCTGTGGATTACAAATTTACAGTATTTCCTAAAGTTTTCGTAGATCTTTTCCACAACATATAAATAATCTTCCCTCCATTAAGATAGAAAATTAATCAAAGGAATATTTATCTACTGTACAAGAGCAGTGCATGCACCATTCACTGCTGGGTCTAAGGGTGTGGTAGATGAGATATATATATGGCTCAACTATTGCAGATATTAAGGGATTCTTTACTACATCATCGTTACTACTGTACATGACCCTATTTTCCAGTATTGTTTGATTATTTCATTTATTCTTTCTACTCTTTTTACAATGTAGTTTATGAGACAAAATCTAACGAATGGATATACCATACTTACCAGGAAAAATACCTCCAGCAGTAAAATCTACACCCGTATCAAATTTTACAGAAACAATGGCTGGTTTAGCAGGATCTGGTACAACTTTAATCTTTATTGGAGAACTATCCAGAATATTCTTGTTATTCACAGCTTTACACTGCAAAGAATATACTCCCCTAAAATGAAAACATATTTTTAGTACTAGCAACAAATTTGTACATGTCGGGGCGTGGCGATGTATTAGTGAGCTGAGAGGACACACTGATAAGGAGCTCCACACATCCTGTTAATCATCCTGTCAGTCTAGCAATTTCACGGGTGATTACCTGCACACATCTTATTCCCCTGGACCCCAGGAGTCATCGGTGCCCAGAGACACATGATTAACAGCTCCGGTGAGCAGAGTTCTGAGGGAGTGCAGACAGGGACACGAGGCCTGAGGAGGACTGGGCCATCTTAGCTGTGTGCTCCATCAGGAAGGAGACACAGCACTGCAGATCCTAGACCTGGGGGAGCAGCACGTCTTTTCACAGGAGGTATAAAAAATGAAGACGTGGTGAGAGCTCTGAAAAATGAGCCCTGCACTCCCTTACTGACATTTAGCTGCCCCCCCCTGATTATTCTCCCGCCCCCTCGGGAGTCTGTGATCCCCTGCCTCTGCCTGCTGCCCTCATACAGGCTCTGTGACACAGAAGAACCTCCTGATCTACAGGACCGTAAATTATTCTCAGCCTGCTGCAGCAATCAATCAGTCTCCCTAAAGTGAACTTTCTGTAGACATCTGTACAATGAGCATATCCATACCGTATATTCCCTAATAGTGGTGCTTCTGCTCCTGGAAGTGGGGACTTTTGCATTATACAGTCGTTAAACTTGCCATACTTCATCACTATTAATCATGAATCGCTCAAAGGGGTCAAGCATGGCAGATAAATTAAATGAATTTGCAAGGTCTGACCCGTCTGATAATGCACGTTCTCTTAGGAATACTTCCAAAACTGGAGATCAGCGTAAAAACCAAGCCTCTGATGGTGTGGAGAGTGGCGTCACCGAGGATCTAACTCTAAGGCAGGCATACGAGCAGGTAATGCAGGCCATTTCCCTGACCAGAACATCTTTGACCGAGAAAATAGAGGACGTGCACTCTGAGGTGGGGCGTCTCCGGCAAGATATGCAGGCCATGAGGGGGCGCAGTACGGAGATGGAGACGAGGGTATCTCACTTAGAGAACACTCTTCCACCCATGGAGGCCAGATTAACCAAGGTGTCTGGCTCTATAAATGCTTGGAAACAGAAGGCGGATGATCTGGAAAATAGACTGCGCCGCAATAACATTCGAATCATTGGTTTACCGGAGCGATCGGAAGGTCAGCAGCCTGAGCAGTTCCTTGAAAGTTGGCTTAAGGACACTCTTTCTGGGTGATGGATTCTCCTCTACATTCTCTGTGGAAAGGGCTCATAGGGTCCCTAAAAGACCACTCCCTCCGGGCGCTCCACCTAGACCCTTTCTGGCGAGACTTCTTAATTGTAAGGACAGGGATGCTATATTGCGTATGGCGCGGCAAAGAAGTCCCATCAAATTTAACAACGCCACAATTTCAATATTCCCTGACTTTTCCATGGAACTCCAGAAGCGAAGGGCAAAATTCACGGAGATCAAGAAGCAGCTTTGAGGAAAGAATGTTCTTTACTCCATGATTTATCCAGTTCGTCTCCGAGTTGTCCATGAAGGTTCTTCTGTATTTTTTACGGATCCGGCAGAGGCATCTGAATGGCTAAAGACCCATCTGGGATCCTGTGAAAAGGAGTCATGATATATGTGCGGGTATTTGGAATTCTGCTACTGGTTACAAGATTGGAGCTCTTTTCATTAGCGTCCAAATCAACAACAATACTGGACGCTGTTTTCAGTGAGGGTATCCCCGTTTACCTCACGATAGGAGCACAGGATTTTGCTCCTACATTTTTGGATTCTTTTTTGTTTTTTACAGGAGCTTGGGACTATGCTCCTCTTTGAACTTTATTTTGTTTTTTCTTGTTTTACTATTGTTGATTGATGTTTATATAGGTACTGCTGCCAAGATATTAATTATGCTGCCTGTAAGGTTCAGTCTGCGCAACACTGTATACCATACTAAGACAAGGGACCATGGGGTCTGAATTAATATGCATGACTTGGAATGTGAGAGGTCTTGGGTCTCCCCAAAAGAGAATTAAGTTTTTTTCCCAGATTAAACGTCATCGTCCTCACATTGTGGCCTTGGTTAAAGCACACTTGACCAGAGATTCGGCTCGTTATGTGCAAAAACCATGGGTACAATGGTCCATACATGCGTTTCACACCAGTTACTTTAGAGGGGTTTCTTTGTTTATCCATAAAGACACTAGATAGGAGGTCAAGGAGGCTCGGAAAGACCCTGAGGGACGCTTTGTTTTCATGCATGCGTTGATAGATTTGAAAGACTACGTCATAATGTGTGTCTATAACCCACCCCCAGCTAATATATCAATAGTCAAAAAGGCGGTAAGCTTTGCTTTAAATTATCCAGATGCACTAGTTATATGCATGGGGGATTTTAACCTAGTCATGGATAACGGTCTGGATAGATTTAGACTAGATGGGGTACCCAGGACGGCCTGCTCTCCATCTCCGCTATCATTGCTCATTGAGGGCAGTGGTTGGTTGGATTTATGGAGGATTATAAATTATATAGATTATATATTTGGTTCTAGCAACTTGGCAATGTGAGTGGGGGATGTGGAACATGGGCATCTCAGATCATAGCCCTATAATACTTACACTTAGATTTGGCCAAAGGAGCCGTAATCTATTTTGGAAGCTGAACCCATTTTGGCTGAAATTGATAGGCCCCAATGACAGAACTCTAGACCAATTAGACTGCTTAATTTCCTCCCACCCTGAACCCCAGAATATTAACTTGTTTTGGGACGCCCTTAAAGCGTATCTAAGGGGATGTTTGTTTGCCACAATTTCCTATATTAAACGGGTGACATCTAGGGAAGATGAGGAGATGGAGAAGCGATTGAGCGATTCGGAAGCAAATTATATAGCTAATCAAACAAATGAAAACACGGATTTTGGTAAAGACTTACCTGTAAAATCCTTTTCAGCGAAGGAAGGAAGAGAGACACAGTATTCATTACTGATGGGTAGGCGGAGCCCCAGATCAGGATGTTACCTCAGATCAAAAGAGTGATGACTGGCTGGCCCCTCCAGCTCGGGCTCCTCCTACTCAGCTCCAGTCGTATCAAAGCTTTTAGGAAAAGAGCCAAGATCACCAGCGGAGCAACATAACCCCTTCTGAAGGAACTTCAGAGAAAAAACACAAGGATACAGGTTATGCATGCAAAGAAAGCCAAAAACCACAGAGTTCCAGGTACTACTCACGGAACCTGACTACTGCAATGAGCTGGCGATGCTGGAACAGAGCCTTAGCGCGCTGACCTCAGCCCAGATAATCGCTATCAGATAAGGGTCGCGCTGCATCTGAAAACATCAACACACCTCTGCCGTGGGAGGGTGCTGTGTCTCTCTTCCTTCCTTCGCTGAAAAGGATTTTACAGGTAAGTCTTTACCAAAATCCGTGTTTCAGCTGCAGATGAAGGAAGAGAGCCACAGTATTCATTACTGATGGGACGTCCCAAAGCAGTTCAAAAATAAGGGTGGGAAAAAACCAACAAAAGGCAGAAACCCAACAACCTTAATAACAAAGCGCAACCAGCGCTAAACACAAGTTCATCCAGAACTTTAAACTACAGCTGCCTGCAGGACCCTACGTCCGAGGGCTGCATCAGCGGAAGCACTGACGTCCACTTTATAAAACCTTGTAAACGTGTGGACAGAGCGCCAAGTCGCTGCTCGGCAAAGCTGCACTGCCGAAGCACCTTGATGAAAAGCCCACGATGAAGCCACAGCTCTCGTGGAATGGTCTCGAATCTTAATCGGGCAAGATTCACCCTGAAGACGGTAAGCTTCCAAAATAGCTGACCGGATCCAACGAGCTATAGAACCCTTGGAAGCTCGTTGACCACGCCGACGACCTGCCGGAACCACAAACAGGGAGTCCGTCTTACGAAAACCTTGAGTAATAGATAGATAAAACTTCAAGGCCCGCACTAAATCCAATGTGTGTAAATCTCGCTCTATCGTATTCTTCGGATCCGGACAGAGTGAAGGCAACACAATATCCTGGTTAACATGAAATTGTGACACCACTTTAGGCAAAAAATCACCCCGAGTGCGAAGCACTACACGATCCGGAAAAAACTCCAGAAAAGGAGGCGAGCAAGAAAGAGCTGCCAATTCAGAAACTCTCCTCAAGGAAGTGACTGCAACAAGGAAAGCCACCTTCCAAGAAAGTAAAGAAAGGCTAGCAGAAACCATAGGCTGAAGAGCCTCCAAAACAAGGTTGAGCCGCCAAGGAGACACGGGTGCCTTCCGCGGCGGAAACTTACGAGAGATACCTCGGAAAAAGGAGAGCACGTCTCTATTCGAAGCAATGGTTCTCCGAAACAATAAGGACAGAGCAGAAATCTGACCTTTCAGAGTGCTAACTGCCAAACCCTTGTCTAGCCCATGCTGCAGAAGAGCCAACAGGTTGGGAATGGAAAATTTTCTCGGGTTCCGAGAAGACCCCAAACACCACGAAAAGAAGGTTTCCCAAATTTTGTGGTAAATCCTAGAAGTAGCCGGACATCTTGCAGCACGAAGGGTAGCAATGACCTCGGCTGAAAAACCTCTACGGGTCAAGATTTCGGTCTCAAGAGCCACGCCGTCAAACGCAGGGACATCAAGTCCGGATGACAAATGGGCCCCTGAGTCAACAAGTCCGGTTGAAGAGGGAGTGGAAACGGAGGTGCCGCCAACAGCGACATTATTGTCGAGAACCACACCCTTCTTGGCCAGTCTGGAGCTATCAGAATAGCTGGAATTCTCTCTAGTCTGATCCGACGCAGCACTAGAGGAAGTAAGGATATCGGCGGGAATACATAGATCAGCTCGAACTGATCCCACTGAGCCACTAGAGCATCCACCGCCACCGCCTTCGGGTCCTTGTACCTGGACATGAATGTCGGTAACTTGGCATTGGACCTGGATGCCATCAAATCCACTTGGGGGGTTCCCCAGCGAGAGCACAGTAGTGCAAAGACTTCCGGGTGGAGGCTCCATTCCCGGGATCCATCCTTCTGCGACTGAGAAAGTCCGCTGTAATATTCTGAACCCCTGGAATGTGAATCGCCGAAATGGCTGGTACATTGGCCTCTGCCCAAATCAGAATTTGGGACACCTCTACCATGAGACTGGAACTCCTTGTCCCACCTTGGTGATTGATATACGCGACAGCCGTCGCATTGTCTGTCTGCACACGGACTGGCAGACCGCTCAAAGGGACCGTCCAATGTTGGAGGCAAAGGAAAATCGCCCTCAATTCCAGGATGTTGATCGGAAGCACAGACTCTTCCGGTGACCATACCCCCTGAATCCAGAGATTGTTCCAAACACCCCCCCAGCCCGTCAGGCTGGCATCGGTGGTTATGACTGACCACTTCAGAGGGAGGAAAGACTTCCCCAGGGAGAATGCCCCTGGACGTAACCACCATTCTAGAGAATCCCGCACCGCGCGAGAAATGGTGACACTGCAATCCAGCGATTGCGACTGATTCCATCGACTCAAGATGAACTTTTGAAGAGTCCTGGAGTGGAACTGGGCAAAAGGAATTGCCTCCATGGACGCCACCATCAGTCCCAGAAGACGCATACACTTCCGTAGGGACATTGCCGTTGAGGATGTCATAATCTGTACATGTCGAAGAAGACATGACTGTTTGTCTGGTGGTAGGGAAACTACCGACCGAAACGTGTCGAGATGCATTCCCAAAAAGAGAATTGTCCTCGATGGTTCCAGGGACGACTTCTCCCAATTGACCAGCCAACCGAAGTCTTTCAGAAACTGAAGAGACAAATCCCGAGCCGTCAACGCCTCCTCCTCCGAGGAAGCCACGATCAAAAGATCGTCCAGATAAGGGAGAATCGTAATCCCCTGTCTTCGAAGGAGTGCCATGAGGGGCGCCAGAATTTTTGTAAAGACCCTTGGCGCTGAGGCTAAGCCGAACGGCAGAGCCACGAACTGGTAATGATTCTGACCTATGGCAAATCGAAGAAAGCGCTGATGAGCCTTTCCGATGGGAATATGCAAATAGGCGTCGCGAATGTCGATTGACACCAGAAAATCGTTCTGTGACAGAGCTGCCACAACGGAACGAAGCGACTCCATGCGAAATTTCCGGGCATGGACATGCCGGTTCAATCGCTTGAGATCCAGAATCGGGCGAAATTTGTTCTCCTTTTTGGGAACTATAAAAAGGTTGGAATAAAAACCTTTCCCTCGGTCCTCTGACGGAACCGGTATCACTACACCCTTTTGTAGTAGCGATTCGATCTCTCGCTGTAGAGCGACAACAAGCTCGGGTTCCGACGGAACGCGAGACTGACAAAAAACATTTGGGGGTCGAGAAGCAAACTCTATGAAATAGCCTGCCGACACTATTCGCGTTACCCAGGAATCTGGAACGCGAGCCATCCAAGTCTCCTTGAAAAGAAGCAGGCGACCCCCCACTCGAGAATCCTCGAGTGGACCCCTGGCGTCAATCCGACTTTGCGGTTTTCTTGTCAAGTTCCCGCTTGTTCTGGCGGAAACTCTGCTTCCAGGGAGTACGAGTTTTCTGAGAGGATTTCTTTCCTGAGAAAGAAGGACGACCCGATCCCCACGAGGAGTGACTAGATCGTCCTCGGCCCCGAAAGGACCGCCGACCACTATAAACACCAGGCTTACTGGACACCGAGGCCATGGCCCTTCGCTGTGGTAATGCTGATTCCTTCGCCTTAGCCTTGGAAATCAGCTCTGTGAGGTCGGATCCAAAAAGATGGCCACCCTTGTAAGGTAAGGCCAACAACCCTTGTTTGGAAACTGCGTCCCCGGCCCACTGTCTGAGCCATAAAGCTCTTCTGACTGTGACCGCTGAAGCTTGCGCTTTGGCCAGCAGAGATGCCGTATCCAGACCGGCATCAAAGATATAACAGGCTGCCATTTCTAACCATTCACAAGTTTCCCGTATCTCAGATAACGGAGATTCATTTTGCAACTCCGTCTTCAGACGTGCCAACCAGCTTAGAGAAGCTCTAGCAGCACACATGGATCCTAGCACTGCTCGAAATCCATGACCCGCAGCCTCATAGCTTGCTTTTGCCGCCAATTCTGCCTTTCTATCCAAAGGCTCCTGTAAGCTCGCTTTTCCCTTAATAGGGAGTAGAGAGGATTTACTAAGCTGAGACAAAGACACATCCACTTCAGGAGCAGAAGTCCAATTAGCCTTTAACTCCGTAGAGCAAGGATAAAGTGTATCAAAGAAATGCGTTCCATGAAAACGCTTATCTGGACATAGACGTTCCTCCTCTATTACACCATTAAGCTCATCCAGAGCTGGCAATGTTGTGCGCGAAGCACGGGACTCCTGGAAAATGCGTGCTGATTTACCAGGACGACTAGTTACCTCCTCCGGTAACTGTAGTATATCTCTCATGGCTTCAATTAATGCCTCCGTACGCTTCGTCATAGAGGAACGCCCCTGCGGCTCGTCCGTATCTGAATCGGATATTTCTCCATCCGAATTTAAAGGGGAACTCTGCCCAATATCAGATACATCTGACTCGCTCCGTGTAGAGGCCGGTAACGGCCTGCGTCGCTTCCTCTGAGAGGAATTAGCAGACACATATTGACCTAAAAGGTCAGATAAGTTATTAATCGATCGAGCGATATCATCCAATTTTCCACCGCTGACGACCGCAGCGCTAGACGCTGTGGAGGTCTGCGTATCTGATTGCCGCAATGGCACTGGGACGTGATCCGCGGCATCTGAACTCTGTTCAGACATGTCTCACCTGTATGAGCAGGTCAAAGCGGTAATACCAGCAAAAAACTATGCGGTTTTTTTTTTTTTTTTTTTTTCAAACGCTGAAGGGTTAACGCTCCACCAAGCAGAGTTACCCCAGCGGTATTCAGTCAGCAAATTTAGCAGGTAGAAATAACCCTCAAAGGGGTTAATATTGCAAACTCACCAAAATATATATATATTTGTGAGCCCCAGCCAATTTTTATGTCTCTGATGAGACTGCAGCTGCAGGATAGCGATCGCTGCGCTGCGGGGTGAGGAATCCGCACTCACCCAGCTGGCCGTGGTGTCTATATGAGGAGGGGAGCGGTCCGAGGAGCCCAGGAGCCTGAGTAATGGCCGCCACAGTGAGGGGGTCGCAGGAGAAAAGCCAGAGCGCGCGTCTTCCTGCTCAAAAGACCGGGATAGATAGGCCACGCCCCCTGCTAGCTCAAATAATGAGCGCGAACTCTCCCGCTCCTGCTCCCTCTCTGTCCTGCAGCTATCTGCCTGCGGACAAAAAATCACCACATCTTCATGTAGTAGCGCTGTCACAGCAGCGCTGAAGCATACTGACATTACATGTAGTAGCGCTGTCACAGCAGCGCTGAAGCATACTGACATTACATGTAGTAGCGCTGTCACAGCAGCGCTGAAGCATACTGACATTACATGTATTAGCGCTGTCACAGCAGCGCTGAAGCATACTGACATTACATGTAGTAACGCTGTCACAGCAGCGCTGAAGCATACTGACATACATGTAGTAACGCTGTTTTCACAGTAGCGCTGAAGCATACTGACATTAGTAATAGCGCTGCTCATTCAGACGCTAAAGCACTCACACATAATTATTATTAAAATTTGTGTGGAGTACTCACCAGCCAAGGCGCCACAGGGACCCTCAGGGGTTTCTGGCGCAGTGCCCATGCTTCCCCCCAGGGCGAAGAACGCAGTGACCGCACGTGTGGTTTGCGTTCCCGCCAGAGAAGCTCTCCTCATCCCCCAGGGCCGGCAAGGATTCTGCAGGGACTTTGAGTAAATACAGATCAGCCAAGGGAGAGGTTGGGGTACAGCAGCGCTGATACCCCTGAGACCTCTAGACCAACTAGTGATCCAAGTCTCCTGTCCGAATATTAAAATAATAAAATCTTCTGAGGAGCTGCATTAGCAGCGACCATCCTCTGGACCTCAAATCTTAGACTGGAGCTGAGTAGGAGGAGCCCGAGCTGGAGGGGCCAGCCAGTCATCACTCTTTTGATCTGAGGTAACATCCTGATCTGGGGCTCCGCCTACCCATCAGTAATGAATACTGTGGCTCTCTTCCTTCATCTGCAGCTGAAATAGAAATGAATGGCTAAACTCCCATAGATCATATACTCAATATATGGACACCAAATCTAAACGTAAATTATTTTTTACTCGTCAGTCATATTTTGAATTAGGAAATCAGTCCTGTTATGAATGTGCTAGAGATGGTTTCTGAGCAGAGGCTCCCTCTGGTGGTTACAGAAAGTACTGAGCCTTTCAGCGAGGAATGGCAATCTGGGATCGCTGACTGGTCTGATATAAGGGAGATTCCCTCCCATGATGGTTGCCGGTGATCAATTGTTCTTGTCTCAATTGTGGTTCCTGGTTCATTTAGAAGTTTGCTGGAGTCTTGCCTGCATCTTCTGCTTTCAGATAAAATATTTTCTGCTTTTACTTTTGTGCTTGCTTTTTGCATAGTCTTCTGCACTTTTGTGGAGGTCAGCCGGGTCCCCTCCTGGGGCCTGTGCTCCTCTCAGTTTATCTGTAGCCACTGTTATTTGGTTCATTTGCTTTTTCCTGTTTTTTCAGTGGCTGCGGCTTAGTTTTGTTACACCAGAGATCTGATTTAGGTGGTGGAGATCGTGTGATCTCAGTTGTTTTTGCAATCAGAAGAGTTGGTATTTTTTAGGGTTTTTTGTTGGATTGCAGTCAGAATTCTTTCCTGTACTTTTCTGTCTAGACAGATTGGGCCCCAGCGTTTGCTCATTCTATTTTCTGTCTGTGTCCGTGCTTTCTTCTTGTCTAACCGCCATTACATGTTTGGGGGCTTCCTATTTTCTTTGGGGATCTGCTCCGGGGCAGATAGCTTTCCTCTTTCTGCCTTTAGGTGTAGTTATCTCTCAGGCTGTGACGAGGCGTCTAGGATCAACGTAGGAACGCTCCACGGCTACCTCTAGTTGTGTGGTTAGTTCAGGTTACTGCAATCCAATAGGTTCCAGCCTCTCTGGTGTATTGCCGTTTTTGCTTTTTCCCTTCAGCTACCTAAACATAACAGACATCTGCGTGGATGAGTCCTTAGTTCATTTAAGGGATGGCTCAGATTCCGTCAGTACCTGCCCAGCAAGAGGGCCAGGTACGGAATCGAACTCTACAAGCTGTGTGAGAGTACCTCAGGGTACACCCACCGCTTTAGAGTTTACAAAGGAAAGGACACCAGGATTGAACCCCCTGAATGTCAACCTGTCCTGGGAATGAGCGGGAAAATTGTGTGGGATTTGGTTCACCCACTGCTGGATAAAGGTTATCACCTCTACACCGATAACTTTTATACCAGCGTCCCACTCTACAAATCTCTTTGCGCGAGATACCGCAGCCTGCGGTACTGTTCGCAAAAATCACAGAGGCCTCCCAAAGACGCTACTTGGGCAGATGCTAAGAAGGGGTAACAGCAGAGCCCAATGTAGCGACCACCTGCTGGTGGTCAAGTACAAGAGGGATGTCCTTCTCTTGACCACCATACACTGTGATAGCAGCGCCCTCAGCACTGTACGGGGTACCTCTACGCAGGTCTGCAAACCGGACTTTGTACTGGGGTACAACAAATACGTGGGGGGTGTTGATCTCTCCAATCAACTACTCCAACCGTACAGTGCTTTGAGAAAGGCACGGGTGTGGTACAAGAAGCTGGCCGTGCACATTGTACAAATGGCAATGCTCAAAGCTTTCCTGCTGTCACAATGTGCACGCCACACTGATACGTCGTACCTTCACTTCCAGGAGGTAGTGGTTAAGGCCCTGATATTTGGCCCTCCGGAAGGAGCGGGCCCCAGTACTTCCGGAATTGAAGGTGCTTGTATCATACCAGGTCAGCATTTTCCGGAGGTGGTCCCGCCAACTGGAAAAAAAGGTAAGCAGCAAAAAAGGTGCCGAGTGTGTTACAAAAGGGGAATACGCAAGGACACCACTTACCAATGCGACACCTGCCCCGAAAAACAGGGCCTGTGTATTAAGGATTGCTTCAAATTGTACCACACCTCCATGCACTACTAATTTACTTTACAGGAAACCGTAGATTAGTACCAAAAAAGGAGTCACATCTAGAAAAGTTCCTTGGGGGTCAAGTTTCCAAAATAATGTCACTTGTGTTTTTTTTTCACTGTTTAGGCACATCAGGAGCTCTACAAATGGAACATGACGCCCGCAAACCATTCTATCAAAGTCTGCATTCTAAAACGTCACTACTTCCCTTTCGAGCCCCGACGTGTGCCCAAACAGTTTTTTCCCACATGTGGGGTACCAGCATATTCAGGACAAATTGGACAACAACTTTTGGGGTCCAATTTCTCCTGTTACCCTTGGGAAAATAAAAATTGGGGACTAGAAAAAAAAATCACTTTTGTGGAAAAAAAATATTTTTTTCACGTCAGGGCATTATAAACTTTAGTGAAACACTTGGGGGTTCAAAGTGCTCACCACACACCTAGATAAGTTCCTTAAGGGGTCTAGTTTACAAAATGGGGTCACTTGTGGGGAGTTTCCACTGTTTAGGCACATCAGGGGCTCTGCTAATAGAACATGACGCCCGCAGACCATTCCATCAAAGTCTGCATTCCAAAACGTCACTACTTCCCTTCCGAGCCCTGCCGTGCACCCAAACAGTGGTTCCCCCAACATATGGGGTATCAGTGTACTCAGGACAAATTGGACAACAACTTTTGGGGTCCATTTTTTCCTGTTACCCTTGGGAAAATAAAAAATTGGGGACTAAAAAAAAAATCATTAAAAAATTTTTTTTCACGCCAGGGCATTATAAACTTTAGTGAAACACTTGGGGGTTCAAAGTGCTCACCACACCCCTAGATAAGTTCCTTAGGGGGTCTAGTTTACAAAATGGGGTCACTTGTCGGGGGCTTCCACTGTTTCGGCACATCAGGGGCTCTCCAAACGCGACATGGCGTATTTCTCAATTCCAGCCAATTTTGGTTTGGAAAAGTCAAAAGGCGCTCCTTCCCTTTTGAGCCCTGCCGTGCGCCCAAACAGTGGTTCCCCCCCACATATGGGGTATCAGCGTACTCAGGACAAGTTGGACAACAACTTTTGTGGTCCAATTTCTCCTCTTACCCTTGGGAAAATAAAAAAATGGGGACTAAAACATCATGCTTGTGGAAAAACACGGATTTTGGTAAGAACTTACCGGTAAAATCCTTTTCAGCGAAGGAAGGGAGGGAGACACAGGAATTCATTACTGATGGGTAGGCGGAGCCCCAGATCAGGATGTCACCTCAGATCAAAAGAGTGCTGACTGGCTGGCCCCTCCAGCTCGGGCTCCTCCTACTCAGCTCCAGTCGTACCAAAGCTTTTAGGAAAAGAGCCAAGATCACCAGCGGAGCAACATAACCCCTTCTGAAGGAACTTCAGAGAAAAAAACACAAGGATACAGGTTATGCATGCAAAGAAAGCCAAAAACCACAGAGTTCCAGGTACTACTCACGGAACCTGACTACTGCGATGAGCTGGCGATGCTGGAACAGAGCCTTAGCGCGCTGACCTCAGCCCAGATAATCGCTATCAGATAAGGGTCGCGCTGCATCTGAAAACATCAACACACTTCTGCCTTGGGAGGGTGCTGTGTCTCCCTCCCTTCCTTCGCTGAAAAGGATTTTACCGGTAAGTTCTTACCAAAATCCGTGTTTCAGCTGCAGAATGGAAGGGAGGGAGACACAGGAATTCATTACTGATGGGACGTCCCAAAGCAGTTCAAAAATAAGGGTGGGAAAAAACCAACAAGAGGCAGAAACCCAACAACCTTAACAACAAAGCGCAACCAGCGCTAAACACAAGTTCATCCAGAACTTTAAACTACAGCTGCCTGCAGGACCCTACGTCCGAGGGCTGCATCAGCGGAAGTACTGACGTCCACTTTATAAAACTTCGTAAACGTGTGGACAGAGCGCCAAGTTGCCGCCCGGCAGAGCTGCACTGCCGAAGCACCTTGGCGAAAAGCCCACGATGAAGCCACAGCCCTCGTGGAATGGGCTTGAATCTTAATCGGGCAAGATTCACCCTGAAGACGGTAAGCTTCCAATATAGCTGACCGGATCCAACGAGCTATAGAATCCTTGGAAGCTCGCTGACCACATCGAAGACCAGCTGGAACCACAAATAGGGAGTCCGTCTTACGAAAACCTTGAGTAATAGATAGATAAAACTTCAAGGCCCGCACTAAAGCTAATGTGTGCAAAGCTCGCTCTTTCACATTCTTCGGATCCGGGCAGAATGAAGGCAACACAATATCCTGGTTGACATGAAATTGTGACACCACTTTAGGCAAAAAATCACTCCGAGTGCGAAGCACTACACGATCCGGAAAAAACCCCAGAAAAGGAGGCGAACAAAAAGAGCTGCCAACTCAGAAACTCTCCTCAAAGAGGTGACTGCTACAAGGAAGGCCACCTTCCAAGAAAGCAAAGAAAGGCTAGCAGAACCCATAAGCTCAAAAGGTTTATGCTGAAAAACTTGCAAAACAAGGTTGAGCCGCCAAGGAGACACGGGTGCCTTCCGCGGCGGAAACTTACGAGCTATACCGCGGAAAAAAGGAGAGCACGTCCCTATTCGAAGCAATGGTTCTCCGAAACAATAAGGACAGAGCAGAAATCTGACCTTTCAGGGTGCTAACTGCCAAACCCTTGTCTAACCCATGCTGCAGGAAAGCCAACAGATTGGGAATGGAAAATTTTCTCGGGTTCCGAGAAGACCCCAAACACCACGAAAAGAAGGTTTCCCAAGTTTTGTGGTAAATCCTAGTAGTAGCCGGACTTCTCGCAGCACGAAGAGTAGCAATGACCTCGGCTGAAAAACCTCAACGGGTTAAAATTTCGGTCCCAAGAGCCACGCCGTCAAAGGCAGAGACATCAAGTCCGGATGACAAACGGGCCCCTGAGTCAACCAGTCCGGTTGAAGAGGAAGCGGAAAAGGAGGTGCCGCCAACCGCGACATTATTGTCGAGAACCACACCCTCCTTGGCCAATCTGGAGCTATCAAAATAGCTGAAATTCTCTCTAGTCTGATCCGACGCAGTACTAGAGGAAGTAAGGATATCGGCGGGAATACATAGATCAGCTCAAACTGATCCCACTGAGCCACTAGAGCATCCACCGCCACAGCCTTCGGGTCCTTGTACCTGGACATGAACGTCGGTAACTTGGCATTGGACCTGGATGCCATCAAACCACTTGGGGAGTCCCCCAACGGGAGCACAGTAGTGCAAAAAACTTTCGAGTGGAGGCTCCATTCCCCGGGATCCATCTTCCTGCGACTGAGGAAGTCCACTGTAATATTCTGAACCCCTGGAATGTGAATCGCCGAAATGGCTGGTAAACTGCCCTCGGCCCAAATCAGAATTCGGGACACCTCCACCATGAGTCTGGAACTCCTTGTCCCGCCTTGGTGATTGATAAACGCGACAGCCGTCGCATTGTCTGTCTGCACTCGTACCGGTAAGACCGCTCAAAAGGACCGTCCAATGCTGGAGGCAAAGGAAAATCGCCCTCAATTCCAGGATGTTGATCGAAAGGACAGACTCTTCCGATGACCATATCCCCTAAATCCAGAGATTGTTCCAAACACCCCCCCCAGCCCGTCAGGCTGGCATTGGTGGTTATGACCGACCACTTCGGAGGGAGGAAAAGCTTTCCCAGGGATAACGCTCCTGGACATAACCACCATCCTCGGGATTCTCGCACCCTGTGAAAGATGGTGACGCTGCAATCCAGCGAACCTTGCGATTGATCCCAACGACTCAGAATGAGCCTATGGAGAGCTCTGGAATGAAATTGGACAAACGGAAAAAACCTCATGGACGCCACCGTCAGACCCAGAAGGCGCATACCTTCCGAAGGGACACTGCTGTCGCAGACTTCATAGTCTGTACATGCTGGAGCAGACATGCCTGCTTGTCTGGAGGTAGGGACAACACCGCCCGTAACGTGTCGAAATGCATCCTCAAAAACAGGATTGCCTGCGACGATTCCAGAGACGACTTCTCCTTTGAGGCCACAACCGAAAAGGCCGTCCAAATAGGGACGAATCGTAAGTCCCCGTCTTCGAAGGATTGCCATGAGATTTTGGCGTCAGAATCGTTGTAAAAATTCTGGGTGTTAAGGCCAAGCCGAATGGTCGAGCCACAACCTGGGTGAGGTCTTCCGACGGGAACATGCCAAAAAGCGTCGCGAATGTCGATTGATCGTTCTGCGACAGGGCTGCCATAACTGAGCGAAGCGACTTCATGCTCGGCTCTGACGGAATGTCAGAAGTCAGTCCGCCTTAGCGAATTTTTTTTTTTTTGCCAGCTTCTGCCTTAACAGAAGTTCTGTTTCCAGGGTATGCGGAATTTCTGAGAATTCCCCCTCTTCTTTTTTTTTTTTTTTTTTTTAAAAAGAGAGAGACGACACAAACCCCCAGAGGGTTGGTCAGATCATCCCTTGAACCGAAAAGGACTGCCGATAACTATCGGCACTAGTCCTGCCAGACGCAGAAGTCACAGCTCTGCGCTGCGGTAAAGCTGCTTCTTTTGCCTTTGCCTTGGCATCAGCTCCGTGAGGTCAGTCAAATAGCTGCCTGTTGGAAAACTGCGTTCCATCCAAGTCACAGTGCTCTTCTGACTGTAACTGCCGAGGATTGCTCCCTGGATAGCAGTGACGCATTATCCTTCAACTAGAAAAGCCCATCTACCTTGATAGAGGGAAACTTGCCACGCCGTCCTTAGACGGTCCAACAGGCTCAGGGGAACTTAACAAGTACACCTAGATCCTTAATACCGAATCTATGATCCACGGCTACACAGATGGAAATTGTTGCCATCTCCGTTCTTCTGTCCAGCGTGTCCTGCAGACTCGTCTTCCCTTTTACCAGGAAGATTTGCTAAGCTGGAATAAAGGGACATTCACTTCAGGAGAAGGGGTCCAATTAACAAATAACTCCGTAGAAAAACGGATAGTTTGTAAGGTCGTCGCGACCCATGCGACCCTTGCAACATCCGGGCCGACTTACCAGGACGACTAGTTACCTCTTCCGGTAACTGTAACGTCCACATGGCTTCCACAGAAATTTTAGTACGGCCCCTGAGAGAGGCAGGGTGTCCCTGCCGATCCTCCTTGACCGAATCGGACTTCTTCGCTAAGCGAGAAGGAAAGCACCGATTTGTGTCGCTTCCTTGAGAGGATCTAGTTGACACTCCATAACCTAAAAGGTCATCAATAGAAACCAGTGAAGGCCTCCATTTTGACACCATTGGAACCTCTGACCGTGTATGAGTCGAGGTCTGCGTGTCAGATACGCGAGGCTGATCCGTAGCGGATCTGGGAGAGGGTCTCTGACATGCCCTTGCATAGTATATGGCAGGATAAACCTGTCAGTAACCAGAGCAGTACATAAATAAAAAACAAACGCTGAAGGGTTAAAGCTCTAAAGCGAGAGCTACCCCAGCTGTCTCCCATTAAGAGTTAACCGCCTAAGAAGGGGTTAAATTAGCTGACTCCCCACAACCTTGATAATGAAAAAGGGTGTGCGAATCTCAGGCGCCTCTTATAAGGTCGCAGCTGCAGGACAGCCATGCCACACTAAACAGAAAACGTTCCACAAGATCGCTAAAAAATTGCGCTGTTTTTTATAACTCAATGACCGCCAAAGTTGTCAAGGAGATCGCTAATCGCCTATGCGATTGCCCAGATTGGCAGCCACCAGCGACACTAAAAATGACACACAAACGATCGCAATATTATGCGACGCCATCAGGATCGTCAGCGGAAACGTATAGTGGCAGTATTAATGTCGCAGACTCCCCACAGCCTCTTTATTAATATTAAAAGAGTGTGCGAGCCCCTTATGCGAGAACAGCCGCAGGACAGCTCAATCTGTCACTCAGAAGTGCCCCAGACAGCGCCCGCGCTGTGGAGGTGAAGGGTTAAGCTTCTGCCCGGCGGGCTAGAAGCGACTCACCAAGCTGGTCACGTATTCTTGCTGGGAGGGGAGGAGAACGATCCGGGGAGCTTTCAACCTGCAGCGCTTTATCAGCAATGGCCGCCGCGCTCTGCCTCCGTGTGCTCCATGTAGAGGAGCCGGAAATGGAGGCTGCAGTAAAGCGCGCGCTCAGAAGCGGCGCGAAATTCAAAAAAATAAAAAGAGCGCGTACTCCCCTCCTTTCCCTCGTCCTGCAGGCATCCTCCTGCGGACATAGAAAAACTAGTCACCGGCATATATATGTACAGCGGCTGCCGCAGCAGTCGCTAAAACACTCACACACATTTTACCAAAATGTGGAGTACTCACCAGCCGAAACGCCACAGGGACCCCCAGGGGTTTCTGGCGCTATGCCCATGCTTCCCCCCAGGGCGGGAAGCGCAGTGACCCCAGTGTGTGGTTTGCGCCCCCGCCAGGGAAACTCTCCTCATCCCCCAGGGCCAGCAAGATTCTGCAGGGACCATTATGTAGTTACAGATCCGCCAAGGGAGAGGCTGGTGAAATACACTGATAAACATGTAATAGCGCTATCACCGCAGCGCTGAAGCATACTGATATACATGTAATAGCGCTGCCATCAGACGCTAAAGCACTCACACATTAATAATAAAATTTTGTGTGGAGTACTCACCAGCCAAAGCGCCACAGGGACCCTCAGGGGTTTCTGGCGCTGTGCCCATGCTTCCCCCCAGGGCGAGGAACGCAGTGACCGCACGTGTGGTTTGCGTCCCGCCAGGGAAGCCATCCTCATCCCCCCGGGCCGGCAAGGATTCTGCAGGGACTATTGAGTAAATACAGATCCGCCAAGGGAGAGGTTGGGGTACAGCAGCGCTGGTACCCCTGAGACCTCTAGACCAACTGGTGATCCAAGTCTCCTGTCCGAATATAAAATAAAATCTTCTGAGGAGCTGCATTAGCAGCGACCGACCATCCTCTGGACCTCAAATCTTAGACTGGAGCTGAGTAGGAGGAGCCCGAGCTGGAGGGGCCAGCCAGTCAGCACTCTTTTGATCTGAGGTGACATCCTGATCTGGGGCTCCGCCTACCCATCAGTAATGAATTCCTGTGTCTCCCTCCCTTCCATTCTGCAGCTGAAAATATGATTTTTTTTCTTCACAGCTCTACATTATAAACTTGCGTTTAGCACTTGGGGGTTCAAAGTGCTCACCACACACCTAGATAAGTTCCTTAGGGGTCTAGTTTCCAAAATGGGGTCACATGTGGGGGGGTTTCCACTGTTTATGCACATCAGGGACTCTCCAAATGCGACATGGCGTCCGTTCTCAATTCCAGCCAATTTTTGTTTGGAAAAGTCAAACGGCGCTCCTTCCCTTCCGAGCCCTGCTGTGCACCCAAACAGTGGTTCCCCCCCACATATGGGGTATCAGCGTACTCAGGAGAAATTGCACAACAACTTTATCTGTCCATTTTCTCCTTTTTACCTTGTGAAAATAAAAAAAATGTTTGTAAAAGATCATTTTTGTGACTAAAAAGTTAAATGTTCATTTTTTCCTTCCACGTTGCTTCAGCTCCTGTGAAGCACCTGAAGGGTTAATAAACTTCTTGAACGTGGTTTTAAGTACCTTGAGGGGTGCAGTTTTTAGAATGGTGTCACTTTTGGGTATTTTCTGCCATATAAATGCCTCAAAGTGACTTCAAATGTGAGGTGGTCCCTAAAAAAAATGGTTTTGTAAATTTTGTTGTAAAAATGAGAAATTGCTGGTCAACTTTTAACCCTTATAACTTCCTAACAAATAAAAATTTTGTTTTCAAAATTTTGTTGATGTAAAGTAGACATGTGGGAAATGTTATTTATTAACTATTTTCTGTGACATATTTCTCTGTTTTAAGGGAATAAAAATTCAAAGTATGAAAAGTGCAAAATTTTCAAAATTTTCACCATATTTCCATTTTTTTCATAAATAAACGCAAGTAATATCAAAGACATTTTACCACTATTGTGAAGTACAATATGTCACGAGAAAACAATCTCAGAATCACATTGAAGCGTTCCAGAGTTATAGCCTCATAAAGAGACAGTGGTCAGAATTGTAAAAATTGGCCCGGACATTAACGTGCAAACCACCCTTGGGGGTTAAGGGGTTAAAGGCATAGAAATATCGGGCTGTTTAGATACCATTGGCTTATATGCCAATGATATGGTGATATTTATGGACAAAGCAGAAGAAACACTACCCCATGTGATTGCTACTATAGACAAATTTAGTAATTATTCGGGATTATACATAAATTGGGATAAATCCGCCTTGATGCCTCTCTCCCTGGGTCCAATAGATCACCTTGAAACGTTATCCCCATTGCCTGTTGTAACTAACTTTAAGTACCTGGGAATAAATATTTCAAAATATAGTAGACTAGACTTAAAAATGAATATTCTCCCGTTGTTAGATCTTGTTAAACTTAAATTTGCTATCTGGAGTAAATTGCCACTATCTGTCTCCGGACGTATTAATCTGATTAAAATTATCCTACTCCCGAAACTCAGTTACTCCCTCCAACATAGTGCAGTACTGATCCATAAATCTTTTTTTTCAGGACTTAATTCATTAATCTCATCCTTTATATGGGGGAAGACTAGACCTATACTCAAACTGTCTACCTTACATAGGTCTAAACAGTTGGGCGGGGCGGCACTGCAGGATTTCTTTTTATATTACTTGGTCGGGCAAGTCAGAGCTCTGAGTAGATGGATGCCTAATAATTGTTTGCCTAACTCGGAGAGTCATCTGGCTCATGCTGCAGGTACTGATTGCTTGTTGGGGTTTTTAGAAGTAGACAAACCTAATGTCTCTGGATTATTACCCTTACTCCGGTTGGCACGGTCAGTCTGGAGACAACTAAAACGAGTGGTTCGCTTTATTGACGTTATAGCTGAAATGCCATTATGGAATAATTCCTGTTTCCCGATGCTATTAAACCACCCGTCCACTCAATTCTGGATCTCATATATTTCCTTGATTAAAGATTTATATGATCACAATGTCCTAATGTTTTTTGAACAAATGCAGATTAAATACAGTGACACAAGGTCACAATTTTTCTGATACCTACAGCTTAGATCAGCAATTCAATCATATCTGGGTAACAGAAATATGACCCAAGCAATATTATCCTTCCCTTTGATAGGGATTCTCAAATCACAAGGCCCCCAGGGTCTTATTTCTACCTTATACCCTTATATGTTGTCCGCAGGCTCTGACTCTGCTTTATTGTCAGTAAGGGAGAGGTGGAGGTCTCTAGTTCCAGAAATTCAAAATGAAGATTGGGAGGAGATTCTTGGCTCTCCAATCGGGGTGTCTCCATCAGCCAATAACAAAATGACTCAAATGCAGGGCCCGCTCCAGGTTTTTATGGGCCCCGGGCGAAAGAGTCTCAGTGGGCCCCTTTAACACAGACCACGATTTATGATGCACAGATACTGCAGAGAAATATAGGTATAGTACAATGCCAAACACTTCTCTTCTTCCATTACATGACTGATATCTATTGTAAATTGTACAATAGCTCAAAAACCGCCAAATCCTCACAGCGCACAGTACAGACCGGACAGTACAGTCCTCCATACAATATTATGGGCACCACATAGTCTCCCCCTCATCACCCATATAATACCCCATGCAGGATGTCACCCCTACATCCCCCATATAATGCTCCATTCAGAATACTGGACCCAAAATAATGCTCCATACAGAATACTGGTCCCCATATAAAGCTCCATACAGGATACTGGTCCCCATATAAAGCTCCATACAAAATATGGAGCTCTCCTCTGCGCTGTGCTGCGTTCTGCACTGTTACAGCTCAGGAAAGGGCGCTGTGGAAAGTCTCCCATCATCATCATTGCCTGCCCATTATCATGATCATTGCCTGCCCATAATCATCATTGCCGCCCATTATCATCATCATTGCCTGCCCATCATCATCAATAATATCACAATACATCCCTATAAGCCAAATAAAAAGGCAAAGGGACCAGAGCTTTTTCAGTATAGCAAATATATATTTTATTAATAAATAACAATGAGAATACAAAAACATTAGCAGAGAAACCACCAAAAAATGGTTTTAGATATATATATGTTTATAATTAGAACATGCTTGCATAAAGCAATAGCAGTAAAACATTTAGAGCCACTATAAACATGAATATGGACGAAAAAACAACTCATGCATTGAACCTAATATAAGAAAGATTGGCCCAATGAATAGTACTCCATGTAGTGCCAAGTAAAAATCACTATGGCGCTAAATCAAGCATAGTAAACTGGGGCACTAACGAGAACAGCTGAATCACAATCAGGAGGCCTCCTGACGAAGATCGGCGAAACGCGCGATGAGGCGGCAGGCTGGGGCTGGAATCCTGTCCCGATGTAAGTTACCCTCCTTTAGAGCACGGACACTTTAGGTTTTTGTATTCCGCTATATGCGGTGTTTAATTCTCTTTATGTGCCCATACATATACATACGGCTGGTTCACAGATATTCCCCTCAGGGCCATGAATAGATGTGACGGCATTTGCCCATGTTTCTAAATTTCCCCTGATTGTGATTCAGCTGTTCTGCTATTGCTTTATGCAAGCATGTTCTAATTATAAACATATATATATATATCTAAAACCATTTTTTGGTGCTGATATACAAGTAACTTACAATTAGGTGCAGGTATTCTCCTCATCCCCTTTTGTTCCTGCTTAGTGGGTGGTTTCTCTGCTAATGTTTTTGTATTCTCATTGTTATTTATTAATAAAATATATATTTGCTATACTGAAAAAGCTCTGGTCCCTTTGCCTTTTTATTTGGCTTATAGGGATGTATTGTGATATTACTGTATGTTGAGTTTTCTGAATTACCGTTTATTTGGGATTTTTCGTATTCCATCATCATCAATGCCTGCCCATCATTATCACTGCCTGCCCATTATCATCATCATTGCCTGCCCATCATCATCATCATTGCCTGCCCATCATCATCATCATTGCCTGCCCATCATCATCATCAATGCCTGCCCATCATTATCATTGCCTGCCCATTATCATCATCGCCTGCCCATCATCATCATTGCCTGCCCATCATCATCATCAATGCCTGCCCATCATCATCAATGCCTGCCCATCATTATCATTGCCTGCCCATTATCATCGCCTCTCCATCATCATCATTGCCTGCCCATCATCATCGCCTCCCCATCATCATCATCACTGCCCTCCCCCCACCACCATCACACATACAGCAGACACACACAATACACAGCACTACATACACACACACTGATACACACAGAGACACCTACACAGACACACACCTCACCTGTCCGGCGTACACGTGCTCACTGCCACAGCCGGCCGCTGAATGATGACGTCATTCAGCGGCGCTGCTGTGAGAGGAAGCGCCGGCGCCCCCTGGAGCTCGCAGCTGCGGCAGCGGAGGCACGGGGAGAGGTGAGTATTGCGATGGCTGCTGCCGGGGCCCTGAGCAAGCGGGGGGGGGGGGGGGGGGGGGGGGGGGGAAAGAGGCCCAGTGGCGGCGCTGACACCGCTAACGGGTGCCGGGGTGCCCGATGGCGAGTGGGCCCCCC
Organism: Oophaga sylvatica; assembly: GCA_033576555.1. NCBI lineage: Eukaryota > Metazoa > Chordata > Amphibia > Anura > Dendrobatidae > Oophaga > Oophaga sylvatica. The sequence goes on from JARQOD010000006.1 coordinate 320,857,975, forward strand.
GCCTGCTCAGGGCCCCGGACTTGCCAGGGTGTGCCGGGTGCTGACGCCGGCCCTGTTCAAATGTATATAGTGCACCAGTCATATCTAACCCCACTGCGGCTCTTTAGGATGGGGTGGTCTCAATCCTCAGAATGCTTAAGATGCCATACAAAGGATGCAGATTTCATACATATGGTGTGGGGATGCCCAACTATTCTATCTTTTTGGAGCGAGGGGACCACGCTGTTAGCCTCCCTCATAGGCACTCCTGTTCCTCTCACTCCATTGGTATGTCTGTTTGGTGTGCTGGAGGAAGAGATATGGGGACACCACGTCAAAATTCTTCTGCGGAGACACTTTTTTTTAGCCAGGAAAATATTGGCCTTACGCTGGATGGGTAATCAACATCCTTCTCTTAGAGCTTGGATTGAACTGGTAAATTCAATTATACCATACGAGCAGACACTATACCAGAACAGGGGTTGCTTGGGGAAGTTTAATAAGATCTGGGATGTATGGAATGCATCTCACCTCACTATAACAGCGCGTAGATAGTGGTTTGTTAATAGCATAATAGCTGTAGAGAAAATATATTGGCTTACACTTTATAGGTTTATGTCATCAGTGCTATGGAAGTTGTTTTGGCAGCAGGGTAGGAAGTTAGATATGTTGGTTGCAATGTATTATTCTGGGTTATGCATGGCCAAGCATTTGTATAGATGAATAACGAGTTCTTGTAACTACTCCAAGATTATCCATAGGCCTCGCAAGAGAATGAGGACCTGTGAAATTGAAATCTGTACTAATAACTCAATATGCAAGCTTGTTGGTTTTCTTCCATTACAGATATTACGATAATTGTATATACATTGCACTGGCTATTTACAAAATGTGTATATCTGTTTGTTGTTGTCTAATAAACTAATTAAAAAAAAAAAAATTTGTACATGTCGCTTTGCACAAGAATCCTATGAACCATACACATGACTGCTAGGGGCAGATCCCACCTTGTTAATTTGAGCAAGATAGTGACAGAAAGATTATCTAACATTTTGTTCACTGGAAAGAAGTCTCCCCTTGTGTCCATTATTCCAGGATCATTAGTGACTGTAAAACCATGCTCACCCCAGGAGACTGGCATTCATAACTTAGGTTCATTTTAGGCAAAAACAGGAAACATCATTGAACAAATCAAAGACCAAGTTAATACCATGGAGAGGATAAGTATACATTTGGGTATGACTTTTTGAAAATACTAAGCTAAAATTCATCAGTTTCTCAGTGTCTGCAGAAGAACCCGTTTTTACTTAAAGTCAGCCTCACACTAACCAATCCTTATTGTGAATATTTTTTAAGAATTACAGTTCAATTTTTATATACAGTTACATAAAAGTCACTTACCTAGGCGCACTAAAAGTAAACAGTCCCATATTCACTTGACCGTTCGCATCAGTTTTAGGCTGCTGAAGAAAAGGACTCATCTATAAAATATTTTTAAAAATAGGTTACATAAGATAACATATTACATTAATTAATGGTAACAAGAAAAAAAAAACCCAAACAAACCTAAAAATGTAGAGGGCATGCCCTACACATTTGTACACCCCTGTGAAGATGGCATCACTGTATTTTTTTTTTTTTTTAGACTTTTTAGCAAGAAAATCTCCCCTAAAAAGTGTGTGTTTGTTAATAGTTTGGAGGCAGCTTTCTATAATCGAGGAGAATGCAGAAGCAGCGTCCTTCAAGAACAATGAGAGAACTGCTCTCTCTCCTCCTGTACAACACAGGTCTATATGATCAGTGCAGGCCAGGAGAGAAAGCTACCAGGACCTGAACATCTCTAAAACTGCATGGATGCAGCAGGTCCTAGCTAGGGAACGGGCCTTTCAGGTCATGTGATAAACCACATGCCTTGGGAAAAAAAAAACTTAAAATTGTGGTCGTGTGAGCCGCATATGTGTGTTGATGTAGCTGAGTTGCGTGGGAGTATATTAGCAAAGTTGTGTATGCACATGTGCCCGTAGAATGTAAGTCCGCAAGGACAGGGTCCTCTCCCCTCTGTACCAGTCTGTCATTGTAAATTTGTTTACTGTAAACGATATCTAAACGGGCAGCACGGTGGCTCAGTGGATAGCACTGCAGCCTTGCAGCGCTGGAGTCCTAGGTTCGAATCCCACCAAGGACAACATCTGCAAGGAGTTTGTATGTTCTCCCCGTGTTTGCGTGGGTTTCCTCCGGGTACTCCGGTTTCCTCCCACATTCCAAAAACATACTGATAGGGAATCTAGATTGTGAGCCCCTTCGGGGACAGCGACGATAATGTGTGCAAACTGTAAAGCGCTGCGGAATATGTTAGCGCTATATAAAAATAAAGATTATTATTATTATTATATCTATAACTTTGTATATAACCCCTTCTCATGTACAGCACCATGGAATTAATGGCGTTATATAAATAAATAATAAGAATAATAATGTAGCAGAATGGAGTGTATATAGCAGAGCTGTGCGTGCAAAATGAGCAATATCCAAAAGGTTTGTCAGAAAACTAAATTAAATCAAGAATATGTTGCAAAAATTAGTACACACCAATGAAAATCTTAGGGGCAAAGCTGAAGTTTAGAATACACAATTCTAATTAACAAGAATTCAACTACAGATAAGTCTAATTATTAAGCAAAAGGTGTACAGTTGACTATTATAGTTGACTATAAAAAATGTTACTTAAAAAAACCCTCCCATTTCATGCTGTCAGCAATGGCACCATATGGAAAAGAAATGTCAAGACCTGAGAAAGGAAATAATATCTTTACACAAGAAAGGTGGCAGCTACAAGAAGATCATCAAAGCTTTACATAAGAGTTAGAATACTTCAGCAAAAAAAGGTACAAAACTTTAATATACAGTAGTTGAAACTGGAACCATGTCATAGAGATGTCCAAGTAACATGGAAGATAACACCTATACAGGAGCGTCTTCTGATCTTGTTAGCGACGCAGCTGTGTGTGACATGTAGCAGCGATGTGGCCCCTGCTGAGATGTCGTTGATCGCTTATGAACGTTCTGAGCCGTTTTTTGGTCGTTGGTGTCCCGCTGGTGAGCCTGAATCGCTGAGTGTGACACCCTTTATGAACGACTTTACCAGCGTCGCAGGTGGGACTAGGTTTTCCCAACGACCGCAGAGGTCGTTATACAGATCGCTGATCTCTGATGAGATCTGTGTTTGGAAGCTAACTAGCGAACACATAGCGATCGCACTAGCGATCTCGCCAGGTTGTGTCGTTGTTGTGATCACTAGTGCGATCGCTAAGTGTGACAGTGCCTTAAGAGAGGTCATTCTTGAAGAATGGAAAAAAGATGGATGTTGCAATATATTCCCAAAATTCTTCATTCGATGCCTAGAAGACTTGGTGCTGTCCTTGAAAATCAGAGGTCATATAAAATACTGGATGAAGAGGTTTTTGATGTGGGGTGTATTCGTTTTTGAATTAACTACTTTGAGTAAAACTAAAGATTTTGTAATGAATGTTACATTATTAACCTTACTTTTTGGTATGGGTTAAAAAATGTTCCATGTTTTGGAAACTGTTCTTTTGTTCAGTGAGATATTGATTAACATGTTATGTTTAAAAGGAGGTGTTTGGAAATAAATTTTTCAAAACGTCTCTATTTATTCAGTATGGAGTATGAGTGCCACGCACAGAAATGCACACAGCTATACATCTTGGTTGCTATTAAATAGGTTATTAATGGTTGTCTGAGAAATGTTCTGCCACGCTGAATGCACTTGGGCACGTAAATCATCAAGAACAGATGCTGGCAGCTCCCTTTGCAATTCACCAACATCATCTCAGATTTGCTAAATGAGAGACAATTCTATAAACATTGCAGGCCATGGCAGCACGTTTAGGCCACACAGGTTGCTCACTGTAGCATGAGTAAAGCCCCCGTCTCACATAGCGATACACCAGCGATCCCGACAACGATCAGGATCACTGGTGTGTCGCTACATGATCGCTGCTGAGCTGCCAAACACGCAGCGATCAGCACAGCGACACTCCGCGTAACGTCGCTTAGTTATCCGCAGTGTACGTTGGATACCAGCGCCCTGATGCAGGGAGCTGGTAACCAAGGTACACATCGGGTTTCCAGGCGCTGCGCTGTGCCTGGAAACCCGCTGTGTACCTTGGTTACCAGCTCCCTGCATCAGGGCGCTGGTATCCAAGGTACACATCGGGTTTCCAGGCACAGCCCCGCGCCTGGAAACCCGCTGTGTACCTTGGTTACCAGCAGATCGCTAGTCTCCCGCCTGTCACACGCAGCGATGCATGCTGGCCAGCGGGAGACCAGCGATCAAAAAAATGTCAAGGACATTCAGCGACGATCAGCGATACCCAGCAGGGGGGCTGATCATCGCTGAATGTCACACACAGCGATGTCGCAGGGGAGATCGCTGTTGCGTCACAAAACTAGTGACTCAGCAGCGATCTCGCTAGCGAGATCGCTATGTGAGACGGGGGCTTAACACACAGCCTGTCGTTTTGAAAAATGGCTCCTGGGACACTTTGGAGAAATGGCCATACAATTGGTTCCACAAACAAATCAACAACACTGAGCTGTTAGTATACCTGGAATAAAGACTATAGAAATCAGGTTTGTTTACATTATACCAACCCATACCATAAAACTGGGAAAAGGACTGCGGTGAAGCCCCTTCAAAATGGCCTCTGCAGATTCTATGAATGGTGTGTTGTGATCCATTCCATTCTGCAAGTGAAATTAGATGTCACATACCAAGTCTAAGGTATCACAAAACATCAGTAGGTGTTTGAATGACATTGGGCTACAAGTCAGACGCCCAGCTTCAAATGTTCCACTGACCTCACATCATAGCTCTCAAAGGCTATCATGGTGCAGAATAAGACAGCAATGAGTACTGCTTTTGCCTTGCATGCTATCATAGCTGGTGTTTGGTATGTAGACTATGAGGGCAATGAAAACGCCTTCACAAAAGAACGTGAAACGTGTCCAGCTGTCCTTTAAAGCAACACTGGATGTTGCTCGTGCTACTGTGAGTTGCTTACGTGGTTTAAATGTGCTTGCAGTGTCCCTAAGTTTGTTGGTCAACTAGTACATCTGAGTCGCCATTGGTTGGCAATTTTAAAGAGCTGCCAGCAGTGGATCTTGATGATTTATGTGCCCAAGAGCATTCAGCGTGGCAAAACATTCCTCAGACAACCATTAATAAGGTCATTGATAGCAGCCAAGACATGTAAGTGCAGGGATTTCTGCGTGTGGTGCTTATACTCAATACTGAATAAACTGAGATATACCATCTCTATTTTTTCATAATTTGCATATCATTAACATGTCTATCAATCTTCTGATTTCCATAATTCCATGGCTTTTCCTTCTTGATGTTTTCTCAATCATATATATATATATATATATATATATATATATATATATATATATATATATATATAATATATATATACACACATTCACAGAGAGAGGGAGAAACAATGATAATTTTTACAGCAGATTTTATACACATGTCCAGTAAACAATTAAAATCTAATATAGATTTGATACCTTTAGAACATTGTCCTTCATCACAGTGATCTTCACATTTGGTTCCGGAGATGGATTTCCCCACTTATCATAGAGCTGAATAATTAGAGGTGTTTGAACCTTTTTTCCAGAGGCTACTATAATAGACTAATGTGTTAAGTAATGTTAGAATTCACGGAAGACTATAGAAAAGTTATCTACCTGCAGTAAGAACTTAGGACAATTTCAAAATATAAGGTAAAGAATTATAAGATATTGTTCAGCTATTCTACACAGGAAACTAATAAATGCTTCCAAAAACAAAGTAGCTAACCTCATTCCAATCTACTACTTCAATTCGGAATGGTGGCCCAGCAACAAGTTTCAGTCTCAAATAAGCTGAAAGACTTCTCCAAGCAAAACATAACTCTTTGTCCTCTTGAGGTCCAACCAAAAAGGATATCCCTTTGACAACCATACACTGAGTGTTTTCCTGAAAAACAAACAAAAAAAATGTATAATGGTATTGTATACCACCTAGTAGTGGCCTGCTCACCTTTTTGTGTTGTGTTTAGGATACAGCATCTATCAGAAAACATACAATAGGCCTCCTTGCTGTCATTTTGATAAAATCACTGTTGTCACTGCTGCACATCTACCAGTTCTCTGAATTTTGAACTCTGTACAAGCCCAACAAGCAAGCGACCAATCACTGGTAGGGGAGGGGCTATACAGAGCTCATGAAAATGGAGGACCACGTGGCAGCAGGTTTACTAGACCTCTAATGATAAAATTACTGTTTTAGCAGGTGATTATCAAAATTATACTAAGAAGCTCAGTAAGTGACACATTGCTGGATTTAGGGTCTCTGTCTTTACAAGATGCTGTTGTCAGATTAGGTGGCAATAACCTGGTGACACACTCCCTTTAAACCCTTCACGATCTTTGATGTACCCATACGTCATGCTCGGATAGCGCTTCCCAATTGTTGACATATGGATATGTCATGGTGATTGTGCGGGCACAGAAGCTGTGCACATACGGTCACCGCTGGGAGCTCGACTTAAGTTAAAATCGAGACCCGGCTGTAGCTGGGACAGGCCATTTAACCCACTAAATAGTTATAAATATTATTAATAATTTTTATTTTTATATAGCGCTAACATATTCCGCAGTGCTTTACAGTTAAAACACATTATCATCGCTGTCATGATGGGGCTCATAATCTAAATTCCCTATGAGTATGTCTTTGGAATGTGGGAGGAAATCGGAGTACCCCAACAAAACCCACACAAACATGGGGAGAACATGCAATAT
>JARQOD010000006.1:320864923-321020910 GCA_033576555.1 Oophaga sylvatica
ACATGCCAAAATATTTTCTAAACTAGATCTTCGTGGGGCCTATAACTTAGTCCGTATTAGACCTGGGGATGAATGGAAGACTGCATTCAGGTCACGCTATGGACACTTTGAATATCTAGTTATGCCTTTTGGTCTGAGTACCGCCCAGCCACTTTCCAACACTTGGTGAATGATATCTTCAGGGATCTCCTAGATACATTCGTGGTAATTTATTTGGATGATATTTTAATTTTTTCTAACTCCACAGAGGAACATCATGGACATGTGAGAATGGTCTTGGAACGTCTAAGACAAAATCATCTTTACATCAAGCTTGAAAAGTGTGAATTCCATAGGACCGAAATTCAATTTCTGGGGTATGTACTGTCTACACAAGGAATTAGTATGGATGGAAGTAAAACCCAAGCCATCAATGATTGGCCAAGTCCTAGAAATGTGAAGGAGGTACAGCGCTTCATCGGGTTTGCAAACTTCTATAGACGTTTCATTAGAAATTTCTCTGAGGTAGTGTCACCTATCACCCAACTTACCCGGAAAGAGTCTAAGTTCTCCTGGACTCCCCAAGCCCAGGAAGCATTTTCCCGTCTAAAAGATAAATTTACCACTGCACCTATCCTAGTACATCCCAACCCAGAGCTTGCCTTCATAATAGAGGTGGATGCTTCAGACTGTGCCGTGGGAGCTATACTCTCTCAGAGAACAGGTGAGAAGAATGTCTTGCATCCCTGTGCCTTCTTTTCCCAGCAGTTGTCTTCGGCTGAGAAGAACTACGATGTGGGCAATAGAGAGTTGTTGGCCATTATTGCCGCCTTCAAAGAATGGAGACACCTTCTTCAAGGAGCTGCACAGCAAATAGTCGTTCTGACAGACCATCGTAATCTTGAGTTTATCAGGTCGGCTAAGTGCCTGACTCCTCGCCAGGCTCGCTGGAATCTTTTCTTAAACCAATTTAATTTTATTATTTCTTATAGACCAGGATCGCGCAATGGAAAGGCTGATGCACTCTCTAGGATTTACTCAGCAGAGACACGTCCAATTACTCCTCCTAAGACTATTCTTCCTGACTCTAGATTCCTAGGAGTGATTCATCAAGACCTAATTAAAGACATCAAGGAAGCATACCATGCGGATTCTTTTTTGGCTCAACCCCCAAGGGACGTAAGTCTTGTCTTTAAGAATGGTGTGTGGATTCTGGGACAACGTCTGTATATACCTGAAACAGTCAGATTGAGAGTATTGCAACTCATTCACGATTCCAAAATAGCCGGGCATAGAGGAATTCTAAAGACACAGGAATTTCTTTCTCGTTTCTTTTGGTGGCCCACTTGTAGGAAGGATGTTTTGGACTATGTCACTTCGTGTGAGGTTTGTGCAAGATGCAAAACACCTCGCTCTTCACCAACTGGTCTGTTACAGCCTCTTCCCACCCCGTCCCGCCCGTGGGGATCCATTTCTATGGACTTCATTGTGGAATTACCAACCTCTCAAGGGAAGAACACTATTCTAGTGGTGGTTGACCGTCTAACAAAGGCAGCTCATTTTATCCCTTGTGTCGGCTTACCCACTGCAAAACAGACATCAGATTTGATGATTAAAGATGTGTTTCGCTTACATGGAGTACCGGATGAGGTTATTTCGGATCGAGGGGTGCAATTCACTTCTAGGTTTTGGCAAAATTTCTGTGCAGCATTGGACATTAAAGTAAACCTTTCTTCTGCTTTTCATCCCCAGACTAATGGACAAACCGAACGAACCAATCAAACCCTGGAGCAGTATCTCCGCTGCTTTATCTGCCACCTACAGGATGATTGGGTGGATCTACTTCCATTGGCTGAGTTCTCTTACAACAACTCTCAGAGTGCCTCCACTAAGCAGTCTCCTTTTTACTCCAATCTAGGTTATCATCCTAACATTCTTCCTCGATTTCCCATAGAGACGCCTTTGCCAGCAGTGGCTGAAAGAGTCACGACTTTACAGAAGAATATGGATCTTCTAAAGGAGAATCTGGAATCGGCTCAGGAAAGGTACAAGAAGGCAGCAGATAAATTTCGTAAACCTGCACCAGCTTTTAAGGTAGGAGACCTGGTCTGGCTGTCAACCAGAAATCTTAAGTTAAGGATTCCATCGTCTAAGTTGGGACATAAGTACATTGGACCCTATAAAATCAGTAAAATTATAAGTGCCGTTGCTTGTCGTCTTCAATTGCCCAGAACTATGAGAATCCATCCTGTCTTTCATGTATCCCTACTAAAGGCTGCGACACCCAATACGTTTCCTGGACGTTCTTCTCCTTGCCCTGACCCAGTGCTAGTCGATGGTCAGGAGGAATTTGTGGTGGAAAGGATTTTAGATTCCAGGTTGTATAGAAATCAGTTACAATATCTGATTAAATGGCAGGGCTACCCAGTGGAGGACAACTCATGGGAGCCAGTCAATAACGTTAATGCTCCTCGCTTGCTCCGTCAGTTTCATCAGAGGTACCCACACAAGCCTGGTCTGAGGTCATCCGGAGGTTGTCCCTAAGGGGGGAGTAATGTAAGGTTCTGTGTATCTGTTTCTGAAACTCAGTTTGTTCGTCGGCCATTTTGCTTTCTGTTTTGCTGCAGCTATCTTGCCCTCAGTCAAAATGGAGTTTTCCAGCTTGCATGTTCCCGCCCTGATTCTCTCCGTTTGCTTCTTAAACAGCCACAGCTGAGCAATCAGTGCTTCAGAATCTAGCCTGCAGTGAACCTGTGTTCTGACTCCTGAAGCCTTGGACCTTGTACTCCAGCCATTCCTACTGAGGAACTCTGAAGCACTTGTGGACTCTGAACTCTGCTCTTGAGAGCCTCACGTTTGCATGGACTTGCGGTAACAGAGAAGAAGATCTGAATCTGTTGTGGAGAGTTATTGCTGAGCTTAGATTACTCTGGCCTGCTGTGTCTCCTGCTTCTGTGTTTGCAACCTGTGTGTTTATTTTTGCCAATTTGTATGAAGCAATACAAGACTTTCTTTATCAATCTGTCTCTCAAGTATTTTCATCGCACCCAAGCACAAGACGCTATATGAACTGTACCACATACATTACACACCGACTTTCATGACGCATACGCTGTCAAAGGTCGGGAAGGGGTTAAGCTGTGTGTGGGTCTATGAGGCCCATCATACTGTGTGGGAGGGTTGTGTGGGTGACATACTGTGTGGGAATGCTTTGTGGGGATCACTATATTGTGTGGGTGCCATCATACTGTGTGAGAGCCTCAATGTGTGTAGTGGAACTGGGGGGGGGGGGGGGAGTGGGTGGTGAAATGTGGAAGGCACTATGGGGGCATCATATTGGGCAGCATGGCGGCTCAGTGGTTAGCATTATTGCTTTGCAGCGCTGGAGTCCAGGGTTTAAATCCCACCAAGAACAACATCTGCACTTGTATGTTCTCCCCGTGTTTGTGTGGGTTTCCTCCAGTTTCCTCCTACATTCCAAAGACATACTGATTGGGAATTTAGATTGTGAGCCCCAATGGGGACAATAACGCTGATGTCTGGAAAAGAAGATCTCCGCGTGCACTGTGAGAAAATTCTCATAGGGCGCTGCGCTATTCTCCTTGAGGTCATCGCAGTTTATCGGACATCTCACAGTAAAGTGCGGGAACGCAGCTTCAATGACCAGCGGTAAACATCACTGCTAGTCACTGATGCTGCGCTAACAGCATCTCATTCCCCCATGGTTTCCAACTTGGATGGTCGCATCATTCCACCATCCAGGTTGTAAACCTAACATCGCAGACATAAATTACGGTGTGGGAAAGCATTACTAATCATCACTTTGGACAGGGGTTTCCATGGAATGCCTAAAGGTGAGTAATAACGGTGTTTTTTATTTTTAAATATATCTGTAAAACAGAGTGTGGATTTTTATTTCAAATAAAGGACTTTATTCATTCTGTGTCTTTTCTTTATCGCTTCATTGGGGGTCACAGGTAACCATGGGTTTATGCTGCTGTCACTAGGAGGCTGACACTAGGCAACAAAAGGAAAATAGCTCCTCGACAGCACTATACACCCAATGACAGGAACCAAGTACCTCAGTTTAAGTTTAGTGTCTGTAGGACCTGAATCTGTTCCCAGACCCGCAGGTTTTTCCTTTTCTGTTGTGTTTTATTGATCTTTTTTTGTTTGCCTTTCAGGTTCATCTTCGGGATAACAGGGTGTAATTTCTCACCCTGTTTTCCCACATTTATGCGACCGAGCAGTGTAGTGTCACCCACATCGCCCTCTCTCAGACCCGCAAAACAGGACCTAATCCCCTGTCACCTTTATGGGTGCTTCAGGGTGATTCCCGGTGGTCGGTCCTTTGCCTTTTCCTCACCCCATCCCTCTCCTCGGAGAGGGCTGGGAGGAAGACGGTGGCCACAAACAGTGGCCTCACCACTTCTTGCAAGGGGTTGATGCCATCTTCTGTACCGTCTGGAGACGGTGTGGGAAAGAGGATCCTGGATTCCAGCGACCCTCTCCCCCCGAGGGCTCCTGATGTGATCCTCATCGCTGCAGAGGGACCAGAACTCACCGCAGGTATATGAAATTACCTCCCTGTAGCTCAATAGGTCTGGGTAGCAGAGTGGTTATAATTCTGTAAAGCCCTGCATAGCGACGGCCATATGATCACTGTTAGTGGGCAGGTTGACTATAGTTTTGTATAATCCTGTATAGCGGCGGCCATTTCTTCCTGGCCGATCTCTCATTCAGTGGCCCACTCCCCCCTTCTTTCTTCCGTGGCGACATCTCCTCCCGGCTTCCTCCAGCCACTCACCACTGCGCATTTGAATCGCGCACCGTTTTCAGCCCAATAGAAATGCTTGCCTGGGCTGCAGACTTGGCCAAGCCCCCCGCTCCACAGCAAGCGTCTTCCTGGTGCGCTTTTGCTCCTATCACGGAACTTACTCTCCCTGCTGGTACACGCCCCAACTTTTCAGCCTATTGGAGGGGTACTTTCACTTCTCACCGGCCGGCATTTCAGGCACGCCCTACGCAGTGCATCGCACTTACTGGGGCTCAGCACAGCCGATGCTCAGCTTTTAGCTTGTGCCTCGGCAGATAGGATAGCCTCTGCACTACTCATCGGAGCCTCTCGTTGCCTGCTACAGGGGGACACAGGCAGCCACACGGTCACTGCTGGTCATCGCTGATATAGAGTAGGATCTACCCTCTCTCTCTTTCTTTAGCCCTTCCCAGCAGAATTTACAAGGCTCGACTTATACCCAACCCTAGAGAGACTTTTCGTTGACCCTCTAAGCCAGGGGTGGGGAATATTTTTTCTGCCAAGGGCCATTTGGATATTTATACCATCCTTCGGGGGCCATACAAACTCCACCCACAAAGTACATCCTGACTCTGGCACTGGTGTCAGGACATAATCTTTCTTTGCATGCCCTTCAGTGTTCAGTAGTGAACACTACATGTGTACTTACAGAGCAAGAAGAAATTAATGAGCTGTTGGCAATCAAAAGACAGCTCCCTGCCAAAGCACAGTGGTCCCTGAGAATCTGCCCGGGGGGCCGGATAAAAGGTCATCGAGGGCTGTAAATGGCCCTAGGGCCTGAGGTTCCCCACCCCTGCTCTAAGCCAACTGTGATCCATTTCAACTGTGCCCTCTGCAAAAGAAAGTAGTCTTCAGGCCAGCCTTCCCCTTTCTGCCAGGAGCACTCTAACGCCCGGGATGAAAGCACACTCCTCCCTCCGGAGTGGGCTGTTGCCATGTCACAACTGGTCTCTAACCTGAAAAAAGTGTCTCAGTCTCTGGTCCATGTCCTTGAGCGTCTTCCACATCTGTCTGCCACCAGTGCTCTGAACGCCTCTCACGGTGATTCGCAGGGACAGAAAGGGTACAAAGAACAGAAAGCGAGCTCTTTCGAGTTCCTCCTCCAGTTCTCCAGATTCTGAAGCATCCTTCAGGATGCCCTCCTCTCCCCATGCCCCCGTCTTGGAGGTGGCTTTTGGGTCGGATGCGGATTCCCAGTCTGATTCAGACCAGGTCTCAAAAATGCAGGATATGGTCAATAACCTTATCTTGGCAATTACCAAAACCCTGAATCTAAAGGAGGATGAGGCACCTACTCAGGAGCACTTCCTTCAAGCGGGTAAAACGTCCCTCCCAGACTTTCCCCAATCACAGGGAATTTGAAGCTGCTATGGCTAAACACTGGGAACATCCTGAAAAGCGCGTCCCGGGAAGGAAGCAGCTAGACATCCTTTATCCCTTTAGCCCTGACCTCGTTGGTAGATGGACAGAGTCCCCTAAGGTGGACCCGCCGGTTTCTCGCCTGTCTTCCCAGACAGTCTTGTCTCTGCCGGAAGGTGCATCTCTTAAGGATGCTACAGATAGGCAGATTGAGTCTATGGCTAAACCAGCCTTTGAAGCAGCTGGTGCCTCCCTCTGCCACATCTTTGCCTTCACCTGTGTGGCAGAGTCCATGTCTACCTGGGCCAGAATGCTTCGCCAGGGCATCCTAGTGGCAGCTACTTTAGAAGAGACGGCAGATTTGGAAGACCAGATTGTCCATGCCGGCAAATATCTTCTGCCCGCCTCTTTGGACGCAGCCAGTTGCTCCGCCACGGCAAACAGCAACATCATTGCTATACGCCGCATCCTCTGGTTGAAGGCGTGGAATGCAGATCCAGCCTCAAAGTCACTAATCTTGACTTTCAAGGCTCTAGACTTTTCAGGTCCAAACTGGATCAGATAACTTCGGATGCTACAGGCAGAAAAAGCACCTCTCTTCCCCAGTCCAGGCCTAAACGTCCTTTCAATAGGAAGAGGTCGCTTCATTTTTGTTCCTTTCGGCTCTTCTCTTCTTCAGGGACTTCCTCTCAGCATGGCCGCTCTTCTGCCCAAGGGGATGGGAACAAGCTGTCCTGCAAACCTGCATCCCAATGGCGGTCACAGGGTTGCTCCTCCAAGTCCTCTGGGTCTCGCACCAAAAGGTACTCCTCAATGTGACGTGTCACCCCCACCCGGAATCTTTCCAGGGTGTGAGGACGGCTCCTCTTCCGGGACGCTGGGTTGTTGATGGGCGATGTCGCTTGGATCAGAGAGATAGTTATGTGTAGTTAAAAAAAAAAAAAAAAAAAAATCAACTTTTCTTTCTTCCCAGGAAGACGTTTATTTTGGTCTCGCCTGCTAAGACATCCGTCTCAGGCTCCAGGGGTTCTTCAGGCCGTCTCTTCACTGCTACCCACAGGGGTAATCGTACCCGTTCTCCAGAACGAAGGGTTTTCAGGGTTCTACTCCAATCTTTTCATAGTCCCGAAGAAAGATGAATCTCTCCATCCGACTTTGGACCTCATGTTTGGATCATAGAATCATAGAATGCTGTTTAGTTGGAAGGGACCTCCTGGGCCATCTGGTCCAACCCACTGCTTAAAGCAGGATTCACTAAATCATCCCAGACAGATATCGGTCCAGCCTCTGTTTGAAGACTTCTATTGAAGGAGAACTCGCCACCTCTCATGGCAGCCTGTTCCACTCACTGATCACCCTATAAAAAAGTTTTTTCTAATATCTAATCTGTGTCTCCTCCCATTCAGTTTCATCCTATTGCTTCTAGTCTTTCCTTGTGCAAATGAGAATAAAGATGATCCTTCTGCAATGTGACAGCCCTTGAGATATTTGTAGACAGCTATTAAGTCTCCTCTCAGTCTTCTCTTTTGCAAGCTAAACATTCCCAAATCCTGCAACCGTTCCTCATAGGACATGGTTTGCAGAGCGGTCACCATTCTAGTCGCTCTTCTCTGAACTTGCTCCAGTTTGTTGATGTTTGTTTCTTGTCCTTTGCCGCTGGCAATCCTTCCTCGCATGCCAGCTGGTCCGTATACAATTGGACAACGCCACTGCCATGGCTTACTTAAACCATCAAGGAGGGACTCGCAGCAAACAGGTGATGGCAGAGGTAACAAGGATTCAGCAATGGGTGGAGAGTCTCGTTCCCACCATATCAGCCATACATATTCCAGGGGTGGAAAATTGGGCAGACGATTTTCTGAGTCGTCAGGGTCTTGCATCGAGCGAGTGGTTTCTCAATCCTGCAGTTTTCAATCAAATATGCAAGAGATATAGCTCACCGGATGCCGACCTAATGGCGTCTTGGATGAACCACAATGTTCCTCAATTCGTAGTCAGGTCTCAGGATCCGCTAGCCATCAGTTGCGATGCCCTAGTTATCCTGTGGTCCTAATTCCATCTGCCTTACCTTTTTCCTCCTCTCCCCTTGATTCCGTGAGTCACGAAAAAGATAAAGGCAGAAGGCATTCCTGTAATCCTGGTGGCTCCAGACTAGCTAAGAAGGGCATGGTGCGCAGAGCTGGTGAACATGGTCATGGACGCCCCCTCGAGGCTTCCAGACCGTCCAGATCTTCTCTCACAAGGCCCCCTTTTCCACCAGAGTTCACAGTCTCCGAGTTTAACGGCATGGCCGTTGAGGCCGCGGTCCTGAGGGAGGCCGGCTTTTCCCATCAGGTCATTCAGACCATGATTAGGGCAAGAAAACCAGCATCCTCCAGTATCTATCACAGATACTGGAAGGCCTTCTTTCGATGGAGGACAACAATTTGGTCTCTAAGTCTTTTTCCCTTCCTTCCATCTTGGGTTTTCTACAAGCGGGTCTTGATTCTGGTTTATCACTCAGTACCTTTAAAGGGAACCTGTCAGCTGTTTTGGCTGCTATAAGATGCAGCCACTGCCTTTGAGGGCTTATCTACAGCATTCTATAATTCTGTAGATAAGCCCCAAATCCGACCTGCAAGATAAGAAAAATAAGTTTTATTATACTCACACGGGGAGGGGGCGGTTAGGTCCGATGGGTGTCGCAGGTCCGTTCCAGCGCCTCCCATCTTCTTGCGACACCGCTCTTCTGCTTGTTAAATGGCTCCCCAGCATCGTGCTCCTGTGCAGGCGTACTTCTCTGCCCTGCCATGGGCTTTCCCTCTGCTGGTTAGGAAAACTGTGCGGGAGCTCACACCTTTTTTTTTTTTAATTTATTTATTTAACACAGGAGTTACCCAGCTAGCTGCTGAATAAAACTCCCTTCATTGTCTCCTTGTTGCGCTGAGATCAGCACGAGCAGGAGACAATAATTCAGCGGAACTGTGCAAACTGTACAGCTTCTTCCCAAGCACCGGTACGTTTCACGCTTATGACACACGGATGTCATCCGTGTGTCATCAGTGTGCATGTGTATAGCACGCATTTTGTCCGTGCTGCGCAAAAAAAATGGCATGTCTGTGGGTTTTTCCACACGGACCTGACATGTGCGCACCACCATTAAATACAATGGGTGTGGGTATATTAGTACTTGCAGTCCTTAAAAAACGGACCACATACAGACATAAAAAATGGACGTGTCAAGGAGGCCTAAGGGAGTGAAGATACAGCATAGGCTGTAGAAGGGTCAAGTAGAACAGAAATGAAACGGTGCCAGTACATGAGAGATAGTGAAGACCTCATACAGGCCTTGAGACAAGTTGCAAACGGTATGTCAGGGAACTGAAAATAAATAAATGCATGAAGATTACAGCCTTAAACGTAGTGCCACATTTTTTTTTACTCAATATAACCACTATAATATGTAAAAAATATCTTTTAGATGTCAAAAAGTGTCCATAGTCTGTAGAGAAACACTAAGCATTAAATGCACTAAAAAAATCCTAGAAATTCCTCCATTAATTTTCATTGACTCTCTTTTGTCTATTGTCTCATATTAGAATGAAAACTGAAATATATACAAAAATCTTCTTTGTATGTCTCAAAAGGTCAATCATGCCCTCCTCTCCTTATACTCAATGTTGTGTGTGTGGAAGTAAATTAATAGGCTGAGGCAGAAGCCCAATTACAAACATTTTTTTTAAAATAAAGAATGGATATAATAACCAAAACAATAGGTAAAAGTCACCGATGCTTACCCACAATCTTAAACATCATTTTTTTACAAGGCAAGGCTTTTTCCCCATATTTGTCAGCATTACTTTCGTTTAACACGACTTGAAGTTTCAGTGTATAATCACCAAGCTTTGTAATGTTCTCTAAAATAAATAAAATCGGAAGAAACATTAAATTTACACAGCATAGGCTTCTTTCAATTCCAATCTAATATGAATCAGGCAACGTCAATCTGCTAGTACTTGCCTTAATGTATATATGAGACAAAAAACTTAAGTAGAAATGATAAACCTTTATGGGGCAGATTAATCAAAACTGGCATTTTGTATGCCAATCAGTCTTTCTCTGGTTTGAAAAGAATAGTCTGACAGCTGACGTGTGACAGTGCGTATTCACCATGCAGGTGGGCGATTTGCATAGGTGTTGATCACATGAGGACAGGTATCATCTGGATTTTCTCAATTATTTTCTATTGAGAGAATCCTAAATGAGATTATAAGGGAATGTGCTCATGATACATATTAGATTCAGACATTTCTGGTGCGTTGATTTCACCACATATTAGTATGGGTGAAATCATCAGCAGAAACGCTGAAAGAATTGACATGGTTCAGATTTAAATCTGCACCAAATCTGCAAGTCACAAATTAGCAACATGTACATGAAACTTCAGGGTTCGCATTCACTTTACTGGCATCAGGAAACCATTCTTGTTATGTTATAAAACTGCACAGAAAAAAAACACTACAAATCTGCAACGTGTACACAGGTCCTTAGGCTTGAGACCCCAGTAGGGAAATACAGGAAAAACATTACTATATGGGCACAATCATGACTTGGCAGGGCACAGTCAGAGTGACTGAAAAGCCTGGAAAACCTCCTTTAATAAATTTGGCGCATCTTCCTGCTGTCTTATGCTAAGGTCAGAAATGTACACTAAAGCACATTTCTGGAATAATTTACATCACACTTGTGGTGTAAAATATAGTGACTGTCGGGCTGCAATACGCTTACTCCTCTAAGCTCTGCCCACTGTTTAAAAAATGTCAAGTGCAATAAAATTTGAAACATTTACAGAAATTTAACACCAGTGTTCTGGAGCAAACTGTTTACTAGAGTTATTAAGGCCAATTTATCAAATTGCTATTCTAGAGGTTGACACTGGAAATGTATTCACAGATCTGTGATAGCAAAGGATCATTAATTAAATGTGTTGTACTTGATTATTTAAAGTGGTATACATTTTAATCAATAGATCTTGGAATATAATTAAGTTCCACAATTGGATGTGTTAAAAAAATAAATAAAAAAGTTCCTGTGCGGAGATGATCTTAAAATTGTGCACCTGCTATGTCGTATATAATGGCTGTCTGGCAATGCAGTAACATGGTCTGATCATACCACAGCTCCTGGGGAGGGGAGGGAGCAAAAGAGAGTATAAAGACAGGACAGAATTGGATTCTCTCACCACCAGCACCAAAAAATCCTGACACTGTGCAGAGCCAACGCTGTGAGGATTCAAAAGTCTGCAATCACAAAGACTTTCATCAGTAACCTGGACAACTCCTTCAACAGGTGAAAAAGAATGGAGGAGATGGTGCTGGGTGTTGCAGAGTGCTACATTACATTATAATAAATGACTATAGACTACAAATGTGAGTCATTGCTCTTTAACAGAAAAAGGAGCCTGTCTGGTGCCAGTGTCAGTACCTGCAACATTGTCTCGTAAAATTCTTAACTACAGGAGTGTCTCAGGATAGCACATACTAAATAAAGTGGGAGGAGTGTTGGGAATGGAGAAACTGAACGTTGCCTAGTGAAGGCCTCTTCAAGGTTTTGTCCATGCAGTATCCACACCAATCTCTGGCTATCATTGCATCCAAGACCAAAGCGCAAGTCATGTCTTTAGAGGATAGACCTCTATTCCAGTCTACGGTCTACATCTGAAAAACCACGTTGGCAACACCATGAAGAAGTCTTCAAGAGGGAACGTCACACTCTTCCTACTTTCGGGATTAGGATGTGAGGTGTGTGACTAAGTCACTGGTAAAGTAATGGAGGGGAGATATGTGTCACTGCGCTTAATGGCGTCAGTGATGTGAAACCAGAGTATTTTCATCCAGCTCAGTACGTGTTGTGAGGGTTAAGTTAAAGTTGCATACATGGGCTGGATTTATGTGGACATCTATAGAGTGGGTGGGAAAATATCAACCTTATCTCCACCTGCAGAGCCAGCACTCCAGTGTGCTGGCAGGACCTGTGTGATGTCACAGTCATGTGATCAGTCACATGGTCTGGGTTTAAATAGCTGGACTCGAGAGGCAGTCTGGATGCTGTGTTTCTGGAGAGGAACACTCCAGAGAAGTAGTTTTGTGCTGTGGTTTATGCCTGAACTGTGGGTTGTACTAACCCTGAGCAGGCTTGCCCCCACTACTACAAGGAATGTAGCCTAGAGTTACCGTTTTGCGATTAGTCGCGGTGGTCGCATGATTGACATGACATATATGTAATGCATCGGCCGGGAAGTCTTTCCCAATCATGACATACATATACTACAAATGTCGGGAAGGTGTTAATAATCTTAATGAAGCCAAGGTGTGCAAGTTTGGGGATTTCTGCACGTGGCACTCATACTCCATACTGAATAAATCAAGATGGTTACAAGATTTTGTTTCCACTTTTTCACCATCTGCATATTATTGAAACATCTCTCAATCCTATGATTTCCATATTTCCACAACTTTTCAATCTTGGCGCTACAATATCAATGCTGAGGTGGGTGTATACACATACACATAATATTTCAAGGCCACACTTAGTCTACAACTGGTTCTGCAAACCTATGTACATAAAGCAAAATGTAGGATAATGTGTATCACTTTAGTGTAACGTGAAATAAACATACATCTCAAACAATGAAACAGCATCTGCTAATCTGTTTGCTATGGCAGGAGTCTATCACCGTAACAAATACATTTTAAAAATGTTAATGTCAATGCATTTCATCAAAAACTGTTCTGAAATCTAAAATGTATGAAAAATATCACTGTAATAGATAATCATGATAAATAACTTACCCATTTTCTTAAACCAGTATGGCCATTTTCCTCCATGCTGACTTATATGAGAAATTATTTCTTTGTCGCCATCAGATGCTTCAAGAAACATGAAAAACAAAGTATTAGTAGCAATTAGCTAGAGATTTGTGTTAACCGTTCAATTTGCCATATGTGCTCGAAAAGACATTGATATGCAGGTTTCTCAGATTTAGAGAAATCAGCCCAAAATAGTGTCATTTCTGCCTTTGTAAGCCTGGTATACTTGATTTTCTGTTAGTAGGGATGGAATAATCTGCTGTGCGTACACATACACCCATTATAATCTATGGGGCTGCGCACCTGTCCGTGCAACCAACAAGTAGACATGTCAGTTTTTTTCAGTCAACATGAATGACAATATGTACTGTACACGGGTGACATAAGTGCGACATCTGTGTGCCACGTACTGTATTAGAATGAAGAATAGAAATTACAGATGCTTAGGTGTTAAAGGGAATCTGTCACCCCATTTTGGCTATATCAGATAAAGATATGCCTGAATAGTGCGTTCCATAATTAACCTATCGGTATCTATCATATATCCTGACACCCCCGTTTTCATGCCCAAATACCTTTGTAAAGTTCGGTTATCTGTATGCTAATCTAGGCGGTCCGGAGGGCGGTGTTTTTTTCTTCCTCCACCACCCCGCTCCTCGGCTTCTCTTGCGTAGCTACGCACAGATGGCGTAGTGTTCCCTCGATTGCGCATTTAAAAAAAAACCCGCACCTGCGCAGTGTGCTTTGCCCAACAGTGGGCAAACCATAAAATCATTACAGCGCATGCGCAACAATTTTCAGTCACTTTCCCTGCCCCGGAAGTCGTCCAAGGCAAGCAGTCATTTCCGGGGCAAGGTAAGTGACCGAAAATAGTTGCACATGCGCTGTAATGATTTTATGCTTTGCCCACTGTTGGGCAAAGCACACTGCGCAGGCGCGGGGGGGGGAAATTTTAAAACGCGCAATTGCGGGAACACTACGCTATGCACAGACGGACATACGCAAGAGATGCCGAGGAGTGGGTGGGGGGAAGGAGGGGGTGAAGCAAAAGACGGATTTTGGTAAGAACTTACCTGTAAAATCCTTTTCAGCGAAGGAAGGAAGAGAGACACAGTCATTACTAGTGGGTAGGCGGAGCCCAGATAGGATTGACACCTCAGATTAAAAAGAGTGTTGACCGGCCCCTCCAGCTCGGGCTCCTCCTACTCAGCTCTTCAGTCGTACCCAAGCTTAAGGAAGAACAATATCACCAGCGAAGCAACATAACCCCTTCTGAAGGACTTCAGAGAAAAAAACATAAGAGTACAGGTTATGCATGCATACGGCAAAAAAAATCACAGTTACAGGTACTACTCACTGAACCGGACTACTGCGATAAGCTGGCAATGCTGGAACAGAGCCGTAGCGCGTCAACCTCAGTCCAGGTAATCGCTATCAGAGAAGGGTCACGCTGCATCTGTAAATACAACAACACACTTCTGCCATGGGAGGGAGCTGTGTCTCCTTTCCTTCCTTCGCTGAAAAGGATTTTACAGGTAAGTTCTTACCAAAATCCGTCTTTCAGCAGCAGGTGGAAGGAAAGCAGACACTAGTTCATAACTAGTGGGACGTCCCAAAGCAGTCCAAAAATTAGGGTGGGAAAAAACCAAAATAGGCAGAAACCCAACAACCTAGATAAATGCGCCACAGGCGCCAAATACAAGTTAACTAAAAACTTTAAATTACCGCTGCCTGCAGGACCCTACGTCCTAAGGCCGCATCAGCGGAAGCACTGACGTCCACCTTATAAAACTTTGTAAATGTGTGGACGAAACGCCAGGTCGCCGCTCGGCAGAGCTGAGCTGCCGAAGCCCTTGATGAAAGGCCCACGATGAAGTCACAGCCCTCGTGGAGCGAGCTCGAATCTTAATCGGGCAAGGTTCGCCATTAAGACGGTAAGCCTCCAAAATGGCCGACCGAATCCAACGAGCTATAGAGTCCTTCAAAACTCGTTGATCACGCCTACGACCTGCTGTAATCACAAACAGGGAATCTGACTTTCGAAAACCTTGAGTAATAGACAAAATAGAACTTCAAGACCCGCACTAAATCCAATTTGTGCAAGTTCCGTTCCTTTGCATTCCCTGGGCCCGGCAAAGCGAGGGCAACACAATATCCTGGTTAACATGAAATTGCAACACCACCTTAGGTAGAAAATCGCCCCGTGTGCGAAGCACTACTCGATCCGGGTAAAACTCCAGGAAAGGAGGCGAGCAGGAAAAAGCTGCCAACTCAGAAACCCTTCTTAAAGAGGTTACCGCCACTAAGAAGGTAACCTTCCAAGAAATTAAAGAAAGGCTAGCAGAACCCATAGGCTCAAAAGGTATATGCTGAAGAGCCTCCAAGACAAGGTTGAGCCGCCAAGGAGACACAGGCGCCTTCCGCAGTGGAAACTGACGGGTTACTCCGCGAAAAAAGGAACGTACGTCCCTACGCGAGGCGATAGCCTTCCGAAATAGCAAAGACAGGGCAGAAACCTGACCTTTCAGAGTGCTAACTGCCAAACCTTTTGTCCAGCCCGTACTGTAGCAAAGCCAACAAATTGGGAAAGGAAAAAAATCCTCGGATTCCTTGAAGAACCCGAACACCACGAAAAGACCAAGTCTTGTGATAAATCTTAGTAGTAGCCGGACCTCTGGCAGCTCGCAGAGTGGCAATGACTTCGGCTGAAAACCTCTATGGGTCAAGGTTTCGGTCTCAAGAGCCACGCCGTCAAACGCAGAGACTTTAAGTCCGGATGACGAACGGGCCCCTGGGTTAACAGGTCCGGGCGAGGAGGAAGTGGGAATGGCGGTGCCGCAAAAACGACACCAGTGTCGAGAACCACGTCCTCCTTGGCCAATCCGGGGCTATCAACATAGCCGGAATTCTCTTCCAGTCGATCCGACGCAGCACCAGAGGAAGTAAAGATATCGGCGGAAACACATAGACTAGCTCGAAATGGTCCCACGGAGCCACCAGAGCAACCACCGCCACAGCCTTCGGGTCCTTGTACCTGGACAATGAAGGTCGGTAGTTTGGCATTTGAACCTGGATGCCATCAAATCCACTTGGGGAGTTCCCCAACGGAAGCACAGCAGCGCAAAAATTTTCGGATGAAGACTCCATTCTCCAGGATCCATCTTCTCGCGACTGAGGAAGTCCGCCGTGGTATTTTGGACTCCTGGAATGTGATCGCAGAGATGGCTGGAACCTTGGTCTCGGCCCATAGCAAGATCCGAGACACCTCCATCATGAGGCTGGAGCTCCTTGTCCCGCCTTGGTGGTTGATATACGCAACGCCGTCGCGTTGTCTGTCTGCACTCGGACTGGTAGACCGCTTAAAGGGACCGTCCAGTGTTGTAGGCAAAGGAAAAATTGCCCTCAACTCCAGGATGTTGATCGGTAGAACAGACTCTTCCGATGACCATACTCCCTGGATCCAAAGATCGTTCCAGACACCCCCCCAGCCCGTCAGGCTGGCATCGGTGGTTATGACCGACCACCTCGGAGGGAGGAAAGATTTCCCCAGGAATAACGCTCCTGGACGCAACCACCATCCTAGGGATTCTCGCACCCTGTGAGAGATGATGACGCTGCAATTCAGAGAAGCTTGCGATCGATCCCAACGACTCAGAATGAGCCTTTGGAGGGCCCTGGAATGAAATTGGGCAAACGGAAGTGCCTCCATGGACGTCAAACCCAGAAGGCGCATACACTTCCGAAAGGACATTGCTGCCGTAGACCTCATAATCTGTACATGTCGAAAGAGACATGCCCGCTTGTCTGGAGGAAGGGACACCACCGTCCGTACAGTGTCGAAATGCATTCCCAAAAACAGGATTGACTTCCAGAGACGACTTCTCCCAATTGACCAGCCACCCGAAATCCTCCAGGAGCTGAAGGGAATAGATTGCGAGCCGTCCCCGCCTCCTCCTTTGAGGACGCCACAATCAGAAGGTCGTCCAGGTAGGGAAATCGTAACCCCCTGTCTTCGAAGAATTGCCATGAGGGGCGCTAAAAATTTTGTAAAAACTCTGGGCGCCGAGGCCAAGCCGAATGGCAGAGCCAAAAACTGGCAATGGTCCTGACTTATGGCAAAACGAAGGAAGCGCCGGTGAGCCCTTCCGACGGGAACATGCAAATAAACGCCGCGAATGTCGATTGACCAAAAAGACGTTCTGCGACAGGGCTGCCACAACAGAGCGAAGCGATTCCATGCGGAATTTTCGGGATGTAAACATGCCGATTCAATCTTTGAAATCCAAAATAGGGCGAAATTTGTCCTCCTTTTTGGGGACCACAAAGAGGTTGGAATAAGAATCCTCTTCCCCGGTCCTCTGCGGAACCGGTATCACCACACCCTTCTGCAGAAGGGAATCGACCTCTCGTAGTAGAGCGGCAAATAGCTCGGCTCTGACGGAATGCGAGATTGGCAAAACCTGTCCGGGGGTCGAGAAAGAAACTCTATGAAGTAGCCTGCCAACACAAACCTGTGTTACCCAGGCGTCCGACACACGGGAAACCCAAGTCGGTTTGAATTGGAGTAAACGACCCTCCACTCGAGAGCGCTCGAGTGAGACCCAGACGTCAGACCGCTTTAGCGGGTTTTTTGCCAGCTTCTGTCTTAATGGAAGTTCTGTTTCCAGGGTATGTGGAATTTCTGAGAAATTCCCCCCCCCTTTTTTTTTTTTTTTTAAAAAAGAGAGGAACGACCCAAACCCCCAGAGGGTTGACCGGATCATCCCCTGGACCGAAAGGACCGCCGACAACTACCGGCACTAGTCCTGCCAGACGCAGAAGTCACAGCTCTGCGCTGCGGTAAAGCTGTTTCTTTTGCTCAGAAATCAGCTCTGTGAGGTCAGATTCAAATAGCTGACCACTTTGTAAGCTAAAGATAGCAAACTCTGCTTGGAAACCGCGTTCCACTGTCTAAGCCACAGTGCTCTTCTGACTGTGACTGCCGAGGATTGCGCCCTGGATAGCAGTGACGCAGAATCCTTCAACTTGAAAAGCCCATCTATCTCGATAGAGGGGATCCATCTTGTCACGCCGTCCGTAGACGGTCCAAACGGCTCAGGGAAACTTTACAAGTACACATAGATCCTTAATACTGAATCCATGACCCGCGGCCTCGCAGATGGATATTGTTGCCATCTCCATTTTTCTGTCCAGCAGGTCCTGCAGACTCGCCTTCCTTTACCAGGATAAAGGGACATTCACTTCAGGAGATCCAATTAACAATCAACTCCGTAGAAAACGGATACAGATTGTAAAGCCGTCGCGACCTATGCGACTCCTGAAACATCCGGGCCGACTTACCAGGACGCCTAGTTACCTCTCTCTGGTAACTGTAACGCCCTCATGGCTCCAATAGTACGGTCCATGAGAGAGGCAGAGTGTCTCTGCCGATCCTCCTTGTCCGAAACGGACATCTTCGCTACGCGAGAAGGAAGGCACCGATTTGTGTCGCTTCCTTGAGAGGATCTAGCTGACACTCCATAACCTAGAAGGTCAGACAGGCCATCATAGAAACTAGCGAGGGCCTCCATTTTGACACCACTGGAACCTCCGACCACTGCGCATGACGCTGTCGGGGTCTGCGTGTCAGATAGTCCGCATCTGACATGTTCTTGCACACTATATGGCAGGTTAAACCTGTCAGTAACTAGAACAGTGTGTTTCTTAAAGAAAAAACAATCGCTGAAGGGTTAAAGCTCTTAAAGAGAGAGCTACCCCAGCATTAATAGTTAACCGCCTAAGAAGGGGTTAAAGTAGCAGACTCCCCACAACCTTGATAATGAAAAAGTTGTGCGAGCCCCAAGTGCCTCTTATAAGGCAGCAGCTGCAGGACAGCTTTTTATGCCACACTAACAGAAAAACGTTCCACAAGATCGCTAAAAATTGCGCTGTTTTGTATATCGCAATGACCGCCAAAGTTGTTAAGGAGATCGCTAACCGCTTATGCGATGTTAATGAGATCGCCCAGATTGGCAGCTACTAGCGACATTAAAAAATGATCACACAAACGATCGCATTAGTATGCGTCGTTATCAGGATCGTTAGTGGGAACGTATAGTGGCAGTATTAAAATCGCAAACTCCCCACAACCTCTTTATTATTATTGAAAAGAGTGTTGCGAGCCCCTTATGCGATAACAGCCGCAGGACAGCGTAGTCTGTCACTCATTAGTGCCCCAGAAGGCGCCCGCGCTGTGGGGGTGAAGGGGTTAAGCTTCTGCCTGCGGGCTAGAAGCGACTCACCCAGCTGGTAACAGTGTAACATCTTGCCGGGAGGGGAGGAGGGAGAAGAGCCAGAAGAAGCTTTCAGCCTGCTTCTTTAATGGCCGCCGCGCTGTGCCTCCGTGTGCTCCATGAGGGAAGCCGGAAATGGAGACAGCAGTAAAGCGCGCGCTCAGAGCGGCGCGAAAATTCAAATAAAAAGGCGCGCACTCCTCTCCTATGTCCTGCAGGCATCCACCTGCGGACAAAAAACACAGTCACCGACATGTAATGTACAGCGGCTGCCGCAGCAGTCGCTTAAACACTCACACACACATTAATAAAAATGTGAGGTACTCACCAGCCGAAGCGCCACAGGGACCCCCAGGGGTTTCTGGCGCTATGCCCATGCTTCCCCCCAGGGCGGGGGACACAGTGACCCCTGCAGCGCGGTTTGCGCCCCCGCCAGGGAAGCCATCCTCATCCCCCCGGGCCGGCAGGGTTCTGCAGGGACCACCATTAGGGTAATACAGATCCGCCAAGGGAGAGGTGGGAGTCCAGCAGCGCTGAAACTCCTGAGACCTCTAGACCACATTTGGTGATCCAAGTCTCTTGTCCGATAAAAAAAAATAAAATCTTCTGAGGAGCTGCTTCCAGCAGCGACTATCCTCTGAGACCTCAAATTGTAAACTGAAGAGCTGAGTAGGAGGAGCCCGAGCTGGAGGGGCCGGTCAACACTCTTTTTAATCTGAGGTGTCAATCCTATCTGGGCTCCGCCTACCCACTAGTAATGACTGTGGCTCTCTTCCTTCCATCTGCAGCTGAAAAACACCACCCTCTGGACCGGGCCGCCCAGATTAGCATACAGAAAACCAAACTTTACAAAGGTATTTATGGGACGCACTATTCAGGCATATCTTTATCTGATATAGCCAAAATGGGGTGACAGATTCCCTTTAAAGATGTGCAAAGATATAGAAAGATTTGGGTAGATATAAAGATATCCGTGAGATATTTAATTAGTGCCTTGCTTGTGTAGCTTACTGTACATGTATTAACCTAACAAATAAATAGATGAATAAAATGCCCCTTCCATTTTTGATAACTAGCAAGGGTAAAGGGTAATGCAGATAGCTGTGAGCAGATATTATCAGGCTGGGAATGTCCACGGTTATTGGGCCCTTCCCAGCCTAAAAATACAAGCCCGCAGCCACCCCAGAAGTGGCGTATAACATGAGATGTGCCAGTTATGGCGATTTGACTTCACTCTTGCCCTGGCAATCAGGATAATGGGTTCTGGGGATCATGTAGGTACGGCGTAGTTAACAAATGGAAACCTGAAAAACAGTATTATAAAAAATGTATTTTCTAACAAAAGCTTCCACGCAGGTCCGAAGTAGTTCAGCGCTTCCCACAACTTTCCAAGGAAGGACGTTTTAAACTTTGTCAGAAACTTTTAAATTTTGAATTTAAAAGGGAATATGTCCTATCTAAACTATTAATATGGGAATACAGGTTAAAGACTGCTGAGAAAAATCCTACCTGTGTGTCTGATATCAGATGCCTTGTTGTGGATACATTATCTTTCATCACTCCATGTAAATGACCTGTGCAGAGTTGCAACAATATTACAACTCTCACCGCCTGCCTCTGAACTGGAAGCTGAGCGTAACCTGCATATGTGTCAGGTATAATCACACACAGCTCTGCAGTGACATCACTCTGGTAACTCCACCTTCATGTAAAATAAGCTGTGGAGGCAGAATTATCTTCCAGGCAGCGTCCTCCCAATAGCCTGGAAGATGTCATTTATATAAAGTGATAAAAGATGATTTCTCAACAACAAGGCATCTGACATGAGACACACAGGGAGGACTGTTCCATACTAATAGTTTATATAGGTCAAATGTGGAGACAGATTCCCCTTAAGTTGCACAAAGGACTGTTCATAAGTAACAAACTCTAAAATCAATAGTTTAATTGTTGACCCTACCCCATAATAATATTTTATCCATAGATTCTGGCTACCTGTGACCCGCTTCTTTTTAATAATGGGCGACATCAGAGTCCTGTTAAAAGGTTGACTGTCAAAGAGAATTTAGGAATAAATGATACTAGCTTGGCCCAAGCGAAACTTTCACACATTGGTCGCTGCAGGCACAGGCAATTTCAGAAAAAGTAAGCTGGTGAAATGTAAATGCATTTCATGAGATGATGAACACAGACAGGTATTTATATATGTAGCTTGGTAATACAATAATTTGTTTTGTATTATTATATTCTTACTTGAACTTCATTAAGTCTGTTAATAAAATTTGTATATTTTTTTAAATTATGGCACGGTATACTGGAGTTTCTTCTGTGTAAATATTGCTATCTATCAGTTTTTTGTGCCCTGGTTATTGAATGGGTTATATTGTTACGGTATTTATATATGTAGCTTGGTAATACAATAAATTGGTTTGATAAGTAGAGGCCAAAAAATGTCTTACGGTTGAGGTGCTACATTCAGGTCATTGTGTCTTTCTGTAGGTTTATGAAAATGAATGTTTAAACTGTATTTAGTGATAAAATCATGAATGTGTGGTTTGTTTGGCTCTTTTCTTGCTGAAAGGGGCAAGTTTACCTTTCAAATGGTGTATCATTTGTGTGTGTGGGGCGAATAATCAGCGAAAAAGCAGTGCATGTTTACAAATGTGTTTGCATATGTGACTCACCTGCAGTGAAATGTGCAATCCTCCGATGTGCCTGAAATAGGCTGGGCAAGCACTTGAGCAAGCTGGAAAGACCCCAAGGCAAATGTTTGGATTTGTTTGTGATGTCTGTAAGCAGCTTTGTGATAGTGTGCTGCCACCTGCAGGTAATTTGACCTTTCAAATGTTGTATCATTTGTTTGTGTGGGTGGAGTATGAAATTCAGTAGGCAGTGCATGTTTACAAATGTATTTGCATATGTGCCTCACCTGCAGTTAAGTGTGCAATCCTCCAATTTGGCTAAAATAGGCTGGGCAAGCAGTTAGGCAAGCTGGAAAGCCCCCAAGGCAAATGTTTGGATTTGTTTGTGATGTCTGTAAGCAGCTTTGTGGCTGTGTGAATTGGGGTACTGTGGTGCCACCTGCAGGTAATTTTTCCTTAGTGCAGGTTTATGAAAATTAATGTTTAAACTGTATTTTGTGATCAAATCATGGAAGTGTGGTTTGTTTGGCTATTTTCTTGCTGAAGGGGCAAGTTTACCTTTCAAATGGTGTATCATTTGTGTGTGTGTGTGGGTGCAGTATAAACGGAGATACAAAGTAATCACCGAAAAACAGTGTTTAGAAATAATAGAATAGATTTATGTTGGGTGCCTGAACCATCACCTTTACTGGTCCTCCCTCACAGATTTCTCACTTGTTGATCAGTACATTTTTTGGACACTCTCGAGTTACAGTCGTATTCAATTTTTAGTCATGAAGATATTACAGAAATATATTAAACTAGATGGTGGCCTGATTCTAATGCATCAGGTATTCTAGAATATGTATGTAGTTAATTTATGAAGATTTAAGAATAATGCAATGAATACACTGCTTAGTTTTCTATAGCGTTCACAATAGTGTCATATGCTGGGGTGTATATAGAGGCTGCTGCGGTGTATATAGAAGCTGCTGCTGCGGTGTATATATAGAGGCTGCTGAGCTGTATATAGAGGCTGCTGCTGGGGTGTAAATAGAGGCTGCAGCTGGTGTGTATATAGAGGCTGCAGCTGGTGTGTATATAGAGGCTGCTGCTGGGGTGTATATAGAGGCTGCTGCTGCTGGGGTATATGTGGAGGCTGCTGCTGCTTAGGTGTATGTGGAGGATGCTGCTGCTGGGGTATATGTGGAGGATGCTGCTGCTTGGGTATATGTGGAGGCTGCTGCTGCTGGGGTATATGTGGAGGCTGCTGCTGCTGGGGTATATTTGGAGGCTGCTGCTGCTGGGGTATATTTGGAGGCTGCTGCTGCTGGGGTATATTTGGAGGCTGCTGCTGCTGGGGTATAATTGGAGGCTGCTGCTGCTGGGGTGTACGTGGGGGCTGCTGCTGGGGTTTACGTGGAGGCCGCTGGTCGGGGTACTTCCGCTGAGAGCAGTCGGGAGATGACAGACTGGCGCCGGTCATCTCCCGGCTGCGTCGCCGCTGACATCCATGCGGCAGGAGATGACCTGCGACTACCATCGGGAGATCAGCGGCTAGCGCCGCTGATCTCTTGACTATAGCGTTGGCGTGCGTGGTTCAACTCGTGGGCCAATTCGCAGCCGGACTGCGCCAGTCGCTGATTGGTCGAGTCCGGCCGGGCGCGACTAATCAGCGATGCGGGATTTCGTTACAGACAGACAGAATTAGACGATTATATAGTAGATGGTATTAATTACCAAATATTCAGATTAAAGTTTAAAATCAAATCTGCTACTGATACTAGGAGATCAGCAATCAATTTCATACCAAAAATACTTACAATTCAAAAGAACTTTCAATTCCACCAAAAGTTTCTTTGCAGCTGTGTGACTTGTGCCTGGCAGTTTCTGAATTGCTTCTCCTTTCTTGTTCAGAATTTCAATACGTAAAGCTCCTGAAAGCATTCAAGAACAAAAATAATAAAACATATTTATGCTGTAGAGTAATCAGCAATTCTACATTCATATAATGTAGTCTAAACAAACTTAATTTACCTTTAAAGGAGTTCTCTAAGAAAGTAATAAAATGGCTCTGTCACACAATGCAAACAACAGTGTCTGCTAGTCACTTTTCAGGACAGGCTGCAGTCTGAAGAAACACTGCACACAAGACCTGTGTCACAACTGACAGGAGCAGTATTGTAATCACAACTAACTGCTTGAACCGCTGAGAAGGGCTATGAAAAGAAAAAAAAAATTTTTCCTCAGCTGTCTAAACACAAAGGATTTTTTTCTCCAGCCTTAGACCTCATTCACAAGTCAGTTTATCAAGAAAAAGCGCTATCCGTTTTTTTTCACAGATCGCACTCGTACCTATAACAGTCTATGGGGCTGATCACGTCAGATTTTCTGCCTCGGACAAAGTGGTATAATTAAAAATCACAGAAACATGTCAGAATATTGATGTATTGGATCAAAATCAGCATGCAAGTCTATGGTTGGCAGACATCTCCCCTAAAGAAGCCACACATGTCGGTGGTGATACGCGTTGGGTCGCTTCCTCCTCCTTGCCTCCATGGCCTCACCTGCAGCGTCTTCATCTTTGCACTTGCAGGTCTGGCAGTCTGTTTTCTTTGGATGCACAATTCCTTAGTATTATCCACTGTGCACCACTGGAGTCTTTTACTATGGTCTTGTTATTCCAGGCATTTTACTTCTCTTTGCCTTATTTGTGGTATGCACTTATATAACTGTGATATTATAGGTGCTATTAATTTTTTCCACATGTTGCTGTGAACATAGACCTGTTATATGCTAGGCAGGTTGGGTTAACAGGCATACACTGATTTTTTCAGTATACCAACTCATTCATGTGTTTGATCCTGTCATACTCACCAACTTAGTTTGCACAGAGTCGTATTTGGGGCTATGCTTATTTCAGAACAGTTCTTTTTGGAGGAGTGTCATTGCCTTATTGTGGGCATGACATGTGAATTTACCTTGTTTTGGTTTTTAAATGCTTTTAACAATGTCTCTTGTCTGCATGTGAGACCATTAAATAAAGTATTGTTTTCTACTTTTACTTTTGGTGATCCCTATTTTTCAGCATGTGCCTCCTTCGTCTTTTTCTCAAGTCTATGGTTCAGTTACAAAAATGTGACAGCTTTCTGATGCCATTCGTGTGCATTCCGTTTTTCACTGAAACATAGATAGGGGAAGGTGGAGAAACGTTCTTTAATTTTCTTGTGAGTGAAAAGAACTAATGAAGCTGACCATACTATGATGATAATCACTGATGAAACTCTGCTAGTTTTTCTCGAACATCAAAAAAACTAACATCTTTTCGCAGCCAGCCAAGTAGAAGATTTATTTATTCTGTCACAGCGCTTCTCCAGCAGCTCCTGAATGTGTGCTTATGGTACACAGTCTCTGTCAGTTGAGACATAGATCTAGGGAGAAGTGTTTCTTCAGACTGCATCCCATGGTGAAGCATGATTAGGACTGGCTGTCACTTGACATACATGACTGGGCCATTTTATTACATTCTTAGAGAACCCCATTAAATAGTTTTAACATCATAATTTTGAAAGTCAGAACTTATTTGTAATTGTCATTGTGAAAGCAGAAAAAGTTGATCAGACCTTACAGTTCAATTTACAATTATGACCGTTTCAGAAATGGTGATGTTAACAGGTCCAGTGGTAAAAGAGTTTCTAGCAAATAAAATATTCACTTATTTATACTAGATCCCACTTTGCTTGAAACTTTGATATACCCATCATAGACATTCCATATCCAAGGCATATGACTTAAAGTGAATCTGTATGTACGGTATGTTTGACTCTGAAATTCTGAGGCGTTTCAGATAAAAACCTATTGAAAGCAAGCGGGTCCCTGGCAGCTTTTCCCTCTTAACTGCACTGAACTGACAGGTATCTGCCCATATGACCATGTAGGGTATAAGCTGAAAGGACAAGAGAGAGCAAAATAGGACATCATCCAGACAGCAGGCGTTTTGTTGATGCAGCAACTGCTCACCTGGTAATGTTGTGAGAAAGCACAATAAGGGGTCCAGCTGCTGCTGTTCCGCAGGATGGCATATCCAATGATTAATCGAAAAAGTGTGAAGAAGCAAATATGGTGCGCTGCTGGCATCTCATTAACCCTCAACTGGTAAGGTGGGGTTTTTGTCATGCAACTGGTGATGTGGGGTATCCTATACCTCAGTGTTTAGAAATCTCTTATTTTTACAGAAAATGCAAAGATCACCTTTGTTTTAATTGTTTTCTTATTGGCTATTGATTACACATGAGTATAACAAATTTTTGACACCTACAAGTATTGGAAAATGTAATACTTTGATGATTCAATCCGAGGGCATTAAGAAACATGACTTTTAGAATAATGTACATAAAAATCACAAACATTTTTCAAAAACAAGTGAATATAAGCAAGTGCACGAACAAACAAACTCAGTTATAAATTTGTGCAAAAATAAAGAAGTTTTCAAAATTTGAAAATGTGTAAAAAAGAATTACATGAGTGGTGATGTGGGGTTCAGCAAGGCCAAGAGAGCACTTAGCGACAGCTAGCTCTGTTATGCGTGGCCAGAAGAGAGAGGCCTTGACGACATCCTGTTGACAAGGAAATGGATGGAAGCTAGTGAGACACGTATCCTCATATCAGCATTTTTCAATAAATGGCGGCCGTACAAAAATTCCTTGGGGTGTGGCCAGGGCAGGTTCCAGGTTTTCGTCAGCCCTGGGCGAAAGAGTCTCAGTGGCCCCTTTAACACATACCACAATTCATGATGCACAGATACGGCAAAAAAATTTAGGTATAGTTCAATGCCAAAGATTTCACTTCTTACATTACATGAGTGATATCTATTGTAAATTCTACAATAGATCAGAAAATGGACAGTATAGTCCTCCATACAGTATTATGGGCACCACATTGTGTTCCATACAGAATAAGCCTCATATATTGCTCCATAAAGTATTATGGTCACCACAGTGATCCATACAGAATAATGAGCCCCATATATTGCTCCATACAGAATAATGGACCCCATATAATGCTCAATACAGTATAATGAGCCACATATAATGCTCCACACAGTATTATGGGCATCACTTATTGCTCCATACAGAATCATGGACCCCATATGTTGCTCCATACAGAATAATGAGCCCTATATGTTGCTCCAAACAGACTAATGAGCCCCATATATTGTTCCATCAAGTATATAATAGGCCCCATATATTGCTCCATACAGAATAATGGACCTCATATAATGCTCCATACTGTTTAATGGGCCCATATATTGCTCCATAAAGAATAATGAGCCCCATGTTTTGCTCAATACATAAAGGGGCCCATAAAATGTTCCATACAGTATATGATGGACGCCATAAAATGCTCCAGTATATGATGGGTCCATATAATGATCCATATATAATTGGCCTCATATATGATGCTCCAGTGTATAATGGGCTCCATATATGATGCTTCAGTGTATAATGGTCCCTATATATAATGCTCCAAACATAAAAAAAATATATGACATACTCACCTCTCCTTGCTGCTCTCCTCCGGACTCAACGTCGACATTTTCCAGCTCTCTGCATTGTGATTGTTCAGGCAGAGGGCGAAGACAGTCATAGCGTCCTCTGATCTGAACCTTACAGTCCGAAGATGCCGCAGTGATGGAACGGGGAGAGGTAAGTATCACGACAGGGCCCTGAGCAAGCGGGGTGGGGGGCCCACTCCCTGGAGGCCGCACTGGCACAGACACCGGGCCCCCATACTGTGCCGATGTCCCTGACGTCGAGAGGGCCGCCCAGCCTGCTCAGGACCCTGGCACTTGCCCGGGTGCCGACGCCGGCCCTGGGTGTGGCAAACCCCATCTCACCAGTTGAGGGTTAAACAAATATGTCCCGTAAAAACTTGAGAGTGTAGAACAGTTATTGCGGATTTACTATCAACGTGTTTGAATTACACTAACTTCTTCATCAGAAGAACCACAAGTTAATATGCGCACACAGG
This sequence comes from Oophaga sylvatica, assembly GCA_033576555.1. Taxonomy (NCBI): domain Eukaryota; kingdom Metazoa; phylum Chordata; class Amphibia; order Anura; family Dendrobatidae; genus Oophaga; species Oophaga sylvatica. Next base: position 320,892,849 of record JARQOD010000006.1, read on the forward strand.
CAAAGACCTGTAAATCCAGAACAGTGGGCGAAGAGAGGACATCGGGTATCCGCTTGCCCAATTAGTCTGCAATACAGCTTGTTCCACAGAGGCTTTTAAAGCATTTTTTTCTAACTTACCGCAGCGCAGCGTTTCAGAGTCAAACATACCTGGCTGGGTTCATAAAGTCAGTGCCTGATACATGATCCGTGTATCATCTGTCAGATTCACTTTTTTTAATACATTTTGTCAGTACGTACAGTTATGAAGCTTTGAATAATCACTTTGTTAGTATTTGTCCTCATTGCTGTGAAAACATTGAACATAAGCGGCTTCAATACCGCAATGTCTGAATGGAGCTGTGATATACGGATGTCTGCAATACAGAGAGAATTCAACAGCCTCATAGGCCTATATACATACCTACTACCTTTCATAGAATCATAGAATGGTAGAGTTGGAAGGGACCTCCTGGGTCATCTGGTCCGACCCCCTGCTCAAAGCAGGATTCACTAAATCATCCCAGACAGATGTCTGTCCAGCCTCTGTTTGAAGACTTCCATTGAAGAACTCACCACCTTTCGTGGCAGCCTGTTCCACTCATTGATCACCCTAATTGTCAAAAAGTTTTTTCTAATATCTAATCTGTGTCTCCTCCCATTCAGTTTCATCCCATTGCTTCTAGTCTTTCCTTGTGCAAATGAGAATAAAGATAATCATTCTACAATGTGACAGCCCTTGAGATATTTGTAGACAGCTATTAAGTCTCCTCTCAGTCTTCTTTTTTGCAAGCTAAACATTCCCAAATCCTGTAACCGTTCCTCATAGGACATGGTTTGCAGACCGGACACCATTCTGGTCGATCTTCTCTGAACTTGCTCCAGTTTGTTGACGTCTTTTTTTAAAATGTGGTGCCCAAAACTGGACACAGTATTCCAGATGAGGTCTGACCAAAGAGGAGTAGAGGGCAATAATGACCTCACGTGATCTAGACTGTATGCTTCTGTTAATACATCCCAGAATTGTGTTTGCCTTTTTTGCTGCTGCATCACACTGTTGACTCATGTTCAGTCTGTGATCTATTAGTATACCCAAGTCTTTTTCACATGTGCTGTTGCTTAGCCCTATTCCTCCCATTCTGTATACGCTTTTTTCATTTTTATTTCCCAGATGTAGTACTTTGCATTTTTCCCTGTTAAAAACCATTCTGTTAGTTGCTGCCCACTGCTCCAGTTTAGTTATATCTTTTTGAATCCTCTCTCTCTTCTCTAGTATTTGCTATCCCTTCTAGCTTTGTGTCATCAGCAAATTTAATCAGTTTACCCTCAATTTCTTCATCTAAATCATTGATAAAGATGTTGAACAATACAGGGCCCAAGACAGAGCCCTGTGGTACCCCACTTGATACATTCTTCAAACTGGATGTGCAGCCATTTACTACCACTCTTTGGGTCCTATCACTAAGCCAGTTATGAATCCACCTAACAGTTTGCCTTGTCCATTCCATACTTGGTCATTTTTTCAATAAGGATTGTGAGATACTTTATCAAATGCTTTGCTGAAGTCAAGATATACTACATCTACAGCATATCCCTGATCCACCCAGTCAGTGATTCTGTCATAGAAGGAAATTAAATTAGTCTGACATGACTTATTAGTTACAAACCCATGCTGACTCTGGTTAAGCACTTCATTCTTGTCCAGGTACTTACATACATGTTGTTTAATAATTTGTCAAAAGATCTTTCCTGGTGTAGATGTCAGACTCACCGGCCTATGGTTCCCTGGGTCCACCTTCTTCCCCTTTTTGAAGATAGAAACAACATTTGCTCTTCTCCAGGCTTCTGGGACTTCTCCTGTTCTCCAAGAATTTTCAAAGATTATGGAGAGTGGTTCAAAAATTTCTTCTGCTATCTCTTTCAGTACTCTGGGGTGTAATTCATCTGGACCTGGAGACTTGAATTCATTTATGTTAGCTAAGTGTTTCCTCACTATTTTTCTGTTTATAGATATCCTGGATTCTTCTATTCCCTTAATAGGACAGTGAAGATCAGTTGATGTTACATTTCCTTTCTGAGAGAAAACAGATGTAAAATAGGAATTTAAAAGTTCGGCCTTCTCAACATCCTTAATTACTATTTCATAATTTTCATCCTGTAAAAATCCTATAGGATCTTTGACTTTTCTTTTACTTTTGACATATCCCCAAAATCCTTTTTTATTGCTTTTGACATCTCTTGCAAGCCTTAATTAATTGTCAGCTTTAGCTAATCTGATTCTTGCCCTGCAGGTTCTGCAGACATCATTATATTCTTCTTTAGATATGCCTCCCTCTTTCCATTTGCTAAACATTTCTTTCTTCCTTTTTATCATGTGCTTAAGTCCTGTGTTTATCCATCCTGGTTTCCTTAAATGCTTCCTATTCTTCCATCTTTTTGGAATTGTTAATGATTGTGCTTTGAGACTCTCATTTTTCAAGATTTCCCATCCTTCCTGGACATTTTTGTCCTTAAGGATATCCAGCCATTGGATCCCTCCGATTCTCTTTCTGAGTCCCTTAAATCTGCTTTTCTGAAATCTAACCTTGAAGTCTGAGTCTTCACAGGTCTTCCTCCTCTAGTTATCCAAAATTCTAAAATAGCAAGGTCGCTACCTCCTAAGGTCCCAGCCACTCTTACCTCCTCAACCATTCCCTCCCTGTTTATAAGGATTAGATCCAAAGTAGCAGATCCCCTTGTTTTCTCCCCTACCTTTTGGAAGATAAAGTTGTCAGCAAGAGAGGATAAGAATTTCCTGGACCTGTTAGTTTTGCCTGAGAGAGATTCCCGACAAATGTCTGGATAGTTGAAATCTCCCATGACCACTATGTCATATTTTTTGGAGAACTTAGCCATTTGATGCATAAAGAGTTCATCCATATCTTCAGCTTGCATAGGTGGCCTGTAGTAAATGCCTACAATGGTGTCCTTTCCATTGTTCGCTCCTTGTACTCTTACCCAAACAGTTTCCACAGAACTCCCAGTCTCTGAAGCTTCAATCTCTGTGCAGATATACGCTTTTCTAACATACAATGCGGCACCTCCTCCTCGTTTATCAAGTCTGTTTCTTGCAAATAAGTTGTATCCTTCTAGTCTTGTATTCCAATCATGTGTATGATCCCACCAAGTTTCAGTGATTCCAATGACATCATATTTCTTTTCCTGCGTTAGTTCAAATTCTCCTTGTTTGCTGCCCATGCTTTGTGCATTTGTATAGAAACATTTTAGTTTGTGATAGGTTTCTCTTCCTTCAATATTTTTATTATTTAGATTTTTTTTTGTCTTTGTTCTTCCCTTTCACTTCTAATAGCAGAGTTCTCAATAGCATTTGTCAGGTGTATGGATTTTTCTGGCCTTTTGCTACCCTTCCCACGTTGTTCTAGTTTAAAGCTCTCCTGATGAGTGTAGCAAGGCGACTTCCAAATACATGTTTTCCAGTCTTCGTAAGGTGCACCCCATCTCTAGCAAGTAGTCCATCGTATAGGAAATTCACTCCGTGATCCAGTAATCCAAATCCTTGCTGACGGCACCATCGACGTAGCCAGTTATTCACCTGCAGAATTTTATTCCACCTCCTTGTTCCATGGCCATCTTTTAAAATATAAGAAACAGGGACACATTCTTGGCAGCGTCAATTTTTATTTTAAGCTATTCCAGTACCAAAACATCGCCTTTGACCTTTTTAAGCACACACATAAAAGAAATCTGAATTCCGTTAGTGTGTTGCCCGGGCCCTTTCATGGCCCCCACAAAGTATGATGCACAAACATCCAGGGACGCCATCAGAGCATTAAGGTCACTACTGGTGTATGGGGTCCTATAAGCATAAGCAAAGAGAGAGGGCCTGGACTGGGTGAGATACGCTGTGCAGCCTGTGTCGAGGTAGCACAGCCGAAATACTGTATAAACAGCCTGGTAGACTTCTTGGCACACTGGGGCCAGCGCTAATTGCTATATTTTGCTTTATTAAGCCCATTACATTGTATACCCGCAACAGAGGGGGCCGGCAGTAACTGAGATCAGATGCTGCCGACCAGCCCTCTGCTTTTAAGCTGCTGATGCACCCAGGGTCCTAAGGCACATTATATGAAGGCGTAGAGAGCCCAAAAGTGATGAGGTGCGCGTGATCGCCTATCCGACTTCCCATTCCCCCATCCGACGCCCCACCCACCTGCTACTTTTCTGTTCCCCCCCACTCCTCATGCAGTGTGAAGTTGGAGGCCGTCTCTGCTGTCTGCAAACTAATAAGTACTACTAAGATCAAACCTACCGACTGCTGCCTATCTGCAACGGGATATTATAGTAACCTCATACTTATCCCTCATACACAACATGAGATAATTATTAGGGCCACTTTACATGGTGAATCTTCAAGCAGAAGTTTAGCACAGACAGCCACGCTGACATTCTGCTGAATATCCATGGCGGCAGCTTCCTTCATGCCTCCCATTCATATCTATGGGAGACGGTGGTGAGGATTGTGCAACGCTGGGTTTTAACCGCAGTCGAGTAGATAAAGACCTGTCCACACCAAAATTCTGCCGTGTGAGCTGGTCCTTATAATCGAGCAGCTGCCCACATGCCCAATCAGCGGGATTACAATGAAAGATAACAGAATCAACCATTCACAGTAGGAAGTGTCACAGCTCACCTCTTTCTCCCTTTCTACACAATGACATCTGCATGTCACTAAACATGAGAATATGTATAGAAAACTTTTCCAGGAAATAATAGCCTCCCATAATGTCTAATGATATATACACCCACTGACGAAGGATTCAGTCCGAAACGCACGACGGGGCGCGTTACACACTGCCTGTTTGTCAGCCTCATCCCTCTATCAAGGTAAAAATCTGGGGAATTGAGTTATATTTTGTATGTGGCGGTATTGATAGTTTATGGCCAGTGATGAGCACACTCCTTTCATGAGAACGATATAGTCATTGGATATTCCATTTAGATTCCAATGGTACATACCTCTGTGATAAATTGCAGGTATGGTTTTCAGCTCTTTTGCTGAGAGCTAAATTCACAATATCAGCGATTATTTGGCACTTTTACACATATTATTGCGAATAATTTTCCAAAGGGATAATTTTCATTGTGAGTTTTTGTGTTCCGTTGCACACCTTTTGGCACTATTAGCACTTTAAGGTATATATGGATTTTTGGTTGTCTTAGGACAGGAGTTCAGTTTTGTCACTTTGAGTTATTTTACACTATAGTATTGCACTTTAGCCCAGCATATTGTAAATTTTTCTTGTGAATTTTACACTATTCAAGGTATTTGTCCTTTTAGCAGCACATTTTTTGCACTTTATTAATGTAGTTATGTTATAATTTATTTTTTTGATTTTTATTATATTTCTATTTATTATTTTGATATTAATTATATTCATCATCATTTATCTGTTTATTTATTTTTTGGCTATATTTTTAGCTCTTAATGAATTGTATGCTGAACTATAGTGTTATTTATTGACCATATATATCTCTTGTGCCATCTATATAACTTATCAGGCGTGTGTTTTTTTTTGATTATTATATGTACTGTGTTATACCACGTTTCAATAAAGGTTGTTTATACAAATATATTTGTTTTATTATATATTTTTTAATTTTTTATATGGTTTTATGATTGAGTAATATATTTTTTACTTTTATAAGATGGTTTTCTATTTTATGGCTATAATTTTTAGTTAGTACCGAATGGTCTGCCATTCATTTATGCAGATTAATATAGGATAAATTTATTTGAATAATTATATATATTTTCTGCAATTTTTAATTCAACATTATATGAAGCTGTAGAGAGCCCAAAAGTGATGAAGTGCGCGTGATCGCCTGTCCGACTTCCCATTCCCCCATTCGACGCCCCACCCACCTGCTACTTTTCTGTGCCCCCCCCTCCTCATGCAGTGTTAAGTTGGAGGCCGTCTCTGCTGTCTGCAAACTAATAAGTACTACTAAGTTCAAACCTACCGACTGCTGCCTATCCGCAACGGGATATTATAATAACCTCATACTTATCCCTCATACACAACATATGAGATAATTATTAGGGCCAGTTTAAATGGTGAATCTTCAAGCAGAAGTTTAGCACAGACAGCCACGCTGACATTCTGCTGAATATCCATGGCGGCAGCTTCCTTTATGCCTCCCATTCATATCTATGGGGACGGTGGTGAGGATTGTGCAACGCTGGGTTTTAGCCACATTCGAGTAGATAAAGACCTGTCCACACCAAAATTCTGCCGTGTGAGCTGGTCCTTATAATGGAGCAGCTGCCCACATGCCCAATCAGCGGGATTACAATGAAAGATAACAGAATAAACCATTCACAGTAGGAAGTGTCGCAGCTCACCTCTTTCTCCCTTTCTACACAATGACATCTGCATGTCACTAAACATGAGAATATGTATAGAAAACTCTTTTCCAGGAAATAATAGCCTCCCATAATGTCTCACGATATATATACATGCGTATGTCCAATGCCCATATCTCCAAACAGGCAAGAGAGCAGCTTGCATAAATGATGATGTGGAAGTGGCATGTGCTGTGTCCTGCTGCTTTTCAAGTGAAAAGCCCCGCATAGGCAGTGTGACTGTCAGTAGTATTAAACCTCGAACCGAACTAACCAGTTGCTGCTGGCAGGCAGTCTCAGTGTCTGCAGTGGTTATTACTAGCACTCACTTAGTAACATAGTTATTATTATTAAGGTTGAAGGAAGACGAAGTCCATCTAGTTCAACCCATATCCTATCCTAACCTGCCCTAACATGTTGATCCAGAGGAAGGCAAAAAAAACCAAGTGGCAACAGTAAGCTTCACATTGGGGAAAAAAATTCCTTCCTGACTCCACATACGGCAATCAGACTAGCTCTCTGGATCAACGCAATATCTAGGAAACTAGTGAATATAGCCTGTAATATTATACTTTTCAAGAAAGGAATCCAGTCCCTTCTTAAATTTTAGTAGGGAATCACTCACTACAACATTAGACGGCAGAGAGTTCCATAGTCTCACTGCTCTTACAGTAAAGAATCTGCATCTGTGATTATGGCTAAACCTTCTTTCCTCCAGACGTAGAGGATGCCCCCTTGTCCCCGTCACAGGTCTAAGAGTAAAAAGATCATTAGAAAGGTCTTTGTACTGTCCCCTCATATATTTATACATTGTAATAAGATCACCCCTAAGCATTCGTTTCTCTAAACTAAATAACTCCAAGTGTAATAACCTGTCCTGGTATTGCTGACCCCCCAGTTCTCTAATAACCTTGGTCGCTCTTCTCTACACCCGCTCCAGTTCAGCTATATCTTTCTTATTCACCGGAGACCAGAACTGTACACAGTATTCTAAAGGTACTGCCACACTAAGCTATCCCGCTAGCGATCTCGTTAGCGTTGCATACTAATGAGATCGCTAGCGGGATTGTTTCTATATCGCTAAATGCTGCCGCATTTAGCGATATAGTTAACGACGCTATCGCCGTTAGCGATCTTCTTAACGACTTTAGCGGTACAAAAGTACCGCTAAATCGCTAAGAAAAGGTGCCACACAGCGATAAGATACTTACCCAGCGGGAGCGCCAGCGATGAAATAGGGTCCGGAGCGATTCCAGCGACGAGCGAGATCACAGCAGGAAGCTCGTCGCTGGAAGCTGCCGCACTGAACAATATCGCTAACGGGATCGCTAAATAGTGACGTTTTTTAGCGATCCCGTTAGCGATATTGTTTAGTGTGGCATACCCTTAAGTGTGGTCGCACCAGTGACTTGTATAGAGGTAAAACTATGTTCTCCTCATGAGTATCTATGCCTCTTTTAATGCATTCCATTATTTTATTTGCCTTGGCAGCAGCTGCCCGACATTATCCACTAAATGTGAGTTTGTCATCCACCCATACACCCAGGTCTTTTTCAGTGACAGTTTTGCCCAGTGATTTACAATTAAGCACATAATTATACATCTTTTTTGTTCTACCCAAGTGCATGACCTTACATTTATCCCCATTAAAGCTCATTTGCCATTTATCAGCCCAAGCTTCTAGTTTACATAAATCCTCCTGTAATATAAAATTATCCTCCTCTGTATTTATTACCCTGCAGAGTTTAGTGTCATCTGCAAATATTGAAATACTACTCTGTATGCCCCTACAAGGTCATTAATAAATGTTAAAGAGAAGCGGCCCCAATACTGACCCCTGTGGTACCCCACTGCTAACCGTGACCCAGTCCGAGTGTGCTCCATTAATAACCACCCTTTGTTTCCTATCCATGAGCCAGTTCTTAACCCACTTACACATATTTTCCCCTATCCCCATTGTTCTCATTTTTTGTATCAACCTTTTGTGTGGCACCGTATCAAAAGCTTTTGAGAAGTCCATGAACACCACGTCCACTGCGTTCCCTTGGTCCAGTCCGGAACTTACCCCTTCATAAAAGCTTATCAGATTAGTCTGACAAGAACGGTCCCTCGTAAACCCATGCTGCTACTGTGTCATGAGGTTATTCAGCCTCAGATACTCCAATATAGTATCCCTTAAAAAACCCTCCAGGATTTTACCCACAGTTAAGCTCACTGGCCTATAATTTCCAGGTTCAGTTTTTGCCCCCTTTTTGAATATTGGCACCACATTTGCTATACGCCAGTCCTGTGGTACAGACCCCGTTATTATGGAATCTTTAACCCCTTCAAGACCCAGCCTATTTTGACCTTAAAGACCTTGCCATTTTTTGCAATTCTGACCAGTGTCCCTTTATGAGGTAATAACTCAGGAACGCTTCAACGGATCCTAGCGATTCTGAGATTGTTTTTTCGTGACATATTGGGCTTCATGTTAGTGGTAAATTTAGGACGATAATTTTTGCGTTTATTTGTGAAAAAAATGGAAATTTGGCGAAAATTCTGAAAATTTTGTAATTTTCAAATTTTTGATTTTTATTCTGTTAAACCAGAGAATTATGTGGCACAAAATAGTTAATAAATAACATTTCCCACATGTCTACTTTACATCAGCACAATTTTGGGAACAACATTTTTTTTTGTTAGGAAGTTATAAGGGTTAAAAGTTGACCAGTGATTTCTCATTTTTACAGCAAAATTTACAAAACCATTTTTTTTAGGGACCACCTCACATTTGAAGTCACTTTGAGGGTCTATATGGCAGAAAATACCCAAAAGTGACACCTTTATAAAAACTGCACCCCTCAAGCTACTCAAAACTACATTCAAGAAAATTATTAACCCTTCAGGTGCTTCACAGGAACTAAAGCAACGTGGAAGGAAAAAATGGACATTTTAATTTTTCCAACAAAAATTTTCTTTTAGCATCAATTTTTTCATTTTTACATGGGCATCAGGATAAAATGGATCCTAAAATTTGTTGGGAAATTTCTCCTGAGTACACAGATACCTCATATGTGGTCATAAACCACTGTATGGGCGCACGGCAGGGCTCAGAAGGGAAGGAGCGCCATTTGACTTTTTGAATGGAAAATATGCTGGAATATTTAGCGGTTGCCATGTCGCATTTGGAAAGTTCCTGTGTGCCTAAACATTGGAGCTCCCCCACAAGTGACCCCATTTTGGAAACTAGACCCCCTAAGGAACTTATCTATATGCATAGTGATCACTTTGAACCCCCAGGTGCTTCACAAATTGATCTGTAAAAAAAGAAAGTACTTTTTTTTCACAAAAATTTTCTTTTAGCCTCAGTTTTTTCATTTTCACATGGGCAACAGTATAAATTGGATCCTAAAATTTGTTGGGCAATTTCTCCTGAGTACACAGATACCTCATATGTGGTCATAAACCACTGTTTGGGCGCACGGCAGGGCTCAGAAGGGAAGGAGCGCCATTTGACTTTTTGAATGGAAAATATGCTGGAATATTTAGCGGTTGCCATGTCGCATTTGGAGAGTCCCTGTGTGCCTAAACATTGGAGCTCCCCCACAAGTGACCCCATTTTGGAAACTAGACCCACTAAGGAACTTATCTAGATGCATAGTGAGCACTTTGAACCCCCAGGTGCTTCACAAATTGATCCGTAAAAAAAAGAAAGTACTTTTTTTTCACAAAAATTTTCTTTTAGCCTCAGTTTTTTTCATTTTCACATGGGCAACAGTATAAATTGGATCCTAAAATTTGTTGGGCAATTTCTCCTGAGTACACAGATATCTCATATGTGGTCATAAACCACTGTTTGGGTGCACGACAGGGCTCAGAAGGGAAGGAGCGCCATTTGACTTTTTGAATAGAAAATATGCTGGAATATTTAGCGGTTGCCATGTCGCATTTGGAGAGTCCCTGTGTGCCTAAACATTGGAGCTCCCCCACAAGTGACCCCATTTTGGAAACTAGACCCCCTAAGGAACTTATCTAGATGCATAGTGAGCACTTTGAGCTCCCAGGTGCTTCACAAATTGATCCGTAAATAAAAGTAAGTACTTTTTTTTCACAAAAATTTTCTTTTAGCCTCAGTTTTTTTCATTTTCACATGGGCAACAGTATAAATTGGATCCTAAAATTTGTTGGGCAATTTCTCCTGAGTACACAGATATCTCATATGTGGTCATAAACCACTGTTTGGGTGCACGGCAGGGCTCAGAAGGGAAGGAGCGCCATTTGACTTTTTGAATAGAAAATATGCTGGAATATTTAGCGGTTGCCATGTCGCATTTGGAGAGTTCCTGTGTGCCTAAACATTGGAGCTCCCCCACAAGTGACCCCATTTTGGAAACTAGACCCCCTAAGGAACTTATCTAGATGCATAGTGAGCACTTTGAACTCCCAGGTGCTTCACAAATTGATCCGTAAATAAAAGTACTTTTTTTTCACAAAAATTTTTCTTTAGCCTCAGTTATTTTCATTTTCACATGGGCAACAGTATAAATTGGATCCTAAAATTTGTTGGGCAATTTCTCCTGAGTACACAGATACCTCATATGTGGTCATAAACCACTGTTTGGGCGCACGGCAGGGCTCAGAAGGGAAGGAGCGCCATTTGACTTTTGAATGGAAAATATGCTGGAATATTTAGCGGTTGCTATGTCGCATTTGGAGAGTCCCTGTGTGCCTAAACATTGGAGCTTCCCCACAAGTGACCCCATTTTGGAAACTAGACCCCCTAAGGAACTTATCTAGATGCATAGTGAGCACTTTGAACTCCCAGGTGCTTCACAAATTGATACGTAAATAAAAGAAAGTACTTTTTTTTCACAAAAATTTTCTTTTAGCCTCAGTTATTTTCATTTTCACATGGGCAACAGTATAAATTGGATCCTAAAATTTGTTGGGCAATTTCTCCTGAGTACACAGATACCTCATATGTGGTCATAAACCACTGTTTGGGCGCACGGCAGGGCTCAGAAGGGAAGGAGCGCCATTTGACTTTTTGAATAGAAAATATGCTGGAATATTTAGCGGTTGCCATGTCGCATTTGGAGAGTCCCTGTGTGCCTAAACATTGGAGCTCCCCACAAGTGACCCCATTTTGGAAACTAGACCCCCTAAGGAACTTATCTAGATGCATAGTGAGCACTTTGAACTCCCAGGTGCTTCACAAATTGATCAGTAAATAAAAGTACTTTTTTTTCACAAAAATTTTCTTTTAGCCTCAGTTATTTTCATTTTCACATGGGCAACAGTATAAATTGGATCCTAAAATTTGTTGGGCAATTTCTCCTGAGTACACAGATACCTCATATGTGGTCATAAACCACTGTTTGGGCGCACGGCAGGGCTCAGAAGGGAAGGAGCGCCATTTGACTTTTTGAATGGAAAATATGCTGGAATATTTAGCGGTTGCTATGTCGCATTTGGAGAGTCCCTGTGTGCCTAAACATTGGAGCTCCCCCACAAGTGACCCCATTTTGGAAACTAGACCCCCTAAGGAACTTATCTAGATGCATAGTGAGCACTTTGAACTCCCAGGTGCTTCACAAATTGATACGTAAATAAAAGAAAGTACTTTTTTTTCACAAAAATTTTCTTTTAGCCTCAGTTATTTTCATTTTCACATGGGCAACAGTATAAATTGGATCCTAAAATTTGTTGGGCAATTTCTCCTGAGTACACAGATACCTCATATGTGGTCATAAACCACTGTTTGGGCGCACGGCAGGGCTCAGAAGGGAAGGAGCGCCATTTGACTTTTTGAATAGAAAATATGCTGGAATATTTAGCGGTTGCCATGTCGCATTTGGAGAGTCCCTGTGTGCCTAAACATTGGAGCTCCCCCACAAGTGACCCCATTTTGGAAACTAGACCCCCTAAGGAACTTATCTAGATGCATAGTGAGCACTTTGAACTCCCAGGTGCTTCACAAATTGATACGTAAATAAAAGAAAGTACTTTTTTTTCACAAAAATTTTCTTTTAGCCTCAGTTATTTTCATTTTCACATGGGCAACAGTATAAATTGGATCCTAAAATTTGTTGGGCAATTTCTCCTGAGTACACAGATACCTCATATGTGGTCATAAACCACTGTTTGGGCGCACTGCAGGGCTCAGAAGGGAAGGAGCGCCATTTGACTTTTTGAATGGAAAATATGCTGGAATATTTAGCGGTTGCCATGTCGCATTTGGAGAGTTCCTGTGTGCCTAAACATTGGAGCTCCCCCACAAGTGACCCCATTTTGGAAACTAGACGCCCTAAGGAACTTATCTAGATGCATAGTGAGCACTTTGAACCCCCAGGTGCTTCACAGAAGTTTATAACGCAGAGCCGCGAAAATAAAAAATCTTTTTTTTTTTCTCAAAAAATGATTTTTTAGCCCACTGTTTTTTATTTTCACAATGGTTACAGGAGAAATTGGACCCCAAAAGTTGTTGTCCAGTTTCTCCTGAGTACGCTAGTACCCCATATGTGGGGGGGAACCACTGTTTGGGCACACGTCAGGGCTCGGAAGGGATGTAGTGACGCTTTGAAATGCCGACTTGATGGAATGGTCTGCGGGCATCTTGTTACGTTTGCAGAGCCCCTGATGTGCCTAAACAGTAGAAACTCCCCACAAGTGACCCCATTTTGGAAACTAGACCCGGCAAAGAACTTATCTAGATGTGTGGTGAGCACTTTGAACCCCCAAGGGCTACACAGAAGTTTATAACGCCCGGGCATGAAAATAAAAAAATCATATTTTTTCCACAATCAGGATCTTTTAGTCCCCAATTTTTTTATTTTCCCAAGGGTAACATGAGAAATTAGACCCCAAAAGTTGTTGTCCAATTTGTCCTGAGTATGCTGATATCCCATATGTGGGAGAAAACTACTGTATGGGCACACGTCGGGGCTCGGATGGGAAGTAGTGACGTTTTGAAATGCCCACTTGATGGAATGGTCTTCGGGCGTCATGTTACGTTTGCAGAGTCCCTGATGTGCCTAAACAGTAGAAACTCCCCACAAGTGACCCCATTTTGGAAACTAGATCCTCCAAGGAACTCCTATAGATGTGTGATAAGCACTTTGAATCTCCAAGTCCTTCACAGAAGTTTATAACGCAGAGCCGTGAAAATATAAAATCATTTTTTTTCCACAAAAATAATTTTTAGTCCCCAATTTTTTTCCCCAATGTTAACAGGAGAAATTAGAACCCCCAAAGTTGTTGTGCAATTTTTCCCGAGTACGCTGATACCCCATATGTGGGGATAAACCACTGTTTGGGCATACGTCGGGGCTTGGAATAAAGGGAGCACTGTTTGACTTTTTGAACGCAAAATTTGCAGGAATCAATGGTGGCGCCATGTCACGTATGGAGACCCCCTGATGTGCCTAAATAGTGGAAACCCCTCAATTCTAACTCCAACCCTAACCCCAACACACCCCTAACCCCAACCCTAACCCCTACACACACCTAACCCTAATACAAACCCTAATCATAACCCTAACCCCAACACACCCCTAACCCTAATCCCAACTCTAACCATAAACCTAACTACAAGCCTAACCCTAATTCCAACCCTAACCCTAATTCCAACCCTAACCCTAATTCCAACCCTAACCCAAATTCCAACCCTAACCCAAATTCCAACCCTAACCGTAATTCTAACCTTAACCCTAATGCTAACCCTAACCCTAGTTCTAACCCTAAGGCTGGGTTCATATTGCGTTTTACCAGCCCGTTCAACACGTATCGGTGACCGGCTGGTAACGGTATAGCATAACGCGATCGCGTTATGCTATACCCGCTAGCGCAGATGAATCAGCAGATAATCAGCCGCGGATCAGCAGCAAAATCCGCCGCGGATCTGCAGCGAATCAGCAGCGAAATCCGCCGCGGATCAGCAGCGAAATCAGCCGCGGATCAGCAGCGAAATCAGCCGCGGATCAGCAGCGAAATCAGCCGCGGATCAGCGCGAAATCAGCCGCGGATCAGTAGCGAAATCAGCCGCGGATCAGCAGCGAAATCCGCTGCTGCGGAATCCAGCAGCAAAATCAGTCGCGGATCAGCAGCGAAATCCGCCGCGGATCAGCAGCAAAATCAGCCGCGGATCCGCAGCGAATCAGCAGCGAAATCCGCAGCGGATCAGCAGCGAAATCCGCCGCGGATCAGCAGCGAAATCAGCCGCGGATCAGCAGCGAAATCAGCCGCGGATCAGCAGCGAAATCAGCCGCGGATCAGCAGCGAAATCAGCCGCGGATCAGCAGCGAAATCAGCCGCGGACCAGCAGCGAAATCCGCTGCGGATCCGCAGCGAATCAGCAGCAAAATCAGTCGCGGATCAGCAGCGAAATCCGCCGCGAATCAGCAGCGAAATCCGCCGCGGATCAGCAGCGAAATCCGCCGCGGATCAGCAGCGAAATCAGCCGCGGATCAGCAGCGAAATCAGCCGCGGATCAGCAGCGAAATCCCCGCGGATCAGCAGCGAAATCCGCCCGATCAGCAGCGAAATCCGCCAGGATCAGCAGCGAAATCCGCCACGGATCAGCAGCGAAATCCGCAGCGAAATCCGCCGCGGATCAGCAGCGAAATCCGCCGCGGATCAGCAGCGAAATCAGCCGCGGATCAGCAGCAAAATCAGCCGCGGATGAGTAGCGAAATCAGCTGCGATCAGCAGCGAAATCCGCCGCGGATCAGCAGCGAAATCCGCTGTGGATCCGCAGCGAATCAGCAGCAAATCAGTCACGGATCAGCAGCGAAATCCGCCGCGGATCAGCAGCAAAATCAGCCGCGGATCCGCAGCGAATCAGCAGCGAAATTCGCCGCGGATCAGCAGCGAAATCAGCCGCGAATCAGCAGCGAAATCAGCCGCGGATCAGCAGCGAAATCAGCCACGGATCAGCAGCGAAATCCGCTGCGGATCCGCAGCGAATCAGCAGCTAAATCAGTCGCGGATCCGCAGCAAAATCAGTCGCGGATCCGCAGCTAAATCAGTCGCGGATCCGCAGCGAAATCAGCCACGGATCAGCAGCGAAATCCGCCGCGGATCAGCAGCGAAATCCGCCGCGGATCAGCAGCGAAATCCGCCGCGGATCCGCAGCGAAATCCACGGCGGATCAGCAGCGAAATCAGCCGCGGATGCGCAGCGATATCCGCCGCAGATCAGCCGCGGATCCGCAGCAAAATACGCAACGTGTGCACAGGGCCTAATAGGAAAAAAAAAAAAAAAAAAAATCTTTATTTTTTTTATTTGTCCCTACCTATGATAAAGGGGGGTTCATTTACTTTTTTTTATTTTGATCACTGTGACAGTTTATCACAGTGATCAAAATAAATTTTTGGACACTGGGGGCGCACTGCGCATGCGCCCGCCATTTTCCAATATGGCGGCGCCCATGAAGAGGCCCGGGCGGACGCCGGGCCCGATCGTGGGACATCGGTGGATCGGGAGAGGTGAGTAGGGGGGTCGGAAGGTTGGGGGGGGGGGGTCGGAAGGTTAGGGGTGGGGATCGGAAGGTGGGGCACCGGAGCAAAGGAGGAGGGGAGCTGTTAGGCCATGGCTGGATTGTAATATTTCACCAATTAAATTGGTGAAATATTACAGATTGCTCTGATTGGCTGTTTCACTTTTAACAGCCAATCAGAGCGATCGTGGCCACGGGGGGGTTAAGCCAACCCCCCTGTGGTGAAGCACAAAGGGTCCTGTAACTGCGGGTCGGGTGACCTTTGAGTGACCCCGGTCTCCCGGCCCGCAGGGACGAGATCCTTTCATGACGCAGGGTATGCGTCATAGGTCGGATTGGCACCGACTTTCATGACGCATACGCTGTGTCAAAGGTCGGGAAGGGGTTAAAGATTAAAAATAATGATAAGCAGTAGGATAAAGTACTTTTAAATTATGCTCACAGCTCACTGGTGTGTCTGCACCCCAACACTGTGCGGCAATGCTGAGCACACAGTGCAGACACATCAGGAGGCGAAGACAGTTACATGCTAAGGAGGATGACATCACCAGTAATGAGGAGTCTTAAACGGGTTGCCTATGTTTATCACGAACGTCTGCAATCACTATCACTATGTGACTGCAGACATGTGAATCCTCACATCGTGAACTGTGACGATTCTCTGGTGTGGGTGCCAAAAGCAAGCGGTCAGGTGACCGAAAGTATGCGATATGCATACTCCCAGCCAAACTCCGACTAGACGTATGAGGATTGCTTAATTCACTTGTATTGAAAAAAGCCTCGCATGTGTAGTCTGAATGTTGCCTTTCGCATATTTGTGGTCACATAATCGCTCAGTCTCGCCGCTGGAATCAGAGAATCATCACAGTTACTGCAGACTTCATTGAAAAACCTGGAAATCTCTTTAACCTTTTCATGGGTAGTCCTCCTTCACTTCTTCCTGCCGACGTCTATCTGCTATAGCCAGTGGATAGATAAGAGCCGCACATTAAAGGGAATCTGTCACCCCATTTTGGCTATATCAGATAAAGATATGACTGAATATTGCGTCCCATAAGTAACCTATCGGTATCTATCATATATCCTGACACCCCCGTTTTCATGCCCAAATACCCTTGTAAAGTTAGGTTTCCTGTATGCTAATCTGGGCGGTCCGGAGGGCGGTGTTTTCTGCTACCCCCCCCCCCCCCCCCCCCCCGCTTCTCTGGCGTAGGTCTGTCTGTGCATAGCAGAGACGCCGTAGTGTTCCCGCAATTGCGCGTTTTAAAATCCCCCCGCGCCATGCGCTTTGCCCGACAGTGGGCAAAGCATAAAATCACTACAGCGCATGCGCAACTATTTTCGGTCACTTTCCTTGCCCCGGAAATGACTGCTTGCCTTGGACAACTTCCCGGGCAAGGAAAGTGACTGAAAATAGTTACGCATGCGCTGTAATGATTTTATGCTTTGCCCATTGTTGGGCAAAGCACATTGCGCAGGTGCGGGGGGATTTTAAAACGCGCAAAGCCGAGGAGCGGGGAGGAGGGAGGGGTGGGGAAGCAAAAAACACAACCCTCCGGACCAGACCGCCCAGATTAGCATACAGAAAACCGAACTTTACAAAGGTATTTGGCCATGAAAACGGGGGTGTCAAGATATACGATAGATACCGATAGGTTACTTATGGGACGCACTATTCAGGCATATCTTTATCTGATATAGCCAAAATGGGGTGACAGATTCCCTTTAAAGAACTACTGAATTAAGTGGTCAGCTTGATAGATAGTTGCACAAATCCAATGCAACAGTTTTGATATAAAATTGAGCAATTTTACCTATAGGATCTCCTGCAGATTTGATATCATTGTCTACCAAACCATCCCCATCAGGCCATGACACAGCCAATGATTCTGGGAACCTTGGAAAAAAGAAAAATAAATATTTAGAGCCGATGTCCATACAACAGAAATTCAAAATAAAACATTAGCTCTCTCTCATCCCTACACTGTGCTCCAAATTATTATGCAAATAATATTTTCTCAGATTTTCCCAAATTACCTACATGAATTGCAGTCATTGTAATTTTCCAGTCAAATAACTATTAGAGTACAATTGAAAGGTTTTTGTACAAACTGCCTAGGATAACAGTATATTTAAAAAAAAATAAAACACTCAAACTGCACTCAAAATGCATGTTCCAAATTATTATGCACAGCAGAGTTTTCAACCTTTTCATTTTAATAAAAAACAAAAAAATGGTCATTTTTTAAATTATAAGCATTAGCAGGTTATTACAAACTGAAATCAAACAGTTTTCAACTCAAAACTTTATTCTAGGTGATGTTACATTTGCACATAGGACCCCTTGTTTGAAAGGAGCTTCTGAACTCTCTCGTCCATTGAATTTGTCAGGTTTTGGATGGTTTCTGCTTCAACTGTTTTGCATGAGGACAGAATACCCTCCCAGAGCTGTTGCTTAGATGTCAACTGCCTCCCGCCATCATAGACACTCCTTTTGATGATGCTCCAGAGGTTCTCAATGGGGTTGAGGTCAGGGGAGCATGGGGCCACACCATAAGTTTGTCCCCTTTAATGCCCATAGCAGCCAGAGATACAGATGTGTTATGTACAGCATGAGACGGTGCATTATCATGCATGAAAATGATCTTGCTGCGGAATGCACGGTTCTTCTTCTTGAACCATGGCAGGAAGTGCTGTTTGAGAAACTCAACATACACTATGGAGTTCATCTTTACCCCTTCAGGGATCATAAAGGGGCCGACAATCTCTCTCCCCATGATTTCAGCCCAAAACATTACTCCACCTTCTCCTTGTTGGCGCCGTAGCCGTGTTTGCATGGGTGTCCATCAACCAGCCATCCTCCACTCCATCCATCTGGACCATCGAGCATGGCACAGCACTCTTCGGTGAACAAAACAGTTTTGAAGTCAGTCTTCATGTATTGTTTGGCCCACTGGAGCTGTTTCTGCTTGTGTAAAGTGGATAGAGGAGGTCGACAGGATGGCTTACGCACAGCTGCAAACCTCTGAAGGACCCTGCATCTTGTTGTTCGGGGACGTTGGAGGCACCAGCAGCTTCAAAAACTTGTCTGCTGCTATGACAAGGCTTTTTTGCCGCTGCTCTTTTAACCTGATGTAATTGCCTGTAGGAAAGAGTCCTCAATTTTCCCTTATCAGCACGCACACGTGTGTACTGTGAATCAGCTACATACTTCTTAATTGTGCGATGATCACGATGAAGTGTCTTGGCAATGTTGATTGTAGTCATGCCTTGACCTAAACACTCCACAATTTGTAGCTTCTCAGCAGCCGACACATCCTTTTTCTTTCCCATTTTGGCAGAAAATGTAGGCTGCTTAATAATGTGGGGCAGCCTTCTTAAGTAGTCTTGCCTTTCATTGGACACACCTGCAAAACTAATTAGCACAGGTGTCTGCAATTGCTTACAGTGATCTAAAGAGCCCTGACACACATCACCATCAATGAGTTTAACTGACAAACAAAAAAATTCTTACCTTATCACTCCTAAACAATTTTTGCATAATAATTTTGAACACAGTGTAGAGGTGAAGAGAAGAAGAAACCTCTAAACTGAAGGCCACTTAATATTTTTTTCAGATTATGAGACGTACTCCCCCCCCCCCCCAAAATTTGGGAGGTAAATGGGGGTGTGTGTGTGTGTCTTACAGTACGACTGTAGCTTACCTGTCTTGCAGTGGGGGCGAAAGCGATGGGAGAAAAGTCACAGGAGGCAGGAAGCCGGCGGCGGTCTCCATGAAAATAGCGCAGCATTTGCAGGTCGAGATCTCAGCTTATCATTAAGTAGACATCCCAATCTGTGCATGCGCAGCCACCAACACCATTTTGCTGGAGACCGCCAGAATTTCATCTGAGTATGTGCCGCATCCAGCGCCATTTTGCTGGAGAACACTGGAACATGAATGTCAATGTCAGCACCGCAAGGGCAGCTCTAGCGCTAAATTTAAAAAAGGAGGCCCATACAAATCGTGATGAGTTGACAGAACCTGTCATCACGATTTGTATGAGCCTCCTTTTCTAAATTCCACTGCAGAGCCAACTGTCAATGTGGCCCTGCAGCTGTTGTAAAACTAAAACTTCCATCATGCTTGGACAGGTTGGGATGATGGAAGCTATAGTTTGCCAACAGCTGCAGAGTCACACAGGTTGTGCAAACCTGCTGTCCCATACAAGAGTATTGTACAACCTATGGTCCTCCAGCAGCTTATCTCCCCTATAACAGTGTCTGCAGACCTGCTGAATATTTTACCACATATTTTGATTAGAAACAAACACATACTTTGCCATTTCATCTTCAATGTATTTATTTATAGATGATAGTTTTGCATTACGATCAAGTTTGGAAATGGGTACACATTTCATCTCATCATACAGTTCTTTCGGTACCTAAAAAAAAAAAAAAATCAATAATGTGCTAGCCTAAAACAAATTCTAAGAAATTTCAATCCCACTTCTCACGTGTTGGTGACAGTATCCAGAATACAAATTAGACAAACAAGAGGCCATTGCAATACAATTCTTCACATCTGATTTTGCATCTGCATTTTACCATGAATGTTACAGGGAACGTCAATTTTTTTATTACAAATCATACTTTTAAATTAAATATAGCCGAAAACAATATGGGTGGAGGCGGATAGCAGAAACCCCCAATAGCTCACAAGCATATGTCGGGTAGAAAGTTCAAAAAGTAAACACAGCATATCCAGCTCTAACAACACTGGTTAAAGGCAATCTGTCAGTAGGATCAACCCTCCTAAGCCATCTATATGGGCATGTAGGGCATGGGAAGCTGAATAAAATGATAACTTGATCTCTGTAATCTGATATCTTATTCCAGAGAAAGACGGATTTTGGTAAGAACTTACCTGTAAAATCCTTTTCAGCGAAGGAAGGAAAGGAGACACACTAGTTCATAACTAGTGGGTAGGCGGAGCCCCAGATAGGATTGACACCTCAGATTAAAAAGAGTGTTGACCGGCCCCTCCAGCTCGGGCTCCTCCTACTCAGCGCTCCAGTCGTACCCAAGCTTAAGGAAGAACAATATCACCAGCGGAACAACATAACCCCTTCTGAAGGACTTCAGAGAAAAAACAATAAGAGTACAGGTTATGCATGCATTTGGCAAAAAATCACACAGTTCCAGGTACTACTCACTGAACCTGACTACTGCGATAAGCTGGCAATGCTGGAACAGAGCCGTAGCGCGCCGACCTCAGCCCAGTTAATCGCTATCAGAGAAGGGTCACGCTGCATCTGTAAATACAACAACACACTTCTGCCATGGGAGGGAGCTGTGTCTCCTTTCCTTCCTTCGCTGAAAAGGATTTTACAGGTAAGTTCTTACCAAAATCCGTCTTTCAGCAGCAGGTGGAAGGAAAGCAGACACTAGTTCATAACTAGTGGGACGTCCCAAAGCAGTCCAAAAATTAGGGTGGGAAAAAACCAAAATAGGCAGAAACCCAACAACCTAGATAAATGCGCAACAGGCGCCAAATACAAGTTAACTAAAAACTTTAAATTACCGCTGCCTGCAGGACCCTACGTCCTAAGGCCGCATCAGCGGAAGCACTGACGTCCACCTTATAAAACTTTGTAAATGTGTGGACGGAACGCCAGGTCGCCGTTCGGCAGAGCTGAGCTGCCGAAGCCCCTTGATGAAAGGCCCACGATGAAGCCACAGCCCTCGTGGAGTGAGCTCGAATCTTAATCGGGCAAGGTTCGCCTTTAAGTCGGTAAGCCTCCAAAATGGCCGACCGAATCCAACGAGCTATAATGTCCTTGGAAGCTCGATGACCACGCCTACGACCTGCTGTAATCACAAACAGAGAATCTGACTTCCGAAAACCTTGAGTAACAGACAAATAGAACTTCAAGGCCCGCACTAAATCCAATTTGTGCAAGTCCCGTTCCTTTGCATTCCTTGGGCCCGGGCAAAGCGAGGGCAATACAATATCCTGGTTAACATGAAATTGCGACACCACCTTAGGTAGAAATTCGCCCCGTGTGCGAAGCACTACTCGATCCGGGTAAAACTCCAGGAAAGGAGGCGAGCAGGAAAGAGCTGCCAACTCAGAAACCCTTCTTAAAGAGGTTACCGCCACTAAGAAGGCAACCTTCCAAGAAATTAAAGAAAGGCTAGCAGAACCCATAGGCTCAAAAGGTAATGCTGAAGAGCCTCCAAGACAAGGTTGAGCCGCCAAGGAGACACAGGCGCCTTCCGCGGTGGAAACTGACGGTTACTCCGCGAAAAAAGGAACGTACGTCCCTACGCGAGGCGATAGCCTTCCGAAACAGCAAGGACAGGGCAGAAACCTGACCTTTCAGAGTGCTAACTGACAAACCTTTTGTCCAGCCCGAACTGCAGCAAAGCCAACAAATTGGGAATGGAAAAAATCCTCGGATTCCTTGAAGAACCCGAACACAACGAAAAGAAGGCTTCCCAAGGCTTGTGATAAATCTTAGTAGTAGCCGGACCTCTGGCAGCTCGCAGAGTGGCAATGACTTCGGCTGAAAAACCTCTACGGGTCAATATTTCGGTCTCAAGAGCCACGCCGTCAAACGCAGAGACTTCAAGTCCGGATGACGAACGGGCCCCTGGGTTAACAGGTCCGGGCGAGGAGGAAGTGGGAATGGCGGTGCCGCCAAAAGCGACACCAGTGTCGAGAACCACGTCCTCCTTGACCAATCCGGGACTATCAACATAGCCGGAATTCTCTCCAGTCTGATCCGACGCAGCACCAGAGGAAGTAAAGATATCGGCGGAAAACACATAGACTAGCTCGAAATGGTCCCACGGAGCCACCAGAGCAACCACCGTCACAGCCTTTCGGGTACTTGTACCTGGACATGAAGGTCGGTAGTTTGGCATTGAACCTGGATGCCATCAAGTCCACTTGGAGAGTTCCCCAACGGGAGCACAGCAGTGCAAAAATTTCCGTATGAAGACTCCATTCTCCAGGATCCATCTTCTCGCGACTGAGGAAGTCCGCCGTGGTATTCTGGACTCCTGGAATGTGAATCGCAGAGATGGCTGGAACCCTGGTCTCGGCCCATAGCAGGATCCGAGACACCTCCATCATGAGCCTGGAGCTCCTTGTCCCGCCTTGGTGGTTGATATACGCGACCGCCGTCGCGTTGTCTGTCTGCACTCGGACTGGCAGACCGCTCAACGGGACCGTCCAGTGTTGGAGGCAAAAGAAAAAATTGCCCTCAATTCCAGGATGTTGATCGGTAGAACAGACTCTTCCGATGACCATACTCCCTGGATCCAAAGATCGTTCCAGATACCCCCCCAGCCCGTCAGGCTGGCATCGGTGGTTATGACCGACCACCTCGGAGGGAGGAAAGATTTCCCCAGGGATAACGCTCCTGGACATAACCACCATCCTAGGGATTCTCGCACCCTGTGACAGATGATGACGCTGCAATCCAGAGAAGTTTGCGATCGATCCCAACGACTCAGACTGAGCCTTTGGAGGGCCCTGGAATGAAATTGGGCAAACGGAAGTGCCTCCATGGACGCCACCATCAAACCCAGAAGGCGCATACACTTCCGAAGGGACATTGCTGTCGCAGACTTCATAATCTGTACATGTCGGAAGAGACATGCCCGCTTGTCTGGAGGAAGGGACACCACCGTCCGTACCGTGTCGAAATACATCCCCAAAAACAGGATTGACTGCGACGGTTCCAGAGACGACTTCTCCCAATTGACCAGCCACCCGAAATCCTCCAGGAGCTGAAGGGATAGATTGCGAGCCGTCCCCGCCTCCTCCTTTGAGGCCACAATCAAAAGATCGTCCAGGTAGGGAACCTGTCTTCGAAGAATTGCCATGAGGGGTGCCAGAATTTTTGTAAAAACTCTGGGCGCCGAGGCCAAGCCGAATGGCAGAGCCACAAACTGGTAATGGTCCTGACCTATGGCAAAACGAAGGAAGCCGGCGAGCCCTTCCGACGGGAACATGCAAATAAGCGTCGCGAATGTCGATTGACCAAAAAGACGTTCTGCGACAGGGCTGCCACAACGGAGCGAAGCGACTCCATGCGGAATTTTCGGGTGTAGACATGCCGATTCAATCTTTGAGATCCAGAATAGGGCGAAATTTGTCCTCCTTTTTGGGAACCACAAAGAGGTTGGAATAAAAATCCTCTTCCCCGGTCCTCTGCGGAACCGGTATCACCACACCCTTCTGCAGAAGGGAATCGACCTCTCGTAGAAGAGCGGCAAATAGTTCGGCTCTGACGGAATGCGAGATTGGCAAAAACTGTCCGGGGGTCGAGAAAGAAACTCTATGAAGTAGCCTGCCAACACAACCCGTGTCACCCAGGCGTCCGACACACGGGAAACCCAAGTCGGTTTGAATTGGAGTAAACGACCCTCCACTCGAGAGCGCTCGAGTGAGACCCAGACGTCAGTCCGCCTTAGCGGGTTTTTTGCCAGCTTCTGTCTTAATGGAAGTTCTGTTTCCAGGGTATGCGGAATTTTTGAGAATTCCCTTTTTTTTTTTTTTTTAAAAAGAGAGGAACGTCCCAAACCCCCAGAGGGTTGACCGAATCATCCCCTGGACCAAAAGGACCGCCGACAACTACCGGCACTAGTCCTGCCAGACGCAGAAGTCACAGCTCTGCGCTGCGGTAAAGCTGTTTCTTTTGCCTCAGCAATCAGCTCTGTGAGGTCAGATTCAAATAGCTGACCACTTTGTAAGCTAAAGATAGCAAACCCTGCTTGGAAACCGCGTTCCACTGTCTAAACCACAGTGCTCTTCTGACTGTGACTGCCGAGGATTGCGCCCTGGATAGCAGTGACGCAGTATCCTTCAACTTGAAAAGCCCATCTACCTCGATAGAAGGGATCCATCTTGTCACGCCGTCCGTAGACGGTCCAAACGGCTCAGGGAAACTTTACAAGTACACATAGATCCTTAATACTGAATCCATGACCCGCGGCCTCGCAGATGGATATTGTTGCCATCTCCATTTTTCTGTCCAGCAGGTCCTGCAGACTCGCCTTCCTTTACCAGGAAGATTTACTAAGCTGGGATAAAGGGACATTCACTTCAGGAGATCCAATTAACAATCAACTCCGTAGAAAACGGATACAGTTTGTAAAGCCGTCGCGACCTATGCGACTACTGAAACATCCGGGCCGACTTACCAGGACGTCTAGTTACCTCTCTCCGGTAACTGTAACGCCCTCATGGCTCCATTAGTACGGTCCATGAGAGAGGCAGAGTGTCCCTGCCAATCCTCCTTGTCCGAAACGGACATCTTCGCTACACGAGAAGGAAGGCACCGATTTGTGTCGCTTCCTTGAGAGGATCTAGCTGACACTCCATAACCTAGAAGGTCAGACAGGCCATCATAGAAACTAGCGAGGGCCTCCATTTTGACACCACTGGAACCTCCGACCGCTGCGCATGACGTCGTCGAGGTCTGCGTGTCAGATAGTCCGCATCTGACATGTCTTTGCACAGTATATGGCAGGTTAAACCTGTCAGTAACGAGAACAGTGTGTTTCTTAAAGAAAAACAATCACTGAAGGGTTAAAGCTCTTAAAGAGAGAGCTACCCCAGCATTAAGAGTTAACCGCCTAAGAAGGGGTTAAAGTAGCAGACTCCCCACAACCTTGATAATGAAAAAGTTGTGCGAGCCCCAAGTGCCTCTTATAAGGCAGCAGCTGCAGGACAGCTATGCCACACTAAACAGAAAAAAAAGTTCCACAAGATCGCTAAAAAATTGCGCTGTTTCGTATATCGCAATGACCGCCAAAGTTGTTAAGGAGATAGCTAACCGCTTATGCGATGTTATGAGATCGCCCAGATTGGCAGCTACTAGCGACATTAAAAAATGATCACACAAACGATCGCATTAGTATGCGTCGTTATCAGGATCGTTAGTGGGAACGTATAGTGGCAGTATTAAAATCGCAGACTCCCCACAACCTCTTTATTATTATTGAAAAGAGTGTGTGAGCCCCTTATGCGATAACAGCCGCAGGACAGCGCTATCTGCCACTCATTAGTGCCTCAGAAGGCGCCCGCGCTGTGGGGGTGAAGGGGTTAAGCTTCTGCCCGGAGGGTAGAAGCGACTCACCCAGCTGGTCACTGTGGTAACGTTGCCGGGAGGGGAGGAGAGAGAAAAGCCCGAGGAAGTTTCAGCCTGACTTCATTAATGGCCGCCGCGCTGTGCCTCCGTGTGCTCCATGAGGGAAGCCGGAAATGGAGACTGCAGTAAAGCGCGCGCTCAGAGCGGCGCGAAAATTCAAATAAAAAGGCGCGCACTCCTCTCTCCTATGTCCTGCAGGCATTAACCTGCGGACAAAAAACACCAGTCACCGACATGTAATGTACAGCGGCTGCCGCAGCAGTCGCTTAAGCACTCACACACACATTAATAAAAATGCGGGGTACTCACCAGCCGAAGCACCACAGGGACCCCCAGGGGTTTCTGGCGCTATGCCCATCGCTCCCCCCCAGGGCGGGGAACGCAGTGACCCCATGCAGCGCGGTTTGCGTCCCCGCCAGGGAAGCCATCCTCATCCCCCAGGGCCGGCATGATTCTGCAGGGACCACCATCAGGGTAATTACAAGGGAGAGGTGGGGGTCCAGCAGCGCTGAGACCCCTGAGACCTCTAGACCACTTCTGGTGATCCAAGTCTCTTGTCCGATAAAAAATAATAAAATCTTCTGAGGAGCTGCTTCCAGCAGCGACCATCCTCTGAGACCTCAAATTTCAGACTGGAGAGCTGAGTAGGAGGAGCCCGAGCTGGAGGGGCCGGTCAACACTCTTTTTAATCTGAGGTGTCAATCCTATCTGGGGCTCCGCCTACCCACTAATTATGAACTAGTGTGTCTCCTTTCCTTCCACCTGCTGCTGAAATCCATGTTTTTCATATGTGTAAATGAGCTGTTCAAAACTATTGGCCAGACAAAGATCCGCATGAGAATCTGCCTCCAGATATTACTGTAAATGAAAGAAGACATTATCATAATGATATGTAATGGCTGCTCTATGCTCTCCTGATCTCACTGCAGAGCTGTGTGTGATTCTGACAAATCTGCATGTTCCTCTCAGCTTCAATCTCACAGGCAGACAGGGTTGCAATACAGCAGAACTGCAAGAACTGTAGCAACAAATGTGTTTGCAACATGACCAAGTTCAGTTCTACTGTACTGTTTTAGTGACTTGACTCACACTGGTAACGCCTCTCTGCTGCTCTGGAGGCAGATTCTTCAGAGCTCATGTAGATTTTTCTAGAATAAGACATTGGATTGAAAATATCATATAATTTTATTCAACTTTCTATTATTTCCATATCTATATAGATGGCTTAGGACCTCTTTCACACTTCAGTCATTCGACGTCAGTCAAAATCCGCCAAAGTGTGAAAAAAACGAATCTGCCTTTTTTTTTTTTTTTTTCTTGGCAGATCCTTTTTTTTCCCCATTGAGTTGCATTAGTGACGGATTTCGACGGATGGTCGACCGTTTGATCCGTCATCCGACGGATCCGTCAGGAATTTGGCGTCCGCTGTCTGGAGTAGACGGACATTGAAACGTTTTTTGTCTGCGTTGAAAAGGCGGACCTTGACGGTTCCGTCGCGTCCGCCGTTTTCTATAATGGACGCCTATGGGTGGCGGATCCATTGTCATCCGTTACTGAAGGAATCCGACAACGGAATACGTTATGGTATGCTGAGCATGCCCAGAAAATCAATCTCTCTTGAGCACCACATCCAGGGTTCAAATGTTCAGTTTGCCAATCTTGACGGATCCGTCTAAAAATGGATCCGCTGCATTAGTTTTCATCAATATACAACGGACTGGGACTGACGCCAGACAAATGAAGTGTGAAAGAGGCCTTAGGAGGATTGATCCCATAACCTTGTTTCCAAACATGGCAAGTAATGGGAGAAGAAAAGAAAAAAGGTGTACTTTGTTATGTGTAAAATCATTAATATTTCATTTATTACTAGATATGGGGAGAGTTTATAAACATTAATATGTAATTCCAGGCAAAAAAAACCCAAACCTTTCCTCTTCTATGTTCAGCTGCTATGTCATACAGGTAAAAAATACTGTATGCTTTCAGAAATTTGATCCACTGGGTAGTACCTAAAATTGTGATTATTGCCATATTTTTCTTTCTACAAGATGCACTTTTTTTCCCCAAAAACTTTGGAGGAAAATGCGGGTGCGTCTTATAGTAGGAATAGACTTACAAATACTGTGGCAGCGGTCCCGGCCCGACGCTGCAGTCTCCCTTCCCAGGCTGGTGCGGCGGTCGTGCTCTGGGGTGCGGCGGGCATGTTGTGAAAGCCTGGAGGTCCCCGCAGATCCATTATTGCGATGCAGTGGCCTCTTGGAAAATGGCTGCCGGAGGCGACACATGCTCAGATTGAAATCTCAGCATCTGAGCATGCGCCGCCCCCGGCAGCCATTTTCAAGGAGGCCACTGCACCGCAACAGATTGAGATCTCAGAAACGAGATCTCGTCCCGAGATCACAATCTGAGCATGAATGGCCCCCCGCGGCCGTTTTCCAGAGGCCACCGCATTGCAGCAGTGGATCTGCGGGGACTCCAGGCTTTCACAATATGGCGGCGGAGCCCCGCTGCATCTCAGAGCACGACTGCCGTACCTCAGAGCACCTGTCGCAAAATGCAGGAGGAACCCTGCCGCACCACCAGCCTGGACCACCGAACAACCCCTGCGACAACGCTCCCGTGTGACCACTCCTCCACCCGTGACGATCCCCCCCCTTCCCCACCCCCGGGTAAGCTGAATGTGGACTGTAAGACGGACCCCCATTTGACACATTTTTTCTTTTATTTTTATTCAGAAAATTTGGGGTTCGTCTTATAGTCCGAAAAATACGGTACAACCCCATCAGAAAGTCACTGCTATTGTAGGGTAAATGGGGCATAGGCACTCATTTATATGGCACTAACTTGAAAGTAATTTAACCCCTGCACGACTATTGATGTACATGTATGTCAAAAGTCGTATCCTTGACTTTGATCTCTGACATCAGCATTTAACAAGTGCCAGGTAGGAGGGCATGTCAATCCACACTCCCATTGGCTAGCCCGTAATGTTATCGCGGGCCGCTGTTGGGCTGTCAAGACAGCCAGGGTCAGCTGACGAACCCTGTGCCTGTAATTGCAACCCTCCTGTGAAAACCGGCCTGTAGCTAGCGTTCATAGAAGATTGTGAGTTTCCCGATACATTGCAGTGCTGATGCACTCCTATGTATAGCACAAGTGATTGGAAGATTGCAGCTCCACGTATACCCGAGACGAGATGTACACTTCACTACTTTTTGCAGTCATATCTCATGCCCTATATTCCTGAATGCCATTCTTGCATCTATTTTGCATCTGTATCTGCATAAAGCATGATTAGAGTATTAAAAATTGCTTAAAATCTTTTATATCATGCCACCTTGTGGTTGAATTGTGCCATTTTGAGGCATTATTTTAAATTCCAAGTGTTCCCCACCTTATCAATCCAATTTTCTATTGTTTTTCCTGACATTTTTCTGTAGATTTGTTGATTTTATTTTCTAAATAAGATTATTTTAATTGAGCATAATTAAAGCTGCTGCTTTGGTAAACTTGCTTTTCACTGTATATGTCTTATGCTTCTTTATACTGCCATTAACCCCTCCACCACCTTGGGATTTCCGGTTTTAAAGTTTTCGTTTTTTTATCCCTGAATCCCAGAGTCATAATGTTCTTATTTTTCTGTCAATATGGCAGATTGAGGGCTTGGTTTTTTGCAAGACAAGTTGCACTTCTGAATGACTCCATTGATTTTACCATATAGTATACTGTAAAAACAGGAAAAAAAATTCCACGTGCAGTAAAATTGCCAAAAAGTGCAATTCCACAATTTTTTATTGCCTTTCTTTTTACCATGTTCACTGTATGCTAAAACTTACCTGCCATTATGAATCTCCAGGTCATTTTCAGTTTGTAGATACCAAACATGTATAAGTTATTTCAGCAGCAGACGGAAGGAAGGGAGACACATTCATTACCAGTGGGTAGGCGGAGCCCACACAGGATAGAACACCTCAGATTAAAAAAAAAGAGTGTTGACCGGCCCCTCCAGCTTGGGCTCCTCCTACTCCAGCTCTCCAGTCTAAAATTTGAGGTCACAGAGGATAGTCGCTGCTGGAGCAGCTCCTCAGAAAATTTCTTTATTTTTATCAGACAGAGACTTGGACCCCCGTGGTCTAGAGGTCTCAGCACTGCTGGACCCCCACCTCTCCTTTGGCGGATCTGTATTACCCTTTAAGGAGGTCCCTGCAGAACCCTGCCGGCCCTGGGGGATGAGGATTGCTTCCCTGGCGGGGACGCAAACCGCGCTTCTGGGGTCACTGCGTTCCCCGCCCTGGGGGAAGCTACGGGCACGGCGCCACAAATCTCTGGGGGTCCCTGTGGCGCTCAGCTGGGTGAGTACTCAACATTTTAATAATGTGTTTGAGTGCTTCAGCGGCTGCTGCGGCAGCCGCTGCTACATGTTTTCAGTGTAGTGATTGTGTACTTTTGTCCGCAGGTGGATGCCTGCAGGACATGGGAAACGGGGGAGCGGAGAGCAGAGTGAGTCGCGCGCCTTTTTTTGAAGCTTTCGCGGGCAGGAAGCGCTCTGAGCGTGCGCTTTACCCTGCCTCTCCTCTTCCGGCTTCTCTCCTCTAGCGCGGCGGCCATTACTGACGGCCTCCTCGGGCTCCTCTCTCTCCGCTCCCCCCCGACCGACCAAAGGACACTGCACCGCGGCCAGCTGGGTGAGTCGCTTCTGCCTGTCTGGGCAGAAGCTTAACCCCCTCACCCCCACAGCGCAGGAGGTACTGCCAAACTGAACGCTCCCGCTAGCGATCACAATAACGACGCATACTAATGCGATCGGTTTTTTGTGATCGTTTTTAATGTCGCTGGTAGCGGCCACAGTGGACGATCTCATTAAAGACGCAAAGTGGTTAGCGATCTCCTTAACGACTTTGGCGGTCATTGCGATGTACAATCAGCGCAATATGTTAGCGTTCTTGTTTAGTGTGGCATACCCTTGAAACACTGTCCTGCAGCTGCTACCTCATAAGAGGCACCTGGGGCTCGCACACCCTTTTCATTAACAGGGGTTGTGGGGAGTCTGCGAAATTAACCCCTTAGGCGGTTAACCCTTAATTGGGGGACAGCTGGGGTAGCTCTCTCTTTAAGAGCTTTAACCCTTCAGCGTTCGTTTTGCCTTTAAGAAACCACACTGTTCTAGTTGCTGACAGGTTTAACCTGCCATATACTGTGTGAGGGCATGTCAGATCAGGGTCCAGGAGGTGCAGACCGTCTCCCAGATCCGCTACAGGATCAGTCTCGCATATCTGACACGCAGACCTCGACGGCGTCAAGCGCAGCGGTCGGAGGTGTCAGTGATGTCAAAATGGAGGCCCTCGCTCGTCCTATTGATGGCCTTTCTGACCTTCTAGGTTATTGGGTGTCCGCTAGATCCTCTCATGGTAGGAAGCGACACAGGCCGGTGCCATCCTTCCCGCGTAGCGACTCGGAGATCTCGGGCATGGAGGGTTCCCCTTCAAGCTCGGATGGGGAGATGTCCGATTCAGATAAGGAGGATCGGCAGGGACACTCTGCCTCTCTTTTGGGCCGTACAGAGGCTTTTATTGAAGCCATGAGGGAGGCGTTACAGTTACCGGAGGAGGTAACTAGACGTCCTGGTAAGTCGGCCCGGATGTTTCAGGAGTCGCATAGGTCGCGATCAACATTACCATCTCTGGATGAGCTTAATGGGACAGTGGAGAAGGAACGCCTGTGCCCAGATAAACGTTTTCAGGGGACACGGTTTTTTGAGACGCTGTATCCGTGTACGACGGAGTTGATTGATAATTGGATTCCTTCTCCTGAAGTGGATGTCCCTTTATCCCAGCTTAGCAAATCCTCATTACTTCCTGTTAAAGGGATGGCGACTCTGCAGGATCCGCTGGACAGAAAAAACGGAGATGGCGGCGAAATCCATCTACGAGGCCGCGGGTCATGGATTCAGGGCAGTACTAGGGTCCATGTGTGCTTGTAAAGCTTCCCTAAGCTGGTTAGACCGTCTACGGACGGCATGGCAAGATGGATCCCCACTATCCGAGGTAGATGGGCTTTTCAAGTTGTTGGAGGATGCAGCCAGATATGGCAGTGATGCAGGTTTGGATACTGCGTCACTGCTGTCCAGGGCGCAATCCTCGGCGGTCACAGTCAGAAGAGCACTGTGGCTTAGACAGTGGACCGGAGACGCAGTTTCCAAGCAAGGTTTGCTATCTTTAGCTTACAAGGGTGGTCAGCTATTTGGATCTGACCTCACGGAGCGGATTGCCAAGGCAAAGGTAAAAGAAACGGCTTTACCACAGCGAAGAGCTGTGACTTCTGTGTCTGGCAGGCCTAGTGCCGGTAGTAGTCGGCGGTCCTTTCGGTCCAGGGGACGGTTCGGTCAGCCCTCTTGGGGATCGGGTCGTTCCTCTTTTTCAGGAAAAAAGAACGCTCAAAAATCCCGCACTCCCTGGAAACAGAGCTTCCGCCAAGACAAGCGGGAAGCTGACAAAAAGCCCGCTAAGGCGGACTGACGCCAGGGTCTCACTCGAGGGCTCTCGAGTGGGAGGTCGCCTGCTCCAATTCGAACCGACTTGGGCTTCCCGCGTGTCGGACGCCTGGGTGACGCGGGTTGTGTCGGCAGGCTACTTCATAGAGTTTCTGTCTCGACCCCCAGACAGTTTTTGCCAATCTCGCATTCCGTCAGAGCCCGAGCTATTTGCCGCTCTACTGCGAGAGGTTGATTCCCTTCTGCAGAAGGGTGTGGTGGTACCGGTTCCGCCGGAGGACCGGGGAAGAGGGTTTTATTCCAACCTCTTTGTGGTCCCCAAAAAGGAGGACAAATTTCGCCCCATTCTGGATTCAAAAGATTGAATCGGCATGTCCACACCCAAAAATTCCGCATGGAATCACTCCGCTCCGTTGTGGCGGCCCTGTCGCAGAACGATTTTTTGGTGTCAATCGACATTCGCGACGCTTATTTGCATGTTCCCGTCGGAAGGGCCCACCAACGCTTTCTTCGTTTTGAAATAGGTCAGGACCATTACCAGTTTGTGGCCCTGCCATTCGGGTTGGCCTCAGCACCCAGAGTTTTTACAAAAATTCTGGCACCTCTCATGGCGATTCTGCGAAGACAGGGGGCTACGATTCTTCCCTATCTGGACGACCTTTTGATTGTGGCGTCCTCAAAGGAGGAGGCGAAGACGGCTCGCAATCTATCCCTTCAGCTCCTGGAGGACTTCGGGTGGCTGGTCAATTGGGAGAAGTCGTCTCTGGAACCGTCGCAGTCAATCCTGTTTTTGGGAATGCATTTCGACACGGTACGAGCAGTGGTGACTCTGCCTCCAGACAAGCAAGCGAGTCTTCTTCATAACCTGCACATGACGAAGTCTGCGACAGCAATGTCCCTTCGAAGGTGTATGTGCCTTCTGGGTTTGATGGTGGCGTCGATAGAGGCAATTCCGTTTGCCCAATTTCATTCCAGGACTCTCCAAATGCTCATCTTGAACCGTTGGGATCGATCGCAGTTTTCACTGGATTGCAGTGTCATCATCTCCCACAGGGTGCGAGAGTCTCTAGGATGGTGGTTACGTCCAGAAGTGTTATCCCTGGGGAAGTCCTTCCTCCCTCCGAGGTGGTCGATCATAACCACCGATGCCAGCCTGACGGGCTGGGGGGTGTCTGGAACGATTTCTGGATTCAGGGAGTATGGTCGTCGGAAGAGTCTGTCCTGCCGATCAACATCCTGGAATTGAGGGCAGTTTTCCTTTGCCTCCAACACTGGACGGTCCCTTTAAGCGGTCTACCAGTCCGAGTGCAGACAGACAACGCGACGGCGGTCGCGTATATCAACCATCAAGGTGGGACGAGGAGCTTCAGGCTCATGATGGAGGTGTCTCGGATCCTGGTATGGGCCGAGGCCAGGGTGCCAGCCATCTCTGCGATTCACATTCCAGGAGTTCAGAATATCACAGCGGACTTCCTCAGTTGCGAAAAGTTCCGGAAATTTTTGCACTGCTGTGCTCCCGTTGGGGGACTCCCCAAGTGGATTTGATGGCATCCAGGTTCAATGCCAAGTTACCGACGTTTATGTCCAGGTACAAGGACCCGAAGGCTGTGGCGGTGGATGCTCTGGTGGCTCCTTGGGACCAATTCGAGCTAATCTATGTGTTCCCGCCAATATCCTTACTTCCTCTGGTGTTGCGTCGGATCAGACTGGAGAGAGTCCCGGCTATGTTGATAGCCCCAGATTGGCCAAGGAGGACGTGGTTCTCGACACTGGTGTCGCTTCTGGCAGCGCCTCCACTTCCACTCCCTCTTCGCCCGGACCTGTTAACCCAAGGGCCCGTTCGTCACCCGGACCTGAAGTCTCTACGTTTGACGGATTGTAGTGCTTGAAGTTACTCTGGCCTGCTGTGTCTCCTGTCGCTGTTCCTGCAAACTGTGTGAACTTTTCAGCATGCTTGTATGAAGTAATACAAGTCATTTCATTTCAACCTATGTCTCCTGTGTTTTCCTCGCACCCAAGCACAAGACGCTATAGGAACTGTACACTATACATGACAAGATTCAGGAGCCAATGTTTAGTGTCTGCTGGGTCTGGGAAAGCCGTGTCTGCTGTGACTGTGGATATCAGATGTCCGTTTAATACCTTATGTGATGACAGTGGTTGTGACTTCTCACAACCATTCCAGGTGAGCGCATTCCCTTAAAATTTTACTCTGGAGTGTTACCACAGGTAAACACTATTGTTTTTTTTTTTTTTTTTCCTCTTCTCCTTCCAGCACTTCTGCCTTAAAAGATCTGGAAGATGGAGGCCCGCATAAAGGAACTTTGCGGAGTGACTGATAAAATCCTTTCAGATGTACAGACTTTAAAAACCCGTTTTGCAAGCCTACAGGACCTCACTAATCATAATTTGCAAGTGTTTGGACAGACTACCCAGGAATTGCGAGCCAGGATTGAGGCTCTAGAGGAACGAGCCCAGGCTCCTGCCATAACCCCAAGTTCTGGGATCCCCAAATTACCTCCTTTTCGTTTTGGCGGTGCACGTGAGAAATTCAGGGGATTTATTAATCAATGCAATTTATTTTTCTCTGCACATGCTTCACAATTTCCCACTGAACGATCCAAAGTGCTTACTATAATCATGTTGCTTACCAATAAGGCTTTGATGTGGGCAAACCCTCTGATTGAGACTGAGGATGATTGTTTGAATCACCTTGATGCTTTTATTTCAGCCATGGGGCAGGTGTTTGATGACCCCAATCGAGTGCAACAGCTGAAGCAGCCAAGTTAACTTTGCGCCAAAGTAAGCGTTCAGTAGCCGAATATGCCCTGGATTTCAGGAGATGGGCTCTTGATACCACTTGGGACACTTCCGCTAAAAAATCTATTTTTCGGAAAGGGTTGTCTCCACTGATTAAGGATGAACTTGCTCGTGCCGACCCTCCCACTGCGTTAGGTGACTTTATTAACTATTGTATCCGTATTGATGCTCGTCTGACTGAACGCAGACAAGAGAGATGGTTCGAAAATAATCGAACTAACCTTTTACGACCTCCCTCCTCAGCTAAGGAACCTTTGAGTAGGATCACAAGGGAACCAGAACCTGAACCCATGCAGGTGGACTCTTTACAAAGACGGGTTAGTGATGCACGCAAAGAACATCGTATAAAGGAAAATCTATGTTTCTACTGTGGTAAGTCAGGGCACTTCATTATAAACTGCCCCAGCCACTTTCCAACACTTCGTGAATGATATCTTCAGGGATCTCCTAGATACATTTGTGGTGATTTATCTGGATGATATTCTAATTTTTTCTAACTCCACAGAGGAACATCATGGACATGTGAGAATGGTCTTAGAACGCCTAAGACAAAACCATCTCTACATCAAACTTGAAAAATGTGAATTCCATAGGACCGAAATTCAATTTCTGGGGTATGTACTATCTACGCAAGGGATTAGTATGGATGGAAGCAAGACCCAAGCCATCAAGGATTGGCCAATTCCTAGAAATGTGAAGGAGGTGCAGCGTTTCATCGGGTTTGCCAACTTCTATAGACGTATCATTAAGAATTTTTCTGAGGTAGTGTCACCTATCACCCAACTTACCCGGAAACAGTCTAGGTTCTCCTGGACCCCGCAAGCTCAGGAAGCATTTTCCTGTTTAAAGGATAAATTTACCACTGCACCTATCTTAGTACATCTCAACCCCGAGCTTGCCTTCATAATAGAGGTGGATGCTTCAGACTGTGCCGTTGGAGCTATACTCTCTCAGAGAACAGGTGAGAAGAATGTCTTGCATCCCTGTGCCTTCTTTTCCCAGCAGTTGTCTTCGGCTGAGAGGAACTATGATGTGGGCAATAGAGAATTGTTGGCCATTATTGCCGCCTTCAAGGAATGGAGACACCTTCTTCAGGGAGCTGCACAGCAAATAGTCGTCCTGACAGACCATCGTAACCTTGAATTTATCAGGTCGGCTAAGTGCCTGACTCCTCGCCAGGCTCGCTGGAATCTTTTCCTAAACCAATTTAATTTTGTCATTTCTTATAGACCAGGATCGCGCAATGGAAAGGCTGATGCACTCTCTAGGATTCATTCAGCAGAGACACGTCCACTTACTCCTCCTAAGACTATTCTTCCTGACTCTAGATTCCTGGGAGTGATTCATAATCAAGACCTACTTAAGGACATCAAGGAAGCATACCATGCGGATTCTTTGTTGGCTCAACCCCCAAGGGACGTAAGTCTTGTCTTTAAAAATGGTGTGTGGATTCAGGGACAACGTCTGTATATACCTGAAACAGTCAGATTGAGAGTATTGTCAACTCATCCACGATTCCAAGATAGCCGGGCATAGGGGAATTCTAAAGACACAAGAATTTCTTTCTCGTTTCTTTTGGTGGCCCACTTACAGGAAAGATGTCTTAAACTATGTCACTTCATGTGAAGTCTGTGCAAGATGCAAAACACCTCGCTCCTCACCAACTTGTCTGTTGCAACCTCTTCCCACCCCATCCCGCCCGTGGGGATCCATTTCTATGGACTTCATTGTGGAGTTACCAACCTCTCAAGGGAAAAACACCATTCTAGTGGTGGTTGACCGTCTAACAAAGGCAGCTCATTTTATCCCTTGTGTCGGCTTACCCACTGCAAAACAGACATCAGACTTGATGATTAAGAATGTTTTCGCTTACATGGAGTACCGGATGAGGTCATTTCGGATCGAGGGGTGCAATTCACTTCAAGGTTTTGGCAAAATTTCTGTGCAGCATTGGACATTAAAGTAAACCTTTCTTCTGCTTTTCATCCTCAGACTAATGGACAGACAGAACGAACCAATCAGACCCTGGAGCAGTATCTCCGCTGTTTTATCTGCCACCTACAGGATGATTGGGTGGATCTACTTCCACTGGCTGAGTTCTCTTATAACAACTCTCAGAGCGCCTCCACTAAACAGTCTCCTTTTTACTCCAATCTAGGTTATCATCCTAACATTCTTCCTCGATTTCCCATAGATACGCCCTTGCCGGCAGTGGCTGAAAGAATCACTTCTTTACAAAAGAATATGGATCTTCTAAAGGAAAATCTAGAATTGGCTCAGGAAAGGTACAAGAAAGCAGCAGATAAATTTCGTAAACCTGCACCAGCTTTCAAGGTAGGAGATTTGGTCTGGCTGTCAACCAGAAATCTTAAATTAAAGATTCCATCGTCTAAATTGGGACATAAGTACATTGGACCTTATAAGATCAATAAGATTATAAGTGCTGTTGCTTGTCGTCTTCAACTGCCCAGAACTATGAGAATCCACCCTGTCTTTCATGTATCCCTACTAAAGGCTGCAACACCCAATACGTTTCCTGGACGTTCTTCTCCTTGCCCTGACCCAGTGCTGGTCGATGGTCAGGAAGAATTTATGGTGGAAAGGATTCTAGATTCCAGGTTGTACAGAAATCAGTTGCAATATTTGATTAAATGGCAGGGCTACCCAGTGGAGGACAACTCATGGGAACCAGTCAATAATGTAAATGCTCCTCGCCTGCTCCGACAGTTTCATCAGAGGTACCCTGACAAGCCTGGTCTGAGGTCATCCGGAGGTTGTCCCTAAGGGGGGAGTAATGTAAGGTTCTTTGTCTCTGTTGACATGTTCCTTGAAACTCAGTTTTCCGTCGGCCATTTTGCTTTCTGTCTTTCTGCAGCTCTTGCCCTCAGTTAATATGGAGTTTCCAGTTTTCATGTTCCCACCCTGATTCTTCCCTCTTGCTTCTTAAGCAGCCTCAGCTGAACAATCAGTGCTCCTGAATCAAGCCTCAGTCAGTCTGTGACCTGACTCCTGGAAGCCTTGGACTTGTACTCCAGCTATTCCCTACTGAGGAACCTTGGAACACTTTTGGACTCTGGAAACCTGCTGTTTGGTGAATCCATGTTTGCAGAGGAATTACGGTACAGAGAAGAGATCCTGAACCTGCTTTGGAGATTTATTGTAGTGCTTGAAGTTACTCTGGCCTGCTGTGTCTCCTGTCGCTGTTCCTGCAAACTGTGTGAACTTTTCAGCATGCTTGTATGAAGTAATACAAGTCATTTCATTTCAACCTATGTCTCCTGTGTTTTCCTCGCACCCAAGCACAAGACGCTATAGGAACTGTACACTATACATGACAGGCTTGTTCTTTTATATTTAAAGGTTTGTCACAAAAGGATGGAAGTATTATTTCTTGGTTGCGATTTTGCAAAGAAGCTACTTTGGGCATGAAAGCAGAATCTAGTTTCGATACTATGTGATCCTCTCTGATCTGTAGATATGGGTCTTTAATGGATAATGCTTGAATTTCCCCTATTCTCTTGGCTGTGGTAATAGCTACCAAGAAGGCTGTCTTCATTGATAAGAGTGAAATAGGCAAATCCTTATTTGGAGTGTAAGGAGTTTTACAAAGTGCCCCCAGAACTAGATTTAAATCCCAGGGGGGAGACAATTGCCTTATAGTGGGCCGCAATCTTTGGATTGCTTTGACGAATCTAACTACCCAAGGATGTGAGGCTAATGGATAGTCCATGTAAGTACTTAAAGCTGAGATCTGTACTTTAAGTGTACTAGGTCTAAGACCCATATTAAATCCTGTCTGAAGGAAATCCAGTACTCGAACATCCGGGACTCCGGCTACAACATCGGACCTGCCATCCTCCAAACCGAACTTCTTCCAGATTTTGAAATATATAGCTGAAGTTACAGGTTTTCTGCTGGCCTGGATCGTTGTTATCACCTGATCTGATAGACCACGAGCTTTTAGAATGTCCCGTTCAGGATCCAGGCTGACAGGTGCAATCTTTCTGGATCCTGGTGTAGAACTGGTCCCTGGTGAACTATGTCCTTCCACTGGGGAAGCTCGATTGGCTCTTCTCTGGTCATGGCACCTAACAGAGGAAACCAGCTCCTCCTTGGCCAGAACGGAACTATTAGTACCACTGACGCACCGTCTTCTCGTATCTTCCTCAGAACCGCTGGTATCAATGCTATTGGCGGGATCGCATAATTTAGAGGTTCGTTCCACCTCTGGCTCAAGGCATCTACCCCTTCTGGATTGTCCGCTGGGTTCAGTGAATAGAACCTTGGTAGTTTTGCATTTTTCCTTGTAGCAAATAGATCCACCTGAGGTGTTCCCCATCGTTGACATAATAACTGGAAGACTTCCTGGTTTAGCTCCCACTCTGTCGGGTAGATCTTCTGTCTGCTTAAATAATCTGCTACTAGGTTTTGCGAACCTTCCAGGTGAACTGCAGTTATGGAAAGGACCGTTCGTTCTGCCCATACAAATATCTTCTCCGCAAGATCCTGCAGTGTTCTGTATCGAGAGCCTCCCTGATGTTTGATGAAGGCTACTGCTGTCATGTTGTCCGATAGGATTTTGACGTGGGATTTTTTAAACGGTCTTGATTCCTTCTCAAGGATTCCCAGATCGCATACAGCTCTCGATAATTTGATGACATTCGCCTGATTTTTTCTGGCCATCTGCCCTGAAGAATCTTCCCTTCTAGGTGGGCTCCCCATCCCCATGCGCTTGCATCTGTAGTTATTACTATATATGGGGATGGAATCCAGAGAACTCCTCTTCTGAGATTTTTGCTTTGCATCCACCAAACTAACGACCTCTTTACTTTTGCAGAGAGGTGGATCCTTTTGTCTAGGGATGATTGATGACGATCCCACCATGATAGCACCTCTATTTGTAAGGGTCTTGAATGAGCCTGAGCCCACCTGACGCATGGTATACATGATGTCATTACTCCCAGAACCTGTATAGCTCTTCGTATGGTAACTCGGCTCTTTACCTTCTCTGCCACTTTCCTTCTCAAAGATTTTTGCTTGACTTCTGGCAGGAAAGCTGTCCTGGCTCTGGAATCCAGGAGTACTCCTAGAAATACTCTTTTTGTACTGGAGTTAAATGAGATTTCTCTAGATTTATCACCCAACCGAGAAACTCTAGTACCGCCATTGTTCGTTCTGTATGATAATTTAGGATTTCTGCTGATCGAGCTACTAAAAGAAAGTCGTCCAAGTAAGGTATTACTACAATTCCTTGGTTTCTCAGATAGGCTACGAACTTCTGATATTAGCTTCGTAAAAACTCTGGGAGCAGAAGCTAGTCCGAATGGAAGACCTTGAAACTGGAAGTGGCAGGTGGATTCCGGTAGGCTTACGGCAAATCTTAGAAGTTCCTGCGAGGCTGGATGGATAGGAACCTGATAGTACGCATTTTTTAAGTCTAGGGTACACATTACCGAATTTTTGTCTATCAGTGGGATTGTTGACCTTATAGACTCCATTCTGAATCTTTTGTAACGAACAAACTTGTTCAATGGTTTTAGATTCAGAATTGTTCTTGACTCTCCTGACGGTTTCATTATTGGAAAGAGAGAGGAATAATGACCCCACTTCTCCTCTGACCCAGGAACTGGCACTATGACTTTTGAAGAGATTAGGTCTTGGAGATCCTGAAACATTCCTAAATTTTTCTGAACCACAGTGGGGGATATGTATCTCTGGGGCGGATAGGATACCAGTTCTATTCTGTAACCTTCCCTTATAGTTTGTAAGACCCACTCGTTTTTGGTGACCTGCTTCCAGTTCTCTGCAGAGAACAAGAGTCTGCCCCCTATGTGCCTGGCGTCATTGTTTTCTAGATTTTGAGGAAAATCCAAACAATGAGCTCCTATTTCCTCTATTTTGAGTGTAGGAACCCTTATATGTTCCCCTGCTAGGTCTTCCTGTGTCCTTATAAAATGGTTGTCTACGGAAGGCTGGTTTCTTCCGAAAGGACGGAAACTTTTTGGGTTTTTCCTCTGGAAATCCTTTTTTGCTATCTGATGCCTCCAGGATATCATCTAATGCCTGACCAAATACCTTTGATCCTGCAAAGGGTAAGGCACATAATTTATTTTAGAGGCATTATCCCCCGACCAGGATTTCAACCAAATAGCCCTACGGACTGCATTAGACAGTGAACTATTTCTGGCAGAAAACCTGACTGACTCAGCCGAGGTATCAGCCAGAAAAGCTGTTGCTGACTTAATAAGAGGAAGAGACTCTAGTATTTCAGCTCTTGGGGTCTTATTGGCCAGTTGATCCTCCAACTGACTCATCCAAAAACACATAGACCTAGCTACAGAAGTAGCAGCAATATTGGTTCTTATTAAGGCCGCGGAAGACTCCCAGGCCCGCTTAAGGAGGATGTCCGCCTTTCGGTCCATGGGATCTTTAAGACTTGAAGAGTCCTCAAAAGGAATCAAAGTCTTTTTAGCCACTTTTGCAATTGGCACATCAACTTTAGGTGTTTCTTCCCACAGTTTTGAGTCTTCAGATCAAAAGGAAGACGATTTTTAAAGTCATGTGACATTACCAGTCTCCGCTCTGCGTCTTTCCATTCACTCAGAATCATAGTTTTGATATGGTCACTAATAGGAAAAACTTTCTCAATCTGAGCTGTGAGACCTCCAAACATCAAATCCTGTCTGGATTGAGGCCGTGGGACGTCTTCCATATGCATAGTACTTCTTACAGCCTGGACCAAATTTCCGTATCTTCCACCGGGAACAGGTACCTCCTGGCCTTTTCCTGGACTTCCGCCTGTACTTCACCTTCCTCCTGCTCCGAGTACTGCATCTCTGAATTTTCTTCTGATTCCGGATCCGGTTCCTCTTCCAACTCCAACCTAGGTCTCTTACGGCATGGACCCTGACTAGAGGGCTGCTGTTGTGAACTAGCTGATAATGATGCCTGCACTTCTTCCCTAATCAGGATCTTCAAGTCAGATAATAACGAAGATCTTTCTTGCTCCAAAACTGCTGCTGTACAAGAACAACAGACCGGTTTTTTATAAGCGTCAGGGAGCTTCCTGTGACATGTAGAACAGCGATTAGATTTCACCGAGGCTTTGCCCGATTTTTTCGCTGCCTGCAGAGGCGTTGATGAAGTATCCTTGTCCTAAGTAATACAACAATATGTATACTAAGGACTGAGTCTGGATGATGAAGCTTACTTAGCCAGGGTGGAGTTTTTGCGCTATACGCACTTATCCCTGCATCCTCCTCTCTGGATCTCTCAGACTCCATGTCCTTCCGCAGAAAAGGTTTCACCTTGCTGCCTTAGGACTGCTATGGTGGCTGCTGCACGTTCTCTGTATTACTACCAGACAGGCGTTCAGCAATTCAAACGCCACCCTTCGCGTGCTTTTATAGCGTTCTGCGATGTCTTTAGCGCCGCCCATACTGCGTTCCACCTGGAACGCAAAAACCAAACGCGACGCGCTTTCCATACCTTTTTGCGTTCTACTTCCGAACGCATGAAGTTTAGCGATGCCCCTGGGACGCTCTCCGGCCTCCTGCGTTCTATTCCGGACGCACGCTGACCTCAGGTTTTTGCGTCACCGGAAGTGACGCTCAGTTCCCAGCCGAGGCCTGTTCGGCGTTCCTCCCTGTACCAGGAGGAAGACGCCTGAGCCGAGAGCCTCCCAACGGAAGGAGCGGCTCTTACCCGGGAGCTCGTCCGCCCCCGGTCTTTGGAGCAGAGGGACTCCCAAGGAGGGAGTTTCGGCCCTGGACCTCTTGACAGGGGGAAGGATTGGATGAGCCGCACGATCCCCCTGGGCCCGGTAAGTTACTGCGTTCCATCGCAGCGATCTCTCGTGTGTCCCTCCATGCAGGGACAGGAAAAACACTGAGGTATAGGGGGAAGAGTGGGACCTTTTAACCTCTCGTGTGCTTCCTGTCCCTGTAAGGAGGAGGAGGACGTCCTCCATAGTGCTGTCAGGGGGACGTCCTGGAAAAGAAGAATTAGCTGGATAGAAAGACAAAATTAGCAATTTTAAGTACACGGTGCTATATAATATGATGACTTAATTATTAAGAGGATAAAAACTTCTTCAAAAATAGAGCTGCATCAAAAGCTGCTAACAGCCATGTATTTCTAAAGCACTGGCAGTTGTAATGGCTAGTGGCAGAATGGCGTTTTCTACATGAACAGTCCAATTCTTAACAGAATACATACCAAAGCAATTTGAACCTCTCCTCCTGTAGCGTAAACATCGCCATCATGGTTTCCATAAAGGAAAAACTTGACTATACTTCCATAAATTAAGGTGAAGTTTTCATGGTTTTTACCTGTAAACCAAAAACAGATGGTAGAATTACAAGGGAAAGATGGATGAACAAAAAATAGGAATTTTTTTTTTCCTATGCTCACCATGTGGGATAAAGATATAGATTTGTAGTTTTACTATTTTTACACAATAATCACTATATAAGAGTGGGGTATGAGAAGGAGTTGCCCTAGTA
The DNA here is from genome assembly GCA_033576555.1 of Oophaga sylvatica. NCBI lineage: Eukaryota > Metazoa > Chordata > Amphibia > Anura > Dendrobatidae > Oophaga > Oophaga sylvatica. The sequence goes on from JARQOD010000006.1 coordinate 320,936,667, forward strand.
GTGGACTACTTTAATTTCTAAGAAAAAAGAAAAAAAAAAAAGGAGAAAGTCATGTTTCCTAAGCCCCTCACACAGTTCTGTAAACAATAAGGGTATGTTTCCACGGTCAGTAAACGCTGCGTACACCCGCAAACCCGCTACGGCCAGATGTTACAGCATAGTGGAAGGTATTTCATGAAATCCCATCTCCACTATGCGTGCACGGCCGCCTCCGGCAGCCCTGCGTGCACACAAATGCGGCGCGTCTTTCTAGCTCAAACTACCAGCATCAACAAGGCAGTCGGTATTCAGTTCAGACTCCACACATAAGACCTCAGGAGGGAACATGGATGTCAGACATATGTACCATCCTCCAAAATATTGAGGACTCCACCAAGATGTTGAGCGGCGATGACGCCACAATTAGTGTCACCATCCCGCTTTTCTGTCTTCTGAAACGCTCTCTGCTCACAATCAAAGAGCATGTATTGCAGGCGGAGCACGATGAGATGGACAAAGGAACCATACAGGGTGATTACACACAGTCCAACCTTATCTTATCCCAACATGGATTGGGTGACAATGAGGAAGAATAGGAGCTAGTTTATGCGCTATAGATGGTACTACCTGCACAACTGTCATACCGTCTGATCAGTGTGGATGGTTTGAGGGTTGGAGGAAGAGGAGAACAGCAAGGTCAGTGGTCCTCTTGGTGAGAACACGGATGTCTTGCCTGTTAGCAATCTGGCACGCATGGCTGAGTTTATGTTGCGCTGCCTTTCCTGTGACCCTCGCGTTCTCAAAATTTTGGGTGACTTATTACTGGTTGGTGACACTTCTAGACCCACGCAACAAGGAGAACTTTCTATCTCTTATTCCAGAGGCGGACAGGTATACTAAAATGGGGCAGTACCAGAGGTCCTTGTTTTGGAATTTTTTAAAAAAATTCCCATCTGAAAACAATGACAGCAGAGGTCACAGTTCTTTGGACAACCAAGGAGTACAGGCGAGAGAGACAACTCCAATCCAGCAGAGGCAGGGGAACACTGTCAAAGTTCTGGGCTGAGTTTTCTCAGACCCTCCCATCGCACTGGCCCTGAGGCGCGGGGTACTCTCACAAGAAGTGCAAAGTTTGGGAAGATGCTGAGGGAGTACCTTGCTGACCGTAACAACGTCCTCCGTGATTCCTCTGTGCCTTACAATTATTGGGTATACAAGCTGGACACGTGGAATGAACTGGCTCTCTACGCCTTGGAGGTCCTGACCTTCCCTGCCGCTAGCTTTTTGTCATAGTGGGTTTTTAGTGCTGCTGGTGGAATTATGATTGATAAGCGCATCCGCCTGTCAACTGAAAAGGTTGACAGGCTGACTCTTATAAAAATGAGGGCTGGATTGGGCCAGACTTCTCAACACCACCGAATGATAGCAGCGTAACAAACTCAAATCCAGTGTCTTTTTTGGGAGGACTATTCCCATGCACCTCTTCACACCCACACATTGGTATATGCTTCCTGACTTTGGCTATTTGCTGTTGTCCTCCTCCTTCTTCTCATACTCCGCCACCATATCACCAGGGTGACCGTGGTCCGTGATGCAACACCCACATAATTTTTTAAAGGGTGTTTATGATGCCCGTAAAAAAAATTGGTATACAGTATGTTCATGTATACCCCCAGGGGTAAATGTTTGTCAGCCCATACACTTAGTACATGGGCATTACAAGTATAAGGGTGTGTTTCCACGGTCAGGATTACTTCAGTAAATGCTGCGTGTTAGACGCTGTGCGCTGGCGCAGCGTCAAACACGCAGCGTCCAGATGTTACAGCATAGTGGAGGGGATTTCAAGAAATCCCGTCTCCACTATGCGTAAAAACACGCAGGCGGCAGACCTGCGTTAACGGACATGCTGCGCGTCTTTTCAGATCGCAGCATGTCCTTTTCCCTTGCGGCGACGGAAGTAACACAGGCCTACGTAGCGCTGAGGTTATTCCGGATGTGTTCAATGAGCACATCTGGATTCACCGCACGTTCACAAGGTGGCGGGGCTTTGGGCCGAGCGGACTTTCCGCTCCGTCCAAAGCGCTGTGTTTCCTGACCGTGGAAACACAGCCTAAGGAGACCCGCTCCTTTTAAATGCATTCACTGCATAGGCAAACAGTATGGGAGACCCACTTCCTAATAATGGGAACATTGTTTTCAGGAAGCCCTCCTGTTCTACTCTTCAAAGGGGTACTGGGGTGCGTACAAATTTTGGGCAGCCCTGCCATTAACTGCATACGCAAAAACAGTATAGGAGACCCACTGTTTAATAATGGGCACAACAAAGCATAGCCGACTGATGGCTCTCTAAGAATAGTGAGGGCTGACTGCTGTCCCTTTAAGAATAGTAAAGGCAGCCTGATGGCCCTATAAAAATAGGCTTTGAGACTTTCAGAGTCCCTCCTTCATAAACAAAACAGGATGTGTCTGATGATGTGCCACACACCACATGGCTAGATAAGGTTGTAAAATGTTAAAATGACATTTCCCAGTGAATGTCTTTGTCTTGGTTTGAAAGCAATGCTAAAGCTCAAAATGAATCTAAAACGCTACGTGACCATAGCCCAAAGTGTGGAGGAGTATTTTTGTTTTTGGTTATGTATTTTGCCTTATATACAAGTCATTACCCTGGAAAGGATGTTCCTTAACATATTTCCCAGGAAAATCCATTTTGGTTTCGTTTTTCTATGTTTTATTGCGAGTCTGTGAAAGTGGCGTAAGACTCAATTTCCCATAGACTTACATCGGGCTCGTTGCTTGGGTCGAGCACCCAAACATTCCAATTTGCTCAACCCGAGCAACCGAGTATTTTAGTGCTTGCCCATCACTATTAATGACCAATTTGTTTTTTTTTCCCCCTGACGTGGCAGTATAAGGCCTTGTTTTACGAAGGAGAAATATTATTTTCCAGCAATGTTTAGCAGTGTATATAAATGATTCTGTAATTCATACATATTTTTGCGTCACAAATCTACAAATTAAATATTTTTAGCATTGTTTTTTAATGCCCATGTTTCACACTAAATAACTTATTGAATGAATTCTTCAACTACTGCAGTTGTGGGATGCGTAATGTGAAAAAGAAAAATGTGGATATTTGTATTTGTGATGGAAGGGCATTTTTTAGTCTCTATATTGCCCCAGACATAGGGAAAAACCAAGGAATGCAGTTGAGGTTAGTAGCATATATTGTTTTTTTTTTTGTTTGTTTTATGGTTATTTACTTGTGGTGGATATATGCAGTGACCATGGTACTGTATGTAGAGGAGGTCTGTAGGGGCCATCAAACTGTGTGGAGGGAGTCTGTAGGAACCATCTTACTGTGTATGGAGGGGGTCCATGGGGACACAAAACTGTCAGGGGAGCTGTGAAACATATTGTGTGGGTGTCCTATAGGACCATCATATTTTGTGAGAAACAAGGGCTAAATAGCTGGAGCTTTATGATTTACTATTTTTATAAACTTCATAAAAAGCATTAAATTATATTGGATTAGTTGCTACTGATATGAATGCATGCTACAATAAGCCCTATCTTAATATGTATTTGAAGTAGCAGCTTGTAGCCATACTTCATTCTGCTCAGTTTTAAGTGAAACAAAATTATGCAAAGTAATAATAATGTTAACAATAATGATAATAAAAATCGGTTCAACCCTCCATAACAGTCATGGTCTCTATTGTGGCCCCTTGGGAAAATCAATTGTTCACCCGTGTTTCAGAGTGACACAAGTTACTGGGAAATCTTATCTAGGACTAGAAGGACCTAGCAGCTCAGCAAAGCCAAACAGATACCTACGATTGTGTTATAGATTGTGTAATGGGAGCATCAGCATTGATTGTCAGCCAGCTAACGTGACGACAATCAGTAATAAATAGTCTCGGTCTTCTCCTCAGGATCCCCACCTGTGACTTGAATTTATAAATAAAAAATTTGTACAAGACAATCAAGCATTGGCTGACAGTATACACACTCTACTACAGTAATAAAACTCACCAGCTGTCCAGCCTGAAAAGTTTTTCCATCCCACTCGATGGATGTAAAGGTTGCCCAAGGAGCTTGCATACGTTTTGACGTAATATCCAGTCGGCTAATTATACCTTTGAAACCAGAAAACTTTATTTGCTTGTCATAATTTTCATGGCATGCTTTTAACCACAAGGCAAATTCTCTGTCAATTTTTACTCTTTGGTCCTGCCAAAAGATAAGAAAAAAATATACTGAATATATAAATTACAAGTTTTTAAAACACAACTGAAATTCTATTAGATGATAGACACAAATCTGTTGATCAACCTGGCTAAAAAAAAAATTAAAATCTATTATATAATTGTCTAATTCTGTCTGTCTGTAACGGAAATCCCGCGTCGATATCTTTTGCAACATTGCATGATGATTTACCCTCCTTTAAGAGTTTGATAATCCTCTCCTTTGTTTCAATTGACATCTCTCGTGTTGGAGCCATGATTCATGTCAGTCAACTTGGTGCAACAGCTCTCCAAGGTGTGATCACTCCTTTTTAGATGCAGACTAATGAGCAGATCTAATTTAATGCAGGTGTTAAGGCACTGCCACACTTAGCGATCGCACCAGCGATCACGACAACGACTTAACCTGGCGAGATCGCTAGTGCGATCGCGATGTGATCGCTAGTTAGATTCCAAACACAACTCATCAGCAATCTGTGATTCAAACACAACTCATCAGCGATCTGTATAACGACCTCTGCGGTCGTTGGGAAAACCTAGTCCCGCCTGCGACGCTGGTGAAGTCGTTCACAAAGGGTGTCACACTCAGCGATTCAGGCTCACCAGCGGGACACCAACGACCAAAAAACGGCTCAGAACGTTCATAAGCGATCAGCGACATCTCAGCAGGGGCCACATCGCTGCTACATGTCACACACAGCTAAGTCGCTAACGAGATCGCTACTGCGTCATAAATGGTGACGCAGTAGCGATCTCATTAGCGATCTCGCTTAGTGTGGCATACCCTTTAGTTTTGGGAATGAAAATGTACAGGGTGATTCCATAATTTTTTCCCTCAGAATTGAGTGATAACAATTTTTGCCCTATGCTTGGCTAAAAAAAAATAACCATTACTGACTACCACGCTATTGGTTCTTGATTTCTTTTAGTGTTTTTTAAAGCCAGAAATTGCCATTTAAAATTACTTCAGTTTTGTGCCATGTCTGTGATCTGTTTTTTTTTTTCAACAAAATAAAACAACTGAATGAACATCCTCCAAGGCCGGTGATTCCATAATTTTTGCCAGGGGTTGTAGAATACCCGATGCGTTAGATTCGGGCCACCTGCATATGTGGCATATTTGTTTGCATTAACCCTTTGCAGCCAAAGGCTGTTTCACCTTCCTGACCAAGCCAAATTTTTCAAATCTGCCCAGTGTCATTTTATGTGATAATAACTCGAATAATTCAACATATCCCAGTGATTCGGAGATTGTTTATTTCGGGACACTGTGTTTTATAATTGTGGTAAAAATTTGATGAAAAGATACATTTGCATTAATTTAGGAAAATATCAGAAATTTTATGAAAAAGTAAAAAAAATGCAATTTTTGAACTTCCAATTTTGTGCCTTTAAATAAAGTCATACGAAACAAAATAACATTTCCCACATCAACTTTACATTAGCATAAATTTTAAAACATCTTTTTAGTAGTACAGTGGAAGTAGAGTTAAAATGTTTAACAGCAATTTTAAATTTTTTTTCAATAAGAATTCGAAAACTTTTTTTTTTAGGAATCACACTACTTATGGGTGTGCTTAAATGGGTTGTCTACTACTACCGTAGAACAACCTATTTTTGATCTAAATGTTTTGCCTAGCTAAAATAAAAACGTCTACACTTGCCTCCCGTGCGATATCGTTCCAGTGGTGTCGTCACTCCTAATCTCGGGCTCACATGCAGTTCTTTTGACATGTGAGCTTGGTGCCCAATCTCAGCTGGCGTCAGTCTCCCCCCTTAATATGAATTGAACAGGAAGAGGAATACAGTGCTGCGGCTGATCTCTGACTTACTCTTCATGTTCAATTAGTACGAAGGCGGGGACAGTGATAACAGCGCTGATTGGGCACCGGGCTCACTTATCATAACATCCCACGAGAGCCTCGGGAACACGAGTGCAGACACAGCAACGACACGGGAGGGGAGTATAAACTTTTTTATTTTATCGGGGCCAAGAGTGGGATATGAGAAGGGGTTGTCCAAGTAGTGGAAAACTTTCTTTTTGAGGGTGCCAAAACAGCAGAAACATCACAAAAATGGCAATGTAGTTATTTGTGTTTTACTGATGTTTGAATCTACAGTCATGGGCAAAAGTTTTGAGAATGACACAAATATTATATTTTCACATGATCTGCTGCCCTCTGGTTTTTATGTGTGTGACAGATGTTTTTATCACAGACAGAAATATAATTGCAAACATATGAGCAACAAAAGCTTATATTGACAGTTAGAATGAGTTAATGCAGCAAGTCAATATTTGCAGTGCTGACCCTTCTTCTTCAGGACCTCTGCAATTCTCCCTGGCATGCTCTCAATCAACTTCTGGACCAAATCCTGACTGATAGCAGTCCATTCTTGCACAATCAATGCTTTCATTTTGTCAGAATTTTTAGGTTTTTGTTTGTCCACCCGTTTCTTGATGATTGACCACAAGTTCTCAATGGGATTAAGATCTGGGGAGTTTCCAGGCCATGGACCCAAAATCTCTATGTTTTGTTCCCTGAGCCATTTAGTTATCACCTTTGCTTTATGGCAAGGTGCTCCATCATGCTGGAAAAGGCATTGTTGATCGCCAAACTGCTCTTGGAGGGTTGGGAGAAGTTGCTCTTGGAGGACATTCTGGTACCATTCTTTATTCATGGCTGTGTTTTTAGGCAAGACTGTGAGAGAGCCGATTCACTTGGCTGAGAAGCAACCCCACACATGAATGGCTTCAGGATGCTTAACAGTTGGCATGAGACAAGACTGGTGGTAGCGCTCACCTTGTCTTCTCCGAATGAGGCGTTTTTCTGATGTCCCAAACAATCGAAAAGGGCATTCATCAGAGAAAATAACTTTACCCCAGTCCTCAGCAGTACACTGCCTGTACCTTTTGCAGAATATCAGTCTGTCCATGATGTTTTTTCTGGAGAGAAGTGGCTTCTTTGCTGCCCTCCTTGAGACCAGGCCTTGCTCCAAGAGTCTCCGCCTCACAGTGCGTGCAGATGCACTCACACCTGCCTGCTGCCATTCCTGAGCAAGCTCTGCACTGCTGGTAGCCCGATCCCGCAGCTGAAACACTTAAGAGACGGTCCTGGCGCTTGCTGGTCTTTCTTGGGCGCCCTGGAGCCTTTTTGGCAACAATGGAACCTCTCTCCTTGAAGTTCTTGATGATGCGATAGATTGTTGACTGAGGTGCAATCTTTCTAGCTGCGATACTCTTCCCTGTTAGGCCATTTTTGTGCATTGCAATGATGACTGCACGTGTTTCTTTAGAGATAACCATGGTTAACAGAAGAGAAACAATGATGCCAAGCACCAGCCTCCTTTTAAAGTGTCCAGTGGTGTCATTCTTACTTAATCATGACAGATTGATCTCCAGCCATGTCCTCATCAACACCCACACATGTGTTAATGGAGCAATCACTGAAAAGAGGTTAGCTGGTCCTTTTAAGGCAGGGCTGCAATGATGTTGAAATGTGTTTTGGGGGATAAAGTTCATTTTCTAGCCAAATATTGACTTTGCAAGTAATTGCTGTTAAGCTGATCACTCTTTATAACATTCTGGAGTATATGCAAATTGCCATTAGAAAAAGTGAAGCAGTAGACTTTGTAAAAATTAATATTTGTGTCATTCTCAAAACTTTTGTCCATGACTGTATAACGTGGTGTCCTTTGTAATTTGTGTAGAGCTCATCATGGGTCCGATATAGTGGTGTAATAACAGATTAGATCATAAAATCAACAATTCATGGACGTGTGGTGCAGTTTGAAACAGTATTTTAAGCACAGGCCAGGTTTGTGGGCAGATGCCACATTGCCAAGTGGTGTCCTCCTTCTTCCTCTTCTGTAACACACTATGCACCTTTCTTGCAGTATTCAGGAACTCACAGGGAAAATATTGCACTAGCACAATACAGGAACCTTCAGATGCAGTGTGATCATCCAAACATTAGGACCTTGACTACCATCTCATGAAACAGAAGGAATATGCCAGTTTGGTCTGCACATCGTAATGGCACAATAGATATATTTTGGTACTCACCGTAAAATCTCTTTCTTGGAGACTTCATTGGGGGACACAAGAAACCATGGGTGTATGCTGCTGTCACTAGGAGGCTGACACTAGGCAAAAAAAAAAAAAAAAAGTTTACTCCTCCTCAGCAGTATACACCCACAGACACAAAGCTTGTCACTTAGTGAAAAAGCAGTAGGAGAAGCAACCATACAAACAAAAACATGAACAGGACCAACCGAAGGCACTAAACAGGGAGGGTGCTGTGTCCTCCAATGAAGGTTCCAAGAAAGATTTTACTGTGAGTACCAAAAATCCATGTTTCTTTATCGCTTCATTGGGGACACAGGTGACCATAGGATGTCCTAAAGCAGTCCCAAGTAAGGGAATAAAATAACTGAGAACTCAGGTCGGACAACCACAAAACCTTTCTTCCCAGGCTGGCATCCGCCGACGCATAGGTATGTACTCGGTAAAACCTTGAAAAGTGTGAAGAGAAGACCTGATAGCTGCCAAGCAAATTTGAGATGCAGAGGCCTGATGACGAACGGCCTAGGAGTCCCTCACCACCCGGGTGAAGTGAGCCCTTAACTCGATATGCCTCCAAGATAGCCAAACAAATCCAGCGAGTGATGTTAGAGTTTGAGGCAGGAAGACCCCTATGACGACTCTCAGGAATGACAGAGTCAGAGCGCCGAAAATGAGCTGTCCTACAGAGGTAGAGGAAAAGAGCTCTGACCAGTTCCAGCTAGTGGAGAGACCTTTCCAGGGGATGAACTGGGGAACGGTAAAAGTAGAGTAGAACGATATCCTCATTTATGTGGAAAGAGGAGACTACCTTAGAAAGGAAGAAGGGACTCATCTGAGGACGACCTTGTACTGATGGAGAACGAGAAAAGGAGAACGACAGAAGAGAGCCGCCAGTTCCGACACTCGTCTGATAGACGTGATGGCCACCAAGAAGGCAACCTTGCAGGAAAGAAGAAAAGATGAAATGTCCTGGATGGGTTCTGACAGATTGCTGAAGGGAGCATAGGACTAAGTTAAGGTCCCATAGATCTACCAGAGGCTGATAAGGTGGGGTCAGATGTGAGCAACACCCATGAAGAAGATCTTGACCTGGGGCAGAGACGCAAAATCCCTATGAAACAGGATCAATAAGGCAGAGACTTGACCCTAAAGAGTGCTGAGGGAAAGAATGGAATAGAGGCCAGACTGCAGAAAAACCAGGATGGATGGAAGTGATGTGAACATGGGAGATGACTGATTGTTTTCATACCAGTGAAAATAGGCCCTCCAGGTTCTAAGATAAATGAGAGAAGACGTGGGCTTTCTCGCAGTAATCATGGTCTGTATGACCTGAGGTGAAAAACCTGCTTCCTTCAGAACAGCAGTCTCAACAGCCATGCCATTAAATTCAGCAAATAAGAATTCTGGTGGTAGAGGAGACCCTGTGAAAGGCGGTCCGGACGATCTGGAAGTTTACAGGACGTGTCTGTGAGAGTGTTTACTAGCTCTGTATAGCAGGCCGGCCCGTCTGGGCGAGTCAGGAGCCACCAGAGATGAGACCCTGGCGAACTAGAAATTTTCTACCCCGCCAAGATTGCCGTTACGTGATTATTGGCCCATACTAGTATCCTGGAGATCTCCGCCAGCACGGATCTGCAGCACGTTCCGCCCTGGTGGTTTATGTACGTTGTCCGACTTGATGCGAATCGGATGGCCTGAAAGGAGGTGCTGCCAATGCAGAATAGAGAGGTAGATTGCCCTGATCTCCATGAGATTTGATTGGTAGGGTAACCTCCCGAGGGCTGAATGAATGAAGAGTCCACCATGTTAATGATTTAAGTACACGAGGGGGTAGGAAGGATAATGGGATGGTCCAAGCATGACACTTTCTTGTCCCATGCTGATAAAAGATCCAGCTGAAGCAGACGGGTTCGGAATTGAGAAAAGGACACAGCCTCAATCATCTTCCCCAGCGCGCAAACACACAGAGTGGAAGTCTGTGAGAGGATGGGCGTTTCAGAGAACGGAATCCCAAGTTGGAAGAGAAGATCTCAGCTCTCATGAGAACAATTTTGGGATGGATGGTGTCGAACAACATCCCCAGGAAAATAATTTGTTGCGCTGGAATCAGCGAAAACTTCATCTTGTTGACTATTCATTTGAGTCGGGCAAGAGTGCCCAGGGTAATTTGAAGACTCTGGCAACAGTCTTGGAAGCACGGCCCCTTGATTAAAAGGTCGTTCCAGGTAAGGGATAATGACAATCCCCTGGAATGCAGATTGTCCATGACTGATGCCATCACCTTCGTGAACACCCTGGGAGCAGAGGCCAGACCAAACTCACCAAAGGGCAGAGCTGTGAACTGATAATGACTTCCCTGAACAGCGAATCTGAGAAAACCCTGATGTGAAGCATAAGCCGGAATGTGGAGATACGCGTCCTGAATGTCCACAGAGAAACTCCTCGGGCTCCATTGAAGCAATTACCGATTGTAGGGACGCCATCCGGAAATGGTGGAGACGCACGATTCTGTTCAGACACTTGAGGTCCAGGATTGAATGGAGGGAGCCATCCTTTTTTGGGACTACGAAAAGATTGGAATAGAAACCAGAAAAACGTTCTTGGAAAAGGAACAGGGACGATGACTCCTGCTTGTAGGAGAGGAAATGGCTTTAATGAAACCTATATTTATTATGTAAACTAGGGGGCAGGTCACTGAAGGATCAGTGACCTGCCAGCAGTCTTCACTATGAATAGGTTATACACCACATGAAGACACCCCCACAGGCTCGTCCCAAAGCACGATCACATTAACTCAAAACTAAAAATAATCAACAGTCCTAAGCAGTCTATATGGACATGTAAATCATAGGAAGCTGAATTAAATGATAACTTGATATCTGCGATCCGATGTCTTATTCCAGAATAATCCACCCTTTTTTATATGTAAACGAGCTGTTCAGGACTACAGGCCGGATACTGATCTGCATGAGGATCTCACATCAGAGCTTACTGTAAATGAAAGGAGGCATTACCAGTGTAACACTTTGTTCTCTTAATCACACACAGCTCTGCAGTGAGATCAAAACACGGTACAGTAGAAGTGAACTTTGTCTCATTACAAATTGTAGCAGCACTTATCCTCTCACTGTGCTGTCAATCTGTGCTGCAGAACTGTAACCAATTACTACCGACATAATACTGCAGAGTTGAACCTTGTCTCATAGCAAAACACATCTGCAGTGATGTCAGCTCCGCTGTACTAGCCTTCCCTCCCACACACACTGGCTATCTGCCAAATGGAAGCTGAAGCACTATTAGAGGACACCTGAAATACAAATGTGTTGATAAAATAGAAATTTTTCATATTTTTATATTTTCATAAATCAAAAAAAAAAAAAAAAAAAAATGTAGCCCTAAATTTTTTACAATCAAGGAGTACGCCGTGCACGAAAAAAAAAAACGTCTATAATTATCACAACATAAAGTGACATGTCAGATTTGAAAAATGTGACCGGATCAGGAATGTGAAAACAGGCTTCACTGTAATGGGTTAACAAAGATCTAATAAGCTGAATGTTTCCATTTAAAAAAGGACCCTGTATATTCTGGTAAGACGAATAACTTGCAAATAAAAAACCACGCTATGGTCACCTTCTCCCAGTCTACTGGAGAGTCCGTGGTCCTGGTACCAGACATGGTCTTTGGTGCAGTCACGTCAACAAAGTAGTAAGCAAACAGTAGCTCAGCAGCTCAACGGGAAGACCGTCTACATGTAACACACTGCTAGAGCCACTGAGCTCATTGATTAACTGCCACTCTGTTAAGGTGACATCCGCACCACAGCCAATGCCAGAGACTAACAGTGGCGAAGACAAGCGGGTATAAATACCAGGCTGTGGAATCGGAGTTGAGAGTCGTGGAGTCGGAACCCATTTTTGTGAGTCTGAGTCGGTATAAAATGGACCGACTCATAAAATAATAAATTGGGTACAGTAGTTCATGCAGTTTGTGGGGAATATTTTTTTCCATAAGAATTTGGGAAAGTTATGAAATGTCCTATAAATTTCTGTCCTATTCTTGATCTAAGGTGTAGCCTTTTAGCTGAGATGCATCTGTGCTGCAGTATTTATGTTCATAAGTAGAGAAGCGCCTCCTCTACAGATAAGGGGAAAAAAATAACAAACACAGGGAAGGAATGCCTGTATTCATCTCAGAACTTCTGGAGTGAACAGGAAAGCAGAATTTAGGTAAGTACTTCTTAAAGGGAACTGTCAGCTCATTTTTCGAATATAAGCTGCGGCCACCGCCATTAGGGGCTTATCTACAGCATTCTGTAGATAGAAGCAAGGAAGAGGACGTCACGCATGAAAAAGGGAGGCGCCGGACTCTGACCTGTGACACCCATCGGACAGGACCGCCCCCCGAGTGAGTATAATCTAACTTGTTTTCTCATCTTTCAGGTTACATCAGGGGCTTATCTACAGCATTACAGAATACTGTAGATAAGCCCTTAATGGCGGTGGCTGCAGCTTATAGGTGAAAATGAGCTGGCAGGCTCTCTTTAAAGTGTATCTAAACTTTCAATAAACTGTGCATAAATCAATAATCCAGTATATGTTGTCTTTGTATGCTTGATGTTTTAGATTGTTTTCCTCTTAGCTCATGTTTGGAGAAATTAGCTGCTCTGATGACTTAAATACACTATACATAGAATATAAGGGGAAAAACGTTTTCTAACAACTCAAATTTGGAAATACAGTAACAGGATCGATGAGGACATATATTTTTGCGTGTGTCTGAGTGTGCGTGCGTGTTCTGGAATATGATTCAGCACAAACATGCTCCCTCCTTCCTCCCCTCTTCATAGACTGTAAAGAAATATGATGTGAAGCATTTATTGAGCTGTACCCGGAGACAAGCCTGACATTGAAAGTTCAGAGTACAGCTATCTAACAACATATTTTACAAACTTTATACTTGATCATCTGTACTATTGATTTATGCAAAGATTGTTTTATTTCTATCCTAAATTATACAGTGCATGATTTCCTATTCTTACAAGAATTACAATATAACTTTTTTTTTAAAAGGACAAAATTATTTTGAGAGTGAATTTACATAATTACAAAATGTCTAAGAAGCATCTTATGAAGTGAGCTGTATTTGAGCATTTCACAGTGACTCAAGATAAAAAACATTTTGTGTGTCAGTGTATAAATGACAGAGATGAAAACAAATGCTGTGATGCCAAAATCAGCACATACTCAGGCAGTGTTAAAAATGCTCCTGTAAGAGCTTCCAATCTAAAAAGACATTTACAACTCTGCCACCCAAAAGTTTACAAAGTTGTGATTGAAAAACATCACAGCAGCACCAAGAAACCAGAGTCCAGCACTTCCGCCAGGCAAAGGAGGAAAGAGCATCTCAAACTTCAGTTACAAGTTATTTCGTAAGTGACAAGGTAACTGTAACAATGACAGCAGATGTGTTTAAAAGACAGCTAATCGAGCTTGTTGTGAAGGACAGTGTACCATTATCATTATTTGAACGACCAGATTTTACAGCTCGCTCTTAATGGAGAAACGGCCCGCAAACTTAGTGTTTCTCTGGTAAGAGAAAGTACTCGAAAGTTAGTGATTGAAGAAGCCCTTAACCAAAAGGAAGATCTTAAGACTCTGAAGAGAAGCTTTGTGTTTCTTAAAATGGATGCCTGCAAACGTCACAGAGTGAACTATTTTGCTATCAATGTTCGACATGTTTGTGACAACAAAAAAAATTGTTACCAAGACGCTGGCAGTGAAAGATACTAAAGCTCATCACAACAGGCAGTTTCTCCAGACCTTCGTGGAAAAAGTTGTGCAAGATTATGAACTCAAAAAAAGAACAGGTTCTTGCAATTGTAACGGATAATGCTTCAAACATGAGAAGTACAATTAAACTAATGAATAAGAATAATGAAGGTGAACAGCAGCTGAAACAATTCACATTCAGTATGTTGGAGAACAGGCCACAGTCCTGTTTCCATAACGGAGGAACAAACAGATATTACTACAGAAGAACAGCAAAATGATTCTTTACAATTAGATGAACTTGTTGAAGCTGCTTCACACCTCTTTCCTATTCATCACATGCACTGTGTTGTGCACACGCTGTAGCTGGCAATAAGAGATAGTCTGCAAGAGGGACATGCTGGAACTCTGACTAGCAAAGTGAGGAAATTGGCTATTGCTGCCAGAACCCCTAAAATTGATACCATCTTGAAGAGACGTGCTAGAAAAGGGGCAATTGTGGATCAAGCCACTCAGTGGGGCAGCATCTATTTAATGATTGAGCGATTATTTGAGCTGAAACCTTCCTTGTAGATATGGCCAATCCTCAGGTTACATGAAGGTCAATGAACATAGGTGACTGAATTGAAGGAACTGCTTCATCACTCATTTACAGTGACTAAAAAGTTACAAGCTGGGGATTTAACTCGTGGAATTTTTATAAAGGAGTGGAAGAACTTGTTTTGCCTGTCACAAAGAGAAGTTTAATCGCAGATGGCATTGCTGCTTCAAAGAAACGGAGACAGACACTGCAACTAGAAAATAAAATTCTTCTGGCAGCTGTTTATTTGGACCAGAATCATCGTTTATTGCTGGATGACCAACAGCTTACTAAAGGAAAAGAAGCTCTGATTGAGGTAGCAGTTAGGATGAGTGGGCTACAGGACGGCCAAGAGCAAGAGGACTAAGGTCCTGCCTGTGCTGCTGCTGCCACCATTTCCTCATCCTCATCAGATGAGGAGATTGATTTCGAAAAGTATTTGGTCGACTTGGAGCAGGCAAAGCGTTGCTCCAGGGAAAAGATTCCACTCCCATAAAAAACATATTGACCATATTTCAGTAAAATTTTTCACTTGCTCTCAAAGAAGTAGAAGAGTTCAATCATTCATCAAAACTGACTGTGCACGATGCAATACCTTTATACCCGGAAATTGTTAGAGAGGTTGCCCATGAGGTTACGGCTTTGCCTCCAACCCAAGTTAGTGTAGAGAGGTTGTTCTCAAGCCTTAAAATAATTAGGTCAGATTTGAGGTAATCTATGAAGGAGGATCTGATGGAGGTGATGCTATCTTTCAGAACAAATTCATGGACTGCACAAATGTTATTCAGTACGTTTTTGTTGAAAACTGTTTTTTTTCCCCACTAACTGCATAGTGTATAATAAATTGTAAATATGCTAAAGTTTTTTTGTTCTAAATTTGTATTTCAATAAATATAATTTATGTTCTATCTAAATGGCTTGATTACTGTATCATAATAATGATTAAAAGCCTGATGTTACCATTTTATTACAGAAAAATATTTAGAGTTGAGAGTCCTCAGTGGTTGATACCTTTTAATGGCTAACTGAAAAGATGGTAACAAATTGCAAGCTTTCGAGACTACTCAGGTCTCTTCATCAGACTGAACTAATACAAAATCTGAAGAATCACATATTTATACACAAAAACACAGAAAAAATGCAATAGGTAAGACAAGTGACGTGAAGCAGAATAGTCATTATGGCAGAGGGATGAGCATAAATATTGGAACAATTCATAGATAAGGAGAGAAAGTTTTATTACCCTCTGATTGGGGTCTGGTAATGTTTTGTGATGTTTTCACAGGGTATTTGGAGTAAATTCCTTAATTGATGTAATAGGCCATAAAACCATGTGACAGGTTCATTCCAGCATTAAGAGTGTCAAAGGTCACCATCAATTTGTATTCGCAAATTCTTCTCTGCCTCTGAGATGTGAATCTGCTTCTTAGTACCAGTATTTTCATATCTGACATGCTATGATCAGGGGAGCAAAAATGTTTTGCCACAGGTAGATCCATTCTTTTTTCTAGATAGAGATTAACACCTTGGTCGCCTTAGAAAGACCTTTTTAAATCAGGGCTACCATCCAAGAACAATTGAAAACCAAATTACAAGAGCCACCAGAATATCAAGGGATCACCTGCTACATTACAAAGCTAAAGAAGAAAATAACCGGGTGCCTTTAGTGGTCACCTACAATCCAAATCTGGAGGTGCTAAGGGGAGCTGCACGGAAACTACAACCTTTACTACAAAAAGATGCCCGGTTACAATCCATATTTCCAGACCCCCCACTACTGTGTTTTAGGCAGCCCCCAAATCTAAGAAGCATCATTGTCAGAAGTTCCCTGTCCTCCCCAACAGCTGCAGGAACCTTGCCTTGCAATCAGAAGAAATGCAAAACCTGTCCATTTATAATGACCACGGACAAGATAAAGATCCCCAACTCACATCAGGACTACAAGATACCAGGTACTTTCAGCTGCATCACATCTAATGTTGTGTACCTAATTATATGTACTAAATGTCCAACTGGGGGTCTGTATGTGGGGGAGACCGGGCAAAAACTGAGAACAAGGATGAATTCTCATCGCCACGCAATAAGAGAAAAAAGAATGGATCTACCTGTGGCAAAACATTTTTGCTCCCCTGATCATAGCATGTCAGATATGAAAATACTGGTACTAAGAAGCAGATTCACATCTCAGAGGCAGAGAAGAATTTGCGAATACAAATTGATGGTGACCTTTGACACTCTTAATGCTGGAATGAACCTGTCACATGGTTTTATGGCCTATTACATCAATTAAGGAATTTACTCCAAATACCCTGTGAAAACATCACAAAACATTACCAGACCCCAATCAGAGGGTAATAAAACTTTCTCTCCTTATCTATGAATTGTTCCAATATTTATGCTCATCCCTCTGCCATAATGACTATTCTGCTTCACGTCACTTGTCTTACCTATTGCATTTTTTCTGTGTTTTTGTGTATAAATATGTGATTCTTCAGATTTTGTATTAGTTCAGCCTGATGAAGAGACCTGAGTAGTCTCGAAAGCTTGCAATTTGTTACCATCTTTTCAGTTAGCCATTAAAAGGTATCAACCACTGAGGACTCTCAACTCTAAATATTTTTCTATCTACTGGCTAACACGGTACGAAGATATACATCATTTTATTACAGTAAATTTATCACTTAAACTTCAACATGAGCCATGCATGAGGGAGTCGTGGAGTCGATGTCATGGAAATTGAGGAGTCGGAGTTGGAGGTTTGGCTCACCGACTCAACAGACCTGATAAAAACATACATACATACATATATATATATATATGTTTTTATCAGGTCTGTTGAGTCGGTGAGCCAAACCTCCAACTCCGACTCCTCAATTTCCATGACATCGACTCCACACACATAGCAAACTGCAACCAGGACAAACATTTAATTGAAAGTTAAACACTTTATATGCACTTCCATGCAAAACTGTGTTCCCTGGGAAATGAGGAGTTTGAGTGATAACTCTGGCATCCACAATACCTCAGAATACTCCAGGGCCATTTAAGTGACAGTACGGGAATATCTTCTTGGGGGTTACGTACATTTGAAGAGTATAACCGCAATAAATTACAAAGTTTAGGATTAAAAAAAAAAATACTCAGCAAACCAATTAGACAAGTTTCTGTCTGCTTACTATATACTAAGATTTGTCTAGTACTTTTAGGGGGATATAGAATATTTCTGTCTGTTAGATTGAAGGACCTATACCAAACGTGCCATTACCCCCAACAACACAAGCAGTAATTAAATTTTAAAAGAAAAAGGCTTAAAAGCATAGGATTTTATAGTTTAGTGTTTTATAGATCAAAGAAAACGACACTCCATAGCCTGCTCTGCTGTACTACACATGCTACTAGAAAAATTATGGTGCCTTATACACACTGTCTTATCTGTATGCTACTGAACCTCTTCTCTAAAGGGTATGCCACACTAAACAATATCGCTAACGGGATCGCTAAAAAACGTCACTATTTAGCGATCCCGTTAGCGATGTTGTTGTGTGCGGCAGCTTCCAGCGACGAGCTTCCTGCTGTGATCTCGCTCGTCGCTGGAATCGTTCCGGACCCTATTTTATCGTCGGCGCTCCCGCTGGGTAAGTATATATCGCTAGTGTGGCACCTTTTCTTAGCGATTTAGCGGTACTTTTGTACCGCTAAAGTCGTTAAGAAGATCGCTAACGGCGATAGCGTCGTTAACTATATCGCTAAATGTGGCCGCACTTAGCGATATAGAAACAATCCCGCTAGCGATCGCATTAGTATGCGTCGTTATCGTGATCGCTAGCGGGATTGTTTAGTGTGGCAGTACCTTAACTCCCTAATGCTGAAGAAAAAAAACAAATAAACCTATGTAGGAGTCACTTACCTGTCCGTTTGTTACTCTTGTAAAAATGGTGCTTTTGTCTTGTAGTTTTAACCCAAGATCTAAGAAAGTTAATTTATTTGTGCTCACTTCAAACTTGTCATTTGTAAATAAAGTTCCAGAAATCCGGTTGTAACACTCAGGAGGCACAAGCCCTCTCTTTTTTGGCACTGCACACCAGTCGAATCTAAAATAAAATAATACAAGGTTCAAACTAAAACAAACGTCACATACGGTATCTAAAAACATAAAAGGTTTCCCTTCTGTTAGAGTATGCCATTAATGTTAGCCTTCACTCCACAACATTTGGACAGTAATAATTCTGTAGAAAAATAGTGACTGAAATAAAATTTGGAGGTATATGAACTCGATATGAAAACACCATTGACATCCTTTTATTTTGTAAGGAGGCAATGGAGTATTTACATTGTGCTACATTAGCAGTGTACATTAGGAGGATTTCCAGATCAATATCACTTTAAAAGTAAGCAGCATACATTTTTATGGATGTGATATGAAGTTTTGATACACTTTCAAATACTAGGGGAAGCAGCTTCTGAAATTTGCCATGAAAACTTAACTTGGCACTACAGCTATGTGGGTGACATCTGCTCTACGTGTGTGATTTCAGGACCCCTCTTGGCATTCTCTTGATGAGCTTAGCACTTTTTGGCCCTTTTGCCTTTACTCTGCGGTCCAGCTCACCCCAAACCATCTCGATTAGGTTCAGGTTTGGTGACTGTGGAGGCCAGGTCATCTGGCGTAGCACCCCATCACTCTCCTTCTTGGTCAAATAGCCCTTACACAGCCTGGAGGTGTGTTTGGGTCATTGTCATGTTGAAAAATAAATGATGGTCCAACTAAACGCAAACCAGATGGAATAGCAAGCTGCTGCAAGATGCTGTGGTAGCCATGCTGCTTCAGTATGCCTTCAATTTTGAATAAATCCCCAACAGTGTCACCAGCAAAGCACCCCCACACCATCACACCTTCTCCTCCTCCATGCTTCACGGAGGGAACCAGGCATGTTGAGTCCATCCGTTCACCTTTTCTGCGTCGCACAAAAACACGGTGGTTGGAACCAAAGATCTCAAATTTGGACTCATCAGACAAAAGCACAGATTTCCACTGGTCTAATGTCCATTTCTTGTGTTCTTTAGCCCAAACAAGTCTCTTCTGCTTGTTGCCTGTCCTTAGCAGTGGTTTCCAAGCAGATATTTTACCATGAAGGCCTGCTGCACAAAGTCTCCTCTTAACAGCTGTTGTAGAGATGTGTCTGCTGCTAGAACTCTGTGTGGCATTGACCTGGGGTGGTCCTCATGTGAGCCAGTTTCTTTGTAGCGCTTGATGGTTTTTGCAACTGCACTTGGGGACACTTTCAAAGTTTTCCCAATTTTTCGCACTGACTGACCTTCATTTCTTAAAGTAATGATGGCCACTCGTTTTTCTTTACTTAGCTCTTTTCTTGCCATAATACACATTCTAACAGTCTATTCAGTAGTACTATCAGCTGTGTATCCACCAGACTTCTGCACAACACAACTGATGGTCCCAACCCATTTATAAGGCAAGAAATCACACTTATTAAACCTGACAGGGCACACCTGTGAAGTGAAAACCATTTCCAGTGACTACCTCGTGAAGCTCATCAAGAGAATGCCAAGTGTGTGCAAAGCAGTAAACAAAGAAAAAGGAGGCTACTTTGAAGAATCTAGAATATAAGACATATTTTCAGTTGTTTCACACTTTTTTGTTCAGTATATAATTCCACATGTGTTAATTCATAGTTTTGACGCCTTCAGTGTGAATTTACTATTTTCATAGTCATGAAAATACAGAAAAATCTTTGAATGAGAAGGTGTATCCAAGCTTATATATATATATAGATATATATAGATATGTATATCTATATATAGATATATATATAGATATATATGTATATCTATATATAGATATATATACACAAAAAAATAAAGGGAATACTCAAATAACACATCCTAGATCTAAATGAATGAAATATTCCCATTTTATACTTTGTTGTGTACAAAGTTGAATGTGCTGTCAACATAATCACACAAAAATCATCAATGGAAATCAAATTTTTGAACCAATGGAGGCCTAGATTTGTAGAGACCCCCAAAATGAAAGTGGAAACAAGTCAAAATGATGCTCAGTATTGTGTGTGGTCTCCATGTGCCTGTATGACCTCCCTACAATGCCTAGGCATGCTCCTGATGAGGATGCAGATGTTCTCCTGAGGGATCTTCTCCCAGACCTGGACCAAAGCATCCGTCAACTCCTGGAAAGTCTGTGGTGCAACGTGACTTTGGTGAATGGAGCGACACATGCTGTCCCAGATGTGCTCAATCGGATTCAGGTCTGGGGAATGGGCGGGCCAGCCCATAGTTTCAATGCCTTCATCTTGCAAGAACTGCTGACACACTCCAGCAACATGAGGTCTGGCATTGTCCTGCATTAGGAGGAACCCAGGGCCAACCAGCATATAGTCTCACAAGGGGTCTAAGGATCTCATCTAGGCACCTAATGACAGTCAGGCTAACTCTGGTGAGCACATGAAGGGCTGTGCGGCCCTTACCAAAGAAATGCCACCCCACACCATTAATGACCCACTATCAAACCAGTCATACTGAAGGATGTTGCAGGCAGCAGATCGCTCTCCACGGCGTCTCCAGACTCTGTTAGTGTGAACCTGCTTTCACCTGCGAAATTGCCAATCCTGGTGTTCTGTGGCAAATGTCAAGCATCCTGCAAAGTGTTGGGCAGTGAGCACAACAGCCATCTGTGGACGTCGAGCACGCACCATCCTCATGGAGTCGGTTTCCAACAGTTTGTGCAGACACATGCACATTTGTGGCATGCTGGAGGTCATTTTGCAGGGCTCTGGCAGTGCTCCTCCTTGCACAAAGACGGAGGGAGCGATCCTGCTGAAGGGTTGTTGCCCTCCTATGGTCCCTTCCACGTCTCCTGGTGTACTGGCCTGTCTCCTGGTAGCGCCTCCAGCCTCTGGACATTACACTGACAGACACAGAAAACCTTCTTGCCACAGCTCGCATTGATGTGTCATCCTGGATTAACTGCACTACCTGAGCCACTTGTGTGGGTTGTAGAGTCCGTCTCATGCTACCACGAGCGTGAAAGCACAACCAACATTTAAAAGTGACCAAAACATCAGCCAGAAAGCATTGGTACTGAGATGTGGTCTGTGGTCCCCACCTGCAGAACCACTCCTTTAATAATTTCCATTTGTTGTCTATTCCATTTGCACAACAGTATGTGAAATTGATTGTCAATCATTAGAGATGAGCGACTTTCCCCTTTTTAGGGTCGAGTCGGGCTTCATGAAACCCGACTTTCTGAAAAGTCGGGTCGAACGAAATTGGCCGACTATCGGGAAAAGTCGGGGGTCCGACTGAAACACGATACCCAATGCAAGTCAATGGGGAAGCAAAGTCGACACGGAGTGGAGGACAGTAAACACACCTACAGTGCCCATTTCAATGCCAACAACATAAATTCTTATTACTTAAGCTTGGCAATCTTAATTAACTTTATAATAATAGTTACGCATTGAAAACTGGGGGTTATTTGGCAAAACTTGTGGGGGGGTAGGGATGGCTCCCGGTTTTCGTGCGTGTGCCCCGGACCAAAGAGTGTCAGTGGGTCCCATTAACACATACCACTATTCATGATGCTCCGATATGGCACAGAAATATAGGTATAGTACAATGAAAAATACTTCACTTCTTACATTACATGACTGATATCTAAGTTAAAATCTACAATAGCTCAAAAACCGGACACTATTTTCCTCCATACAGTATTATGGCCACCACATAGTGCGCCATACAGAATAATGAGCCCCATATATTGCTCCATACATAATTGGTCCCATATAATGTTCCATACAGCTTTTTTAATGGTATGAAAACCCCAGCTTTCTATGCTCCTGAATGCATCATATATATTGCTTTTTTAATGGTATGAAAACCCCAGCTTTCTATGCTCCTGAATGCATCATATATATTGCTTTTTTAATGGTATGAAAACCCCAGCTTTCTATGCTCCTGAATGCATCATATATATTGCTTTTTTAATGGTATGAAAACCCCAGCTTTCTATGCTCCTGAATGCATCATATATATTGCTTTTTTAATGGTATGAAAACCCCAGCTTTCTATGCTCCTGAATGCATCATATATATTGCTTTTTTAATGGTATGAAAACCCCAGCTTTCTATGCTCCTGAATGCATCATATATATTGCTTTTTTAATGGTATGAAAACCCCAGCTTTCTATGCTCCTGAATGCATCATATATATTGCTTTTTTAATGGTATGAAAACCCCAGCTTTCTATGCTCCTGAATGCATCATATATATTGCTTTTTTAATGGTATGATTTGCTCACCCATCTTCCTGTGCACATAATTGTACTCCATACTTCTTATCTTCACCACACATCTGAGTGGTCTGTGTAACACCTACCCCCTTTTATGACCTTTCCTTAACTCTGTGCATTTGGCCTGAGCAATCCCAGCCCACTTCCCAATCACACCTGATTGCCCTTAGCTGCATTATTTAGTCAGTGCAATGGGTCTGCTCCAGACTTTAGTCTGCTCCACATATTTCAAATCCCATATTTCAAATTACAGATTTCTAATTACACTACTGTGAATTAGACTAGAATTGGACTGGAATTTGGCTGTAAGGTAACAGATTATAAAACCACTATGTTTCATTTTCTTATCACTTTCACCCCCATCCTCCTTTCTTTCTTCCTATCCCCTGTAATCCCCCACCTAGTAAGGAATTAGTCATTTCCCCTCCATTCTCTCCAGCCATCTCACCTTTCCCACAGAACTGTTCCTCCACATACAATCCTTTTCACCAAGACACACACGGCCACACCATGGCTTATCCTGCTCCCACCTTCTAACGCTCTGTCTGCTACTCCTCATCGCTGGCGATGTATCCCCAAATCCTGGCCCTCCTCATCACATCCCCACACTCATTTCTAACACCCTGCCACGATCTTCCACACGTTTTTGCAACCCTGTCAACCTCATACCTATCCATCCACACCCCCCTCCCCCAGTCCCCTACCCGGAGCACTATGGAACGCACGCTCCGTCTGCAATAAACTGTCATTTGTCCACGACCTCTTTATCACCAACAAACTCTCCTTCCTTGCCATCACTGAAACCTGGCTCACCCCCTCTGACACAGCCTCTCCAGCTGCGCTCTCCTATGGCGGACTTCATCTTTCTCACACCCCTCGCCCCAGCAACAAACGTGGTGGAGGAGTTGGCTTACTCCTGTCTGATACCTGCTCCTTTACCCCTATTCAAATTCCACCCTCCGCTGCTATTCCCTCGTTCGAAGTGCACTCCGTCCGCATCTATTCCCCCTCCAACCTCCAGCTGGCTGTCATCTACCGCCCCCCGGAACTAGCCATCTCCACCTTTCTCGACCACTTCACCACCTGGCTACTCCATTTCCTCTCTGCTGACATCCCCACCATCATTATGGGCGACTTCAACATCCCCATTGACACTTCCACCCCGGCAACCTCTAAACTTCTTTTGCTCACAGCTTCCCTTGGCCTCACTCAATGGTCCTCTGTGGCCACTCACAAAGGCGGTCACACGCTGGACCTTATCTTCACCCGTCTCTGTTCCCTCACTAATCTCACTAACTCCCCACTCCCCCTGTCTGACCACAACCTACTGACATTCTCTTCCCTCTCCTCTGTTAGTACGCATCCCCCACTCCACAAACTCACCCACCCTCGCAGAAATCTCAAACACCTCAATTTACAATCGCTCTCTGAGTCCCTCCTCCCTCTCACAGACATAGCCTCACTTAATGACACAGATGCTGCTGCCACATTTTATAACACCACAATAAAAACCACACTTGATTCGGCCGCCCCCCTCATGCAGAGCAAAACTCGTACAATCAACAGGCAGCCATGGCTGACCAGCCTGACCAAAGAACTGAGACGGGCTTCCAGGGTTACCGAGCGGAGATGGAAGAGAACCCACTCCATCGAGCACTTCAACGCATACAAGCAGTCCCTTGCCAGCTTCAAGTCCACGCTCTCTGCCGCAAAACAAACTTACTTTGCATCTCTCATATCCTCCCTGTCTCACAACCCTAAACAGCTCTTCAACACTTTCAATTCTCTACTCCATCCCACAGCACCTCCTCCCTCTCCTCTCATTTCTGCCGAAGACTTTGCCTCCTTCTTTAAGCAAAAGATTGATACTATCAGAGAAGGCTTTGGCCCGCAGCCCCCAATGCCCCTCTTAGCCACTCAGCCCTGTTCTTCCAAAACCAGCTTCACCACCATGACAGAAGATCAGCTCTCCACTCTCCTGTCAAGATCACACCTCACCACTTGCGCGCTTGACCCACTCCCGTCCCACCTCATCCCTAACCTTGCCACAGTCTTCATCCCTACTCTCACACACCTCTTCAACCTTTCACTTACAAATGGTGTCTTTCCTTCATCCTTCAAACATGCCTCAATCACCCCGATCCTCAAAAAGCCCTCCCTCGACCCATCCTCAGCGTCTAGCTATCGCCCGATATCTCTTCTCCCCTTCGCCTCAAAACTACTGGAACAGCATGTATATCTTGAACTGTCCTCCCACCTTTCCTCCTGCTCCCTCTTTGACCGGTTACAATCAGGCTTTCGACCGCATCACTCAACTGAAACTGCCCTAACTAAAGTCACCAACGACCTACTAACCGCCAAGAGCAAGCGACACTACTCTGTCCTCCTTCTCCTGGACCTATCTTCTGCCTTTGACACCGTAGACCATTCCCTCCTCCTACAGATTCTCTCATCTCTTGGCATCACAGACTTGGCCCTATCCTGGATCTCATCATACCTAACAGACCGAACTTTTAGTGTCTCCCTCTCACACACCACCTCCTCACCTCGCCCCCTGTCTGTCGGTGTTCCCCAAGGCTCAGTCCTAGGACCCCTACTCTTCTCCATCTACACCTTCGGCCTGGGACAGCTCATACAATCCCATGGCTTGCAGTATCACCTCTATGCCGATGACACGCAGATCTACCTATCTGGACCTGACCTCACCTCCCTACTGACCAAAATCCCACAATGTCTGTCTGCTATCTCAGCCTTCTTTTCTGCTCGCTTTCTCAAACTGAACATGGACAAAACAGAATTCATCATCTTTCCCCCACCTCATTCTACCCCTCCACCAGGCCTATCCATCAATGTCAATGGCTGCTCGCTTTCCCCAGTCCCACATGCTCGGTGCCTTGGGGTGATCATCGACTCTGCCCTCTCTTTCAAACCACATATCCAAGCCCTCGCCACCTCCTGCCGCCTCAAACTCAAAAATATTTCCCGGATACGCTCATTCCTCAACCATGAAACCACAAAAACACTAGTGCACGCCCTTATCATCTCCCGCCTCGACTACTGCAACCTCCTACTGTCTGGCCTCCCCTCTAGCACTCTGGCACCACTCCAGTCCATCCTACACTCTGCTGCACGACTAATCCACCTGTCTTCCCGCTATTCCCCAGCCTCCCCACTATGCCAGGCCCTTCACTGGCTTCCTATTGCCCAGAGGCTCCAGTTCAAAACCTTAACCATGGCATACAAAGCCATCCACAACCTTTCTCCTCCATACATCTGTGACATGGTCTCCCGCTACCTACCTACACGCAACCTTCGATCCTCTCAAGATCTCCTTCTCGACTCCCCCCTCATCTCTTCTTCCCACAACCGCATACAAGACTTCTCCCGGGCTTCCCCCATACTCTGGAACTCCCTGCCGCAAAACATCAGACTTTCACCAACAACGGAGACCTTCAAGAAAAACCTGAAGACCCACCTGTTCCGACAAGCCTACAACCTGCAATGATCCTCAGTCTACTGAACCATCGCACGACCAGCTCTACCCTCTCCTAGTGTATTCTCACCCATCCCTGTAGACTGTGAGCCCTCGCGGGCAGGGTCCTCTCTCCTTCTGTACTTGTGTGTCCCTTGTCTAGCACATGTTTATTGTATCTGTCTATATTTTTCCCTTTTCATATGTAAAGCGCCATGGAATAAATGGCGCTATATAAATGTATAATAATAATACAGTATATGATGAGCTCCACATACTGCTCCAGTATATGATAGTCCCCATATAATGTGCCATAAAGTATAGGACGGTCCCCATAGAGTAGAATGAGCCCCACATATTGCTCCATATAATGAACATAACAAAAGATACCTCCAAAACATGCTAAATATACTAATGGGGGTGGAAATCCACTTTTATGTTAAACAGTATAACAACGTGGCTGCGACTCATAATGGTAGATCAAAAAACTGAGAACAAGGAGTCAAATGCTAATTATAAAACATGATAATTTTATTGAACCATTCTAAAAAGTTTTTTTACTCAAAAGAGAAAAGAAAAAATAACATGACAATAGTACAAAAGATTCCAACTAGGTGGAAACATGAACATGAGCAGATTAAGTGAGAAGTAAGTAATGAGAGGTCGAATGAGTAACCAAAATACCAAACTGATAACAAAAGATGTCCTGATTGCACCTGCACCAAATGAAACAACAGTATGGACTTATTGGGAGATACATGTACACTCCAAAAAAAATGAAGCAAATCGCATATGTGTGCTTAACATGAATCACAGCGCTGAACAGAGCCCAAGTGCTGCTGAGAATAACCAAAAAACATACACACTGGTCTCAGGTGAGATCCTGCTAAAAAAGTGTGTGCTGACACCATGGGAATACAATTCAGCGCTGGGATCATAAATAATTAGCACAGCAAGGTTTCACATTGCAGAAAGTTGGAGTGAGACAGCTAGTTAATCATAATTACCCGTCATATTGATGCTGAGGTGGGCACAGGACACCGGATCCCTGACGTACGTTTCGGTACACCTTCTTCAGGGGGCTTAGTCTAGGGGATTCGGTGTCTCATTAAGTTCCCGGCTCCAGTGATCACGTGTCTAAAGGCGGCCATACAAAATAACCTGCACAAGTGTCTGCATTACTAAGGCAATCTGTCAAAGTGCTGCCGCACGTGCGCTGACGCTGAGTGGAAAGCTGAGTCACACGGGACGGCTGGCGCCTAGCCATTTCCCCGGAGACCCAGCACACCCACAGCAGAAGGAACACAAGTCGCGCGAGAGCATGACATGGGAACGCTGGTTGAAAAGTAATACACGTGATCAGCACTTGGGCTCTGTTCAGCGCTGTGATTCATGTTAAGCACACATATGCGATTTGCTTCATTTTTTTTGGAGTGTACATGTATCTCCCAATAAGTCCATACTGTTGTTTCATTTGGTGCAGGTGCAATCAGGACATCTTTTGTTATCAGTTTGGTATTTTGGTTACTCATTCGACCTCTCATTACTTACTTCTCACTTAATCTGCTCATGTTCATGTTTCCACCTAGTTGGAATCTTTTGTACTATTGTCATGTTATTTTTTCTTTTCTCTTTTGAGTAAAAAAACTTTTTAGAATGGTTTAATAAAATTATCAAGTTTTATAATTAGCATTTGACTCCTTGTCCTCAGTTTTTTAATATAGTATAATGAGTCGCATATAAAGCTCCATACAGTATATGATGGGCCCCATATAATGCTCCATACAGAATAGGCCCCATATGATGCTCCATACCCTATATGATGGCCCATAAATAATGAACCCCATATGATTCTCCAGTATAAGACGGGTCCCATGGATGATGCTCCAGTGTCTTATGGGCCAAAATCATGCTCCATATATAATGGGCTCCATTATTAATGATCCAGTGTATAATGCTCCCCATAAATTCCTCCAAACATTACAAAAAATGAAATACCTCTCCTCGCTGTGCACTGCTCTACTCTGGACTCCTCAGCGTTGCCATCTTACAGCTCTCTGCACTTGGACTGTTTAGGCAGAGGGCATACAGACGTGATGTCATCAAGCTCTCAAACCTGAATGTCACTGTCAGGAAACGCGCAAGACGTCACAGCGGTGTAGCATGGAGAGGTAAGTATTCCAAGTGCTGTGGCCCTGAGCAAGCAGGGGGGGCCGACTCATGGGCGAGACACATATTTGTACTATGAGGGGCCCTGTGCCAGTGCCGTCGCCCATGAGTCGACACCCCCACCTGCTCAGGGAGCCGACATTTGCCCGGGTGCGCCAGGTGCTGACGCCGGCCCTGGGGGGGGGGGGGGGGGGGAAGGGAGAGTTGTAGGTTTTGTAGTCTGTCCACGCTTGCAAGTACATATTCATTAAATGTCTAAGCATGCAGCTGGTATTCAAATTTCTGAGATTTTTACCTCGGCTAAAGGTCCTTCCGCACTGCGTACAGATAACCTTTGCCTCATCAATAGGATTTAGGCAAAAAAAAAAGTGCCACACTGGACTCTTCCTCATATGGTATAAATTTTCAGGGAACGCACACTGTGGTAATTTGACCGTCTGGCCAAGCTGTCCTGCAACTCTTTTTGTTTTTTTATCACGTTTTTGGACGACTACGGGCCTGCCAGGTAAACGCTCCTGCGTTGTCGATGCCTGCTGCGAATTCTTCTCTTCTGAGCTATTGCCAGCGGCACCCTCTTCTACCAGTGGATGCCAATCCGGGTTAACAAATGGGTCATCCTTCACCTCCTCTTCAATTTCATCTGGGGCACCAGAGTTTCATCTGGGTCAGATTCTGGCTCAGTATACTGCGAGGGAAATGTAGTGCTCTCGGTGAATGTACCAGCAGAATCATCTAGCAGTGGCTGTGCATCAGTGCACTCCATCTCTGATTCATGTTGGACTGGGGAATTCAGGATTTGACTTGATAACCCAGGCATGTTATGTGAAAATAGCTCAATGAAGTAATCTGAAGTGTGGGCTGCCGCATCCTTCACTTTTGGTGGAGGTGAAGCACACAAGAAAAGGTGTTGTTCATGACCAGGAGCCTGCACTGACGACTCAGTCCTTGCATTTTTTGAAACTTCAGAAGAGGAGGCGATAGAGATGGAGGCTGTTTTCGGCAGTGTAAGCCAAAATCTGTTCCTGATGCTCCGGCTTTAAAAGCAGTTTACCTACTCCCATTAAAGGGAGCCTTCCAGGCCTTCTTGAGCCAGAAGACTCTTTCTGATAGCACACTACCAGCAGGGCAAGCGAGCTCCTGTATACTGAAAATATTCTAAATCTCTGTATATATTTCAGGAGGCAGACACTGATTCTCTCAGGCTCAGTATGTATTACACAATAATGTAAAAAGCTATAAAAAAGGGTACTGTTTCACCAGATACAAGGTATATATAGTATAGTGAAAATATTCTAAATCTCCGTATATATTTCTGGAGGCAGATTGACGCTCAAAGGCTCAGTATGGATTACACAAGAATATAAAAAGGATCAACAAGAAATAATCACACATGTGGGCCAATGTTCCAGGTGTCAATGATGCACTTTGACTGATGGGTGGAGGAGGACTTTATGGCAAAAAGGGTACTGTATCAGAAGCGTACAGCTGGATACAGTCTAGGGGTCATTGTAAATCTCCGTATATATTTACGGAGTACCAGACAGACGCTCACAGGCTCAGTAATGTATTACTGCCCTGACAAAAATTACTAATGACTTACTCACAGCTAAAGCTAACAGACAGTTCTCCATCCTCCTCCTCTTTGACCTGTCATCTGCCTTTGACACAGTCGACCACTGCCTACTGCTACAGATTCTTTCTTCCCTTGGCATCAAAGACCTTGCCCTGTCCTGGATAGCCTCTTACCTTTCCGACCGCACATTTAGCGTCTCCCACTCCCACACTACCTCCTCATCCCGCCCTCTCTCTGTTGGAGTCCCTCAAGGCTCTGTCCTGGGGCCCCTACTTTTTTCCATCTATACCCTTGGCCTAGGACAACTCAAAGTCCCATGGCTTCCAGTACCACCTGTATGCGGACGACACTCAGATCTACCTCTCTGGCCCAGATGTCACCTCTCTGCTGTCCAGAATCCCGGAGTGTCTATCAGCCATATCCTCCTTCTTCACCTCTCGCTTCCTAAAACTCAATGTTGACAAAACCGAACTCATCATCTTTCCTCCATCTCATGTATCTTCCCTACCCGATCTATCTATTATGGTAAATGGCATCACGATCTCTCCTGCACCTGAAATCCGCTGCCTCGGAGTAACTCTCGACTCTGCCCTGTCCTTCAAACCACACATCCAAACTCTTTCCACCTCCTGTCGCCTCCAACTTAAAAACATTTCCAGAATCCGTCCCTTCCTCAGCCCTCAATCTACTAAAACTCTTGTGCATGCCCTCATCATCTCCCGCCTCGATTACTGCAACATCCTCCTCTGTGGCCTCCCCGTCAACTCTCTTGCACCACTCCAGTCTGTCCTCAACTCTGCTGCCCGACTAATCCTCCTCTCCCTCGCTACTCCCCTGCTTCTCCCCTCTGCAAATCCCTCCACTGGCTCCCAATTCCCCAACGAATCCAGTTCAAACTACTAACACTGACTTACAAAGCCGTCCACAACCTGTCCCCTTCCTATATCTCTGAACTAATAACCCATTATCTTCCTTCACGTAATCTTCGATCCTCCCAAGACCTCCTACTATCCTCCACACTTATTCGTTCCTCACACAACCGCCTCCAAGATTTCTCCCGAATATCCCCCATCCTCTGGAATTCCACCCCTCAACATGTCCGATTATCCACCACCCTTGGATCCTTCAAACGAAACCTGAAAACCCATCTCTTCAGGAAAGCCTACAGCCTGCAATAACCATTCCGCCTTGCCGCCACAACCCGAGCTTCCGCCTCGCTGCCACCTCGCCGCCACCACCCGAGCTGCCGCCTCGCCGCCACCACTACCAGAGCTGCTGCCACCACCAGAGCTGCCGCACCCCCGACCTTCTGTTTTTTCCCCATTATCCCGTAGAATGTAAGTCCGCAAGGACAGGGTCCTCTCCCCTCTACCAGTCTGTCATTGTAAATTTGTTTACTGTAAACGATATCTATAACTTTGTATGTAACCCCTTCTCATGTACAGCACCATGGAATTAATGGCGCTATATAAATAAATAATAATAATAATTACACAATAATATAAAAAGCTGAAAAAGGGTACTGTTTCACCAGATACAGGGTATATATATATATATATATATATATATATATATATATATATATATATATAGTATAGTGAAAATATTCTAAATTTCCGTATATATTTCAGTATGCAGACTGACGCTCACAGGCTCAGTCTGGATTACACAAGAATATAATAATAAAACTGGTACTATATCAGCAGATACCAGGTATATATAGTAAAGTGAAAATTTTCTAAACCTCCGTATATATTTCAGGAGGCAGACAATGACGCTCACAGGCTCAGTATGGATTACACAAGAATATAAAAAGATGAAAAAGGGGTACTGTATCAGCAGATACCAGGTACCCTATATACTCGAGTTTAAGCCGAGATTTTCAGCCCATTTTTTAGGGCTTAAAGTGCCCCTCTCGGCTTATACTCGAGTCATATGCCAGGGGGTCAGCGAGGGAGGGGGAGCGCAGCTGTCCTATATACTCACCCCCTCCTGGCGCGGTCTCTGCAGCCTCTGCTCTTCTCCCACGGTCTCCGGCACATGTGTTCAGCGCTCAAGTGGTATAGCTCATTAAAGTCATGAATATGCACATATTCATGACTTTAATGAGCGGTACCACATGACCGCTGAAGTTAGGAAGAGCTGCCGGAGACCGTGGGAGAAGAGCAGGGGCTGAATAGACGCACCTGGAGAGGGTGAGTATAAGAGATAATCACCTGTCCTCGTTCCACCGCTGCGCGCTGCTGTGTCCTTGCGTCCTCTAGCTGTGAATGTTCAGGTCAGAGGGCATGGCGTGGTAAGTGCGCACCACGTCCTCTGCCTGAGCATTCACTGCCGGAGGACCCGAAGACAGCGGCGTGCAGCGGTGGACTGGGGACAGGTGAATATTGCAGCGGTGACACCGGCACCTGTCCCCAAAAGCGCGCCAGTGTCCCACCTGCTCAGGACACCGGCATCTGGCCCCCAGTGACGAGAGGTATGTCATTTTTTTTTTCATTTGCAGAAGCAGCAGCATATGGGACCTATACTATCATATGGGGCACAATCTATGGCGCATCTTGTAAAGCATAATACATGGGGCAGCATATGGGGCATAATACATGGGGCAGCATATGGGGCACAATCTATGGGGCAGCATATGGGGCACAATCTATGGAGCATCTTGTGGGGCATAATACATGGGGAGCATCTTGTGGGGCACAATCTATGGAGCATCTTGTGAGGCATAATACATGGGGCAGCATATGGGCATAATATATGGGGCATAATCTATGGAGCAGCATATGGGGCTCCTGATTCAATATGGCTATTCAAAAACATTTAACCTACTTTAATTTTCCTTTTATTGGTATCTATTTTTATTTTTGAAATTTACCAGTAGCTGACTCATTTTCCACCCTAGACTTATACTCGAGTCGATGTTTTCCCAGTTTTTTTGTGGCAAAATTAGGGGAGGTCGGCAAGAAATAATCACACATGTAGGCCAATGTTCCCGATGTCAATGATGCACTTACGGTTGGGGTGGAGGACGACTTTCTGCAAAAAAAGAACTGTATCCCAAGCATACATATGTATACAGTCTAGGGGTTATTGTAAATCTCCGTATTTATTTCCGGAGTAACAGACAGACGTTCACAGGCTCTGTATGGAATACACCAGAATATAAAAACTAGAAGGTAATGTATTACAAGCGTACAGCTGTATACAGGGTTGGGGAAATTGTAAATCTACGTATATTTTGCCAGAGTCAGACACTGGCTCTCACAGGCTCAGTATTGATCACACCACAATATAAAAAGTAGAAAAAGGGTAATGTATTAGAAGTGTATAACTGTATACAAGGTTGCGGAAATGTAAAATCTCCGTATATTTTGCCAGTCAGCTACAGGCTCAGTTTGGATCACACCAGAATAAAAAAAGTTGGGGGGAGAGAGGCGGATGGGGGGTGGACAGCCCAGATCAGAAGGTGGCAAAAATGGCATATGTTGAGGTGTATAATGGACGTAAAGCAGCTGCAAATCGAGGAATTTGAGAAGTCTGAGGAAGAAGAGGACAAAGCGAGCCATTTTTCTGGCAACCTATGTGTCATCAGGGGAAGGTGGGACAAAATCCTTTGAAACCCATGCATGATTCATTTTAATGAAGGTTATCATGAACATTTTGCGTCGACAGATGGGTCCTTCTTTCTGTCAGGATTCATCCTGCAGCATTGAAGACTCTTTCAGAGAGCACACTACTAGCAGGGCAAGTGAGCTCCTGTAAGGCATATTGTGCCAATTCAGGCCAGGTGTCCAGTTTACAGGCCCAGTAGACAAAGGGGAATGACTGGTGAGGGAGAACATCGATAGGGGAGGAGAAGTAATTTGTAACCATAGTTGACAACTACTGTCTCCTGTCTATTGCTATAGATTCCTGATTACCAGGCGTGTGAGCTGTCCTGGAGAAATCAGTCCACAACATGGTCATGAAACCCCTGTCTCCAACGCCACGTCGGCTGTGTGCACCACGAATACCTCTTCCATTTGGCCCAGTACGGCTCGTGGCAGAACCTGCACCGCTGTTGTTTGCTGGGAATGCCTCTAACAAACGGTTTACCAGAGTTGCTTGCTGGCCAATATTAGCTCTAGGTTCTCCTGTGGCATTATATTCTGTAATTTGCCTTTATAGCGTGGATCGAGGATGCTAGCCAACCAGTAGTCGTCATCCTTCATTATTTTGGCAATGCGGGGGTCCCATTTTAGGATCCGCAAGGCATAATCACACATGTGGGCCAATGTTCCAGGTGTCAGTGATTCACTGCCAATGGTGGGTAGAGGAGCACTTTCTGCCAAATCCACATCCCTCCGGTCACGCACAAACCCTGGACCTGAACTTGGCAAGCCAACATTTTCTTTTGCCCACTGAGAAGCATCCTCCTCCCCAAAATAATCATCCCCCTCCTCCTCCTCTTCTTCCTCCAACTCGTCCAGTATAGTAACCTGAGCAGACAATGGCTGACTATCATCAAGGCTTCCCTCTTCCTCCTCCGCTGCAGACGCCTGATCCTTAATGGGCGTCAAAGTTTGCATGATCAGACACATAAGTGGGATGCTCACGCTTATGATGGCGTCGTCTGCGCTTACCAGCCGTGTGCATTCCTCAAAACACTGAAGGACTTTACAGAGGTCTTTCAGCTTTGACCTCTGCACACCCGACAACTCCATGTCTGCCCTCGAACTGCCTGCCCGTGTATCCTCCCATAAATGCATTACAGCCTGCCTCTGTTCGCACAGCCTCTCAACCATGTGCATGGTGGAGTTCCACCTTGTTGCAACGTCTATGATTAGGCGGTGCTTGAGGAGGTGGAGCGATAGCTGCAGCCTCTGCATGCGACTGGAGTCTACGGGCGAGCGTCGGATGTGCGAGCACAGTCTTCGCACTTTATGGAGCAGGGCTGTTAACTCAGGATAATTATTTAAGAAGCACTGCACCACCAGGTTCAAGGTGTGAGCCAGGCCGCCACAAAATTACGGCCGTTATCACTGACTACCTTGCCTGGCTTAAGATGTATACTGCCCAGCAATGACTCAGTTTCTCGCTGCAAGTAGTCGGCCAGTACCTCAGCGGTGTGTCTGTTGTCGCCCAAAGACATCATCTTTAAAGCAGCCTGCTGACGCTTACCACTAGCTGTTCGATAGTGGGACACCTCGTGTGCAACACTGGCAGTTGTGGATGGAGTGCTTGTGCGACTGCGCTCTGTCGACGACCTTTCGCTTCTGGAGGAGGAGGATGGTCGAACGCCTACAGCCAACTGTTGCCTATACCGTGGACTAGGCAGCACTGTCCCATCGCCGCTGTCCCCTGTGGACCCTGCATCCACCACATTAACCCAGTGCGCAGTGATGTACACATAACGGCCCTGGCCATGCCTACTGGCCCATACATCTGTTGTGAGGTGCACCTTTCCACTCACTAATTGTTTGAGTGCATGGAAAATGCGGTCTTTCACATGCAGGTGGAGGGCAGGGATGGCTTTTCTAGAAAAGGAGTGGCGACTGGGTAGGTCATAGTGTGGGACAGCGCAGGCCATGAGCTCTCGGAACGCTGCGCTTTCAACAAAACGGCAGGACATCATCTCTAATGAGATTAGTTTGGCAATGTAGGCGTTCAAACCCAGTGTACAGTCATGGCCAAAAGTTTTGAGAATGACACAAATATTATATTTTCACATGATCTGCTGCCCTCTGGTTTTTATGTGTGTTTGACAGATGTTTTTATCACAGACAGAAATATAATTGCAAACATATGAGTAACAAAAGCTTATATTGACAGTTAGAATGAGTTAATGCAGCAAGTCAATATTTGCAGTGTTGACCCTTCTTCTTCAGGACCTCTGCAATTTTCCCTGGCATGCTCTCAATCAACTTCTGGACCAAATCCTGACTGATAGCAGTCCATTCTTGCACAATCAATGCTTTCATTTTGTCAGAATTTTTAGGTTTTTGTTTGTCCACCCATCTCTTGATGATTGACCACAAGTTCTCAATGGGATTAAGATCTGGGGAGTTTCCAGGCCATGGACCCAAAATCTCTATGTTTTGTTCCCTGAGCCATTTAGTTATCACCTTTGCTTTATGGCAAGGTGCTCCATCATGCTGGAAAAGGCATTGTTGATCACCAAACTGCTCTTGGAGGGTTGGGAGAAGTTGTTCTTGGAGGACAGTCTGGTACCATTCTTTATTCATGGCTGTGTTTTTAGGCAAGACTGAGAGCCGATTCCCTTGGCTGAGAAGCAACCCCACACATGAATGGTTTCAGGATGCTTAACAGTTGGCATGAGACAAGACTGGTGGTAGCGCTCACCTTGTCTTCTCCGAATGAGGCGTTTTCCTGATGTACCAAACAATCGAAAAGGGGATTCATCAGAGAAAATAACTTTACCCCAGTCCTCTGTCTGTACCTTTTGCAGAATATCAGTCTGTCCATGATGTTTTTTCTGGAGAGGAGTGGCTCTTTGCTGCCCTCCTTGAGACCAGGCCTTGCTCCAAGAGTCTCCACCTCACAGTGCGTGCAGATGCACTCACACCTGCCTGCTGCCATTCCTGAGCAAGCTCTGCACTGCTGGTAGCCCGATCCCGCAGCTGAAACACTTTTAAGAGACGGTCCTGGGGCTTGCTGGTCTTTCTTGGGCGCCCTGGAGCCTTTTTGGCAACAATGGAACCTCTCTCCTTGAAGTTCTTGATGATGCGATAGATTGTTGACTGAGGTGCAATCTTTCTAGCTGCGATACTCTTCCCTGTTAGGCCATTTTTGTGCATTGCAATGATGACTGCACGTGTTTCTTTAGAGATAACCATGGTTAACAGAAGAGAAACAATGATGCCAAGCACCAGCCTCCTTTTAAAGTGTCCAGTGGTGTCATTCTTACTTAATCATGACAGATTGATCTCCAGCCATGTCCTCATCAACACCCACACCTGTGTTAATGGAGCAATCACTGAAAAGAGGTTAGCTGGTCCTTTTAAGGCAGGGCTGCAATGATGTTGAAATGTGTTTTGGGGATAAAGTTCATTTTCTAGCCAAATATTGACTTTGCAAGTAATTGCTGTTAAGCTGATCACTCTTTATAACATTCTGGAGTATATGCAAATTGCCATTAGAAAAAGTGAAGCAGTAGACTTTGTAAAATTAATATCTGTGTCATTCTCAAAACTTTTGTCCATGACTGTACGCGGATGAGATGATGAGTACTTTCTTGTCTTACTCAGAGTGTCTGGTAGGGTGAGCTGGACTTGAGAGCTGCATATGGGGGAACTATCGGTGGACATGACGGACTGAGAGGGGTTGGTGAAGGTGGTGGTGATGGCCTAGATGCAGTATTTCGTTGCAAAAACATTGTGATTCCCTGACTGCTTTGGCCTTGCGACGACACCTCAACATTTCTTGCTGGTGGTGTGCCAACCGGTGGGCTTACAGTGGGGGAAGCGATAGAGCGTTGCTGGCTAACTTCAGTCGGAGCCGATGCACATTTGCTACCTGAGGTTTTGTAGTCCGCCGACGCTTGCAAGTGCATGTTCAGTAAATGTCTAAGCATGCAACTGGTATTCT
The DNA here is from genome assembly GCA_033576555.1 of Oophaga sylvatica. NCBI lineage: Eukaryota > Metazoa > Chordata > Amphibia > Anura > Dendrobatidae > Oophaga > Oophaga sylvatica. The sequence goes on from JARQOD010000006.1 coordinate 320,974,430, forward strand.
AATTTCTGAGTTTATTCCCTCAGCTAAAGGTCCTTCGGCACTTCTTACAGATAACCTTTGCCTCATCAATAGGATTTTGGTCAAAAAAGTGCCACTGTGGACTGTTCCTACTATGGTATAAATTTTCAGGGCTTGCACGCTATGCTAATTTGACCGTCTGGCCAAGCTATCCTGCAACTCTTCGTTTTTTTAACACCTTTTTGGACAGCTACGGGCCTGCCAGATAACCCCAGCTGCGATGTTGATACCTGCTGCGGATCCTTCTCTTCTGAGATATTGCCAGCGGCACCCTCTTCCCCCACTGGCTGCAAATCCGGGTCAACAACTGGGTCATCCATCACCTCCTCTTGAATTTCATCTGCATCTTCCTCTGTGACACCGTGTAAGGTGGTATAGTATGCGGGAAGGGGCACCTGAGTTTCATCAGGGTCACATTCTCGCTCCGTACACTGCGAGGGCAATGTAGTGCTCTGGTTGAATGTACCAGCACGATTATCTAGCAGCGGCTGTGCATCAGTGCACGCCATGTCAGATTCATCTTGGACCGGGGAATTCAGGATTTGACTTGATAACCCAGGCATGGTATGTGAAGAGTTCCATGGAGTAATCTGAAGTGTGGCCTGCCGCCTCCTTCACTTTTGGTGGGGGTAAAGGACACAAGTAAAGGGGTTGTTTCTGACCAGAAGCCTGCACTGACGACTCAGTGCTTGGAGCTTTTGAAACTTCAGAAAAGGAGGAGATAGAGCTGGAGGCTGTTTTGGCAATGTAAGCCAAACCTGTTCCTGATGCTCCGGCTTTAAAAGCGGTTTACGTAATCCCAGAAAAGGGAGCCTTCCAGGCCTTCTGGAGCCAGACGATGACGCAGGCTCAACAGCTCCTGCCTTAGGTGCTATTGTGCTTTTGGAACTACGAGCAGATACACCACCAGCACCATCAGTACCAGGTGGCCCCCCACGACCACGTCGGCAGGCTCTTCCACCATACTTCCTCATGTTTGTGGAAATAGACCCAAAATAACAGCAGATATATGGTACTGTATCAGAAGCGTACAGCTGTATACGGTGAAGGTGAAAAATTTTAATCTCAGTATATATTTGCGGAGTAACAGAGACTCTCACAGGCTCAGTGTGGATTACACCAGAATATAAAAAAACAAAAAAGTGTACTGTATCAGGAGCGTACAGCCGTATACAGTGCTGGGTTAATTTTAAATCTCCATATATATTTCAGGAGTAACACTAACACAAGGTCACAGGCCCACTCTGGATAACACCAGAATATGAAAAGCAGAAAAAGTGTACTGTATCAGTAGCGTACAGCTGTATACAGTGTTGGGGGAATTTTTAATCTCCGTATATATTTCAGGAGTAACACACACGCTCTCAGTATGGATTTGACCGTAATACAGATGGCAGAAAAACGGTACTGTATCAGAAGATACCAGCTGTATACGGTTTTGGGGAAAAATTAAATATCCGTATATATTTCTGTAGTCACACACAGACGCTCTCTCAGTATGGATTTGACCGTAATATACAAGCCAGAAAAAACGGTATCAGAAGAAACCAGCTGTATACGGTTTTGGGGAAAATTGAAATCTGCGTAAATATTTCCGGAGTCACACACAGATAGTCAGCATGTATTTGTCCATGATACCAGCCGGGCCACGGCAGTGTGAGGAGCGTACAGCTCTATACGGTGTGGGAAAAAATGAATGGTCGGTAAGTGTGTAGAAAAAAATTCAAGTATTAGTGCTGTGTATGTGCTGTGTTAAAAAGTAGTCTGCTCATCAGGGTACACACAGCAATAGATAGCAGGCAGCCTAATAATCAGCTCTGCTGCTCCACACAAAAAATTCCTACCACGTCACTGGCAGGTAGCGTAAGAACCAGCGCTGCAGCACACAAGAAATTCCTCCACTGTCACTGCACTCTAAGTGTACAGCTAATCGCTATGAGCACAAGCACAGAATTAGTGTTGTTTTCCTGCCTAACTCTCTCCCTGCTGAGAACCAGCGTCAGCAAACTCTCCCTACGCTAAGATCGGCAGAAGTAAAATGGCAGTCGGCGGTGAGGGCTTTTATGGGCACTGTGACGCCACACAAAGCAAGCCAATCATTGCAATGCCCTTCACTAAGATGGTGCTGGCCGCTGCCCATGTCATCGCGTTGCCCACAGTCTGCGTCCTTGCTCATTGGCTGAGAAAATGCCTTGGAAGCATTATGGGAAAACAGACTTTGGCGCTCGGGTCACCGAACGCATGGCCGACCTCAGGCTATGGTCGGGTTTCGCTCGGCGAAACCTGACTTTGGCGAAAGTCGGTCTTTTTTTAAATTGACCGACCTGTTTTGCTCAACTCTATCAATCAGTGTTGCTTCCTAAGTGGACAGTTTAATTTCACAGAAGTTTGATTTACTTGGAGTTATATTCTGTTGTTGAAGTGTTCCCTTTATTTTTTTGAGCAGTGTATATATAGCTCTGGCAAAAAATAAGAGACCACAACAAAATTTTCAGTTTGTCTGATTTTTCTCTTTATAGGTATATTTGAGTGAAATGTAAATTGCTCTTTTATTCTATAAACTACTGACATGTCTCTGAATTTCCAAGCAATACATTTAGTATTTATTTTCAGAAAATGAGAAATGGTCAAAATAACAAACAAATGCAGTGCTTGCAGACCTGAAATAATGCTAAGAAAACACGTTCATAATCATTTAGAAACAACAATACATGTTTTAACTCAGAAAGAGTTCAGAAATCAATATTTTGTGGAATAACCATGATTTTTAATCACAGCTTTCATGCGTCTTGGCATGCTGTCCACCAGTCTTTCACACTGCTTTTGGGTGACCTTATGCCACTCCTGGTACAAAAATTCAAGCAGTTCTTCTTTGTTTGATGGCTTGTGACTATCCATCTTCCTCTTGATTACATTCCAGAGGTTTTCAATGGGGTTCAGGTCTGGAGATTGGACTGGCCGTGGCAGGGACTTGATGTGGTGGTCCTTCATCCACACATTGATTGACTTAGCTGTGTGGCATGGCGCATTGCCCTGCTTGAAAAAACAATCATCAGAGTTGGGGAACATTGCCTGAGCAGAAGGAATCAACTGTTTTTCCAGGATAACCTTGTATGCGGCTTGATTCATAAGTCCTTCGCAAAGATTAACCTGCCCAATTCCAGCCTTGCTGAAGCATCCCCAGATCATCAACAATCCTCCACCAAATTTCACAGTGGGTGCAAGATACTGTGGCTTGTACGCCTCTTCAGGTCTCCGTCTAACCATTAGATGACCAGGTGTTGGGCAAATCTGCAAATGGAACTCATCAGAAAAGATTACCATACTCCAGTCCTCTATGGTCCAATACCTATGGTCTTTGGCAAACTTCAGCCTGGCTCTCCTTTGCTTATCATTGATGAAAGGCTTTGTTCTAGCTTTACATGACTTGAGCCCTGACTCTAGGAGCCTGTTATGAACTGTTCTTGCCGTGCACTTCACCCCAGCTGCCATTTGCCATTCCTTTTGTAGGTCACTTGTCATCCTGCAGTTGTCAAGTGACATTCAAATAAGATGATGGTCATCCCGGTCAGTGGAGAGTCGTTTTCGTCCTCTGCCGGTCTGTAGCTTTGTTGTCTAAAATGTCTGCTGCTTGACCTTGTTGTAATGGACTGCCGTCTTAGAAATTTTAAGGATGGAGGAATAATGACGCTCACTGTACCCCTGTGCTAGTAAAGCCAGAATTGAGCCCTTCTTTTACTCACTCAAGACTGTTTTTCTTTTCAACTCTTTTGCCTTGGTTAAAAGTAATTTTTTAATTCCTATTACTTTTGGGATATTACAAGAACTTGTTTTGCCATCCAGCTTGTCCTATTGCAAGTGGATTGTGAACACCACAGCAGTGTTTTTTATACTTTCCTTCGTTGAAAAAGATTTGGTTCAGGTGATCACCTAATCAGAAGCACATTAAGTAGAATGAGGTGTACTCTGGTTGGAATTCAACTGACACTGGAATGGAATGGCTGTCAGAAATGTAGAGAAGTTAATTTTTATAAAATTGTGCAGTGGTCTCTTAATTTTGTAAATCCTTAACCCTGACCAGGTATTACAGTTGCCCCTCTAATGTAATGCAAGCAGTCCACTATGTAGGTACAGTTATGTTAGTCCATGTACCTACAAAGCCGGACTGCTTGCATTGGGGGGGCGACTAATACCTGGTCAGGGGTAAGTATTTACCATACTATTGCTTTCTGATCTCCGTCTTCTATCCTCCTCTTTTTCAGATATGTTTTGCCACAGTTTGTTGTGCACAGTTATGTGCTGGAATTTATTCATATGTGGTACAACACAGCTATTGTGCTGACTAATATATATATATATCTACACACACACACACATATATGCATATATGTATTTAATAGGACGCATTTAGTCCGATTGTGATTAGTACCAATCTTCCATCGTTAGGGATCATGCAAGATACTATGATTGTTATGCATTTGTAATCAAACGGCTAGTAGGTCTATGATTATTACACTCTGTGTTACGGATATCTTGTTCTTGTAGTCCAGGTTGTGTTACTTTTTTCAAACTGTGTTCTCTAATAAAAGTGCCTATTTTTTGGTGATCCCTGGCTAGTTGCATATACTTTTCTTGTTTGTTGTCTTGTCTATATTTATATGCATTAGGTTATCCAGGCCTATTTATTTAGTGGATGGTGCCTGCTTATAACCAATTATTTGACAATACCAGGCTGTCTGACCTGTACTAATCGCCCTGATGACATTGGGAAACTAACTCACAACACTATTCTAGACGACAACAAAATAGCTACACCTACAGCTATAAACTTCACAGCCCATGGGCATGATCAGTTCACATCGGAGGCAGTCACAGTGTTGGAGAAGCAGTCAGACACTGACGGCATCTCCTATACCAAGGGCTGCCATGTTTGTGGTGTGAAAGTGTCGTGCATAGCCTCCTTCTCCTCATGATGCCGCAAGTAGAAACATGTTGGGGAGGCTAATGGATAAAAATTTTCAAATAGCATGCATGCACTACGTCTTGAGTGCAGTGATATGAATAGGCAGTTGGCGCTGTAGGAGATAATATAGCTAGTTTAGCAATAAAGAGACTAGCTTCTTGTATGCGAGCACTCAGATAAATAGAGATAATAAATGATGAACTACTGGATATATAGTAAATGATAGATAGCCCAGAAATTGGTATAAATGAGGACAACAGCAGTAGGGTTATCTCCTCTAAATTAACTCTGTGATTGGTCTGAATGATTGCAAGTGTATCAAGAGACTACATCTATTATGGGACAGTAGATATAAGAGAGTCCATAAGAGTGAGTAGATTATTAAAAGATCTGTGACACTGCATTTGCTACTAAACTGCCAATAATCCTATCAGTGAATGACTAGCAATTTCTAGTGCTATATGTTTTTTAAAGAGTGTGATTTTTCCCATGGTTTACAATTATTAAAATTAAAAGTTGTGTTGTGCTCTTCTGGCAGGCTGAGGGGGGAGTGTGGTCATTCCTGGCATTTATCACAGAGGGGGGGTTGTTTCATGTGATCCTGCTGTGGTCTAGCCTTCTTCACAACACCAGAGCTTCCCCTTCCCCCCCTCACCCACTCTGAAGGACCTCTCTGACAACCCACCTGTCCCCTTCATCCAGCAAGCTCCTCTATGTAAGAAACTTGTTCCCCTCTGAAGGGTCTCTCAGACAACCCATCTGTGGCACCTCAGCAGTCCCCCTTCAACCAGCAAGGAGACCTGGTGGATCACATTGACAATCTCCTTGAAATGGCACCAGCACACAAGCCTGATTGCTCTGCACTGAGTTGCTGCCACCTAGTGACCATTACTTGTAAATGTGTTACCAATTCAAAGTGCTCAGTGTTATAACTAGACACAAAGTCTAGATTTAACTGTTTCAGTGTGGCACCCTCACCACAATTCTTGGCAGGTCCCGCAGATGGACTAACCAATTAGTGTATACATGACACATCTGTGACAATTGGTGACCACTCACAGAAGCACACAGGACTGTTCATTTAATACACCATACTAAACCTGTGTCTAGGATATATAGTTCAAGGCGGATCACAATAGACCATAATTGTCTCTAATAATAAGCCATCAACACACCACGTCTGTCCTGACATTCATCTGATGTGTACATGAGACTCAAGCTTGATGGAACAAACATAAAGCAAATCCGGGTGTGGAACATCCAGCGCGACCTCCTTTTAAACCAGCTTCTGCCTATACAGCCCAGTCTGCGAGATACCATCACGGTCAGCAAAGAATTTGACTGCCTGTATGGGATTTTCTCTCCCCCCCCCCCCAGCACTGCTGACTTTCAGGAACTGTAGCCTTTTTTCCGGAAGCCCTGTGTGTGGATCACACGACATTAAAAAGGAGGAGCCTCTGGACTGCGCTATAGTACTGGTGTGGTTCTCCCGACGACCGTTTCTGCCGGCCAAAAAGGGACATTAAAGTCAAAGCCAAACTCACTGCCTGCCGACTGCACAACTCTCCTCTAGCTTGCTATCTGGGAATATACAGGAGCTTCTCATCAAATTAGAATTTTAACAAAAAGTTAATTTATTTCAGTTTTTCAATACAAAAAGTGAAACTCATTACATAGAGTCATTACAGACAGAGTGATCTATTTCAAGTGTTTATTTCTGTTAATGTTGATGATTGTAGCTTACAGCCAATGAAAACCCATAAGTCATCTCAGTAAATTAGAATACTTTATAAACACCAGCTTGAAAAATTATTTTAAAAATCCGACATGTTGGCTTACTAAAATGTATGTTCTGTAAATGCACTGAATACTTAGTCTGGGCTCCTTTTGCATCAATTACTGCATCAATGTGGCATAGCATGGAGGCTATCAGCCTGTGGCACTGCACTGCTGAGGTGTTATGGAAGCCCAGATTGCTTTGATAGCAGCCTTCAGCTCGTCTGCATTGTTGGGCCTCTTGTCTCATCTTCTTCTTGATAGTACTGCATAGATTCTCTATGGGGTTAAGGTCAGGCGACTTTGCTGGCCAATCAAGCACAGTGATACTGTTGTTTTTAAAATAGGTATTGGTACTTTTGGCAGTGTGGACAGATGCCAGGTCCTGCTGGAGAATGAAATTTCCATCTCCAAAAAGCTTGTCGGCTGAGGGAAGCATGAAGTGCTCTAATATTTCTTAGTAGACAGCTGTGCTCACTTTGGTCTTGATAAAACACAGTGGACCTACACCAGCAGATGACATGGCTCCCCAAACCATCACTGACTGGAAACTTCACACTAGACCACAAGCAGCTTGGATTGTGGCCTCTCCATTCTTCCTCCAGACTCTGGGACCTTGATTTCCAAATGAAATGCAAAATTTATTTTCATCTTAAAACAACACCTTGGACCACTGATCAACAGTCCAGTTCTTTTTCTCCTTGGCCCAGGTAAGACGCTTCTGGCATTGTCTATTAATAGGTCATGAGTGGCTTGACACAAGGAAAGCGACACTTGTAGCCCATGTCCTGGATACGTCTGTGTGTGGTGGCTCTTGAAGCAATGACTCCAGGCTATGGTTATCACGGTTGCTTGTACACCTTTTTCTACCACACTTTTTCCTTCCACTCAACTTTCCATTAATACGCTTGGATAAAGCACTCTGAAAAGCCTGCTTCTTTAGCAATGACCTTTTCTGGCTTACCCTCCTTGTGGAGTGTGCCAATAACTGCCTTCTGGACATCTGCCAAGTCAGCAGTCTTCCCCATATTGTGGAGCCTACTGAAACAGACTAAGGGACCTTTTTAAATGCTTAGGAATCCTTTGCAGGTGTTTTTTGTTAATTATTCTAATTTACTGAGATAATGACTTTGGGTTTTCATTGGCTGTAAGCCATAATCATCAACATTAACAGAAATAAACACTTGAAATAGATCACTTTGTGTGTAATGACTCTATATAATATATGAGTTTCACTTTTTGTACTGAAGATCTGAAATAAATTAACTTTTTAAGGATATTCTAATTTTGTGAGAAACACCTGTGTGTGGCAAATGTACACCACTCTTTACCCACTTAGACCCGGTCATCCAAGACTATGATATTATAATTATTATACATTTACATAGCGCCATTTATTCCATGGCGCTTTACATATGAAAAGGGAAAAATATAGACAGGTACAATAAACATGTGCTAGACAAGGGACACACAAGTACATTAGGAGAGAGGACCCTGCCCGAGAGGGCTCACAGTCTGCAGGGATGGGTGAGAATACACTAGGAAAGGGTAGAGCTGGTCGTGCGATGGTTCAGTACACTGAGGATCATTGCAGGTTGTAGGCTTGTCGGAACAGGTGGGTCTTCAGCTTTTTCTTGAAGGTCTCCGTTGTTGGTGAAAGTCTGATGTTTTGCGGCAGGGAGTTCCAGAATATGGGGGAAGCCCGGGAGAAGTCTTGTATGCGGTTGTGGGAAGAAGAGATGAGGGGGGAGTCGAAAAGGAGATCTTGAGAGGATCGAAGGTTGCGTGTAGGTAGATAGCGGGAGACCATGTCACAGATGTATGGAAGAGAAAGATTGTGGATGGCTTTGTATGTCATGGTTAGGGTTTTGAACTGGAGCCTCTGGGCAATAGGAAGCCAGTGAAGGGCCTGGCATAGGGGGGAGGCTGGGGAATAGCGAGGAGACAGGTGGATTAATTGGGCAGCAGAATGTAGGATGGACTAGAGTGGTGCCAGAGTGCTAGAGGGAAGGCCAGACAGTAGGAGGTTGCAGTAGTTGAGGCGGGAGATAAGGACGTGCACTAGTGTTTTTGTAGTTTCATGGTTGAGGTATGCGCGGATACGGGAAATATTTTTGAGTTTGAGGCGGCAGGAGGTGCCGAGGGCTTGGATATGTGGTTTGAAAGAGAGGGCAGAGTCGATGATCACCCCAAGGCACCGAGCATGCGGGACTGGGGAAAGTGAGAAGCCATTGACATTGATGGATAGGTCTGGTGGAGGGGTAGAATGAGGTGGGGGAAAGATGATGAATTCTGTTTTGTCCATGTTCAGTTTGAGAAAGCGAGCAGAAAAGAAGGCTGAGAGAGCAGACAGACACTGTGGGATTTTGGTCAGTAGGGAGGTGAGGTCAGGTCCAGAAAGGTAGATCTGTGTGTCATCGGCGTAGAGGTGATACTGCAAGCCGTGGGATTCTATGAGTTGTCCCAGGCTGAAGGTGTAGATGGAGAAGAGAAGGGGTCCTAGGACTGAGCCTTGAGGAACACCGACAGACAGGGGGCGAGGTGAGGAGGTGGTGTGTGAGAGGGAGACACTAAATGTTCGGTCTGTTAGGTATGATGAGATCCAGGACAGGGCCAAGTCTGTGATGCCAAGAGATGAGAGAATCTGTAGCAGGAGGGAATGGTCCACGGTGTCGAAGGCAGAAGACAGGTCCAGGAGAAAGAGGACAGAGTAGTGTCGCTTGCTCTTGGCGGTTAGCAGGTCGTTAGTGACTTTAGTTAGGGCAGTTTCAGTTGAGTGATGTGGTCGGAAGCCAGATTGTAACCGGTCAAAGAGGGTACAGGAGGAGAGGTGGGAGGACAGTTCAAGATATACATGCTGTTCCAGTAGTTTTGAGGCGTAGGGGAGAAGAGATATCGGGCGATAGTTAGACAGAGAGGATGGGTCGAGGGAGGGCTTTTTGAGGATGGGTGTGATTGAAGCATGTTTGAAGGATGAAGGAAAGACACCATTTGTAAGTGAAAGGTTGAAGAGGTGTGCGAGAATAGGGATGAAGACTGTGGAAAAGTTAGGGATGAGGTGGGACGGGAGTGGGTCAAGCGCGCAAGTGGTGAGGTGTGATCTTGACAGGAGAGTGGAGAGCTGATCTTCTGTCATGGTGGTGAAGCTGCTTTTGGAAGAACAGGGCTGAGTGGCTAAGAGGGGCATTGGGGTTGCGGGCCAAAGCCTTCTCTGATAGTATCAATCTTTTGCTTAAAGAAGGAGGCAAAGTCTTCAGCAAAAATGAGAGGAGAGGGAGGAGGTGCTGTGGGATGGAGTAGAGAATTGAACTACGACAGTCTTCCTACTTCCCAACGCACTGCAGCCTGTAGCCTGTTAATCCGATAACCTCCTCCGCGGCTCACGGACCGGCTACCTCCCCCTAATTGTGGGGAGTTGTAATGGACAAATATCTAATAAAAACCCAAGCAGAGAAATTCACCCGTTCACAGGTGCCTGCTTTGCTCAGTGCACGATCGCCATCTACAATGCACACCCACTTTGAAAACATCTAAACAACTTGCTAAAAGCTCACGCCACCAACCTGCTGTAAGGTTCTTTGTCTCTGTTGACATGTTCCTTGAAACTCAGTTTTCCGTCGGCCATTTTGCTTTCTGTCTTTCTGCAGCTCTTGCCCTCAGTTAATATGGCGTTCCAGTTTTCATGTTCCCGCCCTGATTCTTCCCTCTTGCTTCTTAAGCAGCCTCAGCTGAACAATCAGTGCTCCTGAATCAAGCCTCAGTCAGTCTGTGACCTGACTCCTGGAAACCTTGAACTTGTACTCCAGCTATTCCCTACTGAGGAACCTTTGAACACTTTTGGACTCTGGAAACCTGCTGTTTGGTGAATCCATGTTTGCAGAGGAATTACGGTACAGAGAAGAGATCCTGAACCTGCTTTGGAGATTTATTGTAGTGCTTGAAATTACTCTGGCCTGCTGTGTCTCCTGACTCTGTTCCTGCAAACTGTGTGAACTTTTCAGCATGCTTGTATGAAGTAATACAAGTCATTTCATTTCAACCTATGTCTCCTGTGTTTTCCTCGCACCCAAGCACAAGACGCTATAGGAACTGTACACTATACATGACAAGATTCAGGAGCCAATGTTTAGTGTCTGCTGGGTCTGGGAAAGCCGTGTCTGCTGTGACTGTGGATATCAGATGTCCGTTTAAATACCTTATGTGATGACAGTGGTTGTGACTTCTCACAACCATTCCAGGTGAGCGCATTCCCTTAAAATTTTACTCTGCAGTGTTACCACAGGTAAACACTATTGTTTTTTTTTTTTTTTTTTCTTCCTTTCCTCTTCTCCTTCCAGCACTTCTGCCTTAAAAGATCTGGAAGATGGAGGCCCGCATAAAGGAACTTTGCGGTGACTGATACAATCCTTTCAGATGTACAGACTTTAAAAACCCGTTTTGCAAGCCTACAGGACCTCACTAATCATAATTTGCAAGTGTTTGGACAGACTACCCAGGAATTGCGAGCCAGGATTGAGGCTCTAGAGGAACGAGCCCAGGCTCCTGCCATAACCCCGACTTCTGGGATCCCCAAATTACCTCCTTTTCGTTTTGGCGGTGAACGTGAGAAATTCAGGGGATTTATTAATCAATGCAATTTATTTTTCTCTGCACATGCTTCACAATTTCCCACTGAACGATCCAAAGTGCTTACTATAATCATGTTGCTTACCAATAAGGCTTTGATGTGGGCAAACCCTCTGATTGAGACTGAGGATGATTGTTTGAATCACCTTGATGCTTTTATTTCAGCTATGGGGCAGGTGTTTGATGACCCCAATCGAGGTGCAACAGCTGAAGCAGCCATGTTAACTTTGCGCCAAGGTAAGCGTTCAGTAGCCGAATATGCCCTGGATTTCAGGAGATGGGCTCTTGATACCACTTGGGACACTTCCGCTAAGAAATCTATTTTTCGGAAAGGGTTGTCTCCACTGATTAAGGATGAACTTGCTCGTGCCGACCCTCCCACTGCGTTAGGTGACTTTATTAACTATTGTACTCGTATTGATGCTCGTCTGACTGAACGCAGACAAGAGAGATGGTTCGAAAATAATCGCACTAATCTTTTACTACCTCCCTCCTCAGCTAAGGAACCTTTGAGTAGGATCACAAGGGAACCAGAACCTGAACCCATGCAGGTGGACTCTTTACAAAGACGGGTTAGTGATGCACGCAAAGAACATCGTATAAAGGAAAATCTATGTTTCTACTGTGGTAAGTCAGGGCACTTCATTATAAACTGCCCCAGCCGTTCTCGTAAGACTACTGCAGCAGTCATTCACTGTGAGTGTTGCGAGAGGAGCTCTGTCATGTCCGAGCCTCAGGCTCCAGAGAGATCTGCTGCAAGAGATCTTGATTTCTCGGACTTAAACTCTGTTAGTTCTGGGGACGATGACGGTATAAACGCTGCAATTTTTCAAGTTTCCTCAGCGATGTCCCAGCTGAGTTGTAAAAGAAACAATTCTCATTGCTTCCTTTCCATCAAACTCTGGGTTGACTCAGTCTGGGTGTCTAGCTCTGCTATGATCGACTCAGGAGCAAGTGGAAATTTTATGGATATCTCCTTTGCTCTGAAACAGGGGATACGTTCAGTGAAGAAGGCTACTCCAGTACAGATGGAGACTGTGGATGGCTCTCTACTGACTTCTGGACCAGTGGATCAAGAAACAGAGCCTTTGAGGGTCCTTATGGGTAAAGATCATCAGGAGAAAATGTCTTTTATGCTTATCTCTTCTCCCCACTTTCCCATTATTCTAGGGCTACCATGGCTGCAGGCGCAGAATCCTACGATTAACTGGGAGACCAAGGAATTACACTTTCCGGAGAAACAGATGAGTCAAGGAGTTTCAGCTTGCTCTGTTCCTAAAGGAACCATGTCAGTCCCTGAACTACCAGCTGTATACCAGGACTATGTGGATTTATGTGACAAGAAGAACGCTGATCAGCTTCCTCCTCACCGTCCATATGATTGTCCAATTGAATTATTGCCTGGAGCCGAGATACCTTTTGGTAAGATCTACCCCTAGCGGGGCCCGAGCTAAAAGCTTTGAAGGATTATATAGACGAAAATTTAGCCAAGGGCTTCATACGCCCCTCTTCATCTCCCGCAGGTGCACCCATCTTCTTTGTGAAGAAGAAAGATGGATCTCTGAGACCCTGCATAGACTATAGGGAACTCAATAAGGTTACTATTAGAAACCGTTATCCATTGCCTTTAATCCCTGAGTTGTTGGAGAGAGTGCGGCATGCCAACATTTTCTCTAAACTGGATCTCCGTGGGGCCTATATCTTGGTCCGTATTAGACCTGGGGATGAATGGAAGACTGCTTTCAGGTCACGCTATGGACACTTTGAATATCTAGTTATGCCTTTTGGTCTGAGTACCGCCCCAGCCACTTTCCAACACTTCGTGAATGATATCTTCAGGGATCTCCTAGATACATTTGTGGTGATTTATCTGGATGATATTCTAATTTTTTCTAACTCCACAGAGGAACATCATGGACATGTGAGAATGGTCTTAGAACGCCTAAGACAAAACCATCTCTACATCAAACTTGAAAAGTGTGAATTCCATAGGACCGAAATTCAATTTCTGGGGTATGTACTATCTACGCAAGGGATTAGTATGGATGGAAGCAAGACCCAAGCCATCAAGGATTGCCCAATTCCTAGAAATGTGAAGGAGGTGCAGCGCTTCATCGGGTTTGCCAACTTCTATAGACGTTTCATTAAAAAATTTTCTGAGGTAGTGTCACCTATCACCCAACTTACCCGGAAACAGTCTAGGTTCTCCTGGACCCCGCAAGCTCAGGAAGCATTTTCCTGTTTAAAGGATAAATTTACCACCGCACCTATCTTAGTACATCCCAATCCCGAGCTTGCCTTCATAATAGAGGTGGATGCTTCAGACTGTGCCGTTGGAGCTATACTCTCTCAGAGAACAGGTGAGAAGAATGTCTTGCATCCCTGTGCCTTCTTTTCCCAGCAGTTGTCTTCGGCTGAGAGGAACTATGATGTGGGCAATAGAGAATTGTTGGCCATTATTGCCGCCTTCAAGGAATGGAGACACCTTCTTCAGGGAGCTGCACAGCAAATAGTCGTCCTGACAGACCATCGTAACCTTGAATTTATCAGGTCGGCTAAGTGCCTGACTCCTCGCCAGGCTCGCTGGAATCTTTTCCTAAACCAATTTAATTTTGTCATTTCTTATAGACCAGGATCGCGCAATGGAAAGGCTGATGCACTCTCTAGGATTCATTCAGCAGAGACACGTCCACTTACTCCTCCTAAGACTATTCTTCCTGACTCTAGATTCCTGGGAGTGATTCATAATCAAGACCTACTTAAGGACATCAAGGAAGCATACCATGCGGATTCTTTGTTGGCTCAACCCCCAAGGGACGTAAGTCTTGTCTTTAAGAATGGTGTGTTGATTCAGGGACAACGTCTGTATATACCTGAAACAGTCAGATTGAGAGTATTGCAACTCATCCACGATTCCAAGATAGCCGGGCATAGGGGAATTCTAAAGACACAAGAATTTCTTTCTTGTTTCTTTTGGTGGCCCACTTACAGGAAAGATGTTTTAAACTATGTCACTTCATGTGAAGTCTGTGCAAGATGCAAAACACCTCGCTCCTCACCAACTGGTCTGTTGCAACCTCTTCCCACCCCGTCCCGCCCGTGGGGATCCATTTCTATGGACTTCATTGTGGAGTTACCAACCTCTCAAGGGAAGAACACCATTCTAGTGGTGGTTGACCGTCTAACAAAGGCAGCTCATTTTATCCCTTGTGTCGGCTTACCCACTGCAAAACAGACATCAGACTTGATTAAGAATGTGTTTCGCTTACATGGAGTACCGGATGAGGTCATTTCGGATCGAGGGGTGCAATTCACTTCAAGGTTTTGGCAAAATTTCTGTGCAGCATTGGACATTAAAGTAAACCTTTCTTCTGCTTTTCATCCTCAGACTAATGGACAGACAGAACGAACCAATCAGACCCTGGAGCAGTATCTCCGCTGTTTTATCTGCCACCTACAAGATGATTGGGTGGATCTACTTCCACTGGCTGAGTTCTCTTATAACAACTCTCAGAGCGCCTCCACTAAGCAGTCTCCTTTTTACTCCAATCTAGGTTATCATCCTAACATTCTTCCTCGATTTCCCATAGATACGCCCTTGCCGGCAGTGGCTGAAAGAATCACTTCTTTACAAAAGAATATGGATCTTCTAAAGGAAAATCTAGAATTGGCTCAGGAAAGGTACAAGAAAGAAGCAGATAAATTTCGTAAACCTGCACCAGCTTTCAAGGTAGGAGATTTGGTCTGGCTGTCAACCAGAAATCTTAAATTAAAGATTCCATCGTCTAAATTGGGACATAAGTACATTGGACCTTATAAGATCAGTAAGATTATAAGTGCTGTTGCTTGTCGTCTTCAACTGCCCAGAACTATGAGAATCCACCCTGTCTTTCATGTATCCCTACTAAAGGCTGCAACACCCAATACGTTTCCTGGACGTTCTTCTCCTTGCCCTGACCCAGTGCTGGTTGATGGTCAGGAAGAATTTATGGTGGAAAGGATTCTAGATTCCAGGTTGTACAGAAATCAGTTGCAATATTTGATTAAATGGCAGGGCTACCCAGTGGAGGACAACTCATGGGAACCAGTCAATAATGTAAATGCTCCTCGCCTGCTCCGCCAGTTTCATCAGAGGTACCCTGACAAGCCTGGTCTGAGGTCATCCGGAGGTTGTCCCTAAGGGGGGAGTAATGTAAGGTTCTTTGTCTCTGTTGACATGTTCCTTGAAACTCAGTTTTCCGTCGGCCATTTTGCTTTCTGTCTTTCTGCAGCTCTTGCCCTCAGTTAATATGGCGTTCCAGTTTTCATGTTCCCGCCCTGATTCTTCCCTCTTGCTTCTTAAGCAGCCTCAGCTGAACAATCAGTGCTCCTGAATCAAGCCTCAGTCAGTCTGTGACCTGACTCCTGGAAACCTTGAACTTGTACTCCAGCTATTCCCTACTGAGGAACCTTTGAACACTTTTGGACTCTGGAAACCTGCTGTTTGGTGAATCCATGTTTGCAGAGGAATTACGGTACAGAGAAGAGATCCTGAACCTGCTTTGGAGATTTATTGTAGTGCTTGAAATTACTCTGGCCTGCTGTGTCTCCTGACTCTGTTCCTACAAACTGTGTGAACTTTTCAGCATGCTTGTATGAAGTAATACAAGTCATTTCATTTCAACCTATGTCTCCTGTGTTTTCCTCACACCCAAGCACAAGACGCTATAGGAACTGTACACTATACATGACACCTGCTTCTCCACCGCCTGTGTTACAGACGGACGACAATTAACCTCCACCATAGCTCTCTCCGTTGTCGAGCTGCTCTGAATTCTCTATACAAGCAACTTTGGTGAACCAAGAGGTCCCCAAGCTACTGATGCCACTATTTGACAAACGGTTTGATATCCTTCATGCGTCCATCAATACAAAAATGGCTCAAATTGCCACTAACTCTCAAAAAATTACAGAACTGGAAAATAGAGTTCAATCCAATGAAATTGAGCTTGCAGGGCTACAGACCTCTCTTCAGCAAAGCCAGGCCACAGAGCGTGAACTGTGTAATAAGTTAGAGGACTTGTAAAACAGAGACCGCCATAGAAATCTGCGTTTTGTGGGCATCCCGGAATCAGTGGGCGGTGAACGGCTTATGGAATGCCATACCAACGATTTCTGCTGCCCTTCAGTTGGACCTTGGTAAAGACCCAATGATGATAGAACGAGCACACAGAATAGGCCCCTCAAGGCCTATCCAAAATGGCAGAAATATCAGGCCTCGCCCGGTTATAGCAAAATATCTTAATTGGGCAGTGAAAGAAAGGTTCTTAAGAGCAAATCGTTCACAACGAGAACGGATTATCCACGATTCTAAGATTCTAATCTTCCAGGACTTCTCTGAGGCTGTAGTTCAGAAACACAAGACATTTGTACCTATCTGTCGTCTACTGATCAATGAAAACATTAGGTTTCAACTGCTCTATCCAGCTAAACTGAAAGTCCAAGATGGAGATTGTGTAACTTATTTATGAAGATCCAGAGGCGGTGAACAGAATATTCCGTCGAGCTTTAGATGTCGCAGTGGGATAATCTACAAAACTCGTTATACATGTTATCTTATTTTAGGAAGAATGTCGTTTCCGATACAGAATGTTCCCTTTGGTGATGGCATGGCTCTCCTGGTACACTCCCGGCAAGCTTTTATCACCGATCCGTAAAGTTAACTGTGTTGTTTTCTTTGTTGTTCTCTATTGCCTTTACCCCTCCTGCGCTTTCCCCCTTCTCAGATCAGGTACTAACATATGTGGAACCCACCCTTGATGACACCTTTAATATTTGTTCATGCCTGTGGCTCGCTGGGACCGAAAGGGATGAACACATCTTGTTGCTATACACTGCGCAAACCTTGCCCTGGGACCCAGGATGAATATGCCTCAGGCGCCAGACTCTAACACCACACTTGCGTTTTTTGTCATGGAATGTGGCGGGCCTTAACACCCCCTCAAACGCAAAAAAGTTTTAATACACATGAAACAATTCTTGCCAGATGTGATCTTTCTTCAAGAGACACATTGGAGGGCTGACAAGCCCGTAAATTATCAGCACCTTGGATAGGCGATTGTTGTGCTGCCTCACATACTTCATCAAGACGCGGAGTAGCCATCCTAAAAAAGGCCTGCCATGTTCCATCCAAGACTCTATTAACAGCCAGGGTAGATATCCGATTCTGAAAGTGGAAATAGCCGGTAAAATATATTTTTTGGTCAATCTCTATGCTCCCAATCATGACCAACATTACTTTACACATCAATTCTCCAGATTCTTTTAGGACTTGGGCCTAACCATCTAGTAGTAGGAGGAGATTTTAACTTAGTACAATGTCCTGCCTTAGACCATTCCTCAACCTCACCACAGACCTCAGGAGCCACCGCTCCTCTCCTACACTTTATGGAACAGCTCTCACTTTGTGACCCATGGAGAGTGAGACTCTGCAGCCGGAGAATACAAGCAAATTCCCTTACTCACCAGTCCTTCTCACGTATTGACTACTTCCTCATCTCCACACAAATATTTGCCCAACATCATGATTCTCGCATCCACCCAATACTGATCTCATATCATACTCCCATTTCATTATCTCTGACTAACAGATCCAAGCCCCCAGACACAGCATTGGAGATTTCCATCAGGTCTGGCAGAACCAGATGATTAAAAAACCTTTCTTAAACTACACTGGAATGACTTCCTGGATGATGTCATCCATACTGACAATATCCCTCTACTCTGGGCCACGTCTAAGGCTGTCGAGAGGCCATATCATCGGTTGTCATGTAGAAGGAAAACACATAGAAATACATTTGACGCCTTGCATGCCTCCCTCCTTCAGACTCTGACAACACTTGCCATGTCCCCATCTCCTGATGCACAACAAGCTTATTCTATGGCCAAACATCTCCTGGACTATTTTATACACTCCCAATCACACTGGCAAATCCAATTAACTCTAAATAAATTTTATTGCTGGGGAAATAAGACAGGCAAATTGCTAGCTACGCTAACTAAAAGCAAACTAACATACAAACCAGTTATTAAACTGCAGAACCCCATAACAGGCTTGCAGACGACTGACTGTGAAGAGATCACACAAATTTTCAATGACTACTATGAGGACCTATATAGAGCCTCCCCTGCCAATCTCTCCGCAGTTAACTCCTTTTTGAACTTTATTAATCTACCATCTCTGACCACTGAACAACAAGTGATGTTAAGCCCTCGACACACACAGCGATCTCGCTAGCGAGACCGCTGCTGAGTCACTAGTTTTGTGACGCAACAGCGATCTCCCCAGAGATATCGCGGTGTGTGACATTTAGCGACGATCAGCCCCCCTGGTGGGTATCGCTGATCGTCGCTCAATGTCCTGGACATTTTTTTGATCGTTGGTCTCCTGCTGGCCAGCACGCATCGCTGCGTGTGGCAGGCAGGAGATCAGCGATCAGCTGGTAACCAAGGTACACATGGGGTTTCCAGGTGCCGGGCGGCGCCTGGAAACCCGATGTGTACGTTGGATACCAGCGCGCTGCTGCAGGGGAGCTGGTAACCAAGGTACACATTGTGTTTCCAGGTGCCGCATGGTGCCTGGAAACCCGATGTGTACCTTGGTTACCAGCTCCCTGCACAAGCGGGCTGGTATCCAACGTACACTGCTGGTAACTAAGCGACGTTACCCACAGTGTCGCTGTCCTGATCGCTGCCTGAGCTGCCTGTTTGGCAGCTCACCAGCGATCATGTAGCGACACACCAGCGATACTGACAAATGCATATCTGTTGTGAATAGGCTGGAAATGAGTTCTGAGCAGAAGCTCCCTCTGGTGGTTACAAACGGTACTGGACTGTCCAGTGAAGATTGTGAGGATTGGGAATCAGGTGTTACTGACTGGTCTTATATAAGGGAGTCACCTTCCCATCAGGGTTGCCGGTGATCAATTGTTCTGGTCTCAATCACTGATTCCTGTTTCCTTGGTAGCCTGCTGTGTCGTGTCTGAATCTCCTGCTAACAGATAGGACATTTTCTTCTTTTTGTTTTTGTGCTTGATTTTTGCATTTTGTCCTGCACTTCTGTGGGGGCCTTCAGGGTCCCCTCTGGGGGCTTTTGCCTCTCAGTTCAGTTCAGCCACTGATGTTTGTACATTTGCTTTTTCCAGTTTTTTCAGTGGCTGCAGTTTTGTTTTTGGTTACACCAGAGAACTAATTTAGGTGGTAGAGGTCGTGTGATCTCAGGTGTTTTTGAAATTAGTAGAGTTGGTGCTTTTCAGGGTTTTTTGGGATTGCAGTAAGTGCCCTTCCTATCCTTTTCTATTTATTAAGTTTGGGCCCCAACGTTTGCTCATACTATTTTCTGTCTGTGTCAGTATTTCTTCTTGTCTAACCGCCATTACATGTTTGGGGGCTTTCTATGTCCTTTGGGGATCTGCTCCGGGGCAGATAGCTTTCCTCTTTCTATCTTTAGGTGTAGTTAGTTTCTCAGGCTGTGACGAGGCGTCTAGGACCAACGTAGGAACGCTCCACGGCTGCCTCTAGTTGTGGTGGTTAGTCAGGGTACTGCAATCTCATAGTTTCCAACTGCTCTGGTGTATTTCCTTTTTTGCCTGCTCTCCTCAGCTACCAAATCATAACACATATCGTTGTCGGGATCGCTGGTGTGTCGCTATGTGTGATGGGGCCCTTAGACTCAAAGATAACAAAGAATGAAGTGAGACTAGCTATAACAGACGCATCTAACGATAAGACCTCAAGCCATGATAGTCTTTCTCCTGAATACTGTAAGATTCTTTCCCCTGACTTAGTGCCCATTTTGATTAACCTTTTTAATTAAGCTTTTCTTCAAAGGGGTTCTATCGACCAATATACTGACTCACGCACAATAGTTATCCCTAAATCTAATAGAGACCCATTATTGCCACAATCTCACTTCTCAACCATGATTATAAACTCCTAGCAAACTGTCTACAAACGTTGCTGCCTGGCCTTCTATGTGAGGCTCAGACAGGCTTTACCTAGGGACGGAGTAGTGTGGCAAAAATACGCATGGCGGTCGCAGCCACGTTCTTGGCCCAAGACGCATCAAGACAAACTGCAATGCTGATGAGTCAGGATGCTGAAAAAGCCTTTGATAAAGTGCCATGGCCTTTCTTATATGAAGTCCTGGGAAGGGGAGATTTTGGCCCGAGGTTCCTACAGTATATCCAATCGGTTCACACAAATGTGAATACTTGTGTGACGGTTAACGGATATAGTGCACCAACAATAGATCTCTTTCGGGGAGTCAAACAGGGATGCCCTTTGTCACCCCTACTATTCAACCTTTCTATAGACCCATTGCTACACCACCTATTGCATACCCCTACTTTTAGGGGGCTTACGGTGGGCTCTAGAGAATTAAAGATCGCAGCATTTGCAGATGATATTCTGCTGGTAGTAACTAATCCCAAACAGGTCCTGCATTCCCTTATACGATAGTTAGAAGATGTGGGAGGCTTGTTGGGCTATAATATTAATTAGGATTAAACAGAGGTGATTATGCCGTGTGGCCCCTCTAGACCGTTATGGTATCGAGGTTCCCATGTCCGTTTACTACTGGCTCATTAAAATACTTGGGAATAAAGGTGAGAAGACACTCAGCTAAATTATACAAAACCAATATTAATTCATATCTCAAAAACTTAGAATCCACCTTATCCAAATGGAAGGATTTTAGTCTATCATACCTAGACTGAGCCAATTTAATTAAAATGACAAAATTTCCACGTCTTCTCTACCTCTTCCATACTCTCCCAATCTATTTAGC
The DNA here is from genome assembly GCA_033576555.1 of Oophaga sylvatica. Classification (NCBI taxonomy): domain Eukaryota; kingdom Metazoa; phylum Chordata; class Amphibia; order Anura; family Dendrobatidae; genus Oophaga; species Oophaga sylvatica. Next base: position 320,995,639 of record JARQOD010000006.1, read on the forward strand.
TCCTAAAGTAGAGAAACTTTTCAATTATTTGTACCGCTCTTTTGTATGGGAGGGAAAAAAGCCCTGCATAGACTTTAAATTACTCCAAAAGCTAAAGGGAAATGGGGGGGGGGGGGGGGATAAACTTCCCTGATACTGGACACTATAACTTAGCATTCCTGTTCGCGGTGGTGATGGACTGGCTGGGAGGGACGTCCTGTTATGCCAAATACGACCTGGAGTGCTGTTGCACTCCGGGGTTGGCTCTCCCTGCCCTCTTACACCTTCCTTGTACTGAATTGTCGGCTGAAGTGAGCGTTAACCCATTCCAGATGTCTACATGGAAGGCATGGCAGAAAATACGTCGGCAGTTCCGGCTTTCTCCATGGGTGTCCCTCCTTCCACTCGTTGGTAACCCTCACTTTCAAAGTGGTCATTCTCACCCCGCCTTCTATCAATGGCACTCTCAGGGTATAACATCTATTAAACACCTAGTCCACCTCGAGGAACGCTGAATATACTCAATAGAGGAGTTGCAATATAAATACCCCACCGCCATATTCCCTTTTTTCCAATCCTTACAAGGTAAAAGTTATGTAACAAAATTACTAGCACATCTTCATGAGCACGAGTGGAGACCATGCCTGCTTAGATGGTTCACTAAATCTAATTCTTCGTCTGGCCAAATAGCCACTAATTACAAATTAATTCAGCCCTTAATTATGAACAATCCCAATTTCCACTAACAAAATGGCAGATCGAGGACCTCAGCTTGTCCTGCAACACCATTCTGAAAGCTATAGATCAAGCCTACAAATTCCTCCCTTAAGCTCGTTTCCTAGAAATGAGACTGAAAATCTGTCATAGATCCTACCTAACTCCGCAAAAAGGTCATAGAATGGGGCTGTACACAACCTTCAAATGTTTGAAATGCCACTCCCGAGAGGCCTGCTTATTCCATTGCTTATAGGCATGCCCGGTCATCAGACTATTTTTGTGCCAGAATACAATTCACTATCACACATTTGACAAACTTTGCTCCTGAGGAACCTCTAGGGCCATTTTTTCGATATTTAAAACCAGATAAATACACCTGCTCTCGAGGGGCCCATAAGATATTACATTTGGTGGCGGCAGGAGGTACTAAGGCCATTCTACAGACATGTATCCACGACCATGCCCCTCCTTTCAAGATCTTTCAGGATGACATTAAAACTTGCTTTCGACCAACAGTCTGGTATCAAGAGCAGATACTCTTAGGAGAAACAACTGTAGTGAGATATCTGAGAGAACCGCTATATAGAGACATTTTTGGGTGTTGGGGTCTACTTCGGTTTCGTTGGGTCCTGAGTTTAGAGTCAAGCACCCATGCTGGGTGTCCAATATGTAAAAAAAAAAAAAAACGTACCTATTTCTAGCATACTTTCTTCTTCCCTCCTTGAAACCCCTTTCACAGTATTTCTTTGTTTTTGGTTTACTCTCCTTTAAACCAATGCAATTTCTAGAATATATGTGTTGACATGTATGCCTCAAGTAATGTATGCATTGATGTCTGTAAGGAAAAATGTTTTCTATTCAATAAAAACATTGTTTAAAAAATAAATTTGCCAACGCACCAGGGCAAATAAAATAAAATATTACTTCTATTAAGGTAAAACACAGCTAATAACTTGTTGTATTGCTATTATTGTAGAATAGCAAAACTAATCAATGATTAAAATGTTCTGTATTGTACTGTTCTATTATCTCAAATTTATCACAAGCCTTACTCTTGGATTGCAGTATAAGGAATCAGTCTTCCATTCCAGAAACATTCAAAGATTGGTCTCTTCCCCCTAGCTTCTTTTTGCACAATGTAGCAATCATCATCAACGTCATGAATGTCTTCATTATCTCCTAAAATAATTCAACATAAAGATAACATTCAGGAAATGTTCATGCATACTTTGTTTTCAACATTAAACACGTACAAATTAAAAAAAAAACCTTAACCAGTTCATGACCTGGCTCATTTTCATAACTGTTTCGTACATATGGTTTTAACATTTTTATATTCATATTGCTTTCTTTTTTTGATGTAGGTAGAAAATGTAAATGTGTCCATTTTTTCATTATTTTCTTTTTTTTAACTACTACATAAAGGGATACTAAAATACATACCAAATGGTGTCCCCCTTTCGGTTTTTATTTCTATACAGGATATAAATTGTTTTTTTTTTTTAGTTTCTTTTTTTTCACATCAGCGTCAGGGGTAGAAACAACAATAGAGACTGGCAGTGGCTTTTTCCTTTTTAATTTTGTTTCTTTTACCTTAATTGTTTTTAGCCTTTCTTACATATACTTCCACACTGTGTCCCCCTATGTTTATTCGGGGGCAATTACGGTACATAATCAAATACATTTTATTGCCAATTTAATTGGGGAAAACATATTAGCCCCAGTAAAGGGTATGCCACACTAAACAACATCGCTAACGGGATCGCTAAAAAACGTCACTATTTAGCGATCCCGTTAGCGATGTTGTTGTGTGCGGCATCTACCAGCGACGTGGCCCCTGCTGTGATCTCGTTCATCACAGCGATCGTTCCGGACCCTATTTTTATCGTCGGCGTCCCGCTGGTATCGCTATATCGCTGAGTGTGGCACCTTTTTTAGCGATTTAGCGGTACTTTTGTACCGCTAAAGTCGTTAAGGAGATCGCTAACCGCGATAGCGTCCTTAACGATATCGCTAAATGTGGCCGACACTAGCGATATAGAAACAATCCCGCTAGCGATCTCATTAGTATGCGACGCTAACGAGATCGCTAGCGGGATTGTGTAGTGTGGCAGTACCTTAAGGCTGTGTGCACACATTGCAGATTTGGTGTTTTTTCCTGACAGATTTTTCTGATAAACCTGAAGCAATCCTGATGCCAGCAAAGTGAATGATAAATCTGAAGTGTCATGCACACTTCAAAAATATTTACCTTCCAGATTTGGTGCTGACAATAATCTGCAGCATGTCAATTCACTGCATTTTTTGCCTTGCGTTTTTCACCACTGATTTAACTCAAATCAGTCAAAAACGCATCAAAAACGTATGTTTTTGCAGCTATGTTTGTCATGCCAAAAAGATGCAGAAATTTTACTCAACATGTGCATATACCCTTACAGTGCAAATTCAGTCTTCTATTTGCACGGTAAAGCTGATCTTTTAAAGACCCAGCAGCTCCTCCTCACTCCAGACACACAGCGATAACATGATCGTTTGAAGCAGAGAGGGAAGCTTGCTAAAGCTTCTGAAACTGTATAAACAGCGCTTGTTTGGCACTGTATATACAGTAATCAGCAAGTCGGGAATGGTTTTTCAGTGTTTTTATTGAACATTTTATAAAACATTAATACTGAAACAATAGTACAGAAGTAAAAAGCATTATTAGACATGCTTTACAGTTATAGCAAAATAATATATTTTAAACCGTGATTTAAAACACAGTTGAGGAGTTCCATGTCGGATGGGTGTATAAACCGATGAGCAAACGAATAAACATACAAATATTTGTAAACAGATGACATGTATTTGTCAGAATTTAACTGGATTATATCCAGTACCACAATGAGAACCAGATAGCAAGTTATGGCGCAATACTTTATTTTTTAGGAATAGCTGGATTGGAAAAAAGAAGGGAAGGGAGAGGAAGAAGGGAAGGAATGGAAAGGAAGGGGGGGGGTTAATTTATATTTTCCCAGTGAGACCACTTATTTATGAATTTTTTGGATTGGTTGTTTGCGATAGCAAATTTTATCTCATAGTCCTTATGGAGTTTGATTCTTTCTATAACATCTGAGTATGATGGAGGGAATTGGTTTTTCCAATTATAGGCTATCATGTTTTTGGTGACTAAGAGGATGTGTATTATCAAAAAGATTTTGTCAATTTCTGTGGTTGGGAACTCCAACGAGAGTAAAGCTAACTGAGGCGTGAGCTTAATTCGTCTGCCAATAATTTTATTAATTAGATTATTAATTTCAGACCAGAGTGGAGACAATTTAGGGCAATTCCAAAACATATGGAGAAGATCCCCTCTATGACCGCAATCTCTCCAACAAAGAGAAGATGTGTTTTCACCGAAATGGGCTATTCTAGCTGGAGTGAAGTACCATCTCGAGAAAACTTTATAATGAGTTTCTTGAAGAGACATGGAGAGGGTAGATGAGTATGAGGTTGTAATTGCGTCTTCCCACTCTTCACAAGATGGATTTATTTTGAGTTCCTCTTCCCATTTTTTGTTGTATGCATTTTTGGTGAAATCTGAGTCCTGATTTAAATAATCATAAATGTAGCTATGGCTCCAAAAAATTTTGTGTTCCAAGTTGGAAATCATGTTTAAAGAAGCTTTAGAGAGTAAAGGTTTTTGTCGAAGCCAGGGAACTATCTGATCCTTTAAAATTAAATAGTGTCCGAACATTGAAGAGGGAATTTTAAATTGTCTTTTATAACAGAGAACTGCAGTAAAGCTGTACCATCATATAAGTCACCCAATTTTTTGACTCCAAACTCTTTCCAAGACGGGTGTGGAATTTGATTTTTAAGTGATAGCAAGGTATCCAGGGACATATTTTTAAAATTGGTAATTTTGTCTGAACTATTTTTAGTGTAGGATAGTTTCTTCCAAGCATGCGTTGTGGCTATAAAAGTAGGATGAGCCATTGAGTCAGGGAGTTGATTAGACATTGTCTTGATGATGAGGTCGCGAAGCGGTTTATTGTTATTTAATGATATTTCGAGGTCTAGCCAGGCTGGAGAATTTTTTGGGGAAAGCCAATAAAGACTATGCTTGACTAGCATGGCATGATGGTGATTTAGAATATTTGGTATACCCAAACCTCCATGGGATTTTTTCGTGTAACCTATTGTTTGTAAAGTTCTAGGTTTTTTATTGTTCCAGATAAAAGTTTTTATTGATTGTTGAAGATTTTTAACTTGGGATAAAGAAATTGGGAGAGGAAGAGAACCCAAGACGTATAAAATTTTTGGGAGGGTGAATATTTTGATTGAGAAAATTCTACCCCACCATGAAAGTTCTCTTTCTCCAAATGAGTTTGAATCCAGATTGATAATTTTGAGCAAGTTATTAAGATTTGTGACGACCATTTTTTTAAGGTTTTTTGTAATTGTGATACCTAAGTAAGTGAATTCTCCCTTTGCCCAGTTAATGGAGGAGAAGCTTTTTATTTCTTCAATCACAGGTTTGGTTATGTTGATTGGTAATAGGGTGGATTTTTTATTGTTTATTTTAAAGTTGGATAATGTTGAAAACGTCTCCAGCAATTTTTGTAGCTCTTTTATAGAACCTACTGGATCAGATAAAGAAAGAAGGATATCATCAGCAAATAAGCTGATTTTGTGTTGACGATTTTTAGTATTTATACCCTTGATTTTTTTATTTTCCCTTATTTCCTGTGCAAGGGGTTCTAGAGCCAGAACGAACAGAAGTGGAGAAAGGGGGCATCCTTGTCTTGTCCCATTGGAAATGGGGAAGGTACGGGAAATATGATTGTTACACACCACTCTGGCTTTAGGATTGGAGTAAAGAGCCATAATAGTTGTGAGTGATTTATTGTTGAAGCCAAATTTTTTTAATGTTTGATTCATAAAGGTCCAATCGAGCCTATCAAAGGCTTTTTCTGCGTCAAGTGACGCTAGTAAAGTGGGGATTTTGGTAGAGTTGGCTAATTTAATTAAGTTGATGACCCTTCTGGTTCCATCAGAGGTGTGTCTGCCTTTAACAAAACCAATCTGGTCGTTGTTTATAAGTTTGGGTAAAATCTGGCCCAGTCTATCTGCTAAAATTTTTGCGTAAATTTTCAAATCTGAATTAATGAGAGAGATAGGTCTATAATTCGACAACGACTCGAGGTCACCTTTAGGCTTCGGTATTAGTATCACTGAGGCTTCTAGCATTTCAACAGGAAATGAGCCTGTATCCGATGTTGTATTAAATAGTTGCGTGAGATGAGGTGTTAATACGTCGGAAAAGATTTTATAATAGTCGTTACCAAACCCATCGGGACCCGGAGACTTTGCCGATTTCAGTTGGGAGATACAATTTCTGACTTCTTCTATGTTGAACGGGGACGTTAAAAGGGTTAAGTCTTCATTTTGTAATTTTGGAAGGCTAATTGATTTTAAGTAGGCGGAGATGGCTTTTTGTTTTCCCTGAGGAGTAGGGAGGGGGTTTAGGTTATAATTTTTTCATAAAAATTTGCAAATTCGTTAACCACATCCTGTGGGTGGGACAGATAGGTTCCTTTTTCTGATTTAATTTTGTCAATTCTATTCCGGATTCTTCTCTTTTTGATTCGGTTCATCATGAATTTCAAAGGTTTATTCAGGGAAGTGTATAATTTGTATTTATTTGTCTTAATCATCTCGTCATATGATGAAAAAATGTGAAATTTTAGGTCTTGTCTAATTTTCGCAATTTCATTTTGGAGAGAGAGGAAGGGGAAGAGAGACCAATTTGAGTTTCGATTTTGCTTTTAAGTAGAATTTGTAGTTTCTCAGTTTCTGCTTTTTTTTCTTTCTTCTCCCTAGACGAAATCTGTATTAGGAGGCCTCTGATAACTGCCTTGTGGGCACACCATCTAATAGCTGGGCTTATATCCTCAGTGTTGTTCTCCTCAAAGTAGAGTTTGATGTTTGATTCTATAAATGATTTGTGTAATGGATTGTTAATTAGGTAGGAGTTGCATTTCCACAGAATTTTGTTTTTGAATGGTGGTCCCAAAACAAGATCCGCTATCACTGGAGAATGGTCTGACAGAGTTCTGTCACCAATGACAATTTTCTCAAATCTTGTTAAAGAGAAAACATTGGTGACGATGAGGTCGATTCTTGAAGCGGTTTGATATGTTTCAGAGAAATGTGTATATTCTCTGGAAGAGGAATTGACACACCTGAAAACGTCATACAACTCGTTTTGGGATAACCAGTTATTGATATTGCCATGGCATGTTCTGTATTTAGAGGAGGAGTCAATGCGTGAATCTGGAACTGCATTAAAGTCCCCTAGAAAGATAACTTCACCCTTTTTGATTTTATTGGTTTTGTTAATCAATTTGTTCAAAAATTTTGTTTGATTTCTGTTTGGGGCATATAAGTTTACAATTGTGCAGAGTTGATCATTAATACGACCAATCAAGATATGAAATCTTCCATTTGGATCGGGAATTTCCTCAATTAGGGCAAAGGGGATGCTGTTTTTTATGATGGTAATGACTCCTGCTTTACTTTTCTTATTACATGCTTTAAAGATATGTGGGAATTTTGGTGGGAAAAGGTGGGATGATTTTCAGATTTAAATTTTGTCTCCTGGATACATATGATATCCGCTTTGGATTTATCCAATTCTTTCCAAAGAGCAAATCTTTTTCTAGGGTTATTTAGACCCCTTACATTGTATGACATAATCTTGATACTCATGTTGGATTGTTAGAGTATGAATTAGGTCTATGGAAGAAAGTGGTCTCACTGGGAAAATGAAGTTGTACTGCGCCTTGATAGAAAAGAAAAAACAATCGGAATACCAATTATAATTATAAGCGTTACGCCTAAACAAATGCAAGTAGCAAATATAGGAAGATAGTTCACCTCAAAAATTAGATGAACTTTACTAGGGAGGTGTTTCAAATTAGGAGTAGAGGGAAATCCTCTTAAAGATACAAGCCATTAGTTTTGACTTATACCATATCTCTTAAGGCAAAAGGAACGTTTGAGGATTCTCAACGAAGACCTTTATGGTTGGGTCCCTTATTTCTTAGTGTGGAGATGAGATCAAGCCCCTCCTCCACAGAAAAAATTGGGATTGTTTTCCCATTTAGGTAGACTAGAAGTTTTAGTGGAAAGCCCCATCTATAGGAAATTCCTTTTTCCCTGAAGAATGACGTGACCTCATTAAAGGTTTTCCTAGATTCAAGGGTGTCTTTAGAGAGGTCGGTGTAAATTTTTAAATTTTGGAAAGGTTCTGGGAATGTTTTCTTTTCTTTAAGATATTGAAAGATTTTTTCCTTCGTTGCATAAAAATGCATGCGCAGGATGGTATCCCTCGGAGTATCCTGTGGAACTGAACTTGGTCGATGGAGTCTATGTATCCTGTCGATATTCAGGTCAAGATTTGTTAAAGAAGGAATAGCTTTTTTGAAAATGGAGCGAGCATGTTCTGCTAGATTATCCGGGGTGATGCTCTCAGGTATGCCTCGGATTTTAAAGTTATTCCTACGGTTACGATCTTCCAGATCAGCCAGTTTAATTCTGAGCCTTTTGACCTCATTGGTCAGATTATAAATCTCAGATGATGCTTCTAAGGCAGTTTTTTCGACCTCTGACAGCCTCTCCTCTTGATCCATGAATTTTTTGTTTAATTGATCAAAGGAACTTTGAAACATTTTTGCTTGTTCCTCAAAGTTTTTTTTCATATTTTCATTTATTTTTGTAGCTAGGTTGGTCATGAATGCTTCCACTTGCTCCAACATTGGGCTGGGAGAGGGAGCATTCAAAGGTATAGAGGAAAGGCCTGAGGAGGCCGGTATTGTTTCTAAATTTTGTTTGTGCCTATGTTTAGCAGGGGTGGAATTGGGTGAGGTTGAGGAATCACTATGGTCATCATCCTCACTACCCTGAGAGTCTGGGAATTTTTCCCCCCAATCCCCGGTTCTTTTCTTTCAGCTGAGACGGAGAGGTCCATACTTTCATGCATGGAGGATGATTGAGTAATGGATAGTGGGGCATGTTGAGTTTTGTTTTGATGAGGTTTTGCTGTATCTGCAAAAAGTACCGATTTTTTGTCTTTTTTGTCACTTAGGCGCGGTAAAGATGACTTTATGTCAGTCTTTAATGGGGATCTCGACCTGGTGGGGCTGATCAGATTGGTTTGATCCTTAGAAGGACTGTAATTGGAACGCAAATTATTTGTTTTGGACTCCTTTTGTCGTTTTGGGGAATTAACAGTTTTTTGAGAGTTAGGTCGATTACTCATTTTGAGAAAAATATGTTACTTAAATTCAATACAGAATACAAAGTATAGACAAATGGAGGTAAAGCTGTGAGGGTTGACCTTTCAGATAAGTGTATATGTAGATTGGTTGTGTAAACTGAGTGTATATGTAGAATTAAATATTAAACTTTAGAAACATACAGTTAAATGTAAAGCTATTTAAGTTGACCTTATCAAGTTTGTGAAAATTGAACTCACCAAATGAGCATATTATGTACAATCAATTGTAAAACGTTGACTGTGCTAATATAAGTATTCTGACTTATACAACCTGTAATTGAAAAGTATGAGTCACAGAATATATGAAAAAAAAAGCTATTATTATAGCTCTAGGTTTGGTATATCAATATAGACAGGTATTCCAGCTTTATATTGGTATTAAAAGCCTGGGTAAAAACAGAAAAACAAAGACAGTGTTGCTGAAAATGAAGATGAGAATTAACTGTTATGCGAGTCAACCGGGGTACCACCAAGTGAGCTCCAGATAAAGTTGGGAGTAAATAGATAACTGTAAAATAAACTATAGAATTTATTCCAGAACTATTCAGGTGGTATTAGTAGTAAAGCAATCATAAAACATTAATCGGAAGCCTATAAATTGCTAAATATATGGAGATTGCTGATTTAGCTCTATATTAGACTTTATAGTATGTAGAGTGGAATTACCTATATTTTCTGAGTTTGGTAAAGTTAATTCCTTTAGGGAAATAGGATTGGAGCCAATAACGTTAGTGGTGATGGAGGTGAGAACTGATTTTGTGAGAGTCAACAAGGGTAACTATCAGTGAGCTCTCACTAATATTGAGAGAAATTAGATATCTTAGTAGATATACAGGATCTATATATATGTTATTAGAGTACAAAGGGAGCCAGGAGGTCTTGCCCTTAAAATAGAAATTATGTGGTGTTCTAAAAAACACAATAAGTAGACAATAATACTGATTAAAGTGATGCAGGCGCCTGTGGTGAAAAGCGTTTGTGTGACTGCAGAGCGTTGCGCCCAACAGGATTAGGGATACGATCAGTACGCTTGTAACACCACTTTTAACTGGGCTATGTTGCAGCGAAGCAGGCTATTTCTCATGGAGACCTGCTCGTCTCTGCTGCAGAGCGTTGCTCTAGTCTTACTTGTTTGAGACTGCAGATCGTTGAATTGAAGACCTCCGATGATGGTGTAGGCAGCTGGTCACTGATTCACGGCTCCACAGAGAGGCGCCCAGCTGCAAGCTGGTGAGCGCCAGTGAATGCCGCGCCGAAGTCCCTGCCACGCAGGAGAGAGGTCTTCAGCGCCGGGTTCTTCCGGAGGGTGCCGGGAAGTGGTCGGGCGCCACCGACTGGTTATATCCGCCGGAGAGACACCTGAGGCGGCTAGAAGGCGGCTACTAAAGCCAGGGATCACCAGGGAACACCGCTCTGAGTGCAGCCCAGGACCGCTGAACAAGGGGCGATGCCGGTGACCGCAACTGTGGAATGTGGGTCCCGGGAGTCGCTGTGCAGCTGCGATCGACGTCGGATTCAGGTGAAGGAACAAGCGGCGATCCGAAAACGCTGCTCCTCAGGTAGTCCTCCACTGTGTTCCGCTGAGTCCGACGAATGGATCTCTACCTCCGCAGAGAGGCGCTTAACTGCGAGCTGGTGGGCGCCAGTGAATGCCGCGCCGGCGTCTCCGTTATGCAGGAGAGAGGTCTTCAGCGTCGGGTTCTTTTGGAGGGTGTCAGGAGATGGTCGGGCACCGCCGACTGAATAGGATTTAGGTAAGATGTGGATGGTCTTTTTACCCGGTGTCAAAGTATCGCAGGATCCGGTCTGAGGCTGAATATTTGATCTTGATTGCCTCGGGCCTGTGGAGAGGCCTATGGCCGCATGTATAGGTCGCAGTCAGATCCTGCTAGGCCGCGGGTCGTTGTGGATCTTAAAATGGCTTGATTGCAGAAAGAGTTGGTTCTTTATGAAGCTTGAAGGGAGAAAATGCTAATTTTTGTAGAAAGGAGCTTGTAAGGCTTGTGATGTCGCTGTGAATTGTAGCAATGGAGATTTTCCCTCAGGAGCTCCTATGGCTCACGTCCTGCACACCATGAGGCTTAAGCCACTAGCAAGTCGGGAATGGTAATAAATCATCTTTGCTTTCACTATGGGTGGTCCAGACGGCTCCCTGCTACAGCAAAAGCTGGCTCAGCAATGACATTGTAAAACATCCTTGCCAAGCAATATGTGGACCGTCCTGCCATTTGAAGAAAACGGACTTTATTGGTAATGTATCCTTCATGATAATACCAAAAGGATACTTTGTTTTCCTATAGGGACAGGAAAAAAAAAGGGCAGAAAGCAGTTATAATCCCTTTCCCACTTATCTTTCTTAATTGGTAACATAGACCTGGCAGTGGCGTAATTTGAAACTCATGGGCCCCGATGCGAAAGCTCCAACGGGGCCGCCAAATATTTAAAATATTTAATAGCAATAGTCTTTTTCTATAGACCAAAGGGACTTATAGGGCCCCTTAGGCTCCAGGGCACGGGTGCGATTGCAATCCCTGCACCTGTTGTAGTTACACCCTGAGACCTGGAGATCTAAATTAATGTCAGAAAAACTTTCCTCAGGTTTTGTGTTATACTATGCATGATGGACAGACCTGAGTAGTCTGAGTAGTCATTTGTTACCATCCTTTCAGCTAGCCATTAACCCCTTTCTGACATGGGACGTAATGATCCGTCTATGTGCCCTGAGCCTATTTGACCAGGGACGGATTATTACGTCATCGCGATCGCCCGCCTGTTTCTGACAGCTGGCACCCAGCACCAAGTGCCAGGAGCGGTCACAAACCACTCCGGCACTTCAACCCCCAAAATACTGCAATTGAACACAACTGCAGCATTTTGGAAACCGACAGAGGGCTGACAGCCCCTTTGCCTTTGGATCGGAGATCCTGCGGAGTGACGCGGGGTCCCGATTGTTGCCATGGTGACCGGATGTCGTCATAACGACATCCGGGTCACCAGACCTAGGAAACTTGCAGTGCATGATCAGCAACTCTCCCTGTCAGTGCAGAGCCGACAGTTTCTAAAGCATGGATATGCTGCTTTAATAATTCCATGCTATAGAAGCGACCAGCCTGCAAAAAATAATAGTCCCATAGTGGGACAACATAAAAAGGTTAAAAAAAAAAAAAAAATCTAAATATATTCTATCTCTAAATAAATATTTGAATGGAAAAAAAAATATAAACAATAAAAGTACACATTTGGTATTGCCGTGTCCGCAACGACACGACCTACACTACCATTCAAAAGTTTGGGGTCACTTAGAAATTTCCTTATTATTGAAAGAAAAGCACAGGTTTTTCCAATGAAGCTAACATTATATGATTTAGAAATACACTCTATACATTGTTAATGTGGTAAATGACTATTCTAGCTGCAAATGTCTGGTTTGTAATGCAATATCTTCATAGGTGTATATAGGCCCATTTCCAACAACCATCACTCCAGTGTTCGTATGGTACTTTGTGTTTGCCAACTGTGTAAGAAGGCTAATGGATGGTTAGAATACCCTTAAAAACCCTTGTGCAAGTATGTTAGCACAGCTGAAAGCAGTTTGGCTGATTAGAGAAGATATAAACCTGACCTTCCTTTAAGCTAGTTGAAAATCTGAAGCAATACATTTGTTGGTTCCATGAAACTCTCAAAATGGCCAGAAAAAAAAAAAAAAAGAACTTTCATGTGAAACTCGACAGTCTATTCTTGTTCTTAGAAATTAAGGCTATTCCATGCGAGAAAGTGCCAAGAAACTGAAGATTTCCTACAATGGTGTGTACTACTCCCTTCAGAGGAGAGCACAAACAGGCTCTAACCAGAGTAGAAGGCTCTAACCAGAGTAGAAAGAGAAGTGGGATGCCCCGGTGCACAACTGAGCAACAAGACAAGTACATTAGAGTCTGTAGTTTGAGACCTCGACGCCTCACAGGTCCTCAACTGGCAGCTTCATTAAAAAATACAAGCAAAACACCAGTGTCAACGTCTACAGTGAAGCGGCGACTCCGGGATGCTGCCCTTCAGGGCAGAGTGGCAAAAAAAAAGCCATATCTAAGTCTGAAAATAAAAGGAAAAGGTTAATATGGGCAAAAGAACACAGACATCGGACAGAGGAAGACTGGAAAAAAGTTTTATGGACAGACAAATCCAAGTTTGAGGTGTTTGGATCACACAGAAGAACATTTGTTAGACATAGAACTGAAAAGATGCTGTTAGAATGCCTGACGCCATCTGTCAAGCATGGTGGAGATAATGTGATGGTCTGGGGTTGCTTTGGTGCTGGGAAAGTGGGAGATTTGTACAAGGTAAAAGGGATTTTGAATAAGGAAGGCTATCACTCCATTTTGCAACGCATGTCATACCCTGTGTACAGCGCTTGAATGGAGCAAATTTCATCCTACAATAGGACAATGACCCAAAGCACACCTCCAAATTTCCAAATTATGCAAGAACTATTTAGGGAAGAAGCAGGAAGCTGGTATTCTATCTGTAATGGACTGGCCAGCGCCGTCACCAGATCTCAACCCCATTGAGCTGTGGTGGGAGCAGCTTGACCGTATGGTACGCAATAAGTGCCCATCAAGCCAAACCAATTTGTGGGAGGGGCTTCTGGAAGCATGAGGTGAAATTCCTCCAGATTACCTCAGCAAATTAACTGCTAGAAAGCCAAAGGTCTGTAATGCTGTAACTGCTGCAAAGGGAGCATTCTTTGACAAAAACAAAAGTTTGAAGAAGAAAATTATTTCAAATAAAAATCTTTTTCTCAAATTTTGTCAATGTCCGGACTAGATTTTAAATTCATTTGGCAACTCATTTGATTAATAAAAGTCTGAATTTTCATGGAAAACACAAAATTGTCTGGGTGACCCCAAACTTTTGATCGGTAGTGTATAAAACTGTCCCACTAGTAAAACACTTTAGTGAACATAAAAAGAAATAAAAAACAAGGCAAAAATAGCTGTAATCGTACTGACCCAAAGAATAAAACTGCCTTCTCAATTTTACCACAAACTGAACGGCTAACCATCCCCCCCCCCCAAAAAAAAAAGAAACTCATGAATTGCTGTTTTTTGTTCATTCTTTCCCCCAAACATCTAAATAGAAAGCGATCAAAAAACGACATGTGCACGAAAGTAGGTATTACACCTACCAGTAATTATGTTTCCAGGAGTCCATCCTGACAGCACCATGGGACGTCCTCCTCCTCCTTGCCGGGACAGGAAACACACGAGAGTTTATAAGGCCCACCCCCCATCCCCATCCCTCAGTGTTGTAACAAGAACCAAGACATGGATAATGCTTATAACGCTTTATTGGAACAATCATATTACAGCATATGACACAGTCAGTAGGGAGGGAACTACCAGTGCTGTCAGGATGGACTCCTGGAAACATAATTACCGGTAGGTGTAATACCTACTTTCCCAGGACGTCCCTCCTGACAGCACCATGGGGAGTACCAAAGAAAACTCCTTAGGGTGGGATTACTGCTTGCAGGACTTTTCTGCCGAAGGCAGTACGTTGACCTGAGAGTATGTCTAATTTATAATGCTTACAGAATGTGTCTAGTCTGGCCCAAGTTGCTGCTTTACAAATCTGATCTAGGGAAGCTCCAGCTCTTTCCGCCCAGGAAGCAGAGATACTCCTAGTAGAATGGGCCCTAAGACTCTCCGGAGCGTTAGTACCTTCGCTCGGTAGGCATCTGCTATTACTGTAGTAATCCATCTTGCGATGGACACTTTTGAAGCTTTCCTACCCTTATTCTTTCCTCCGTAGAGAATGAATAAGTTTGAATCTATAGCCATTCTCTAGTGGCATCAATGTAATCTAAAACCGTTCTTCTGACATCCAATGAATGGAGACTTCGCTCCTTTGCGTTGGAAGGATTGTCACAGAATGATGGTAGGACAATTTCCTGATTGCGGTTTTGGGTAGAAGCTACTTTTGGGAGAAAAGCTGGGTATAGTTTTAAGACTATGCTGTCATCCCTGATCTGAAAGTACGGATCTCTAGTAGATAGAGCCTGTATCTCCCCTACTCTCTTAGCTGTAGTAATTGCAACCAAGAAGGCCGCTTTCCTAGTAAGAAGGGATACCGGCATATTACTGCTCTGAGTGTATGGATCCTTACATAGAGCCCTAAGGACCAGAGTCAGGTCCCAAGGTGGGAGGCTCTGCCTAATGGTAGGGCGCAATCTTTGAGTAGCCCGGATAAATCTAACAACCCAAGGGTGGGATGCCAGTGAATAGTCAAAGAAAGAACTTAAAGCTGCTATCTGGACTTTCAGAGTACTGGGTCTGAGCCCTTTATTGAAGCCTGCCTGTAAAAAATCTAATATCTTAGGACATATCGGGTGCACCTGCGACCAAATCGGACCTGCCACTCTCCAGACAGAACCGCCTCCAGACCTTAAGGTAAATTGCTGCCGTGACAGGTTTTCTACTGGCCTGAATGGTAGATATGACCTGGTCTGATAAGCCTTTAGCTCTCAAGATGTTCCTCTCAGGATCCAAGCTGAGAGATGCAGTCTCTCTGGATTCGGGTGACTGATTGGGCCCTGGTGGATCACATCCCCAGACCGAGGAAGTTCTACCGGATTCTCCAGCGCCATGTCTGTTAGGAGAGAGAACCAGCTCCTTTTTGGCCAGAATGGGACTATTAGTATGACCGTAGCCTGATCTTCTCTGATCTTCCTCAATACGGCGGGAATAAGAGCTAGGGGTGGAAAGGCGTACGAGAGATCTTCGACCCACTTGTGACTCAGAGCATCCAGACCTTCTGGAGCATCCAGCGGGTTCAGAGAAAAGAATCTTATGGTCTTTGCATTTCGCCTGTTTGCAAACAGATCTATTAGAGGTGATCCCCACCGGCGACATAGGTCTCGGAAGATGTCCTGGTCCAGTTCCCATTCGGACAGATCTCTTTCCTGCTCAAATAGTCTGCCACCACGTTCTGGGAACCTTCGAGGTGTACCGCTGTTAGAGACAGAACTGTGTTCTCTGCCCACGTAAATATCTTCCCTGAGAGGATCTGAAGAGGTCGATGTCTGGGTCCTCCTTGGTGGTTTAGGAACGAGACTGTGGTTACATTGTCTGAGAATATTCTGACGTGTTGGTCTCTGAGCCTGGGTCTGTTTCTTTTTAACGCCTTACATACAGCGTATAGTTCCTTGAAGTTGGAGGATGTGTTCCTGATGTCTTCCGGCCATCGGCCCTGTAGGATTCTGCCTTGCAGATGGGCTCCCCAACCCCACAAACTGGCGTCCGTAGTGACCATCACGTAAGGAGAGGCTGACCATATTACTCCTACCCGAAGATTGCGAGACTGAGTCCACCAGGCGAGGGATTTTTTACCGATTTCGGTAGAGATATTGATCTGTCCAGGGAAGTCTGAGATCGATCCCATACTGCCAGAAACTCCCTTTGTAAAAGCCTTGAGTGAGCTTGTGCCCATCTGACGCAGGTAATGCAGACCGTCATCTGCCCCAATACCTTCATAGCGTTTCTTATGGAACCTTGGTGTTTTGCCAGACTTCTCATCACCTTTTGCTTCTCTTCCGGTAAATATGAGATTCTGTCTCTTGAGTCTAAGAGAACGCCCAAGAAGACCTTCCTCTGACTGGGTATTAGGTCCGACTTCTGCCAATTTATGGCCCAGCCTAACGATTCCAGAATGTTGATGCATCGGTCTCTGTGTCTGACGAGCGTCTCTTCCGATTCTGCCACAATTAGAAAGTCGTCCAGATATGGAACAATTAAGGTTCCTAAGCTTCTTAGGTAGGCCAACACCTCCGCGACCAACTTTGTGAATATTCGAGGAGCGGAGGCTAGCCCGAAAGGAAGACACTGGAACTGGAAGTGGCAGGTCTGGCTTGGTAATTCTATTGCAAACCGTAGTAGTTTCTGAGTCGACTGATGTATAGGGACATGGTAATATGCGCTTTTTAGGTCGAGAGTGCACATAACTGCTCCTCTGTCTATGAGGTGGACTGCCGAGCGGACTGATTCCATCCGGAATCTTTTGTATCTGACCCAGCGATTAAGCGGTTTCAAATTTATAATAGTCCGGGCCTCTCCCGATGGCTTTATTATGGTAAATAGGTAAGAGTAGTGACCCCTGCCTACTTCTTCCTCTGGAACCGGAACTATTACTGAGCAGTCGATCATCTCCTGAAGGTTTAGCCACATAGCGGAGTCTGGAAGGACTGAAGTAGGGGAGACGTATCTCTCGGGGGAGGAGAGTAAAGTTCTATGCGGTAACCTTCTGCGATGGTATTGCGTACCCACAGATTCTCGGTAATCTGGGCCCATTTTGCTGCAAATAGGCGAAGTCTCCCCCCGATAGATATGGCGTCATTGTCTCTTATTCTTACTGTATGAACTAAAGAAGGCACTTTTGCTCTTCCCTGCCTGGGTCTGAGAACTCCTGTAGGTTCCTCGATTTGACCTACTATGGGTTCTAGAGTCATAGCGTTTTCCCTGAAAGGATCCCCTACGAAAGGACTGGGGACGCTTAGCTTTCTCCTCTGGAAGCCCCTTCTTTTCATCGGATGCTGACTCTAGAATACTGTCTAAGGCTGGTCCAAACACCCTTGTTCCAGAGAAGGGAATGGAACATAACTTTGTTTTAGAAGCAATATCTCCTGATCATGATTTCAACCAGACAGCTCTCCTAGCAGCGTTAGAAAGGGAACGGTTTCTGGCTGAAAATCTAACCGATTCAGCCGACATATCCGCTAGGAATGCTGTGGCTGACTTCATGACAGGTAGGGAGGCCAGGATGTCAGACCTGAGAATCTTATTAGACAACTGTTCTTCTAGCTGCCCTATCCAGATAGACATGGATCTAGCAACAGACGTGGCCGCAATATTAGTTCTGATTAGTGCCGCCGACGCCTCCCAAGCTCTCTTTAGTAGGATGTCGGCCTTCCTGTCCATTGGGTCACGCAGATTAGATGAATCTTCAAACGGGATGGCCGTCTAATTTGCGACTCTGGCTATAGAACTGTCTATGTTAGGAATCTCTTCCCAAAGCTTAATTTTCTCAGGGTCAAATGGTAGCCGACCCTTGAAATCTCGCAAAAGCACTAGTAGCCTTTCAGCATTCTTCCACTCTTCCATGATCATGCTTTTAATATGTTCACTGACAGGGAATACCGTCTGTTTTTGAGCCGTAAGACCGCCAAACATTAAGTCCTGTCTAGACTGCGGTTTGGGAGTGTCCTCAATCTGCATGGTAGACCGTACAGACTGGATTAAATCATTAGTGTCCTCTGCCTGGAATAGGAATTTCCTACTCCGGTCCTGGACCTCAGGTGGAAATCGTCCTTCCTCATTGGAAATGGTATCCTCTACGTCTGATCTGTCCTCTGAACTGAAGTCCTGGACCCCCTGTTCCGTCTCCCACCTGGGTCGCCTACGTCTGGGACAGCTAGGTGTCTGTTGCGATATATATGACATAGACGCCTGGACCTCTTCCCGAATCATGTGACGCATCTCCGACAGAAGTGAAGGCTGCTCTTCCCTTAACACCTTGGAGGTACAAGTAGTACCGTTGGTCTTGTCACTATCAGAAAGCTTCACATGGCAAACCAGGCATCTGGGAGATTTAGCGGATGCCTTGCCCGTCTTTTTTACTGTTAGGGGGCGGTCGAGGCTCCTTTGTCCTAAATGACATAAGAGTAGGGTCCGTCAGTATGTCAGCAACTTAAGGACCTCCAGTCAGGGTGGTCTGTGCAAAGCGCACTTACCCCTCCCCCGTCAGCCGCATCTGTCTCCATCAGGCACAAGGTAGGCTGTACACTCTCCGGTGACCAGCGTCTGCCGCAGGACTCTTTTTTTCCCTGTAGCCAGCAGCTTGCACTCCTCGGTGTCAGAAACCGGCGTTCTGACACTGGGCGCCGCCATCTTTGTGACGTCACCGGAAGTGTGGGACCGGAAGTGACGCTGGCGTCTGTCGGGATCGCACCTGGCGTCGCTAAGGAGGACGCGGCGTTACCTGCCCGCAGAGACGATCTTCAGCGCCGCCGATCGACACCTGGTCCGGGACGAGAGCCTCCCCCTGGGAGGAACGTCCCCCTCCGGGAGCCTGGTCCTGCTCCCGGCCTTTGGGGAGGGGGGACTCCCCTCTGGGGAGTTTCAGCCCTGGGCCACTTGACAGGGGGAAGGATCCGAAAGACTTCACGATCCCTTGAGCCCGGTAAGACTCGTGCGTCCCTTCCGTGCAGGGACAGGAAAAACACTGAGGGATGGGGGACGGGGTGGGCCTTATAAACTCATGTGTTTCCTGTCCCGGCAAGGAGGAGGAGGACGTCCCATGGTGCGGTCAGGAGGGACGTCCTGGGAAAATGGTACCAGGGACTAACAGTGCTAGCGGGAAAATCATGGAGGTCAACGCAGTTCAGCCAGACTGGGAACCCAGCCTCAGTGACCGGAGGTAACCTCGATGACGTCACTGCCGGTCACTGGCGCTGTGCTCGCAGATCAGTCACCAATGGTTCTCAGCCTGGATGGTTGCATCTTGGCACCGTCCAGGTTGAAAACTATTTCTCCCCAGACATGGATTATGGCATGGAATAGAACGATCGACAGGTGAGGGATATTGTTTTTTATTTTTGTTTTATTATAGGAGACAACGGCTGTGATGGAATAAGGCGTTAGGTGAGTAGAACTGTGTTTGTTATTTTTAAATAAAAATGGAAAACTGTGTTTAGTCTTATCTATTTATATAATTGCCTTGTAATGTTTTCATTTCCTGTTCTGTCCAGATGTCACCGTATCCCAGAATTAAAAGCGGAGGAAGTTCACCGACCGCCATTTTGGGACACCAAAGTGATGGGTGTCTCAATATGGAAACTGCCTCTGGTACCAACCTATTGCGCGGTACCACCAGCGAACACCGTCACACCACACACACACACTCTATACGTACCACACACTAACACACTCACTTACGAAGCCTCTTGCGCAGTACCACCAGCGGAACATGGTCGTGAACACGCTGCCACCGGGATCAGCCGAATGATTCACTGACTGCCACCATCTTTGTAAAGGAGCGCATGCGCAGTTTTAATGTGACCACCACTATCTGTCTGCACAAAGATGGTGGCGGTCTAATTTACTGTGCTTGCGCGAATTACACGAAAGTGCAGTGAATCATTCGGCTGATCCTGGCGGCAGATGCGCGACGTGTTTACAGGCAGAGGAAGCCGGTCACATTAAAGCAGTTTTCCCACGAACGAAAGTTCATTTTAAAAATTGTGTCTGACCGTGTATGGAGCATCCACACATGTCCTGGGCAGGGGAGGAAGCAAAAGACAATACTGACAATACAGCAGGGGTCACAGTGGATTCATTCTGTGAGGTAAAATATTTCACTGACTTTTTAAAAAATATTTTACCTCACAAAATGTATCCTCTGCAATCTCCTGCTGTAATTTAAATATTCTCTTTTGCTTCCTCCCCTGCCCAGGAGCTGTGGTATGTTCTGTGCATGGTCAGACACAGGGGTGAGTGTATCTGACCATGTATGGAGCATAAAACATCTCCTGGACAGGGGAGGAAGCAAAAGACAATACTGACATAACAGCAGGGGAACACAGTGGATTCATTTTGTGAGGTAAAATATTACACTGAGTGTTTTTAAAAAATATTTTACCTCACAAAATGAATCCTATGTGATCTCCTGCTGTAATGTCAGTATTGTCTTTTGCTTCCTGCCGTGCCCAGGAGATGTGATATGCTCCATAAACGGTCAGACACACTCACCCCTTTAAAAAAACAGTGTGGGGATCCCTCTATTCTTGATAACCAACCTTGCTGAAGCCGACAGCTGAGGGTTGCAGTCCTCAGCTGTGAGTTTTGCCTGGATGATTATAGAAAATACGGGAGAACCCATGCCCGTTTTTTTATAGCGCAGGTGGCGGCTGCTGAATACCCCCATGAGCCGCTCCTGCTGTCAATGTTACGGCAATGGCACCAGGGGTAGGCTGATGGGAGTAATAGCAGGGGGTGGCTGAAGGGATTGTCTCTTAAATATAACTTTTATCATTCTACCCTGCTCGCGACAATCGTCGGCAGAGCAGGCGAGAATAATGAGAGCCATGATAAGTAACCGGCACCGGGGAACAAAGCTTACTGCAACGCTTCTTCTGTTTGGGCGCTCTGCCATGCGCCCAAACAGTGGTTTACCCCCACATATGGGGTATCAGCGTTCTCATGACAAATTGCAGAACAACTTTTGGGGTCTAATTTCTCATGTTACACTTGGGAAAATAAAAAAAATTGTATCTGAAGTAAATTTTCTTAAACATTCCAAAAAACCCTGTGAAGCACCTGAAGGGTTAATAAACTTCTTGAAAACCTTGAGGGGTGCAGTTTTTAGAATGGTGTCCCTTTTGGGTATCTTCAATCACATAGATCCCTCAAAGTGACTTTAAATAAAAAAGCAGTAGTGACAGCGGCATAGAGAAGCATCGCACAGGGAGGAGGCCCTCTGCATGCTCCCATCAGGACATCGCGATGTAATCTCATCTTCAAGATGACCGCGGGGTCCCTCCGGGTCCTGCAGGTAGGGGTGGCTTGTGAGCGTCTGCCTGACAGATCGCTGATCTGATATTCTGCAGTGCAGTGTCAGATCAGCGATCTGACATTATATAGTGAGGTAGGGGTGGCTTGTGAGCGTCTGCCTGACAGATCGATGATCTGATATTCTGCAGTGCAGTGTCAGATCAGCGATCTGACATTATATAGTGATGTCCCATACTGGGACAATGAATAAAAGATAAAAAAAATATTATAAAGAGTAAAAATATTTTTTTTTAAAAATCTCCAAATAAAGAAAAAAAAGCAAAATATTTTTGCAATACATTTATGTAAATAAAAAAATAAAAAGTAAAGATATTTGGTATCGCCGTGTCTGTAACGACCTACTCAATAAGAAAAACTGTCCCCACTAGTTAACCCCTTCAGTGAACACCATATAAAAAAAACTAAGCAAAAAACAATGCTTTATCATCATACCGCAGAACAAAAAGTGCAATAAAACGCGCTCAAAAAGACGGATGTAAATCAAAATGGTACCGCTGAAAATGTCATCTTGTCCCGCAAAAAAAAACAACAAGCTGCCATATGGCTCCATCAGCAAAAAAATAAAAAAGTTATAGCTCTCAGAATAAAGCGATGCACAAATAACTATTTTTTCTATAAAATAGTTTTTATTGTGTAAAAGCGCCAAAACATAAAAAAAACTATATAAATGAGATATCGCTGCAAACGTACTGACCAGAATAAAGCTGTCTTACCAATTTTCCCACACGCGGAATGCTATTTAAAAAAAAAAAAAAAAACAATTCCTGGGTTTTGTTAATTCTGTCTCCCAAAAATTGGAATAGAAAGCGATCAAAAAAGGTCATGTGCCCGAAAATGTTACCAATAGAAACGTCCGCTCGTGCCACAAAATACAAGCCGTCACATGACTCTGTCAGCTGAAATATAAAAAAATTATAGCTCAAAACATGGTGATGCAAAAATTAGTTTTCGCAATAAAAACCGTCTTTTAGTGTGACAGCAGCCAAACATAAAAACCCATTATAAATCTGGTATTGCTGTAATCGCACCGACCCAAAGAATAAAGTTGCCTAATCACTTATACTGCGCGAGGAACAGCATAAAAAATAAATAATACCAATTCTTCACATGTTGCTTTTTTCATTCTGCCTCCCAAAGATAGCAGTAAGGTTCGACACATATTTATCCTGCGCTCACACTGGGGTTTGCGCGTAAATCTCTGAAATAAGTGATTCAGACAGAACCTCTGGCTGAAGATTCCCTATAATTATGCAGATGAAGGCACTGTGGACGCCATCTGACCTGCAATCCGGCGGCGACGGTCTTTTTAGGATTGCATAAAAGTGCCGTCGGCCACAGTTTTGTTTACTTCTGAAAAAAAGGACACCACTAAACAGAGGCCAGACAGAAGTCCAGAGTAACTCTGTTGCCTCACTATAGCGAGTGGGATCCATCAGGGGTCTCATCGGAATCACGTCACTCAGAGATTTAGATGGAAACCACAAAGTGCTCTGCGTAGCGCGCCGGATAACTGTGATCTCAAATATTATGTAAATGTTTCCAATAAAAGCTTCCACTCATTCCACAACAAAAGCATGCCCTCACTCAGATCTGTCATCTGTTAACGGAAAGATAGGGGGCTTAGACATTACTGGTAGCACAAAGGCTCTGGAAAAGCAAAATGGCTTCTCATCCTCCAAAAGAAATGCAACAAATTCTCTGCTCCCAAATCCAAATGCCCCCCTCCCTTCTGAGCCCCAGTATGCCTAAACCCCATATAGCGCCCATATGTTTGGCATGTCTGTAGTGATGAAAGCCCACCTAATTTACAGGTCCATGCCTCCAGAAGCATGAGCTGGGCATAACGTACTGGTCAGTACAGCAGCAGTTTGCAATTTTCACTCAGCAACATCCACTGTTGCCTATTTCTGGAAAACACCCATGGATTCAAAATCGGCACTATATCTGTAGATTATAACCCTTTGGGATTTTATTTCCAAAATGGGGTCACTTGAGGGAGATTCTGCTTTTCTAGCACTTAGGGGCTCTTTCTATGGAATCCACAAACTAGTCTAGGAAAATTTGCGCTCCAGGAGGCGCTCCGGATTCACTCCGTATGGTAAAGTAGTACTGCACAGCAACATATGGGGTATTTCTACATTCAGCAGAAATTGTGGGACAAATTCTGGTGCCGTTTGAACCCATTTCCTAGTGTGCAAATGTAAAACTTGGGGCTAACACACAATCGTGGTGGTAAAAATGTAAATTATTTTTTCTTCACTGCTCAATGTTATAAAAGTTTGTGTCACACCTGTGGTGTTAATATAATCACTGCACCCCTAGATGAATTCATTGAGAGGTTTAATTGGTAAAATGGGGTCATTTATGGGGGGTTCTGCTGTTCTGGCACCTCAGGGGCTCTGTCAATGTAACATGGCACATTCAAACAAGTGCAGCAAAATCTGCACTGTAATATGGCGCTACCTCCCTTCTGAGCTTTGCACTGTGCCTCTAAAGTAGTTTTCGACCACATACGGGGTATCAAGAAACTCAGGAGAAACTGCACAACATAATTTGGGGTCCATTTTCTCATTTTGCTCTTGTGAAAATACAAAATTCGTAGCCAAGATAGATTTTTGTGGGAAAAATGTTTTTTTTTTTTAATTTTCACAACTTAACGTTATAAACTTCTGCGAAACACCTGTGGGTTCAAGGTACTCAACACACATCTAGATAAGGTCCCAAAGGGGTCTAGTTTCCAAAATGGTGTCACTTGTGGGGGGGGTTTCCACTGTTTAGGCACATCAGGGGCTCTCCAAACGCGGCATGGCATCCTCTAATTATTAGATCAAATTTTGCATTCCAAAAGTCAAATGGCGCTCCTTCCCTTCCGAGCCCTGCAGTGAGCCCAAACAGTAGTAGCATGTTCAGGAGAAATTGCATATCAAAATGTATGGTCCATTTTCTCTGTTAACCCTGCGAAAGTAAAAAAAAAAAAATAGGTTCAAAAAATTTTTGGAAAGAAAAAGTAAATGTTACTTTTTTTCCCTTTTACTTCCCAAAAAAAAAGTGAAACACCAGAAAACTTCTTGAATGTTGTTTTGGTACCTTAGGGGTGCAGTTTTTTGAACTGCACTTTTTGGGATTTTCTTTTTTAGACCCCTCAAATCACTTCAAATTGAGGGGTTTAAAAAAGGGTTTTTTAAAATTTGTTGAAAAAAGAAAATCCTGGGCTAATTTTAATCCTTATAAATTACAACAAAATTTTTGGCTCCAAAATGTGTGATGTAAAGTAGAAGGGAAATTTTAATTATTTCTATATTGTACGATATACTCCCCATTAAGGGCATAAAAAAAAAGAATTTAAAATTTTTAATTTTCAAAATTTTCCCAAATTTCCGTTTTTTTTTCACAAAAAATAAGTTAAATTTAAGATTTTACCGCTTATAAAGACAAAATTAATTTTAGAATCACCAGGGTCCATTGAAAGTTCGTTATTTCCCCTAAAAGGGCAGTGGTCAAACTATAAAATTGGCCCGGTCAAAAGGGGAAAAAAGGCTAGGCCAGGGGTTAAACAAAAAAAAAATTATAGAAAAAAAAAATTTTCATCACTTTTCTCTGACAGCTAGAACTTTATTTCATTTTATGCACTTTCAGGCA
>JARQOD010000006.1:321021010-321158089 GCA_033576555.1 Oophaga sylvatica
AAAATAAAAAAGTTATAGCTCTCAGAATAAAGCGATGCACAAATAACTATTTTTTCTATAAAATAGTTTTTATTGTGTAAAAGCGCCAAAACATAAAAAAAACTATATAAATGAGATATCGCTGCAAACGTACTGACCAGAATAAAGCTGTCTTACCAATTTTCCCACACGCGGAATGCTATTTAAAAAAAAAAAAAAAACAATTCCTGGGTTTTGTTAATTCTGTCTCCCAAAAATTGGAATAGAAAGCGATCAAAAAAGGTCATGTGCCCGAAAATGTTACCAATAGAAACGTCCGCTCGTGCCACAAAATACAAGCCGTCACATGACTCTGTCAGCTGAAATATAAAAAAATTATAGCTCAAAACATGGTGATGCAAAAATTAGTTTTCGCAATAAAAACCGTCTTTTAGTGTGACAGCAGCCAAACATAAAAACCCATTATAAATCTGGTATTGCTGTAATCGCACCGACCCAAAGAATAAAGTTGCCTAATCACTTATACTGCGCGAGGAACAGCATAAAAAATAAATAATACCAATTCTTCACATGTTGCTTTTTTCATTCTGCCTCCCAAAGATAGCAGTAAGGTTCGACACATATTTATCCTGCGCTCACACTGGGGTTTGCGCGTAAATCTCTGAAATAAGTGATTCAGACAGAACCTCTGGCTGAAGATTCCCTATAATTATGCAGATGAAGGCACTGTGGACGCCATCTGACCTGCAATCCGGCGGCGACGGTCTTTTTAGGATTGCATAAAAGTGCCGTCGGCCACAGTTTTGTTTACTTCTGAAAAAAAGGACACCACTAAACAGAGGCCAGACAGAAGTCCAGAGTAACTCTGTTGCCTCACTATAGCGAGTGGGATCCATCAGGGGTCTCATCGGAATCACGTCACTCAGAGATTTAGATGGAAACCACAAAGTGCTCTGCGTAGCGCGCCGGATAACTGTGATCTCAAATATTATGTAAATGTTTCCAATAAAAGCTTCCACTCATTCCACAACAAAAGCATGCCCTCACTCAGATCTGTCATCTGTTAACGGAAAGATAGGGGGCTTACACATTACTGGTAGCACAAAGGCTCTGGAAAAGCAAAATGGCTTCTCATCCTCCAAAAGAAATGCAACAAATTCTCTGCTCCCAAATCCAAATGCCCCCCTCCCTTCTGAGCCCCAGTATGCCTAAACCCCATATAGCGCCCATATGTTTGGCATGTCTGTAGTGATGAAAGCCCACCTAATTTACAGGTCCATGCCTCCAGAAGCATGAGCTGGGCATAACGTACTGGTCAGTACAGCAGCAGTTTGCAATTTTCACTCAGCAACATCCACTGTTGCCTATTTCTGGAAAACACCCATGGATTCAAAATCGGCACTATATCTGTAGATTATAACCCTTTGGGATTTTATTTCCAAAATGGGGTCACTTGAGGGAGATTCTGCTTTTCTAGCACTTAGGGGCTCTTTCTATGGAATCCACAAACTAGTCTAGGAAAATTTGCGCTCCAGGAGGCGCTCCGGATTCACTCCGTATGGTAAAGTAGTACTGCACAGCAACATATGGGGTATTTCTACATTCAGCAGAAATTGTGGGACAAATTCTGGTGCCGTTTGAACCCATTTCCTAGTGTGCAAATGTAAAACTTGGGGCTAACACACAATCGTGGTGGTAAAAATGTAAATTATTTTTTCTTCACTGCTCAATGTTATAAAAGTTTGTGTCACACCTGTGGTGTTAATATAATCACTGCACCCCTAGATGAATTCATTGAGAGGTTTAATTGGTAAAATGGGGTCATTTATGGGGGGTTCTGCTGTTCTGGCACCTCAGGGGCTCTGTCAATGTAACATGGCACATTCAAACAAGTGCAGCAAAATCTGCACTGTAATATGGCGCTACCTCCCTTCTGAGCTTTGCACTGTGCCTCTAAAGTAGTTTTCGACCACATACGGGGTATCAAGAAACTCAGGAGAAACTGCACAACATAATTTGGGGTCCATTTTCTCATTTTGCTCTTGTGAAAATACAAAATTCGTAGCCAAGATAGATTTTTGTGGGAAAAATGTTTTTTTTTTTAAATTTTCACAACTTAACGTTATAAACTTCTGCGAAACACCTGTGGGTTCAAGGTACTCAACACACATCTAGATAAGGTCCCAAAGGGGTCTAGTTTCCAAAATGGTGTCACTTGTGGGGGGGGTTTCCACTGTTTAGGCACATCAGGGGCTCTCCAAACGCGGCATGGCATCCTCTAATTATTAGATCAAATTTTGCATTCCAAAAGTCAAATGGCGCTCCTTCCCTTCCGAGCCCTGCAGTGAGCCCAAACAGTAGTAGCATGTTCAGGAGAAATTGCATATCAAAATGTATGGTCCATTTTCTCCTGTTAACCCTGCGAAAGTAAAAAAAAAAAAATAGGTCTAAAGGAAAATTTTTGTGAAAGAAAAAGTAAATGTTTACTTTTTTTCCTTTCACATTCCAAAAATTCCTGTGAAGCACCAGAATAAACTTCTTGAATGTTGTTTTGGTACCTTTAGGGGTGCAGTTTTTAGAACGGTGTCACTTTTGGGTATTTTCTTTTTATAGACCCATCAAAGTCACTTCAAATGTGAGGTGGTCCCTAAAGAAATGGTTTTGTAAAATTTGTTGAAAAAATGAAAAATCTCTGGTCTATTTTTAATCCTTATAACTTACAACAAAATTTTTTGGCTCCAAAATTGTGCTGATGTAAAGTAGACATGTGGGAAATGTTAATTATTAACTATATTGTACGATATGACTCCCTGATTTAAGGGCATAAAAAATAGAAGTTTGAAAATTGTGAAATTTTCAAAGTTTTCGCCAAATTTCCGTTTTTTTTTTTCACAAATAAATAAGTTATATCTAAGATATTTTACCGCTATCATAAAGTACAAAAATTAATTTTAGAATCACCAGGATCCATTGAAGAGTTCCAGTTATTACCCCATAAAGTGACAGTGGTCAGAACTATAAAAATTGGCCTGGTCAAGGTGAAAACAGGCTAGGTCTCAGGGGTTAAACAAAAACTAATTTATAGAAAAAAATATTTTCTCATCACTTTGCTCTGACAGCTAGAACTTTATTTCACTTTTATGTCACTTTCAGCAGTCTGATAGCTGTTTTAAGACATAACGATGCAAGAGTATTGCTATATCTTATAGCTTGTCAGCCCTGCAGAGAAAAGTTACTTAGATCATGCACTACGCATGATTTAACTAACTTGCTAGTGCTTGGTTACCTGAATGTCGTCATCACGGCATTGGTTCTCCATAGCAACAATGTGCCCCAGCGGGGGGAGGGTGGGCTGAGCCAAGGGCAGTGGGGCTCTCTTCCATCTGTTTACACACTAAATGCTGATATCACAGCAGTTAAGGGGCTTAAAGTGCTGGGAGCGGTGCTGACACCACTCCTGATACTGAGAACTGAGTGTCAGCTGTCAGAATCAGCTGAGAACCAGCAGCAATCGCAGGTGCACAGCCTCTGTGAGAGCAAAATACGGATTTTTGTGTTACTCACCGTAAAATCCTTTTCTCTGAGACGCTCGGGGGTCACAGGACTGTGGGTGTATGCTACTGCCGCTAGGAGGCTGACACTACGTAAATATAAAAAAAAGGTTAGCTCCTCCTCCGCCGTATACACCTTGACACTGGCCGCAGGCAAACCCAGTTTAGTGCAAAAAGCAGTAAGAGGACAAAAATTAAATCAGCATTAACACAGGTACAATATATCCAGAAATAAACCCACCGGAACAGACAAAAATAGGATTAACTCAAATACGAAGCCATCTGGCTATCAGGGTGGGTGCTGTGTCCCCTAATAAGTGTCTCGGAGAAAAGGATTTTACGGTGAGTAACACAAAAATCAGTATTTCTCCTTTGTCTCATTGGTGGACAAAGGACTGTGGGACGTCCCAAAGCAGTCCCTTGGGTGGGAAACCGACACCACAGTGTAAGCCGTGATCAGGCATTGACTATAGGTGCGCAACCGCTGCCTGAAGAATCCTTCTACACAGACTTACATCCGCTGAAGCCCGAGTATGAATGTTATAATGTTTAGAGAAAGTATGCAGACCGGACCAGGTTGCCGCCTTACAAATCTGTTCCGCCGAAGCCTGATGCCGAAGAGCCCAGGAAGCACCCACCGCCATCGTGGAGTGAGCCTTGATTCCCGCAGGGAACCACAGCGCCTCTGATGCGGTAGGCCTCCTGAATGGTTAACCGTATCCACCTGGCCAAAGTTGATCTTAAAGCAGCGAGTCCTTTCCTGCAACCCTAGGGGAGGATGAACAGTCTGCCGAAAGGATGCCGTTTGTCATACATACCTCCTAAATGCTCTCACCAGATCCAGAGTATGAAGAGCTTTCTCCACCCGTTGCGTCAGAGCTGGGCAAAATGAGGGCAAGATAATGTCTTCATTGATATGGAATGAGGACACAACCTTTGGCAAAAAAGGTAGGGTTGGCCTGAGCACCACCTTATCGTGATGAAAAAGTAAGTACGGAGGTCGGAAAGATAGTGCCGCCAGCTCCGAGACCCGCCTTATGGATGTTATGGCTACTAGAAACACAACCTTCCAAGAAAGGTATGTCAAAGAAACCTCCTGGAGAGGCTCAAATGGAGATTCCTGCAGAACTCCCAGAACAAGGTTGAGATCCCAAACGTCTAAGGGAGCCCTGTAGGTGGGTACTACATGGACAACTCCCTGAATAAAGGTTTTAACTTGTAAATTAGTGGCAATTCTACGCTGAAAAAGAACAGACAAGGCTGATATCTGTCTTCTAAGAGTGTTTGGCACTAGACCTGAATCTAGGCCAGCTTGGAGAAAAGCCAAAATGTTGGGAATTGAAAACTGAAGCGGGGAATAACCATGTTCCCTGCACCATGTAAAGAAGACCTTCCAAGTATGGTAGTAGATACGTGCCGAGGCAGGTTTTTGGGCGCTAGCCATTGTGGTAGCAACCTTCTGGGAAAATCCTGCCCTGGTCAGGAACCAAGATTCAACGGCCAGGCCGTCAAACACAGGATCGCTGAGTTCTGGTGGTAAACTGGGCCCTGAGAGAGAAGGTCCGCGCATTCTGGCAGATGCCAGGGAGCCTCGGCGAGCAGCTGTACCAGCTCTGCGTACCATGAGCGACGAGGACAATCTGGAGCGACTAATATCGCTGGAACCCCCTCTATCTTGATTTTTCTGATTACCCATGGAAGCAGAGCTAGCGGTGGAAACAAGTACAGGAGGTGAAACTGACTCCACGGTAGAACCAGGGTGTCCACCGCCATTGCCTGTGGATCCCGGTATCGGGAGACGAAGTTGGGTCCCTTGGCGTTTATCCTGGAAGCCATCAAGTCCAGGTCCGGAGATCCCCAGCGTAGGCATATCTGCTGAAATACGTCGGGATGGAGTGACCATTCCCCTGATGCTATACTCTGACTGCTGAGGAAATCCGCTGCCCAGTTCTCCTCGCCCGGAATGTGGACCGCTGATATCACAGAGTGATTTCTCTCTGCCCAGGTAAGAATATGTTTCATCTCGTGCATGGCCGCCCTGCTGCGGGTACCTCCTTGATTATGTATGCCACGGCCGTGGCGTTGTCCGATTGTATCCGGACAGGGCGGCCAGCTAGATGATGGTGAAAATGCCTCAGAGCCAGCCGAACAGCCAAATCTCTAGTATATTGATCGGGAGGGTTGATTCCTGCAGGGACCAAGCTCCCTGGGCTGTGTAGTGGCGAAACACTGCTCCCCATCCAAGAAGGCTGGTGTCCGTTGTGACTATCAGCCACTGGACTGGGGTAAAACATCGCCCCTGCTGAAGAGAGGTGCTCATTGTCCACCACGTAAGTGTCTGTCTGACCCAAGCAGACAGACGGCACCGGAGATGGATAGAGTAAGGGTTCCCGTCCCACGCTGCCAAGAGGTCATGCTGAAGGGGGCGGAGATGGAATTGTGCAAAACGAATGGCCTTGATCGCTGCCACCATCCTTCCTAAGACCCTCATGCAAAACCGGATAGTGTGAGGAATCGGTTGGAGAAGTATTCGTACTTCCTGATGGAGAACTAGGGCCTTGTCCCGAAGGAGAATTATCAAACCTCAAGCGGTGTCAAAGATCATCCCCAAAAAGTGATCTTCCGGAGTGTCTAGTGTAATGCTGACACTTTCCTCGCAGGCCTGAAAAGACGGACCCTTGATGAGATCGTCTAAATATGGCAAGACGACTATCCCCCGAGAATGCAGAATGGACACCACGGCAGCCACGACTTTTGCGAACACACTGGGGGCTGTGGCTAGTCCAAAGGGCAAGGCTGCGAATTGAAAATGAAGGTTGCTGATGGCAAACCGTAGAAATCTCTGATGAGGGGGGAATATGGGGATGTGAAGATAGGCATCCTGGATGTCTATTGACGCTAGAAATTCCCCCTTTTCCATAGCCGCAATGACCGAGCGGAGAGACTCCATTCGGAAATGACGAACCCTGACAAACCTGTTCAAACACTTTAGGTCCAGAATGGGCCTTACAGTGCAGTCTTTCTTGGGTACTATGAACAGGTTGGAGTAGAACCCCTGACCTCTCTCGACCTCAGGTACTGGAATGATAACCCCGCTGCGCTGAAGTGATTTGACCGCCTTGAATAAGGCGCGAACCCGGGTTTCCACTTTGGGAAGGCACGAGGGAAAAAAAAAAAAAACGATTTGGGGGATGGCTGATAAACTATCTTGTACCCCGAGGAGACTAGCTCCCTGACCCACTTGTCTTGAGTGACCGGTAGCCAGGTGGGGCGAAAACAGAGTAGGAGGCCGCCCACTCTGGATGAATTGACCGGATCCTGCCTCCAGTCATTTGGCCGAAAATCTGTAGGAACTGGATCCTCTAGATTTAGGCTGGTGGACTTGCATTCTTCCCAACGGGTTGGTCTTGTAAGAGACCTGACGATCTCTGGGCTGATTGGGTCGACCTGAGGCGCCGGAGCTCGCTGCCGTGGTCCAACCCGGGTGGCGAAAGGCCCTGAACCGAGGCTGAACCTGGCAGCGAAAGGGCTGCATACTTTTCTGCTGAGGAAGGAAACTGCTTTTTCCTCCTCTAGAATCAGATATGAGCTGATCCAGTCTCTCCCAAAATAATCGGCCACCCTGATAAGGTAAGGACGTAAGTAACTTTTTTGAGGTTGAGTCCGCCCGCCATGTCCTCAAGCACAAAGCTCTCCTAATAGCAATCGCGTTGGCAGCAGCTAGTGCAGCGCAATTCGCCGCATTCATGGAAGCATTAATCAAAACATCTCCTGCAAGAGCGATCTGATTGGAAATTTCAATTACCTCTGATGGCACATTCGTACCGTGGAGGGCTCTATTTAGAGACTCCGACCAGGATATCATGGCCTTAGCTACCCAAGTCGCTGCGAAAGAGGGAGAGAGAGCAGAACCTGACGCCTCAAACACTGAGCGAGCCAAGCTTTCAATTAGACGGTCCATTGGATCTTTGATCGAGGAACCGTTGGGAAGGGAGAGGAGAATCTTAGACGCTAAACGCGACACCGTAGGGTCGACCGCTGGAGATTCCGCCCATTTCTTAAGGAGCTCAGGGGCAAAAGGATATCTGGTATTGAGAGCTTTTTGTCCTGAAAAGCGCTTGTCCGGCTTTTCCCGGTGGCGCTGGACTATGTCCTCAAATTCAGGGTGAGCGACAAAAACCTTATGAGTTTGCCGGCCAGTTTGAAGGACACCTTATGGCCAGAGGCCGAGGTGGATTCATCATCTACCCCAAGGGTCTGATTGATTGCCTCAATGAGACAGTCAATTGTCTCTTGACAATTAGGTGCCTCTAGATTGAGGGACCCTTTGGAGTCAGAGTCCGAACTTTGTTCACTCGCCTCCGCTGGAGAGCGAGAAACGGAACTAATAGATGCCGAGTCCCCAGACGGCACAGGCGACGCTGTGTGGGTTCGCTTCCCCTGCGTCTGCCTGATGAGAGCGCGGCCCCTGCGAGCCGGAGGTTCCTGAGAAATGGCCAAGACAGGTGAACCACTGTCCCTGCCCCTATTGGGAGCTTGAAGGGACTCAATTGCTCTCGTTAATGACGCCATAGATTGTGACAAAGACAGGGCCCATTCCAGGGGACCTGACGCACTGGGTTCAGTTATAGGGGAGGGCTCCTGGGCACGTTCGGAGTCACAGGCTTCGCAGACCCGGTTAGTCTGGGCGTGCGGAAAAGCGGACCTACAGGCAATGCATGCGGTATACAGCACCGTGTGAGTCTTAGCCCTTCTAGACATGCTGTACCTGTGCCATTATAATTTGAGGTAGCACAAAAAACAGGGTGCAGCAGAGCGGTGTTGGCGTAGCTACAGTCATGGCCAAAAGTTTTGAGAATGACACAAATATTAATTTTTACTGCTTCACTTTTTCTAATGGCAATTTGCATATACTCAAATGTTATAAAGAGTGATCATCTTAACAGCAATTACTTGCAAAGTCAAAATTTGGCTAGAAAATGAACTTTATCCCCCAAAACACATTTCAACATCATTGCAGCCCTGCCTTAAAAGGACCAGCTAACCTCTTTTCAGTGATTGCTCCATTAACACAGGTGTGGGTGTTGATGAGGACATGGCTGGAGATCAATCTGTCATGATTAAGTAAGAATGACACCACTGGACACTTTAAAAGGAGGCTGGTGCTTGGCATCACTGTTTCTCTTCTGTTAACCATGGTTATCTCTAAAGAAACACGTGCAGTCATCATTGCAATGCACAAAAATGGCCTAACAGGGAAGACTATTGCAGCTAGAAAGATTGCACTCAGTCTATCGCATCATCAAGAACTTCAAGGAGAGAGGTTCCATTGTTGCCAAAAAGGCTCCAGGGCGCCCAAGAAAGACCAGCAAGCGCCAGGACCGTCTTTTAAAAGTGTTTCAGCTGCGGGATCGGGCTACCAGCAGTGCAGAGCTTGCTCAGGAATGGCAGCAGGCAGGTGTGAGTGCATCTGCAGGCACTGTGAGGCGGAGACTCTTGGAGCAAGGCCTGGTCTCAAGGAGGGCAGCAAAGAAGCCACTTCTCTCCAGAAAAAACATCATGGACAGACTGATATTCTGCAAAAGGTACAGGCAGTGGACTGCGGAGGACTGGGGTAAAGTTATTTTCTCTGATGAATCCCCTTTTCGATTGTTTGGGACATCAGGAAAACGCCTCATTCGGAGAAGACAAGGTGAGCGTTACCACCAGTCTTGTCTCATGCCAACTGTTAAGCATCCTGAAACCATTCATGTGTGGGGTTGCTTCTCAGCCAAGGGAATCGGCTCTCTCACAGTCTTGCCTAAAAAAACAGCCATGAATAAAGAATGGTACCAGAATGTCCTCCAAGAGCAACTTCTCCCAACCCTCCAAGAGCAGTTTGGCGATCAACAATGCCTTTTCCAGCATGATGGAGCACCTTGCCATAAAGCAAAGGTGATAACTAATGGCTCAGGGAACAAAACAGAGATTTTGGGTCCATGGCCTGGAAACTCCCCAGATCTTAATCCCATTGAGAACTTGTGGTCAATCATCAAGAGACGGGTGGACAAACAAAAACCTAAAAATTCTGACAAAATGAAAGCATTGATTGTGCAAGAATGGACTGCTATCAGTCAGGATTTGGTCCAGAAGTTGATTGAGAGCATGCCACAGAGAATTGCAGAGGTCCTGAAGAAGAAGGGTCAACACTGCAAATATTGACTTGCTGCATTAACTCATTCTAACTGTCAATATAAGCTTTTGTTACTCACATGTTTGCAATTATTATATTTCTGTCTGTGATAAAAACATCTGTCACACATAAAAACCAGAGGGCAGCAGATCATGTGAAAATATAATATTTGTGTCATTCTCAAAACTTTTGGCCATGACTGTATAAAGCACCTAGCCCAGTCCTGTGTGAGCAAGAATGGGTGCCGAGAAGTCCACGGAGGCTGCCGGTGTCTGTTGCAGACTTAAACACTTCAAAAAGTGCGCCCCGTCTAGTGTGGGCGTTCCTGAAATAGGGCCTGCGGATCCCTGCCTCCTCTGTCATATTGCTGGGGGCGGTTGAGCTTTTGGGGAGGAGTTGCCGGAAGATCCAGGTCGCGGCCTAGCTCCAAGGTGAAGCCGTGGCCTAGATTATCGGCGGAGCCCGTCCGGAAGTCGGGGGCGGGCCCGCCGGAAGACCGCATAGCTGGGGAAAAGCCCCAGGCCGCGGCCTAGCTTCCGGCCGAAGACGGGGCCTAAATTATTGGCGGTGACCGCCCGGAAGTCGGGGGCGGGCCCCGCGCCTGGGAAAGGGACCAGGCCGTGGCCTAGTTTCCGGCTGAAGCCGGGGACCAGATTTCTGGCGGTGCCCGCCCGAGGGTCGGGCCCGCCGACTGCTGGGGGGGGGGGCCTGGGCCGCGGCTTGGCTGCCCGCTCGCCCAGATTAGCGCCAACAGGGGCCTGGTCACCGAGCCCCCCCAGCCTCCCTGCCAAGGGGAATGACGCCACCGGACTCACCGCTCTCTGCTCTTGGGACACAGGACTGTGGGACCGCAACAGGAGCCTCCCAGCCCCCCTTAATCCAGGTAAGAGGAGGGCCATCTGTGGGGCCGCAAACAAAATAAAAATTGCAATAAGGACGGTGCAGGCACCCTAACTCCGTCATCCCTTCAGGGGATGAGGAAAGGGACCGTCCGCCTCCTTGCACCACCGCAGTCCAGCATTGGTGGTGCAGTGGGGGCCGCACGGACTGAATCTGCCTCTGTACAGCCTAGGGTTTCAATATTCTAGGGTGGTCAGGGCTGAGTCCGGCATAAGTGTCCCACGTTGCGGGAGAGGATACGTGGAGGCGACACTCCACATGCTCGCCCGTTGATGGTTTGGGGAGATCGGACCCCTTCAAAAGTGTCCGTCGCCCCTATCTCGTTTCCAAGGAGAAAAAAAAAATGATGTGCCTCCATCAGACACTAAGCAAAAACTGGGTTTGCCTGCGGCCAGTGTCAAGGTGTATATGGCGGAGGAGGAGCTAACCTTTTTTTATATCTACTTAGTGTCAGCCTCCTAGCGGCAGTAGCATACACCCACAGTCCTGTGTTCCCCAATGAGACGAAGGAGAAATCTCCTGGCTGTATCCATACGTCCAAGGTTGTTAAGTACAAGGCGACCTGGACTTATGGACAGGTCTAAGGTCGTAAAGGGGTTAAAAAAAAACTACACCCCTCAATGAATTCATCTAGGGAGTGACGTGTTTCACAGAATTTTATACCATTGAGTGGTGAAAAAATAAATACTTAATTGTACCACTAACATCTTGTTTTAGCCCCAGATGTTACATTTTCACCATTAGAGGTAGGTGAAAATGTAACCATAATTTGGTACGCAATTTCTATAAAATGTGGCACTGCCCATATGTGGTGGTAGAGTATGGTTGAGGAACACAGCATAGTTCGAAGAAGGGCGCACTATGAGTTTTGAACAGCAGAGCATGAGGCGCTAGAACAGCCAACAGCCCTTTCCACAAGGGACCCTATTTTGGAAATTACATAGAACTGGGAATTCATTCATGGGTGTACAGTGACTATCTGACTTCACAGGAGTTTTCAAGAAATAAGCACGTTGATGTTGCAGAAATTTTTTTATAAATATGCCAGCTTAGTGCCCAATAAAATATTTCCAGCTCGTGCTTATTGAGGCACGCCCATCAATACATTGTTAAGTGATTGTTTATGTGATTATTAAGCTGTAATGTGTTCTTGTCTGTGCAAGTCACCTCTAAAATGTAAAGTGCTACAGAATGTGTTGGCGCTATAAAAATAAAATTATTATTATATAAGTGGTTCTCCTCACTACAGTACCGCCAAACATTTTAGTAAAGCTGTAATGATGTTACCAATGGCGTAACTAAAAAGTTATGGGCCCTGGTGCGAACTGTCAAATGGGCCCCCCATGCCAAAATATTTTCCACCCAAATTAACATTTTTCCCATTCATTTCGTACACTATAGTTTTGTTGCAATGTTGTATAGTCTGACCTAATACTGCACTGTAATCGCTGAGAAAAATGATTTTATAAAACTAACATGTCCCTATGCTAATTAGGGTGATGTCTTCAGAAGTGAAGACACTCTGGGCTTTCATGTCCTCCTTCGCTCCAATTCCAAGTGCACTTCCAGCGTTTGAAGTCAGTGTGCTGCTTCTTCTTGGTATGACGCTGCAGCGCTTCATTTCCGGTCCTGTCCAGTGTGGAGGTGTATTGGGTGTACTGGTCGGCTCCGGAGCATGGGCACTGCATATTCTGAAGCTGGCGAGTACATCCAATACTCCCCCACAATGCACAGGCCAGGAAGAAACGGCAAACAGATTTCAAACGCTGGGAGTGCGCTTGGAATTTGAGCGAGGGAAGACATTAACGCCCTGAGGTGGGCGCAGAGGTTTTCTAGCACCTGGGGCAAGAATTCAGTTTGGCGCCCACCCCCCCCCCCCCCCAAGCACACATGTAATTTGCACAATTAGTCATGTACCGACGAGCTGCTCTTCCTAATGCTCTCAATGACCAGTGAAAAACAGAGAAGCAGGGAGACAAGCTCCTTGTTACAGGACCATAAGTATGAAAATCGTATATGAGTGAAGAATCCATGTGATGACTACTGGAACCTGCAGCGCAGAATCCTGAATTCGGCTTCTGAATTCTCACAACGAATGCACTGCATACTCTCCCATGCCGATGGACAGTCATGTCAGCATAAGTATGTGATTTGTACACTTCTGGCCACATTCCGACTAGACGTACCTGGCCTCGCTCAGTTCATTTTCATTGAGTGAGGACACACATGTCTAGTCAGCACGTGACTGCATAAACCTCCAACACCAGAGAATCCTGACAGCGTGCAGAGAGCACTGTGAGAATGACTGCAGACTCATCACAAACACATGAATGACTGCAGACTCATCACAAACCTGGACAACCCTTTTAATGCTCCTAACAAATAAAAACATGAGAATTAGTCAGTATCACAAACAACATTTACATCCAGGTACCTTATAGATGTCGCTGTCTCTGGAGTTGTTCTGTTTATTTTCTTCATCTTGTCCAGACCCCATGATGAGTTTGCAGACTTCCATCTTCTAACCTCTTTTGCAGAAAATCTCCACATAATGCCCTTAAGGATAGAAGTGTCATTATAATGCTCCTGAATAAAAAATTGCCCCTCACTATATTGTCTGCACAAATTATGACCCCCACACTGTCCCTCTTATGGTACATGCTCTTTACACTGACCTCTCCTTTCCATACTGGCCCCTCTACACACTGTCCTCCCTACAGGGCCAAGTCCCTATACTGTACTCTGTCATCACACGCCCCCTCCTTTTTATACTGTCCCATCCTGGCTGTATCCTTACACTGTCCCCTCAAGCTACGCCCCTACTACTCCATTTCTATTCTGTGCCCACTCACTTTTCTCCCCCCATTTTGTCTCCTCACACTACTCCCCTCCCACCTTATACTGTCTCCTCTCACACCCCTCCTGTTCAACATACTGTCTCCTCATATATTTACCCCCTCACGTTCTATACTGCTTGATCACACATACCCCCATTATGTCTGCACACATCCTATCATCCTCACGTCCCATACTCTGTCCACATCACTACTAATACTGTGTCCACATTCATTCCCCCGTTCGCTCCCCATACTGTCTGAACACATCCCCATTCACCATACTGTGTCCGCACCCATCCCCCATACTGTTTCCTCATGTATGCCCCCCATTCCCCAGTACTGTTTCCTCATACATGCCTCCATACTGTTTCCTCGTACATGCCCCCCATTCCCCTGTACTGTTTGCTTGTACATGCCCCCCATACTGTTTTCTCATACATGCCCCCCATTCTCCTGTAGTTTCTTCATACATTCCCCTGTACTGTTTCCTCATACATGCCCTGCATCTCCCCCATTGCTCCTCATTTTGTGCCCTCAAATCTCCCCACCCACATTATATACCCCCATCCCCACTCCAAATCTCCCCCCCTGCAATTAATCTTCGGTGTCTTCAGCTTCACTGGAGCACTTACCACAAATCTGCGTCTCTGCAGGGCCGACGAGTGACGTCAGCAGTGTGATCACATGACATGATCATACTGCTGGCGTCGCTCTGACCTGGCGGTCATAGCTTCAACTGTACTCGCGTCTGCAAGATGCGAGTATAATTGATCACTGGGAGCCGGCGCGCTGCAGCTTCTCAGTGCCGGCTGTCAGTTTGACAGCTGGCACAGACAACAGCTGACTCACTGTCCGGGAAGCGGCAGAATGCAGCCGCCGGGGGAGGGGGTGGGAGACACTGTGGACCACCATATTAGGTGGCCCAACTGCGCCCTCTTGCCAGCTGCGCCTGGGGCACATGACCCGACAGCCCCTCTCCCCCAGATACGCCTCTGGCTGGGCGGGACCCTAACCACTCCAGGCCATGTCGCAGCTGCGACCCCTGCGACCTTTGTGGTTACGCCCCTGGATGTAACAATTTGGTATTAGCCTCATGAAGTATGCGGCAGCGCTAGGTTAGAGAACAAAGTGGGATCTCTCACTGCCAGAGTAGCCATGGAAGCTGGCGAGATCCCAAAAGCTGGAAGCTTCAGCTAGAAAGTCGGGTCCTATCTGGAAGATTAAGACTATTCCTGAGCAGTTTTCTTACTAGATTTTACATCCTCCCGGAATTGCAAGGTAGAAGTTAGCAAAATAAAAGGAGGAAGAATACAAGCATTCCTAACATTGCAATGCATGAAGGATAACTGAATAGCTAAAGTGTAATTAGTCATTAACTATGAAAAGTTTAGAAAAGAAAAATATTCACTTACTTGATGAGAAGTATGGGTCATCTGGGTAAGTCTCTTTGTCATACAGAAATGGGTGGTAGCGTAAGATTCCTTCCACAACACCTTCTCTTTCAACAAGAGCTTTAAACTCAAAGCTGTCAGCAGCAGAATTAATATACAGAGTCTGCATATCATTATTGACTTCTTCAAGTTTGAGGAGTTTAGGCACCTTTGCTTTTTCAGATATATTAACCTGTAAGAAAGTTTAACATGGCTTCAAGTATCAATAATCAAACTCTTATGTGATAGATTGTGCTGTATAAAAGTAGATTTTTCCTCCTTTGTATAATTGTATATACAGGTGCTGCTCACAAATTTAGATCATCAAAATGTTAATTAATTTCAGTTCTTTAATACAAAAAGTTAAAACTCATTACATAGTCATTGAAACAGAGTGATTTATTTCAAGTGTTTATTTCTGTTAATGTTGATGATTATGGCATACAACCAATGAAAACCCAAAACTCATTATCTCAGAAAATTAGAAAAATTAACTAACACCTGCAAAAGCTTCCTAATCATTTAAAAAAGGTCCCTTAGGCTGTGGTTCCACGGTCCGGAACCACAGCGCTTTGGACGGAGCGGAAATTCCGCTCCGTCTAAGCCCCGCCCCCTTTATGACGCGCGATCTTTCCGGAGGTGTTCAGGACACCTCCGGAACACCTCCGGAAAGAACGCAGGGCTGCATAGCCCTGTGTTAAATTCTGTTGCGGCGACGCACCGTCGCCGCAATACGCGAGGACATGCTGCGGTCTAAAAAGACGCGCCGCATGTCTGTTTACGCAGGTCTGCCACCTGCGTGTTGTTACGCATAGTGGAGACGGGATTTCTTGAAATCCCCTCCACTATGCTGTAACATCTGGACGCTGCGTGTTTGGCGCTGCGCCAGCGCACAGCGCCAAACACGCAGCGTATCCTGACCGTGGAAACTCACCCTTAGTCTGTTTCAGTAGGTTCTACAATCATGGGAAAGACTGCTGACTTGACAGATGTCCAAAAGGCAGTCACTGACACTCTCTACAAGGAGGGTAAGCCACAAACGGCCATTGCTAAAGAAGCTGGCTGTTCATAGAGTGCTGTATCCAAGCATATCAATGGAAGAGTGGAAGGAAAAAGTGTGGTAGAAAAAGGTGCACAAGCAACCGGGATAATTGCAGCCTTGAAAGGATCGTTAAGAAAAGGCCATTCAAAAATTTGACGGAGATTCACAAGGAGTGGACTGCTGCTGGAGTCATTGCTTCAAGAGCCATCACACACAGATGTTTCAAGGACATGGGCAGGGCCGGCGTCAGCACCCGGCATACCCGGGCAAGTGCCGGGGCCCTGAGTAGGTGGGGGGGGGCCCATTCGCCGTCGGGCACCCCGGCGCCCGTTAGCGGTGCCAGCGCAACACCACTCCCCCCCCGCTGCTCCAGGCCCGGGCTCCAGGCCGCGCTTCCTCTCTCCTCCGCGCCGCAGAATGCCGTTCCCCAGGGCGGCTGTGCGCTCGAGCTCGCACGCACGCCGGAATGAGGTTTTATTGTGGTGCCGTGCTGTAGTGAGAGAGGGCGAGCGGTGAGTTGTGTGATGTGTGGGTGCGCATGCGTGATGTGAGAGAGGAGGCGGTGATGATGGGAGGCGGTGAAGCATATGTGATGTGAGGAGGCAATGATATGGGAAGGCAGATGATGATTATATTATGGGGAGGCAATGATAATGGGAGGCAATGATGAATGATTATATTAATGGGGAGGCAATGATAATGATGATGGGGAGGCAATGATAATGGGAAGGCATGATGATGATATTAATGGGGAGGCAATGATAATGGGAAGGTGATGATGATGATATTAATGGGGAGGCAATGATGATGATGATGGGGAGACAATGATAATGGGGAGGCAATGATGATGATGGGGAGGCAATGATGATGATGGGCAGGCAATGATGATGATGGGGAGGCAATCATAGAATCATAGAATGGTAGAGTTGGAAGGGACCTCCTGGGTCATCTGGTCTAACCCCCTGCTCAAAGCAGGATTCTCTAAATCATCCCAGACAGATGTCTGTCCAGCCTCTGTTTGAAGACTTCCATTGAAGGAACTTACCACCTCTCGTGGTAGCCTGTTCCACTCCTTGATCACCCTAACTGTCAAGAAGTTTTTTCTAATATCTAACCTGTGTCTCCTCCCATTCAGTTTCATCCCATTGCTTCTAGTCTTTCCTTGTGCAAATGAGAATAAAGATGATCCTTCTACAATGTGACAGCCCTTGAGATATTTGTAGACAGCTATTAAGTCTCCTCTCAGTCTTCTTTTTTGCAAGCTAAACATTCCCAAATCCTGCAACCGTTCCTCATAGGACATGGTTTGCAGACCGGTCACCATTCTGGTGGCTCTCCTTTGAACTTGCTCCAGTTTGTTGATGTCTTTTTTAAAATGTGGTGCCCAAAACTGGACACAGTATTCCAGATGAGGTATGACCAAAGAGGAGTAGAGGGCAATAATGACCTCACGTGATCTAGACTGTATGCTTCTGTTGATACATCCTAGAATTGTATTTGCCTTTTTTGCTGCTGCATCACACTGTTGACTCATGTTCAGTCTGTGATCAATTAGCATACCCAAGTATTTTTCACATGTGCTGTTACTTAGCCCTATTCCTCCCATTTTGTATATGCTTTTTTCATTTTTATTGCCCAGATGTAGTACTTTGCATTTTTCCCTGTTAAAAACCATTCTGTTAGTTGCTGCCCACTGCTCCAGTTTATTTATATATTTTGAATCCTCTCTCTCTTCTCTAGTATTAGCTACCCCTCCTAGCTTTGTGTCATCAGCAAATTTGATCAGTTTACCCTCAATTCCTTCATCTAAATCATTGATAAAGATGTTGAACAATACAGGGCCCAAAACAGAGCCTTGTGGTACCCCACTTGAGACATTCTTCCAACTGGATGTGCACCCATTTACGACCACTCTTTGAGTCCGATCACTAAGCCAGTTATGAATCCACCTAACAGTTGCCTTGTCCATTCCATACTTAGTCATTTTTTCAATAAGGATTGTGTGAGATACTTTGTCAAATGCTTTGCTGAAGTCAAGATATACTATATCTACAGCATTTCCCTGATCCACCCAGTCAGTGATTCTGTCATAGAAGGAAATTAAGTTAGTCTGACATGACTTATTAGTTACAAACCCATGCTGACTCTGTTTAATCACTTCATTCTTATGTAGGTACCTACATACATGTTCTTTAATAATTTGTTCAAAGATTTTTCCTGGTATAGAAGTCAGACTCACCGGCCTGTAGTTCCCTGGGTCCACCTTCTTCCCCTTTTTGAAGATAGGAACAACATTTGTTCTTCTCCAGTCTTCTGGAACTTCTCCTGTTCTCCAAGAATTTTCAAAGATTATGGACAGTGGTTCAAGAATTTCTTCTGCTATCTCCTTCAGTATTCTGGGGTGTAATTCATCTGGACCTGGAGACTTGAATTCATTTAGGTTAGCTAAGTGTTTCCTCACTGTCTTTCTGTTTATAGATATCCTGGATTCTTCTATTCCTTTAATAGGACAGTGAAGATCAGTTGATGTTACATTTCCTTTCTGAGAGAAAACAGATGCAAAATAGGAATTTAAAAGTTCAGCCTTCTCAACATCCTTTCTTACCATTTCATCATTTT
The DNA here is from genome assembly GCA_033576555.1 of Oophaga sylvatica. Lineage (NCBI taxonomy): Eukaryota > Metazoa > Chordata > Amphibia > Anura > Dendrobatidae > Oophaga > Oophaga sylvatica. The sequence goes on from JARQOD010000006.1 coordinate 321,039,541, forward strand.
CATCCTGTAACAATCCTATAGCATCTTTGACTTTTCTTTTACTTTTGACGTATCCCCAAAATCCTTTTTTGTTGCTTTTGACGTCTCTTGCAAGCCTTAATTCATTGTCAGCTTTAGATAATCTGATTTGTGCCCTGCAGGTTCTGCAGATGGCATTATATTCTTCTTTAGATATGCCTCCATCTTTCCATTTGATAAACATTTCTTTCTTCCTTTTTAGCATGTGTTTAAGTTCTGTGTTCATCCTGTATTCTTACCCAAACAGTTTCCACAGAACTCCCAGTCTCTGAAGCGTCAATCTCTGTTGATATACGCTTTTCTAACAAACAATGCGACACCTCCTCCTCGTTTATCAAGTCTTTTTCTTGCAAATAAGTTGTATCCTTCTAGCCTTGTATTCCAATCATGTGTATCGTCCCACCAAGTTTCAGTAATTCCAATGACATCATATTTCTTTTCCTGCGTTAGTTCAAATTCTCCTTGTTTGCTGCCCATGCTTTGTGCATTTGTATAAAAACATTTTAGTTTGTGATTGTTTTGTCTTCGTTCTTCCTTTCCACTTCTAATAGCCGAGTTCTCAATAGCATTTGTCAGGTGTATGGCTTTTTCTGGCGTTTTGCTTCCCTTCCCACATTGTTCTAGTTTAAAGCTCTCCTGATGAGTGTAGCAAGGCGACTTCCAAATACATGTTTTCCAGTCTTCGTAAGGTGCACCCCATCTCTAGCAAGTAGTCCATCGTATAGGCAATTCACTCCGTGATCCAGAAATCCAAATCCTTGCTGACGGCACCATCGACGTAGCCAGTTGTTCATCTGCAGAATCTTATTCCACCTCCTTGTTCCATGGCCATCCACTGGGAGGATGGATGAGAAGACCACCTGCGCACCCAGTTCTTTCACTTTCTTGCCTAAGTTTTCAAAGTCACTGCAGATGGTTTCCAGGTCACTTCTTGTGGTGTCATTTGTCCCCACATGTATTAGCAGGAATGGGTAGTCATCTTTAGGTCTGAGGAGTCCTGATATCCTGTCAGACACATCTTTAATTTTTGCACCTGGAAGACAGCACATTTCTCTTGAGGCTATATCCGGTCTGCAGATAGCGGCCTCTGTCCCTCTCAACAGGGAATCCCCCATGACAATAACTCTCCGTTTCTTCATCACAACAGTTTTCTTTCTCCATTCGGGAGGACTCTGAGGGCTTACAAGGTTGCTCTTTGTGGGTAAAGTCTTATCCTGAGGTATTTCTTCAACATTCTCCTGTGTGAGAGCCTGGTACTGGTTCCTGAGCAGAATGGGTGCTGACTGCTTCACGATCCTCCTGCTTCTCTGGGTCACATGCTTCCATTCCTCTGTTTCTTCAGGTGCAGGTCGAATTTCTTCTCTTTCTGCACTATGAAGAGATAATTCTGCCTTGTCTAAGAACTCTTCATCTTCCTTAATGATCTTCAATGTAGCTAACCTCTCTTCTAAATTTCGCAACTTTTCCCCCAACATGGACACAAGCTTGCATTTGTGGCATGTGAAATTTGGCTTTTCCACTGGTAAATCTGTTAACATGTAGCAAGAAATACAACTCACCACATGGCTCCTAGCCTCTTCCATGCTCTTATTGTTAAAGAGATATCACAGCGGTGAAAGAAGTGCCAAAATTCTGCAACAGCCAAAACCCAGTGTTCTTGGAGCTCGCGGAGACTCTTCACTTATCCCAGAATGAACTGGGAATATGCAAATGATCTCCTCAGGACTCCACCCCTGGTTTGATAATGATGGAGAGGCAATGATGATGATGTTGGGCAGGCAATGATAATGATGGGGAGACAATGATAATGATAATGGGCAGGCAATGATGATGATAATGGGGAGTCTTTCCACAGCGCCCTTTCCTGAGCCGTAACAGTGCAGAACGCAGCACAGTGTAGAGGAGAGCTCCATATTTTGTATGGAGCATTATATGTGGTCCAGTATTCTGTATGGAGCATTATATTGGGTCCAGTATTCTGTATGGAGCATTATATGGGGGATAGCGGGGTGACATCCTGCATGGGGTATTATATGGGTGATGAGGGGGAGACTTTGTGGTGCCCATAATATTGTATGGAGGACTGTACTGTCCAGTCTGTACTGTGCGCTGTGAGGATTTGGCGGTTTTTGAGCTATTGCACATTTTACAATAGGTATCAGTCATGTAATGGAAGAAGAGAAGTGTTTGGCGTTGTGCTATACCCATATTTCTCTGCAGTATCTGTGCATCATGAATCGTGGTCTGTGTTAAGGGGGCCCACTGAGACTTTCGCCCGGAGCCCATAAAAACCTGGAGCCGGCCCTGGACATGGGCTATAAGTGTCGTATTCCTTGTGTCAAGCCACTCATGACCAATTGACAACGCCAGGAGAAAAATAACTGGACTGTTGCTCAGTGGTCCAAGGTGTTGTTTTCAGATGAAAGTAAATTTTGCACTTCATTTGAAGGTCCCAGAGTCTGGAGGAAGAGTGGAGAGGCACACAATCCAAGCTGCTTTAGGTCTAGTGCAGAGGTCTCAAACTGCATTCCTTAAGGGCCGCAAACAGGTCATGTTTTCAGGATTTCCTTGTATTGCACAGGTGATAATTTAATCACCTGAACAGATAATGATTCCAGCACCTAGTGCAATGCTAAAGAAATCTAGAAAACACGCACGGTTTGCGGCCCTCGAGGAATGCAGTTTGAGACCCTGGTCTAGTGTTAAGTTAAAACAATCTGTGATGGTTTGGGGAGTGATGTAATCTGCTGGTGTAGGTCCACTTTGTTTTATCAAGACCAAAGTCAGCAAAGCCATCTAACAAGAAATTTTGTAGCACTTCACGCTTCCCTCTGCCGACAAGCATTTTGCAGATGGAAATTTCATTCTCCAGCCAGACTTGGCACATGTCCACACTGCGAAAACAATGCAGACGAGCTGAAGGCTACTATTAAAGCAACCTGGGCTTCCATAACACCTCAGCAGTGCCATAGGCTGATCGCCTCCATACCACGCCGCATTGATCCAGTACCTGATGCAAAAGGAACCCAGACTAAGTATCGAGTGCATTTATTGAACATACATTTCAGTAGGCCAACATTTTGGATTTTAAAACTATTTTTCAAGCAGGTGTTATAAAGTATTCTAATTTACTGAGATAACGACTTTTAGGTTTTCAGTGGTTGTAAGCCATAATCATCAACATTAACAGAAATAAACACGTGAAATAGATCACTCTGTTTGTAATGACTAATAAAGGAGTTTCACTTTTGGTATTGAACAACTGAAATAAATGAACTTTTTGATGATATTCTAATTTTGTGAGAAGCACATGTATACATACACACACACAATCTTTTACAGAGGTTGTTCACTAGAACCAAGAAAAACCTTGTTCTTAACCCCTTCACCACCCAAGGCTGTTTGCACCTTTATGATCAGGCCAAATTTTACAATTCTGACAAATGTCACTTAAAGGGGTACTAACTTTGGAGTGCTTCAACCGATCCCACTGATTCTGAGAATGTTTTTTTCAAGACATTGTGCTTCATGATAGCGATACAATTTCTTTAATGTGATTTGCATTTATTCATGAAAACAATAGAAATTTGGAGAAAATTTTGTAAATTTTGCAATTTTCAAACTTAATTTTTATGCCCTTAAATCAGAGAGTCATGTCACACAAAATAGTTAATAAATAATTGAATAACATTTCCCACATGTGTACTTTACAATCAGCATAATTTTTGAAACATTTTTTTGTTAGGAACTTATAAGGGTTACAAGAGTACCAGCGATTTCTCATTTTTTCAACAAAAATTTACAAAACCATTTTTTTTAGGGACCACATTGTATTTGAGGGACCACATTGTATTTGAAATGACTGAGGGGGGTCTGTATGACAAAAAACACCCAAAAGTGACACCATTCTATAAACTGCACTCCTCAAAGTGTTCAAAACCACATTCAAGAAGTTTATTAACCCTTAAGGTGCTTCAGAGGAATTTTTAGAATGTGGAAGGAAAAAATTAACATTTACTTTTTTTTTTTTTTTTTTTTTTACAAATTTTTTTTTTACTTTAGACCCATTTTTTTTTTTTTTCACAAAGGCAATCTGAAAAGAATTGTTGTGCATTTTCTCCTGAGTATGGTAATAACCCATGCTTGGGAAAAACACTATTTGGGCACATGGCAACGTTTGGAAGGGAAGGAGAGCCACTTGACTTTCAATTCAAAATTTGCAGGAATAATTAGCGGACACCATGTCGCATTTGCAGAGCCTCTAATGTGCCTACACAGTGGAAACCCCCCACATGTGATACCATTTTGGAAACTAGACCGCTCAGGGAACTTATCTAGATGGTGTGATGATCACTTTGAACCCTCAGGTGCTTCACAGAAGTTTATAACATCGAGCGGTGAAAACAAAAAAATCTATTTTTTTCCACACAAAAATGTTTTATAGACCCAAATTTTGCCTTTTAATAAAGGTAACAGGAGAAATTGCATCATACATTTTGTTGTGCAATTTCTCCTGAGCATGCCGATACCCGATACGTGGAGGAAAACTAATGTTTGAGTGCACGACAGGGCTTGGAAAGGAAGCGCCATTTGACTTTTTGAAAGCAAAATTTACAGGAATAATTAGCAGACACAATGGAAAACTCCCCCCCCCCCCCCCCCCGGCTGTTTTGAAGTAAAAGAGCCACCTTCAGCAGCACTAAGGCAGCAGTCTGTGAAGGTGGCTCTTTTTCTTTGGGACCCCTGCAACGCTGAAATATTCAGTTTTAAAACTAGGTCCCCATACCTTAAATGTGTCCCTGAGGAGTGGCCTCTTCCCCTGACTCATCCTTCCCCCAGCCGTCCATCAAGCTTCTTCAGAGTCGCAGCGCCTCCAACAGCGTTGTTTTACTTTCATTTCTGTTCTGTGGGGCGCCTGCGCTGTTGTAACAGTCCTCGGGCATGCGCGTTGCCCGGGAACTGTCAGAAGACTATTGCGCCTGCGTCATTTGTCTTTCCCCAGATCCCTCCCCGCAGTGTGAATGCATGATAACACAGGCGAGCAGACATTACATATCACACTGGAAACACTGATAACCACGACATTACATTGGTAACTCCAGCTTTTATTTAAAACAATCTCTGGAGGCAGATCAGTGTCTGGCCCATAGTACTTACAACTCATTAACACATGAAAGAAAAACATGGTTTTCTCTGGAATAAAACGTTGGATTGCAGATATCAAGGTATCAATTTATTCAGCTTCCTATGACCTACATGAACTTATAGATTGCTTAGGAGGATTAGTCCTACTGACATATTCCTTTTAAGGAGTTGTCCACTAATCGACAATCGGTCATTCGGGCAGTTGTGGTCAAAGATTTTGAGGCTCTCACAAATATTCGTGTTTACAAAGTTTGTGGTGACAGTATTTTTAGATCATTTAGCCAGATGTTTCTATGGTTACTGAAGTACAGTTAAAATAATTTCATAAGGTCCTACACTTTTACTGACAAATACATGTTTATGCAAAGACTTCATAATTACAATGTTAACCCTTATTTTTCAAGACTTCTGCAATTCGCCACGGCATGCTGGTCAGCAAATCCTAACCCAGAACCTGAATCAGTGCTTGGAGTAAAACAGTTTCACATGTTTTTGTTTGATCTCAAATTTTCTGAGGATTAACTACAGGTTCTCAATGCGCATGCCATCTGGGAAGTTTCCTGGTCGTGAATACAAAATTTCAAAATTTTGTTCACCATGCCATTTAGGTATCTCTTGCCCTGTGACATTGAGTTCCAGTATGCTAGAAAAAGCATTATTCCTCACAAAATTTCTCATGGATTGCTTAAAGAAGTTGCTGTTGGAAGATGTTTAGATCCTATTATTCATTCATGGCAGTGAGTGAGTGAGCACCCTCCCTTGGATGAAGATCAACCCCACATGAATAATCAAAGAACACAGTGATGACTAAAGAATGGGATTCTAAACATCCCGCAAGAGCAACTTCTCCCAACGATACAGGAACCATATAATGAGGAACAATGATTTTTCCAACAAGATTGAGCACAATTTCACAAGGCAAAAGTGACAACCAAGTAGCTCAATGAACAAAAAAAAAAAAGACGTTTTGTGTCCATGGCCATGAAATTTCCCAGATCTTAAATGCAATTGAGAACCTGTTGTCAATCCTCAAAATGAGCTTAAAACTAAATTTTGTGGTAATGTAATTATTTTTTTCTTCACCACCCAATGGTATAAGGGTGTGTGACATACAAGTGGTGTCATGTCAATATGATCACTGCACCCTTAGATGAATTCACTGAGTTTAATTTGCAAAATTAGGTCACGTTTGGGAGAGATCTCCTGTTCTGCCAGCTCAGGGGCTCTGCCAATGTGACATGGCACCTGCAAACCATAACAGAAAAGTCTGCACTATAATATGACGCTCTTTCCCTTCTGAGCTTTGTACTGTGCCTCAAAACTAGTTTTTCATCACGTATGGGGTATTGGCGTACACATTAGAAATTGTGCAATGAATTTTAAAATTGTGAAAATGAAAACTTTAGGGTTAAAGCAACATTTTTGTGGGAAAAATTTAATGGCTTCATTTTCACAGCTCAATGTTATAAAATTCTGTTAAGCACTGTGGGTTCAAGGTGCTAACCACACCGCTATAAAAGTGGCCTGAGGGGTGAAGTTTCCAAAACGTGGTAACTTGTTGGGGGTTTCCACTGTTTAGGCACATCAGGGGCGCTTCAAATGCAACATGGTGCCCATAGACCAATGCATTAAAGTCTGCACTCAAAAATGTCTTTCCTTTTGGAGCTCTGCAGTGCGCTAAAATAGTAGTTTCGCATTACACATGGAGTATCTGGGTACTCAGGAGAAATTGTAAATTGTATAGTCCATTTTCATTTTTAGAAAAGTGGCTTAAGGGGTGAAGTTTCCAAAACACGGTAACCTGTCGGGAGTTACCACTGTTTAGTCACATCAGGGGCTCTGCAAATGTGACATGGCATCTAGTGCCTGTTCCAGCCAATTTTGAGCTTTAAAAGAGGCGCTCCTTTACTTCTGAGCCCTGACAACAGCCCAAACTGTAGATTTCCTCCATATATGGGGTATCTATGTACTCAGGAGAAATTGCATAATACATTATGGTGTGCATTTTCTCAAGTTGCCCCTGTGAAAATGAAAAATTTGGGACTAAAGCAACATTTTTGTAGGAAAATTGAATATTTCAGCTGCAGATGAAGGAAGGGAGACACACTAGACATTACTAGTGGGTAGGCGGAGCCCAGATGAGATAGACACTCAGATTAAACAGTGTTGACCGGCCCCTCCAGCTCGGGCTCCTCCTACTCAGCTCTCCAGTTTTCAATTTGAGGTCAGAGAAGATAGTCGCTGCTGGAAGCAGCTCCTCAGAAGATTTTATTTTTTTTATCGGACAAGAGACTTGGATCACCAAATGTGGTCTAGAGGTCTCAGCGCTGCTGGACCCCAACCTCTCCCTTGGCGGATCTGTATTACCCTATATGGTGGTCCCTGCAGAACCCTGCCGACCCGGGGGGATGAGGATGGCTTTCCTGGCGGGACGCAAACCGCGCTGCAGGGGTCACTGCGATCCCCGCCCTGGGGTGAAGCATGGGCACGCGCCAGAAACCCCTGGGGGTCCCTGTGGCGCTTTCGGCTGGTGAGTACTCCACATTTAATATGTGTTTGAGTGTTTTCAGCGACTGCTGCGGCAGTCGCTGTTACAATATACATGCGGTGACTGTTTTTTGTCTGCAGGTGGATGCCTGCAGGACATAGGAACGGGGGAGAGAGAAGCTGCGCGCCTTTTTTATTTGAATTTCGCGCCGCTCTGAGCGCGCGCTTTACGGCAGTCTCCTTTTCCGGCTTCCCTCATGAAGCACACAGAGGCACAGTGCGGCGGCCATTAGCCGAGTAATGCTGACAGGCTGAAAGCTCCCTCGGACATCGCTCTCCTCCCCTCTCGACAGCGCTGCACCGCGACCAGCTGGGTGAGTCGCTTCTACCCGTCTAGGGCAGAAGCTTAACCCCTTCACCCCCACAGCGCGGGCGCCTTTCTGAGGCACAAATGGGTGGCAGACTGCACTGCCTGCAGCTGTTATCTCAAAGCTCGCACACCTTTTCAATATAAGAGGTTGTGGGTAGTCTGCGACAGTAATACTGCCACTATACGTTCCTGCTAACGACGACGCATACTATGCGATCGTTTGTGTGATCATTTTTAATGTCACTAGTAGCTGCCAATCTGGGCGATCTCATTAACAACGCATAGGCGGTTAGCGATCCCCTTAATGACTTTGGCGGTCATTGCGATTTACAAACAGCGCAATTTTTTAGCGATATTGTGAACGTTTCTTCTTGTTAAGTGTGGCATAGCTGTCCTGTAGCTGCTGCCTTATAAGAGGCACTTGGGGCTCGCACACCCTTTTCATTATTAAGGTTGTGGGGAGTCTGCGACTTTAACCCCTTCTTAGGCGGTTAACTCTTAATGGGGGACAGCTGGGGTAGCTCTCTCCTTAAGAGCTTTAACCCTTCAGCGTTTCGTTTTTTTCTTTTAAGAAACCACACTTTCTAATTACTGACAGGTTTAACCTGCCATATACTGTGCAACCGTCTCCCAGATCCGCTACAGGATCAGTCTCGCGTATCTGACGCGCAGACCTGGACGGCGTCAAGCGCAGCGGTCGGAGGTTTCCAGTGGTGTCAGAATGGAGGCCCTCGCTAGTTTCTATTGATGGCCTGTCTGATTTTCTATTATTGAGTGTCAGCTAGATCCTCTCATGTCAGGAAGCGACACAAGCCGGTGCCTTCCTTCCCGCATAACGAAAATGTCCGATTCGGACAAGGAGGATCGGCAGGGACACTCTGCCTCCCTTTTGGGCCGTAAAGAGGTTTTTATTGGAGGCGTTACAGTTACCGAAGGAGGTATCTGGACGTCCTGGTAAGTCGGCCCGGATGTTTTCAATCTCGATCAAGCTTTACCATCACTGGACGAGCTTAATGGGGCAGTGGAGAAGGAACGCCTGTGTCCAGAGAATTGAGACACCGTATCCGTGTACTACGGAGTTGATGATAATTGGATCCTTCTCCTGAAGTGGATGTCCCTTTATCCCAGCTTAGCAAAATCCTCCTTGTTAAGGGGAAGGCGAGTCTGCTGGACCCGCTGGACAAAAAAAAAAAAAAACGTAGATGGCAGAAAAATCCATCTGCGAGGCCGCGGATCATGGATTCGGTATTAAGAATCCATGTGTGCTTGTAAAGTTTCCCTGAGCCGGTTGGACCATCTACGGACGGCGTGGCAGGGTGGATCTCCTCTATAGAGGTAGATGGGCTTTTCCAGTTTTTGGAGGATACTGCATCACTGCTATCCAGGGCGCAATCCTCGGCAGTCACAGTCAGAAGAGCACTGTGCCTTAGACAGTGGACGCAGTTTCCAAACAGGGTTTGCTAGCTTGCAAGGTGGTCAGCTATTTGGATCTGACCTCACGGAGCTGATTGCCAAGGTAAAGGCAAAAGAAACAGCTTTACCGCAGCGCAGAGCTGTGACCTCTGCGTCTGGCAGGACATGTGCCGGTAGTTGTCGGCGGTCCTTTCGGTCCAGGGGATGATTCAGTCAGCCCTCTGGGGTTCGGGTCGTCTCTCTCTTTTTATAAATCCTTTTTGCTGTGATAAAGAATGATGGCGCGGTTCGTCCCATCCTGGATCTAAAGTTACAGAACAAAGGGGTCCACCTGCGACATTTCAGGATGGAGTCTCTTAGTTCAGTAATTGCTTTCATGGAGTCGCAGGAGTTCCTGTGTTCCATAGACATACAGGACACCTACCTTCATGTCCCTATCTTTCCAGGGCATCAGAGATTCCTGCGTTGTGCAGCAGGACTATTTTCAGTTCGTCGCCCTGCCATTCGGGCTTGCAACTGCTCACAGGTTTTTCACAAGGATCATGGCAGTGTTAATGGTCATTTTGCAGATTAGAGGTCTAGTGCTCCTCCCGTACCCCGACAACATCCTCATCAAGGCTCCATCTTTTCATCAGGCCCAGGAAAGTCTGTTCTCTCTCTGGATCGTCCGGTTCAGCTCTCCAACCGAGTCAAACGATCTCTGAATAGGTTGCCGTCATCCACTCTTCTTCCAGGGTCGGTCCTTTCTTCCCGTTCACTGCAGGTGGTGACGAAGGACACCAGCCTTCTCGGCTTGGATGCGGTCTTTCGCCACCTGACTGTCCAGGGTCGTTGGTCGGCAGAGGAATCTTCTCTGCCGATCAATATCTTCAAGATTACGGCCATTGTTCTGCCCCTGCACCATTGGAAAAGGTATCTCAGGGATCCGCCAATCCAAGTTCAAACGGACAATGCCACAGTGGTGGCATATGTCAATCACCTGTGAGGAACTCTGAGTCCCTTGCGATGGCCGAGGTGACCCAAGATTCTCCTCTGGTCAGAGGTGACGATTCCGGCAATTTCCGCAGTACATATCCCCTCGTGGACAATTGGGCCGCCAACTTTCTCAGCTGCAAGGTTCTCGAGGCGAGAGAGTGGTCTCTGCATCAGGAAGTCTTCCATAAAATTAGTAATTGATGGGGTACTCCGTATGTGGACCTCATGGCATCCCTGCTGAACAGGAAGGTTCCACAATTCATTTCCAGGTCCCTCGATCCTCTCGCTGTGGGCGCCGACGCTCTGGCAATAATACCCTGGTCATAGCTTGGCCTTACCTATCTGTTTCCTCTCCTCCCCCTTCTTCCCAGGCTGATCAAGAAGATCATGGAGGAAGGGGTGCCGGTTATTCTGTTTGCACCGGGTTGGCCAAGGAGGTCTTGGTTTGCAAAGATCATCAATCTTCTAGCAGATGCCCCCTGGAGGCTTCCAGATAGACCAGATCTTTTGTCCCAAGGTCCAATCTGCCACAAGAATTCTTGGTCGTTCAATTTAACAGCGTGGCTGTTAAAACCGCAGTTCTGAAAGCGTCCGGGTTTTCAGATCGGGTGATTCAGACTATTATCCAGGTTAGAAAGCAGTCGTCGTCACGGGTCTATTATCGGACCTGGAGAGACTATTTCAGCTGGTGTGAATCTAATCACACTCCGCCTATGTCCTTTTGCTCTCCCTTCCATTCTGGCATTTCTCTAGGAGGGACTTGACGCTGGTCTGGCTCTTAGTTCGTTGAAGGGCCAAGTGTCAGCGCTTTCTATTCTTTTTCATCCCGTTCTCCGATCAGAACTTTCCTCCAAGGAGTAGCGCATGCTGCGCCCCTGTAACGGACATCCGTGGACCCCTGGTACCTCAATCTGGTCCTGGAGGCCCTTAGGAGTTCTACTTTTGAACCTCTCCGAGAGGTCTCTCTGACCTTTCTGTCTTGGAAGGTGGTGTTTTCTTGTGGCCATCACCTCCATTAGGTTTGTCTCGGACTTGGCGGCTCTTTCCTGTCGCCCCCCTTTCCTTGTTCTCCACCAGGACAAGGTGGTTTTGCGGCCTTGACTTTCTTTCCTTCCAATGTGGTGTCCGCTTTTCACCTAAATGAGGATATTGTCCTCCCTTCCTTTTGCGCGGCTCTGACTCATCCTTTGGAGCGTTCACTGAACAGGTTAGACCTGGTCAGGGCGGTGCGGGTTTATCTGGCTAGGACCGCCCCCTCTAGGAAGACATACTCTCTTTCATTAGAGGTTGCGCATAGAGGACTGCCGGCCTCCAAGGCTACAATTGCTCGCTGGATCTGGACGGCAATTTTGGAGGCAAACCGGGTTAACAGAGTGCCTCCGCCTGGGATTAAAGCATACTCTACCCGGGCAATGGGTGCCTCCTGGGTGTTAGACCTTAGGGCATCCGCCCAGCAAATATGCAAAGCAGCAACCTGGCCTTCCATCCACACGTTCGCCAGATTTTACAGGGTCCATACCTACGCTAGTGGTGAGTTCTCTGACCTGAACGGAGTTTCTGCTGTTCCCTCCCCAGGGACAGCTTTGGGACGTCCCATGGTATCCTGTGTCCCCCAATGAAGCGACAGAGGAAACAGGATTTTTGGATACTCACCATAAAATCTGTTTCTCGGAGCCTTAATTGGGGGACACAGCACTCTCCCATATTTATCAGCTCTACTTACTGTTACAGTTTGAGTTGTGTGTTTCTTTTACATGTTGCTTCTCCTATTGCTTTCTCACTAACTGATTAACCTAGTGACGGTCGGTGGGGTGTACACTGCAGAGGAGGAGCTAACTTTTTTGTGCATAGTGTCAGCCTCCTAGTGGCAGCAGCATACACCCATGGTTTCCTGTGTCCCCCCATGAAGGCTCTAATAAACAGATTTTACGGTGCGTAAACAAAACACGGATTTTGGTAAGAACTTACCTGTAAAATCCTTTTCAGCGAAGGAAGGAAGAGAGACACAGTAATTCATTACTGATGGGTAGGCGGAGCCCCAGATCAGAATGACACCTCAGATCAAAAGCGTGTTGACTGGCTGGCCCTCCAGCTCTGGCTCCTCCTACTCAGCTCCTTCAGTCGTACCAAAGCTTTAGGGAAGAACCAAGATCACCAGCGGAGCAACATAACCCCTTCTGAAGGAACTTCAGAGAAAACACAAGAATACAGGTTATGCATGCAAAGTAAGCCAAAAACCACAGAGTTCCAGGTGCTACTCACTGAACCTGACTACTGTGATGAGCTGGCGATGCTGGAACAGAGCCTTAGCGCGCTGACCTCAGCCCAGATATCGCAATCAGATAAGGGTCGCGCTGCATCTGAAAACATCAACACACTTCTGCCTTGGGAGGGTGCTGTGTCTCTCTTCCTTCCTTCGCTGAAAAGGATTTTACAGGTAAGTTCTTACCAAAATCCCTGTTTCAGCTGCAGATGGAAGGAAGAGAGCCACAGTAATTCATTACTGATGGGACGTCCCAAAGCAGTTCAAAAATAAGGGTGGGAAAAAACCAGCAAAAGGCAGAAACCCAACAACCTTAACAACAAAGCGCAACCAGCGCTAAACACAAGTTCATCCAGAACTTTAAACTACAGCTGCCTGCAGCACCCTACGTCCGAGGGCTGCATCAGCGGAAGCACTGACGTCCACTTTATAAAACTTTGTAAACGTGTGGACAGAGCGCCAAGTTGCCGCCCGGCAGAGCTGCACTGCCGAGGCACCTTGATGAAAAGCCCACGATGAAGCCACAGCTCTCGTGGAATGGGCTCGAATCTTAATCGGGCAAGATTCACCCCGAAGGCGGTAAGCTTCCAAAATAGCTGACCGGATCCAACGAGCTATAGAACCCTTGGAAGCTCGTTGACCACGCCGACGACCTGCTGGAACCACAAACAGGAAGTCCGTCTTACGAAAACCTTGAGTAATAGATAGATAAAACTTCAAGGCCCGCACTAAATCCAATGTGTGTAAATCTCACTCTTTCGCATTCTTCGGATCCGGACAGAGTGAAGGCAACACAATATCCTGGTTAACATGAAATTGTGACACCACTTTAGGTAGAAAATCACCCCGTGTGCGAAACACTACACGATCCGGAAAAAACTCCAGAAAAGGAGGCGAGCAAGAAAGAGCTGCTAACTCAGAAACTCTTCTCAAAGAGGTGACCGCTACTAGGAAGGCCACCTTCCAAGAAAGTAAAGAAAGGCTAGCAGAATCCATAGGCTCAAAAGGTTTATGCTGAAGAGCCTCCAAAACAAGATTGAGCCGCCAAGGAGACACAGGTGCCTTCCGCGGCGGAAACTTACGAGCTATACCGCGGAAAAAGGAAAGCACGTCCCTATGCGAGGCAATGGTTCTCCGAAACAATAAGGACAGAGCAGAAACCTGACCTTTCAGGGTGCTGACTGCCAAACCCTTGTCTAACCCATGCTGAAGAAAAGCCAACAGATTGGGAATGGAAAATTTTCTCGGGTTTCCGAGAGGACCCCAAACACCACGAAAAGAAGGTTTCCCAAGTTTTGTGGTAAATCCTAGTAGTAGCCGGACTTCTTGCAGCACGAAGAGTAGCAATGACCTCGGCTGAAAAACCTCTACGGGTTAAGATTTCGGTCTCAAGAGCCACGCCGTCAAACGCAGAGACTTCAAGTCCGGATGACAAACGGGCCCCTGAGTCAACAAGTCCAGTCGAAGAGGAAGTGGAAAAGGAGGTGCCGCCAACAGCGACATTATTGTCGAGAACCACATCCTTCTTGGCCAATCTGGAGCTATCAAAATAGCTGGAATTCTCTCTAGTCTGATCCGACGCAGTACTAGAGGAAGTAAGGATATCGGCGGGAATACATAGATTAGCTCGAACTGATCCCACTGAGCCACTAGAGCATCCACCGCCACAGCTTTTGGGTGATTGTACCTGGACATGAACGTCGGTAACTTGGCATTGGACCTGGATGCCATCAAATCCACTTGGGGAGTTCCCCAACGGGAGCACAGTAGTGCAAAAACTTCCGGGTGGAGACTCCATTCTCCGGGATCCATCTTCTTGCGACTGAGAAAGTCCGCTGTAACATTCTGAACCCCTGGAATGTGAATCGCAGAAATGGCTGGTACTCTGGCCTCGGCCCAAATCAGAATCCGGGACACCTCCCACCATGAGTTTGGAGCTCCTTGTCCCGCCTTGGTGATTGATATACGCGACAGCCGTCGCATTGTCTGTCTGCACTCGGACAGGCAGACCGCTCAAAGGGACCGTCCTATGCTGGAGGCAAAGGAAAATCGCCCTCAATTCCAGGATGTTGATCGGAAGAACAGACTCTTCCGATGACCATACCCCCTGAATCCAGAGATTGTTCCAAACACCCCCCCAGCCCGTCAGGCTGGCATCGGTGGTTATGACTGACCACTTTGGAGGGAGGAAGGACTTCCCCAGGGAAAATGCCCTTGGACGTAACCACCATCCTAGGGAATCTCGCACCGCGCGAGAAATGGTGACACTGTAATCCAGCGATTGCGACCGATTCCATCGACTCAGGATGAACCTTTGGAGAGTCCTGGAATGAAACTGGGCAAAAAGAATTGCCTCCATGGACGCCACCATCAGTCCCAGAAGACGCATACACTTCCGTAGGGACATTGCTGTCGAGGATTTCATAATCTGCACATGTCGAAGAAGACATGACTGTTTGTCTGGCGGTAGAGAAACTACTGTCCGAATCGTGTCGAAATGCATCCCCAAAAAGAGGATTGCCCTCGATGGTTCCAGGAACGACTTCTCCCAATTGACCAGCCAACCGAAGTCCTTCAGAAGCTGAAGAGACAAATCGCGAGCCGTCACTGCCTCCTCTTCCGAGGAAGCCACTATCAAAAGATCGTCCAGATAAGGAAGAATCGTAACCCCTGTCTTCGAAGGATTGCCATGAGGGGCGCCAGAATTTTTGTAAAGACTCTGGGCGCTGAGGCTAAGCCGAAAGGCAGAGCCACGAACTGATAGTGATCCTGTCCTATGGCAAACCGAAGAAAGCGCTGATGAGCCCTTCCGATGGGAACATGCAAATAGGCGTCGCGAATGTCGATTGACACCAGAAAATCGTTCTGTGACAAAGCTGCTACAACGGAGCGAAGTGACTCCATGCGAAATTTCCGGGTGTGGACATGCCGTTTAATCGCTTGAGATCCAGAATCGGGCGAAATTTGTTCTCCTTTTTGGGAACTACAAAAAGGTTGGAATAAAAACCTTTTCCTCGGTCCTCTGACGGAACCGGTATTACTACACCCTTTTGTAGCAGAAATTCGACCTCTCTCTGTAGAGCGACAAAAAGCTCGGGTTCTGACGGAATGCGAGACTGACAAAAAACATTTGGGGGTCGAGAAGAAAACTCTATGAAATAGCCTGCCGACACTACCTGCGTTACCCAGGAATCTGGAACGCGAGACATCCAAGTCGCCTTGAAATGAAGCAGGCGACCCCCCACTCGAGAGTCCTCGAGTGGACCCCTGGCGTCAGTCTGACTTGGCGGGCTTCTTATCAGATTCCCGCTTGTCCTGACAGAAATTCTGCTTCCAGGGAGTACGAGCTTTCTGAGAGGACTTCTTTCCCGAGAAAGAAGAACGGCCCGATCCCCACGAGGAGTGACCGAATCGTCCTCGGCCCCGAAAGGACCGCCGACCGCTATAGACACCAGGCTTGCTAGACACCGAAGCCATGGTCCTACGCTGTGGCAATGCGGTTTCCTTCGCCTTTGCTTTAGAAATCAGCTCTGTGAGGTCGGATCCAAAAAGGAGGCCACCCTTGTAAGGTAAGGCCAATAAACCTTGTTTGGAAACTGCGTCCCCGGCCCACTGTCTGAGCCATAAAGCTCTTCTGACTGTGACCGCTGTAGCTTGCGCTCTGGCCAGAAGGGATGCCGTATCCAGACCCGCATCAAAGATATAACAGGCTGCAGTTTCTAACCATTCGCAAATTTCCTGTACATCAGATAACGGAGATCCGTTCTGCAACGCCGTCTTTAGACGTGCCAACCAGCCTAGAGAAGCTCTAGAAGCACACATGGATCCTAGCACCGCTCGGAATCCATGACCCGCGGCCTCATAGCTTGATTTTGCCGCCATCTCCGTTCTTCTGTCCAACGGCTCCTGCAAACTCGCCTTTCCTTTAACAGGGAGTAGTGAGGATTTACTAAGCTGGGATAAGGTTAAAGCACAATTTAATAAGAAAAAAAACCCTTTTATAAATTATAACAAAATTAGCAAAAAGGAAAAAAAGGGGGGGTATTAAGACTTAACATTTATTAACCAGAAACATTAAAATTGGACACATATAGTGAACAAACACCATCCTCTATTTATTACTATACTTGAGGATATATGATATATGTCAGAGAGAGTAGTTAGATTATGGGGGACCGATACAATGAAGTAGCAGCAAAAGAATTATTTTGTTCTGCACCGCTAGAACCAATGTTACAAAGACAATCTAGCACCGCTAGATCATATATCCTCAAGTATAGTAATAAATAGAGGATGGTGTTTGTTCACTATATGTGTCCAATTTTAACGTTTCTGGTTAATAAATGTTAAGTCTTAATACCCCCTCTTTTTTTCCTTTTTGATAATTTTGTTATAAGCTGGGATAAGGAAACATCCACTTCAGGAGCAGAAGTCCAATTATCCTTTAACTCCGCAGAGCAAGGATAAAGTGCATCAAAGAAATGCGTTCCGTGAAAACGCTTATCTGGACACAGACGTTCCTCTTCTATTACACTCTTAAGCTCCTCCAGAGCTGGTAATGTTGTACGCGAAGTACGGTACTCCTGGAACATACGTGCTGATTTACCAGGACGACTAGGTACCACCTCCGGTAACTGTAAAACCTCTCTCATGGCGTCAATCAATGCCTCCGTACGTCTCGCCAGAGAAGAACGCCCCTGCCGTTCGTCCTCATCTGAATCGGATATTTCTCCATCCGAAATTAAAGGGGAACCCAGTCCACCATCCAAATCAGATACATCTGACTCGCTTCGTGTAGAGGCCGGTAACGGCCTGCGTCGCTTCCTATGAGAGGAATTAGCAGACAAATATTGACCTAAAGGTCAGACAAGCTGTTAATCGAGCGAGCGATATCCAATTTTGCACCACTGTCGACCGCAGTGCTAGACGCTGTTGAGGTCTGCGTATCAGATTGCCGCAGTGGCACTGGGACGTGGTCCGCGGCATCTGAACTCTGTTCAGACATGCCTCACCTGTATTAGCAGGTCAAAGCAGCAGCACCAGCAAAATATGCGTTTTTTTTTTTTTTTTTAAATCGCTGAAGTGTTAACGCTCTCTTCAGGTAGAGCTACCCCAGCGGCATTCAGCAAAAAACGCTGGTAGAAATAACCCTCAGAAGGGTTAATGTCGCAAACTCCCCACAATATATATTGTGTGAGCCCCAGCTAACAAATTTTAGGTCTCTAATGAGACCGCAGCTGCAGGATAAGGATCTCCGCTGCAGGATAAGGATCTCTGCGCTGCGGGGTGAGGGATCAGCACTCACCCAGCTGGCCGTGGTGTCTATGCGGAGAGGAGCGGTCTGAGGAGTCCAGTAATGGCCGCCGCAGTGAGGGAGTCGGAAGCGAAGCGCCAGAGCGCGCGTCTTCCTGCACAGAAGACCGGGAAGCGTTAGGCCACGCCCCCCGCCAGCTCAAATATTGAGCGCGAACTCCCTCGCTCCTGCTCCCTCTCTGTCCTGCAGGTATCTGCCTGCGGACAAAAGTTCACCACATCTACATGTAACAGCGCTGTCACCGCAGCGCTGAAGCATACTGATATACATGTAATAGCGCTGCCACTCTCAGACGCTAAAGCACTCACACATTATTATAATAAAAATTGTGTGAAGTACTCACCAGCTTAGCGCCACAGGGACCCCTCAGGATTTGTGGCGCTTGTGCCCATGCTTCCCCCCAGGGCGAGGAACGCAGTGACCGCACGTGTGGTTTGCGTCCCCGCCAGGGAAGCTCTCCTCATCCCCCAGGGCCGGCAAGATTCTGCAGGGACCATAATGTAAATACAGATCCGCCAAGGGAGAGGTTGGGGCACAGCAGCGCTGGTACCCCTGAGACCTCTAGACCAACTGGTGATCCAAGTCTCTTGTCCGAAATAAAATAATAAAATCTTCTGAGGAGCTGCATTAGCAGCGACCATCCTCTGAGACCTCAAATCTTAGACTGAAGGAGCTGAGTAGGAGGAGCCCGAGCTGGAGGAGCCAGCCAGTCAACACGCTTTTGATCTGAGGTGTCATCCTGATCTGGGGCTCCGCCTACCCATCAGTAATGAATTACTGTGGCTCTCTTCCTTCCATCTGCAGCTGAAATCCTTTTTTTAACCCTGGCATTTGACTAGCAAGCAGTATTTGTAGCTTATATACGCACTAAAATTTAAAAAAAAAAAAAAAAAAAAAAAACGACTGCAATTACTACGTTTGGGCTAATTTTTTTTTAATATATGCATTCATTCAGCAACAAAAGTAGAGAAGATTAATTCTAAGTGTGGTTTCCATTCATGGACTAAATACCTCAATGTCAATCCTGTTGGACTGCGTAATTCTTCTATTACCTAATACATGTCCTGATGATCCATGAACATAGTAATGGTAGATATGTCTAGAGGAAATAAAAACATTTTAAACATGAAAAACCTGAGGAATAAAAGCTTCCAACATATTCAAAAACTAAAAGTTTAACACTGCACTACTCACGCCAGTTGTGTGATCCATAAATGCCGGTAATTTTTTAAGTATAGTATATGCTCAGGCTGAACACCAGTCACAATAACAGTGGTGAAGCATTTTTTATCCTCCTCCTCCATGATAAGGTTACGAAGGTTCTTCTCATCTTCTGTAACATGTGAACAATCAGTAGGCTACAAAATTAAATAAGGACCATCAGAAATTAAATTAAACATTTATAGAATGTATGAAAAATGAATTTCTTAGTTAACCCCTTCGTCCCCCGGGCGTTTTTCTGTTTTCTTCCCCTTCTGAGAATCAATTTTTTTTTTTTTTTTTTTTTATTGAGGGCACCTGTTAACCCCTTCATGACCCAGCCTATTTTGACCTTAAAGACCTTGCCATTTTTTGCAATTCTGACCAGTGTCACTTTATGAGGTAATAACTCAGGAACGCTTCGACGAATCCTAGCAATTCTGAGAGTGTTTTTTCGTGACATATTGGGCTTCATGTTAGTGGTAAATTTAGGTCGATAATTTTTGCGTTTATTTGTGAAAGAAATGGAAATGTGCCAAAAAATTTTGAAAATTTTGCAATTTTAAAATTTTGAATTTTTATACTGTTAAACCAGAGAGTTATGTGACACAAAATAGTTAATAAATAACATTTACCACATGTCTACTTTACATCAGCACAATTTTGGAAACATTTTTTTTTTTTTTTGGTTAGGAAGTTGTAAGGGTTAAAATTTGATCTGCGATTTCTCATTTTTACAACAAAATGTACAAATCCATTTTTTTTTATGGACCACCTAACATTTGAAATCACTTTGAGGGGTCTATATGGCAGAAAAAAACCAAAAGTGACACCATTATAAAAACTGCACTCCTCATGCTACTCAAATCTACATTCAAGAAGATTATTAACCCTTCAGGTGCTTCACAGGAACTAAAGCAACGTGGAAGGAAAAAAATGGACATTTTAATTTTTTTTTCACAAAAATTTTCTTTTAGCCTCAGTTTTTTCATTTTCACATGGGCAACAGGATAAAATGGATCCTAAAATTTGTTGGGCAATTTATTCTGAGTACACAGATACCTAATATGTGGTCATAAACCACTGTTTGGGCGCACGGCAGGGCCCAAAAGGGAAGGAGCACCATTTTGACTTTTTGAATGGAAAATTAGCTCAAATCGTTAGCGGACACCATGACGTGTTTGGATAGCCCGTGTGCCTACACAGTAAAAACACGGATTTTGGTAAGAACTTACCTGTAAAATCCTTTTCAGCGAAGGAAGGAAGAGAGACACAGTATTCATTACTGATGGGTAGGCGGAGCCCCAGATCAGGATGTCACCTCAGATCAAAAGAGTGCTGACTGGCTGGCCCCTCCAGCTCGGGCTCCTCCTACTCAGCTCCAGTCGTACCAAAGCTTTGAGGAAAAGAGCCAAGATCACCAGCGGAGCAACATAACCCCTTCTGAAGGAACTTCAGAGAAAAAACACAAGGATACAGGTTATGCATGCAAAGAAAGCCAAAAACCACAGAGTTCCAGGTACTACTCACGGAACCTGACTACTGCGATGAGCTGGCGATGCTGGAACAGAGCCTTAGCGCGCTGACCTCAGCCCAGATAATCGCTATCAGATAAGGGTCGCGCTGCATCTGAAAACATCAACACACTTCTGCCTTGGGAGGGTGCTGTGTCTCTCTTCCTTCCTTCGCTGAAAAGGATTTTACAGGTAAGTTCTTACCAAAATCCGTGTTTCAGCTGCAGATGGAAGGAAGAGAGCCACAGTATTCATTACTGATGGGACGTCCCAAAGCAGTTCAAAAATAAGGGTGGGAAAAAACCAATAAAAGGCAGAAACCCAACAACCTTAACAACAAAGCGCAACCAGCGCTAAACACAAGTTCATCCAGAACTTTAAACTACAGCTGCCTGCAGGACCCTACGTCCGAGGGCTGCATCAGCGGAAGCACTGACGTCCACTTTATAAAACTTTGTAAACGTGTAGACAGAGCGCTAAGTTGCCGCTCGGCAGAGCTGCACTGCCGAGGCACCTTGATGAAAAGCCCACGATGAGGCCACAGCTCTCGTAGAATGGGCTCGAATCTTAATCGGGCAAGATTCACCCCGAAGACGGTAAGCTTCCAAAATAGCTGACCGGATCCAACGAGCTATAGAATCCTTAGAAGCTCGTTGACCACGCCGACGACCTGCTGGAACCACAAACAGGGAGTCCGTCTTACGAAAACCTTGAGTAATGGATAAATAAAACTTCAAGGCCCGCACTAAATCCAATGTGTGCAAAGCTCGCTCTTTCGCATTCTTCGGATCCGGACAGAGTGAAGGCAACACAATATCCTGGTTAACATGAAATTGTGACACTACTTTTGGTAAAAAATCACCCCGTGTGCGAAGCACTACACGATCCGGAAAAAACTCCAGAAAAGGAGGCGAACAAGAAAGAGCTGCCAACTCAGAAACTCTCCTCAAGGAAGTGACTGCAACAAGGAAAGCCACCTTCCAAGAAAGTAAAGAAAGGCTAGCAGAAACCATAGGCTCAAAAGGTTTATGCTGAAGAGCCTCCAAAACAAGGTTGAGCCGCCAAGGAGACACGGGCGCCTTCCGCGGCGGAAACTTACGAGATATACCTCGGAAAAAAGGAGAGCACGTCTCTATTTGAAGCAATGGTTCTCCGGAACAATAAGGACAGAGCAGAAATCTGACCTTTCAGGGTGCTGACTGCCAAACCCTTGTCTAGCCCATGCTGCAGAAAAGCCAACAGGTTGGGAATGGAAAATATTCTCGGGTTCCGAGAGGACCCCAAACACCACTAAAAGAAGGTTTCCCAAATTTTGTGGTAAATCCTAGTAGTAGCCGGACTTCTTGCAGCACGAAGGATAGCAATGACCTCGGCTGAGAAACCTCTACGGGTCAAGATTTCGGTCTCAAGAGCCACGCCGTCAAACGCAGGGACATCAAGTCCGGATGACAAACGGGCCCCTGAGTCAACAAGTCCGGTTGAAGAGGGAGTGGAAAAGGAGTTGCCGCCAACAGCGACATTATTGTCGAGAACCACACCCTTCTTTGCCAGTCTGGAGCTATCAAAATAGCTGGAATTCTCTCTAGTCTGATCCGACGCAGTACTAGAGGAAGTAAGGATATCGGCGGGAACACATAGATCAGCTCGAGCTGATCCCACTGAGCCACTAGAGCATCCACCGCCACAGCCTTCGGGTCCTTGTACCTGGACATGAACGTCGGTAACTTGGCATTGGACCTGTATGCCATCAAATCCACTTGGGGGGTTCCCCAGCGAGAGCACAGTAGTGCAAAAACTTCCGGGTGGAGGCTCCATTCCCCGGGATCCATCCTTCTGCGACTGAGAAAGTCCGCTGTAATATTCTGAACCCCTGGAATGTGAATCGCCGAAATGGCTGGCACACTGGCCTCTGCCCAAATCAGAATTCGGGACACCTCTACCATGAGTCTGGAACTCCTTGTCCCACCTTGGTGATTGATATACGCGACAGCCGTCACGTTGTCTGTCTGCACTCGGACTGGCAGACCGCTCAAAGGGACCGTCCAATGTTGGAGGCAAAGGAAAATCGCCCTCAATTCCAGGATGTTGATCGGAAGAACAGACTCTTCCGATGACCATACTCCCTGAATCCAGAGATTGTTCCAAACACCCCCCCCCAGCCCGTCAGGCTGGCATCGGTGGTTATGACCGACCACTTCGGAGGAGGAAAAGCTTTCCCAGGGATAACGCTCCTGGACATAACCACCATCCTAGGGATTCTCGCACCCTGTGAGAGATGATGACGCTGCAATCCAGCGAACCTTGTGATTAATCCCAACGACTCAGAATGAGCCTATGGAGAGCTCTGGAATGAAATTGGACAAACGGAAAAAACCTCATGGACGCCACCGTCAGACCCAGAAGGCGCATACCTTCCGAAGGGACACTGCTGTCGCAGACTTCATAGTCTGTACATGCTGGAGCAGACATGCCTGCTTGTCTGGAGGTAGGGACAACCCCGCCCGTACCATGTCGAAATGCATCCTCAAAAACAGGATTGCCTGCGACGATTCCAGAGACGACTTCTCCTTTGAAGCTACAACCGAAAAGGCCGTCCAAATAGGGACGAATCGTAAATCCCCGTCTTTGAAGGATTGCCATGAGATTTTGGCGTCAGAATCGTTGTAAAAATTCTGGGCGTTAAAGCCAAACCGAATGGTCGAGCCACAACCTGGGTGAGGTCTTCCGATGGGAACATGCCAAAAAAGCGTCGCGAATGTCGATTGATCGTTCTGCGACAGGGCTGCCATAACTGAGCGAAGCGACTTCATGCTCGGCTCTGACGGAATGTCAGAAGTCAGTCCGCCTTAGCGAATTTTTATTTTATTTTATTTTTTTTTTTTTGCCAGCTTCTGCCTTACAGAAGTTCTGTTTCCAGGGTATGCGGAATTTCTGAGAATTCCCCCTTTTTTTTTTTTTTTTTTTAAAAGAGAGAGACGACACAAACCCCCAGAGGGTTGGTCAGATCTTCCCTTGAACCGAAAAGGACTGCCGATAACTATCGGCACAAGTCCTGCCAGACGCAGAAGTCACAGCTCTGCGCTGCGGTAAAGCTGCTTCTTTTGCCTTTGCCTTGGCATCAGCTCCGTGAAGTCAGTCAAATAGCTGACCACTTTCTAAGCTAAAGATAGCAAACCCTGTTGGAAAACTGCGTTCCATCCAAGTCACAGTGCTCTTCTGACTGTAACTGCCGAGGATTGCGCCCTGGATAGCAGTGACGCATTATCCTTCAACTAGAAAAGCCCATCTACCTTGATAGAGGGAAACTTGCCACGCCGTCCTTAGACGGTCCAACCGGCTCAGGGGAACTTAACAAGTACACCTAGATCCTTAATACCGAATCTATGATCCACGGCTACACAGATGGAAATTGTTGCCATCTCCGTTCTTCTGTCCAGCGTGTCCTGCAGACTCGTCTTCCCTTTTACCAGGAAGATTTGCTAAGCTGGAATAAAGGGACATTCACTTCAGGAGAAGGGGTCCAATTAACAAATAACTCCGTAGAAAAACGGATAGTTTGTAAGGTCGTCGCGACCCATGCGACCCTTGCAACATCCGGGCCGACTTACCAGGACGACTAGTTACCTCCTCCGGTAACTGTAACGTCCACATGGCTTCCACAGAAATTTTAGTACGGCCCCTGAGAGAGAGGCAGGGTGTCCCTGCCGATCCTCCTTGACCGAATCGGACTTCTTCGCTAAGCGAGAAGGAAAGCACCGATTTGTGTCGCTTCCTTGAGAGGATCTAGTTGACACTCCATAACCTAAAAGGTCATCAATAGAAACCAGTGAAGGCCTCCATTTTGACACCATTGGAACCTCTGACCGTGTATGAGTCGAGATCTGCGTGTCAGATACGCGATGCTGATCCGTAGCGGATCTGGGAGAGGGTCTCTGACATACCCTTGCATAGTATATGGCAGGATAAACCTGTCAGTAACCAGAGCAGTACTTAAATAAAAAACAAACGCTGAAGGGTTAAAGCTCAAAAGAAAGAGCTACCCCAGCTGTCTCCCATTAAGAGTTAACCTCCTAAGAAGGGGTTAAAGTAGCTGACTCCCCACAACCTTGATAGTGAAAAAGGGTGTGCGAATCTCAGGCGCCTCTTATAAGGTCGCAGCTGCAGGACAGCCATGCCACACTAAACAGAAAACGTTCCACAAGATCGCTAAAAAATTGCGCTGTTTTTTATAACGCAATGACCGCCAAAGTTGTCAAGGAGATCGCTAATCGCCTATGCGATTGCCCAGATTGGCAGCCACCAGCGACACTAAAAATGACACACAAACGATCGCAATATTATGCGACGCCATCAGGATCGTCAGCGGAAACGTATAGTGGCAGCATTAATGTCGCAGACTCCCCACAGCCTCTTTATTAATATTAAAAGAGTGTGCGAGCCCCTTATGCGAGAACAGCCGCAGGACAGCGCAATCTGTCACTCAGAAGTGCCCCAGACGGCGCCCGCGCTGTGGAGGTGAAGGGGTTAAGCTTCTGCCGGCGGGCTAGAAGCGACTCACCAAGCTGGTCACGTATTCTTGCCGGGAGGGGAGGAGAACGATCCGGGGAGCTTTCAGCCTGCAGCGCTTTATCAGCAATGGCCGCCGCGCTCTGCCTCCGTGTGCTCCATGTAGAGGAGCCGGAAATGGAGGCTGCAGTAAAGTGCGCGCTCAGAAGCGGCGCGAAATTCAAAAAATAAAAAGAGCGCGTACTCCCCTCCTTTCCCTCGTCCTGCAGGCATCCTCCTGCGGACATAGAAAAAACTAGTCACCGGCATATATATGTACAGCGGCTGCCGCAGCAGTCGCTAGAACACTCACACACATTTTACCAAAATGTGGAGTACTCACCAGCCGAAACGCCACAGGGACCCCCAGGGGTTTCTGGCGCTATGCCCATGCTTCTCCCCAGGGCGGGAAGCGCAGTGACCCCAGCGTGTGGTTTGCGCCCCGCCAGGGAAACTCCTCATCCCCCAGGGCCGGCAAGATTCTGCAGGGACGATTATGTAGTTACAGATCCGCCAAGGGAGAGGCTGGTGAAATACATTGATAAACATGTAATAGCGCTGTCACAGCAGCGCTGAAGCATACTGATATACATGTAATAGCGCTGCCATCAGACGCTAAAGCACTCACACATTAATAATAAAATTTTGTGTGGAGTACTCACCAGCCAAAGCGCCACAGGGACCCTCAGGGGTTTCTGGCGCTGTGCCCATGCTTCCCCCCAGGGCGAGGAACGCAGTGACCGCACGTGTGGTTTGCGTCCCGCCAGGGAAGCTCTCCTCATCCCCCAGGGCCGGCAAGGATTCTGCAGGGACTATTTATGTAAAATACAGATCCGCCAGGGGAGAGGTGGGGTCCAGCAGCGCTGAGACCCCTGAGACCTTTCAGACTCATGTCCAAGTCTCTTGTCCGATAAAAATAATAAAATCTTCTGAGGAGCTGCTTCCAGCAGCGACCATCCTCTGGACCTCAAATCTTAGACTGGAGCTGAGTAGGAGGAGCCCGAGCTGGAGGGGCCAGCCAGTCAGCACTCTTTTGATCTGAGGTGACATCCTGATCTGGGGCTCCGCCTACCCATCAGTAATGAATACTGTGGCTCTCTTCCTTCCATCTGCAGCTGAAAAAAAAAACACATGTGACACCATTTTGGAAACTAGACCCCTTATGGAACTTATCTAGATGTGTTGTGAGAACTCTCAACCCCAAGTGCTTCACAGAAGTTTATAATGCAGAGCAGTGAAAATAAAAAAATCATTTTTTTCCTCAAAAATGATTTTTTAGTCTGCTATTTTTTATTTTCACAAGGGTAACAGGAGAAATTGGACCACAAAAGTTTTTGTGCAATTTGTCCTGAGTACACCAATACCCCATATATGTGGGGGGAAACCACTGTTTTGGCGCATGGGAGAGCTCAGAAGGGAAGGAGCGCCATTTTGGAGTGCAGACTTGATGGAATGTTCTGCTGGCGTCATGTTCCGTTTGCAGAGCCCCCTGATGTGCCCCCCCATTTTGGGAACT
This sequence comes from Oophaga sylvatica, assembly GCA_033576555.1. Classification (NCBI taxonomy): domain Eukaryota; kingdom Metazoa; phylum Chordata; class Amphibia; order Anura; family Dendrobatidae; genus Oophaga; species Oophaga sylvatica. The sequence continues at coordinate 321,066,301 of JARQOD010000006.1, forward strand.
AGACTCCACAAGAAGCATATCTAGATGTGTTGTGAGCACTATGAACCCCCAAGTGTTTCACAGAAGTTTATAAACTCAGAGCAGTGAAATAAAAAAAACATTTTAGTCCCCAAAAAACATTTTTTAGCCCGCTATTTTTTATTTTCCCAAGGGTAACAGGATAAATTGGACGCCAAAAGTTGTTGTCCAGTTTTTCCTGAGTACGCTGGTGCCTCATATGTGGGGGGGGGGGAACCACTGTTTGGGCGCACAGCAGGGCTCAAACGGCAAGGAGCGCCATTTGACTTTTTTAATGGAAAATTAGCTCCAATCGTTAGCAGACACCATGTTGTGTTTGGAAAGCCCGTGTGCCTAAACTTTGGAGCTCCCCCACAAATGACCCCATTTTGGAAACTAGACCCCCTAAGGAACTTATCCAGATGTGTGGTGAGCACCTTCAACCCCACGTGCTCCACGGAAGTTTATAAAGCAGAGCCGTGAAAATAAAAAAATCATTTTTTTCCTCAAAAACTGATTTTTTTAACCCGCAATTTTTTATTTTCACAAGGTTAACAGGAGAAATAGGACCCCAAAAGTTGTTGTACAGTTTGTCCTGAGAACACTGGTACCCCATATGTGGGGGGGGGGAACCACTGTTCGGGCACACGTTGGGGCTCGGAAGGGAAGTAGTGACGTTCTGAAATGCCGATTTTGATGGAATGGTCTGCGGGCGTCATGTTACGTTTGCAGAGCCCCTGATGTGCCTAAACAGTAGAAAACCCCCCAAGTGACCCCATTTTGGAAACTAGACCACCCAAGGAACTTATCTAGATGTTTAGTGAGCACTTTGAACCCCCAAGTGCTTCACAGAAGTTTATAACCCAGAGCCATGAAAATAAAGTCTTTTTTTTCTCAAAAAATGATTTTTTAGCCCACATTTTTGTAGTTTCACATGGGTAACAGGAGAAATTGGACACCAAAAGTTGTCCTGAGTACGCTGGTACCCCATATGTGGGGGGAACCACTGTTTGGGTGCTCGGCAGGGTTTAGAAGGGAAGGAGAACCATTTGACTTTTTTAATGGAAAATTAGCTCCAATCGGTAGCGGACACCATGTCGTGTTTGGAGAGCCCCTGTGTGCGTTTTGTAATGCTGACTTGATGGAATGGTCTGAGGGCGTCATGTTACGTTTGCAGAGCCCATGATGTGCCTAAACAGTAGAAACCCCCCCAAGTGACCTTATTTTGGAAACTAGATCCCCAAGGAATGCCTCTAGATGTGTGGTGAACACTTTGAATCTCCAAGTTATTCACAGAAGTTTATAACGCAGAGCCGTGAAAATAAAAAAATCATTTATTTTCCACAAAAATATTTTTTTTAGTCCCCAATTTTTTTTTCCCAAGGGTAACAGGAGAAATTAGACCCCAAAGTTGTTGTGCAATTTTTCCTGAGTACGCTGATACCCTATATGTCGGGGTAAACCACTGTTTGGGCACACGTCGGGGCTTGGAATAAAGGGAGCACTGTTTGACTTTTTGAACGCAAAATTTGCAGGAATCAATGGTGGCGCCATGTCGCGTTTGGAGACCCCCTGATGTGCCTAAATAGTGGAAGCCCCTCAATTCTAACTCCAACCCTAAGTCCAACACACCCCTAACCACAACCCTAACCCCTAACCACAACCCTAACCCAAACCCTAACCACAAGCCTAATCCTAAGCCCATCCATAACCCCAAAACACCCCTAAACACTAATCCTAACTTTAACCCTAACCACAAGCCTAAACCTAATTCCAACCCTAACCCTGATTCCAACCGTAACCCTAATTCCAACCCTAACCCAAATTCCAACCCTAACCCAAATTCCAACCGTAACCCTAATTCTAACCGTAACCCTAATTCTAACCGTAACCCTAATGCTAACCCTAACCCTAATGCTAACCCTAACCCTAATTCTAACCCTAACCCTAATTCTAACCCTAACCCTAATTCTAACCCTAATTCTCACCTTAACCCTAATTCTAAACCCTAACCCATAATTCTAACCCTAATTCCAACCCTAACCCTAATTCCAACCGTAACCCTAATTCCAACCCTAACCCAAATTCCAACCCTAACCCAAATTCTAACCGTAACCTAAGGCTAACCTAACCCTAATTCTAACGCCTAATTCTAACTCCTAATTCTAACCCTAACCTAATTCTAACCCTAATCTAACCTAATTCTAACCCTAATTCTAACCCTAATTCAACCCTAACCCTAATTCAACCCTAATTCTAACCCTAACCCTAATTCGAACCCTAACCCTAATTCTAACCCTAACCCTAATTCTAACCGTAATAGAAAAAAAAAAAAAAAAAATTTTATTATTTGTCCCTACCTATGGGGGTGATAAAGGGGGCGTTTATGTACTTTTTTTTATTTTGATCACTGTGAGAGTTCAATGTGATCAAAATAAATGTATGGAATCTGCCGGCCGGCGGGCCCACTGCGCATGCGCCCGCCATTTTCCAAGATGGCGGCGCCTATGAAGAATCCCGGACGGACGCCGAGACATCGGAGGATCGGGGAGGAGAGGGGGGGGGGATCGGAAGGCGGGGGAGCGGACCGGAGCAGATAGTGACGACGGTGACCTATCGCCGCCATCATATCGGTGGCGGCGGCCAATCGCCACCGTCACTCGGTGTGTGTGTGTGTGGGGGGGGGGGGGTCGGATCTCAGTGTCCAGCCATGGCAAATGGTATTGCAGCATCGGCCATGGCTGGATTGTAATATTTCACCAAATTTCAATGGTGAATTATTACAAATCGATATGATTGGCTGTTAAAAGTGAAACAGCCAATCAGAGGATCGTAGCCACGTGGGGGTTAAGCCTACCCCCTGTGGTAAAGCACAAAGGGTCTTGTGCCCGCGGGTCGGGTGACCTTTCGGAGACCCCGGTTACCCGACCCGCAGGAACGCGATTTATACCATGACACCTACGTCAGCGTCATGGGTCGGGATGGCGCAGGTTTTCATGACGCCAACGTAGGTGTCATGGGTCGGTAAGGGTTTAAAGGCACATGATGACTAATTAAATCAGCAATCATCTGCTGGGAAATATGCAGCCTTAGCTTGCAAACACGCATCAAAGTCAGGGACACGACATGTGATGTAAATGTACGTCATATGTCGTGAAGAGGTATCCTGGGACATTTATATTCTCCTTAGCATACATCATTATCGGTCAGGAGGGGCTGCGACACTCAGTTGCTCCCAGTGCGGGCAATGGCAAGATGTGCTCTGTTGTGGAGCTGCACAGCTCAGTTAACTGTATAGTGGCCATAGCCGAGTACTAAACATCTGTTATTCAAATCAATGGGTGGCAGATATTCATTAACCAGACACAGACACTATGCAGCAAAGAGCTGTGCAGTTCTGCTCTGCAACTGAGCACATCAGAATGCCACCAGCACTGCGTCCAACTGATCAGCTATGGTGCCCTCAAAATAAAAGTCCGAGACAACCCTTAAGGATGGCCAATCAATATACAAAACATGCTGTCAAGCGGAGACTTTTACAATGTTCATACCTTTCTGTTTCTTATATAGCCAGTGAAAATTGATTCCTTGTTCTTCTCCTTTGCCTCAAAATCTTCTTTGGAAATTAAAAATTCATGGACATCTTTGGAGTCTGATGTCTTTGTGATAATCTTAAAAGTAGTAACAAACGTACTTAGCAACTACAAATACATGCTTATAATAAAGAGGATAGATGCATTCAGAAAGGTCAATTATGATTACAATACTAGAAACCAGTAAAATAATACTTTCAAAAAGAATGCCCACTAGTAGAGAACACTTTCTCCAAGTACTGTGGCGATCTTTTGACATTGTTCATGTCACATGAGCGCTGATGCATATCAGCAATCAAAAACAATGTTGCAAGATCATGGGGGAATGCAATGCTGAGCGGAGGAGCAACACTGATCCAACAGTTAAGTATAGTTTTTTCTTATCTAGTAGAGGACAACCTAAAATATTTTAGAAGGTTTTTCCTAGAATCACATTTTTCACACAGCATAGTAAATGCATATTTTTATTATATATACAGGCTAAGCCCAACATAGGAGTTTATTTGTCTTTTTTCATCTCTACTTGCCACTCTGTCCATCCAGCTTCACAAAGCTGAATGAGCAGTCACATACTTACATTGCTAAAACTACAAATTCCCAGTAGCACATGCTTCTGCTCAGTGCTGCAGACACTAGTGATGGGCAGTCCGGCTCTCTTTGGGGAGTCGGGTCTTTTTGGATCCTAATAAATGGATTCCTTTTAAATATGTGTTCACCATAGGTGAACACATATTTAAGGTGATGTCAATATGTGTGAAACTCCGCCCACCGATGGCGGAAAACCCACCTACTTGCAGTCAGCCAATTACTTTGATGAATGGGCGGGGTTTGGGTCAGGTGGGCCGAGTTACGTCTTTCGAAACCCAAAATTTTACTCCCAGTGAGAGCCAGTCAGAGAATTCAGTGGATGTCACTGGGGTGCCAGCTCCCATCGTTCACAGCAGGAAGCCGGCTCTTCATCTCAGATTGTTCACGAACGACCCATTACTAGCAGACACCTCCTTGCCTCAAATGAGCTCCTGACTAGTCCCACCTCCCTGATTTAGTATCTAGATACAGAGTATGTTTTCCCCCTCTCCAAAAACTTAGACAAACTCTGTGTGCACATAACCTAAGCATAGAATTCACCTTACCCTCCTGTGCACTCTGTTCCGTACAGTACCCTGCTTGACCAATGATTTTGACATCAGTGAGGCTGTGCGGAGTCCCCGGCTGACCTGAAGTGATCTCGATAGCGTGGGAAAAAAATTAAGAAACTTTCCACGCTCCTGAGTTCATCTCCGGTCAGCCGGGGCACCTGAGCAGACATGAATTCATTCATTCTGCAGTGGTTTACAGCCGGGCCGGTAGCGTTAGCACGATCATTGCTGTAAACTAGTTAACCCCTTGTGATGGATAGCAGCGGGGGACCTGACTGAATGGCGGAGAGGTATGGATATTCTTGCTGTTTAATTTCATTTTTATTACAGGAGAACAAGGGATTCAGTTGGATTGGCAGAATAATACATTTGGTCAAAAACAATGTGTAATTATTTCATTAAAATTATTTTAATTAATGTGGTTTTTTTTAACCCTTTACTACAATAGGATTAATAATGGATAGTTGTCTAATTGACACCTCTCCATTATTAGCCCGGATTAATGTCACCTTTGAATAGCAAGGCGACATTAACCCCTTATTAACCAATAAGCCACTGCTAAAGGCAATGGGACCAGAGAGGTTAAGTGCCAGAAAAGGCGCATCTAATAAGCGGAAGTACCCCGACCGGCGGCCTCCACATACACCCCACCAGCAGCAGCCTCTATATACCACAGCAGCAGCCTCCACATATACCCCAGCAGCACCAGCCTCCACATATACTCCAGCAGCACCAGCCTTCACATATACCCCAGCAGCAGCAGCCTCCACATATACCCCAGCAGCAGCAGTCTCTATATACACTCCAGCAGCAGCCTCTATATACACCTCAGCAGCAGCCTCTATATGCACCCAGCAGCCTCGTTATACACCCCAGCATATGACACTATTGTGAGCGCTATAGAAAACCAAGCAGTGTATTCATTGCATTATTCTTAAATCTTCATAAATAAACTACATACATATTCTAGAATACCCTACGAGTTAGAATCGGGCCACCATCTAGTATACAGGATCTAGTATATAGGATCCCTTTAAGAGGGGCTTGGGGTCAGAACTAGAGTGCTTAGTGGAATTGCCCTAACTTCCATATTAATGATCCAATTAAGAGACCCTGGGGTCAGAACCACAGCGCTGAGTGGAACGGTCCTAACTTCCATACAACGGATCTCTTTAAGAGAGGTCTGGGGTCAAACCAAAGCGCAGGATGGATTTGCCCTAACTTCCATACCGGAGATCCCTTTAAGAGGGAAGATGTGCCTATGGGATGGAGGATGTGTGATGGCTATATGGGAACGTGAGGGGGGATTCATTTCAGTCATGTGCTCTCTGCTCCTTTCTGGGGGGCAGACAATGGCTGGGAGCTTATGTTCCTGGGGATGCTGGATTTGTCCCACCCGGTCAGTGTCTGTTGAGGTGCTGTCGTGGAGTGAGGAAACTGTTGCTCATAGCAACCAATCACAGCTCAGCTTCTTTTAAACAGCTCGCTTTGTGATTGGTTGGTGATACACACACACATTCAATTTTATATATAGAGATATATATATATATCTATCTATATATAGATATGCATCTATCTATCAATATATCTATCTATATATAAATATATATATATATGTAGATATCTATAATATAACGCTGTAAGCGTCCCTCTGTCCGAAGCTTTTATAGACTGCGCAAGAGCGACACGCCTGCGCAGTCTGGCTCCAGACAGAGTGAGGCATCCAGCGGTGAGTACTCTGTATGGCGCCAGATATCGCGGTATGCGTACTGGAAGCATACCGCGATCTCCGGCGCCATACTCACAGTGCGCGTCGGAATCGCGCATGCGCATAGCGCTATCCGGCGTCATTTTGCTGAAGACACATGTACAGTGTGTCTTCAGCAATATGGCGCCGGACCGTGTGGTATGGGCATGCGCATACTCCGGCGCCGCTCTCCTCCCCGGGCGTCCAGCAGAACAGAACTGCGCTGGAGCACAGGGAAGAAAGGTGAGTATAAATGTTTGTTTTTAAGGGGGTATGTGTGTAATAGCGGTGAGGGGACCATGCATATCAGGATAAGGGGACCATGCACATCAGGATTGGGGGGTGAGGGGACCATGCATATCAGGATAGGGGGGTGAGGGGACCATGCATATCAGGTTTGGGGGGTGAAGGGACCATGCACATCAAGATTGGAGGGGTGTGGGGACCATGCACATCAGGATTGGGGGGTGAGAGGACCATGCATTCCAAGATTGGGGGCTGGGGGGACTGTTATGTTTCGGTAGCTGAGGAGGACAGGAACAACAGCAGGGCAGCCGAACACCTGAGATGTTGGTAACTGATGGGTTGCAGATTTCTAAACTAACGACACAACTAGAGGTAGCCGTGGAGCGTTCCTACGTTGATCCTAGACGCCTCGTCACAGCCTGAGAGATAACTACACCTAAAGGCAGAAAGATGAAAGCTATCTGCCCCGGAGCAGATCCCCAAAGAAAATAGGAAGCCCCCAAACATATAATGGCGGTTAGACAAGATGAAAATACAAACATAGGCAGAAAATAGACTGAGCAAACGCTGGGGCCACAAGCTGACTAAATAGGATAGGACAGGAGAGATTACTTTCTGCAACCCAGAAAACCCTACAAAAATCCAACAATTCTGATTACAAAAATACTGAGATCACACGATCTCGCCATCCACTAAATCAGATCTCAGTGTGCATAAAAACCAAGCCGCAGCCGCTGAAAAAAACAGGAAAAAGCAAATGAGCAAATAACAGTGGCTGCAGATAAACTGTGAGGAGCTCAGGCCCCAGGAGGGGACCCGGTTGACCTCCACAAAAGTGCAGAAAACAATGCAAAAAGCAAGCACAAAAAGAAAAGCAAAAAATATCTTATCTGAAAGCAGGAGATGCAGGCAAGACTCCAGCAAACTTCCAAATGAACCAGGAACCACAATTGAGACAAGAACAATTGCTCACCGGCAACCATCATGGGAGGGAACCTCCCTTATATCAGACCAGTCAGTGAACCCAGATTGCCACTCCTCGCTGAAAGGTTCAGTACTGTCTGTAACCACCAGAGGGAGCTTCTGCTCAGAAACCATCTCTAGCACATTCATAACAGGGGACCATGCATACAAGGATGGGGGGTGATGGGACCATGCATACCAGGATTGGGGGTGAGGGGACAATGCCTATCAGGATTGGGGGGTGAGGGGACCATGCACATCAGGGTAGGGGGGTGAGGGGACCATGCACATCAGGATTGGGGGGGTGAAAGGACCATGCATTCCAAGATTGTGGGGCTGAGGGACCATGCATACCAGGATTGAGGGGTGAGGGACCATGCATACTAGGATTGGGGGGTGAGGGGACCATGTATACCAGGATTGGGGGGTGAGGGACCATGCAAATCAGGATTGGGGGTGAGGGGACCATGCATACCAGGATTGGGGGGTGAGGGGACCATGCATACTAGGATTGGGGGTGAGGGGACCATGATACCAGGATTGGGGGGTGAGGGGACCATGCAAATCAGGATTGGGGGGTGAGGGGACCATGCACATCAGGATTGGGGGGTGAGGGGACCATGCACATCAGGATTGGGGGGTGAGGGGACCATGCACATCAGCATTGGGGGGTGAGGGGACCATCCATAATCAGGAATGGAGGGTGAGGAGACCATACATATCAGGATTGGGGGATGAGGGGAACCATACATCCTACGATAGGGATGAGGGGGACCATGCATACCAGGATTGGGGCTGAGGGGTACCATGCATACCAGGATTGGGGGGAGGGGACCATGCCTACCAGAATTGGGAGGTAAGGTGCCATGTATACCAGGATTGGGATGAGGGGACCATGCATACCAGGATTGGGGGTGAAGGGTACCATACATCCTACAATATGGATGAGGGGACCATGCATACCAGAATTGGGCGGCAGGGGACCATGCATACCAGGATTGGGGGTGAGGGACCATGCATACCGGATTGGGGGTGAGGGGACCATACATACCAGGATTGGGGGGTGAGAGGACCATGCATTCCAAGATTGGGGGCTGGGGGGACTGTTATGTTTCGGTAGCGAGGAGACAGGAACTATAAATACCAGGATAGGGATGAGGGGGTACCATGCATACCAGGATTGGGGGATGAGGGGACCATGCATACCAGATTTGGCTGGGGGTGAGGGGACCATACATACCAGGATAGGGATGAGGGGTACCATGCATACCAGGATAGGAGGGGGCAGCACATACCAGGATGGGAGACCATATACCTATAAAAATGGGCGTAGAACGGGTTCATAGCTAATATATATATATATATACACATACACACACACATACACATACATACACACTGTATATTAGGGGGTTTCATTTTTCCGAAGTTATGACTTTCATATGAATTTGCTTCAATCCTTGGTCTAAGTCATCTAAAAGATCCATGTAAAAAATTTTAGTGAAATCGATTAATATTTAGGGTTGCACTCTTGGATCACTTATCTGAAAGTACTGAAATTCATGAAAATGTATCATCGACATCACACTGTGTATGTTGTGTTTCTATTATGTTTTGCAGGTAGTTAAACTGAAAATGAGCACTAGAAAGGGAATTTGTTTACTTGAAAAGGTGCCTAGTGGTGAATTTTTGGGAGCTCGACTCCCTTCCAAGGAACAAATGCTTTTAGTTTTTATTTACCAACACAAGGAAATGAAAGAAACACTCTCGTGTGCTGCTAAATCCACAAGTATTAAACTACAGGAAGTGTGGAAGAAAGTATCCCTGTCATGACAGAGGAGAATATCTGAACTCGTTTACAGAAGATATACAAGGAATATCAACATCTAGGTAAAGAGAAATCTAGAAAGACTGATAAAGCAAATATGAAGTGGCAGATTTGGAAAGGTGATCTTGTTGAGGTATTTGATATTGCCAGGCAAAATGTGATGTCCATAAATAGCGTACTAGAAGACGATAAAGCATTCCTTATGTCACAAAGAGAGGATCGTATTCATCAATGAGTGGTGTAGATAAGGTTCTTGCCTCACAAATTTAAAAGAACAAAATAAATACAGAAAAAAAAGGAGGCACACAAGATGAAACATTATAAAGAAATGATATACAATTATAAACATTATAAAGAAATCGCCAAAATGAACAAGACAGTTATAGTGGAACACTCAGTCTCATCTCCATCATCATCAATTCACGAAGAGGACAAATTTTCTGAACCACCAGTGAAAAAATCTTGTGCAGGTCATAGATTAAAACCTCTTGATCACACACTCACGGCTACATGGGATCGAGAACAACTCTCCATTTCGACAAGCAAGTAGTTCATTTATTGCAACTGCAAATAGCCTTGGTCACGATGTTTCATGTACTTCCATATCTCCATCTACCGTTTTCCAAGCTCGGGCAATTAACAGAAGACAAATGGCTGAGAACATGGTAAAGTCACTGTTTGAAAATACTCCTCATTTAGTCTTACATTGGGATAGTAAATTGTTGACCTCGGTTGCCTGCGGGAGTGTCAAAACTCTAGAAGATAGAGTTGCTGTTCTTGTAATTGGAAAAGATTTTGAGCATTTGCTTGGCGTACCTGTTGCCCAGAAAGGTACTGGTGAGCTAATGGCTGAAGTTGTTATTCAGGAGGTGGACCGATTCGCACTACGTGACCGTATCATTGGTATATGTTTCGCTACAACTGCATCTAATACAGGAATGATCCAAGGAGCATGTATCAGAATTGAAACTGAATTTGGGCGACCATTGTTGTGGTTGGCTTGCCGCCACCACACCCACGAATTAATCTTGAAAGAGGTGTTTGGTAACTGTTGTAACATACCATCAAGTGGTCCTGACATCCAGATTTTTTGAAAGCTCCAAAATCAGTGGAATTCAGTTGAAAAGAAGTTATATTCCACGATGTTAGATGAAGAAAATCCCATTCAAGAGGTTTTCTAGAAGAACAACGTGTGAAATGGTGGACTACCTCAACGTTTTGAAAGATGGCAGTCATCCAAGAGAAAATTACAAAGAGCTATTACAACTAACACTTCTATATCTTGGAGGTTGGGATGAAAACGATTTCGAATTTAGGATTCCAGGGGCTCTGACTGAAGCAAGGTGAATGGCAAAGGCCATATATGTAATCAAAATTGTGCTATTCACTAAACAATTGCATATTTTTAATACCGAATTGAAAGGAATAAGAAAAGTAGCACGTTTTGTCTATCTGCACGAGGCAGTTGTAAGTCGATGGGCTCCAAAGAATGATTTGGAGAGGCTACAGCTTCTGTAATATTATCCAGATAAAGATGTCAGAGAAAGTGCCCTCACAGTGGCTAAGAGACACAATTGGCAGCTGTCAGAAACTAACATAGGATTGGCATTTTTGGATGAACGTATCGGTCAGACTGAGGATAAGATGTTTGAAAATTTAAGAATGAAACCTGCAAATAAAAAGGAACTGAAACGGTTGGAAGGTAAAAACCTAGATTTTGAAGGAAAAAACCTCAGTGATTTTGTTACAAGTAAAACACAGACATTCTTTGAATTGTTTGGGATCCACAACGTAGAAGAATATTGCAGTGATACACTAAGAAGCTCTGTCAATGCTCTTAAGGTGGTGAATGACACCGCGGAAAGGGGCATTGCTCTGATAAAGAAGTTTAATAATTCAATCAGAGATGAACAACAGAAACAGTTCTTGTTAAGAGTTGTCGAGTATCATAGAAAAGCCATCACCAAGCGAACAAAAGAAGGAGTTGCATCTGTCACAGCATATTAGTACGGTACAGACCAAAAGTTTGGACACACCTTCTCATTTAAAGATTTTTGTGTATTTTCATTACTATGAAAATTGTAAATTCACACTGAAAGCATCAAAACTATGAATTAACACATCTGGAATTATATACTTAACAAAAAAGTATGTAATAACTGAAAATATGTCTTATATTCTAGGTTCTTCAAAGTAGCCACCTTTTGCTTTGATGACTGCTTTGCACACTCTTGGCATTCTCTTGATGAGCTTCAAGAGGTAGTCACCGGGAATGGTTTTCACTTCACAGGTGTGCCCTGTCAGGTTTAATAAGGGGGATTTCTGGCCTTATAAATGGGGTTGGGACCAGCAGTTGTGTTGTGCAGAAGTCTGGTGGATACACAGCTAATAGTCCTACTGAATAGACTGTTAGAATTTGTATTATGGCAAGAAAAGTCTTAGTTACTTACCGTTAACGGTATTTTTCGAAGTCCATGACAGCACTACGGAGAGAGGGGATCCGCCCTTTAGGAACAGGAAACCTACAGATACAAAAGGACGGCACCTCTCCCACGCATCAGTTGGATTACATGGATTACAGAGCATAAGAAGACTACCAAGGTTAAATGTTATACAGCAAAAAATTATGCATCACACAGTAATATTGGTCAATTGTTTATTACATGTGGACTATATAAGAGGAAGAAGTGCACATAGAACACGGGCGGGAATCTAAGGGTGCTGTCATGGACTTCGAAAAATACCGTTAACGGTAAGTAACTAAGACTTTATTCGAACGTCCATGACAGCACTACGGAGAGAATTACAGAGAGTAATTACTTAGGGAGGGACTACAGTCTGCAGCACCCTTAGTCCGAAAGAAAGGTCTGAGGAAGCACCCAAATCTAACCTATAATGAGTGTAAAACGTGTGTGGAGAGGACCATGTAGATGCCTTACATATCTGGTCAATGGAGACTTCTGCCCTGAACCATAACATCCCCCATATGAGCCCCCCACCCAGAAGGGCTTGCATCTGTCGTGGCTATCCGGGATATTTCATATTCCCACGGAACCCCCCTAGGCAGGTTCGTCTCCTTCCTCCACCAATCCAGGGACCTTGTAGCAGCCCGGGACAAGGCTAGCTGGCCTTCTAGGCAACCACCTAGAGAATTTTGATATGACAAAACCTCAGCTTGTAGCGTCCTTGTGTGAAATTGTGCCCACTGAACCGCGGGGATGCAGGACGAGAGGGAGCCCAAAAGAGACATGGCTTTCCTAAGAGACATGGAGGGGCTATTGTAGGCGTTCAGGACCTGGTAACGCAAGCGAATCAATTTGTCTGACGGTAAACTACAGTTCTGATTCAGTGAATCCAGAATTAGCCCTAAAAACTGCTGAACTCTGACGGATTCAAACGAGACTTTTTGATATTTATCAGCCATCCCAGCCGCTCTAGGGTAGATATTGCCCTTTGCAGCTGCTCTAGGCAATGCTCTGCCGTTTTTCCAATGATAAAGTCGTCGAGGTAGGGGACAATAAGCATATTGGATTCACGTAAGTGGGCCATAACTTCTGAAATAACCTTAGTGAACACTCGTGGGGCAACCGCTAAGCCGAAGGGAAGGGCGCTATATTAAAAATGTCGTAGTGACTCCCCATCTGGACTGCTACTCTGAGGAAAAGCTGATGGGCCACATGGTTCGGTATGTGGTAATAAGCGTCTTTCAGATCTAACACCACCATAAAGCAATTTTCAAACAGAAGCTTTATTGCTGAGCTGACCGTTTCCATTTTAAATGGGTGAATAACAAGAAATTTATTGAGGGCCCTTAAATTAATAATTGTTCTAAAAGAACCGTCCGGTTTACGGATCAAAAACAGAGGGGAGTAAAATCCTTTACCCCACTCTGCTTCCGGCACCTCCACTAGGACTTTCTTAGCGTAAAGCTCCTGTACTTCCAACTCTAGAGCGGCCTGCTCTGATAAGGATGACCTGAGGGGGGTAATTTTAAAGTTATCCCGAGGCACCGATGAGAATTCTAAACGCAGCCCTGTAGCTATGAGATTAAGGATCCAGCTACTGTTTGAGATTTCCGACCAGGCTGGGTAGAAGGCCATTAACCTGCCTCCTACCGGTATTGCCAGTCATTGCGAGGGTTTTTTGGTTTCCCGAGGCGGACCCCTAAACATAAATCCTGTACCTCTTCTTCTCCTTTCATCCCATTTGGCTCGCTCCCTGGACGACCTTCTGCGGCTAAACCTCCTTCTGCTGAAAGGCCTCTTGTAGGAAGGAGTCGACAGACTGGGAAACTTTTTCTTGTCGTCCCCTGCCTTTTCCAAAAGTTCGTCCAGGACCGGGCCAAAAAGATATTCGCCGTCACATGGAATGGAGCAGAGGCGAGATCTGGCTTGAATATCTCCCGGCCAACACTTTAGCCACAGCGCCCTTCGCGCCGCATTAGACAGACCTGCTGCTCTGGCAGCCATTCTTACTGAGTCCGCTGAGGAATCAGCCAGGAAAGTCGCCGCGTTCTGAATTATCGGCAAGGTTTTCCGAATCGACCCTCTAGGGGTTCCATCTGCTAATTGGGACTCTAATTGGTCCAGCCAGACCATCATTGATCTGGCTGTACAAGTGGCCGCAACCGCCGGCCTCAGGGCACCTGCCGACATCTCCCATGTCCCTTTCAAGAAGGAGTCTGCCTTTTTGTCTAGTGGATCTTTCAAAGACCCCATATCATCGAAGGGGATGGAGGATTTTTTGGAAGCCTTCGCTACTGCTGCGTCCAGCTTCGGGGCCTTATCCTATCTACCTGTCAAGGGATCTTCAAAGGGGTATCTCCGCTTAAATGCTTGGGGTAAGGAGCCTCTTTTTTCTGGCTTCTTCCATTCTCTGTCTATTAGGCCTTGGAGTCTACTGTTTAGTGGAAAGGATCTGCGTTTCTTTAGATCCAGACCACCGAACATCAGATCCTGTACTGAGAGTTCTGGTCTCGCCTCCTCTATCCCCATGGTGAACCTAACTGATTTGATAAGTTTGTCCATTTGGTCCAAGGGAAAACAAAATCGGGTAGAGTCTTCTGTAGAAGAAGAGGAAGAAGCCGAAGAGGAAGGAGAAGAGGGTCCTGAAAAAACTTCATCCTTCTCATGGGTGGCGGGTGAATCTGAATCAGATAACACTGGTACAGTCCTACGCCTGGAAGATTCTCCGTGTCTTAAGGAATCCTTCATCTCTGCCCTTATTATCTCCTTCAGGTTTTCAGTGAAATCCGGAGTCTCCTCCGCTATCTAAAAGGGAAGGGGGGGGTTACTATCTCATCCCAAGCCTCTGCCCTTCTCCCTCTAATGCCCTACCGTCTGTCGCATGCACGGCTGGCATAACCTTTTAGGGCAAGCGTCTGGCAGAGGGCAAGCACAAAAGGCACATTCCCTGTGCTTGTTTTTCACCGAACACTTCTTCCCCTTAGTGACAGATCACAGAATGGGGGAAAAACTGCATTACTGGGTATTCTAAGTCTGACGATCTCTTACCCAGTCCATACAGCAGTAAGTACCGGATCACGGGGAGGGGTTTTTTCCCGGCTGAGGAACTCCTGCGGCTGGACTGATTACTTGACCGACCGCCCCGGGCCTCCAGCTGTTGAGTCAATCGCGGTGTTGAAGAGGAGCGCTCTGTCTGCTGCTGCTGACTCTCCTGCTGCACCGAGGGAGCGTCTGCAGTCTCCATTGCAAAAAATGGGGCAGAAGCGCTTTTACCAGCTTCACAGGCCCTTATATGTCCCCTCCCCCGGATATCCGGGTCAGCAGGTGCGGCCAGGGGTCCACCCCCTCCTGCTCCCGGCCCCACAGCCCCCCAGCACCTCCCCGCCGTCCCCACTGCAGGCGCCGCCCAGCACGTGATGCAGCCGTGCCAGAATTTTCAAAAAAAGCCGGCCGGTGTCAGCCTTCCGGTTCCGGCGGTGGAGATCCCGCCCCCTTTTTACCGTCGTCTGGGATCGGCGCTCCAGCGGGGGACCCAGAAAGACCCGGCTGCGCCACCCCACAGCTCGGCCGCAGCCATCCCTCCTCCCCCGCAGGACGCCGATACAAGCCTCCCGCCGCTTCGCCCCACAGCAGGGATGCGAGCGGGAGATCCAAAAACCCCGCCGCGCCGCCCACAATAGCGACGCGCGGCGGGAAATTCAAAACCCAGCCGCACCGCCCATAGCAGCGACGCGAGCGGGAGAGCAAAAATCCCGATTTTTTTTATTTTTTATGGGGACATCCCCCACGGCTGCACCACCTCCGCAGGCCCCCACCATGACAGGACCACAGGAGAAGACAGGGAGCAGGCACCGGGACCAGGGAGAGGGGGGGGGGATACTTACCAACCGGCGCTGGCTGTGAGACAGGGATCCTCTGGATACTGCTCTACCTGCTCCGCACACTGTTGTGGAATCCTACCCGGACCCACCGTGGCGCTTCCAGGGGCTCCGCACCGGTCGAGGTAGGAGACCCCCCCCCCCTCCCCGCTACCTGGGTCGACCGGCCGGCCTGGGTCCTCCTGAAGAGCTTCATCTGTAGAAAACCCGTCCTTCAGGAACAGGAAACCAACTGATGCGTGAGAGAGGTGCCGTCCTTTTGTATCTGTAGGTTTCCTGTTCCTAAAGGGCGGATCCCCTATCTCCGTAGTGCAGTCATGGACGTTCGAATAAAAAGCAGCTAAGTAAAGAAATACGAGTGGCCATCATTACTGTAAGAAATGAAGGTCAGTCAGTACGAAAAAATTGGGAAAACTTTGAAAGTGTCCCCAAGTACAGTTGCAAAAACCATCAAGCGCTACAAAGAAACTGGCTCACATGAGGACCGCCCCAGGAAAGGAAGACCAAGAGTCACCTCTGCTTCTGAGGATAAGTTTATCCGAGTCACCAGCCTCAGAAATCGCAGGTTTACAGCAGCTCAGATTAGAGACCAGGTCAATGCCACACAGAGTTCTAGCAGCAGACACATCTCTACAACAACTGTTAAGAGGAGACTTTGTGCAGCAGGCCTCCATGGTAAAATAGCTGCTAGGAAACCACTGCTAAGGACAAGCAACAAGCAGAAGAGACTTGTTTGGGCTAAAGAACACAAGGAATGGACATTAGACCAGTGGAAATCTGTGCTTTGGTCAGATGAGTCCAAATTTGAGATCTTTGGTTCCAACCACCGTGTCTTTGTGCAACGCAGAAAAGGGGAACGGATGGACTCTACATGCCTGGTTCCCACCGTGAAGCATGGAGGAGGTGTGATGGTGTGGGGGTGCTATACTGGTGACATTGTTGGGGATTTATTCAAAATTGAAGGCATACTGAAGCAGCAAGGCTACCACAGCATCTTGCAGCGGCATGCTATTCCATTCGGTTTGCGTTTAGTTGGACCATCATTTATTTTTCAACAGGACAATGACCCCAAACACACCTCCAGGCTGCGTAAGGGCTATTTGACCAAGAAGGATATTGATGGGGTGCTACGCCAGATGACCTGGCCTACACAGTCACCAGACCTGAACCCAACCGAGATGGTTTGGGGTGAGTTGGACCGCAGAGTGAAGGCAAAAGGGCCAACAAGTGCTAAGCATCTCTGGGAACTCCTTCAAGATTGTTGGAAGACCATTTCCAGTGGCTACCTCTTGAAGCTCATCAAGAGAATGCCAAGAGTGTACAAAGCAGTCATCAAAGCAAAAGGTGGCTACCTTGAAGAACCTAGAATATAAGACATATTTTCATTTGTTTCACACTTTTTTGTTAAGTATATAATTCCACATGTGTTAATTCATAGTATTGATGCTTTCAGTGTGAATGTACAATTTTCATAGTCATGAAAATACAGAAAAATCTTTAAATGAGGTGTCTAAACTTTTGGTCTGTACTGTAAATCAATTAATATGTATGATATGAATGTTACTGTTTATTGTCACTATTACAAGTTTTAATTGTTTGAATTTCTAATAAAAAATACTTAACATTGAATATCTGTTTTTGAGTACTTTTATTAAACTGATAAAAGTGTGCAACCTCAAAATACTGTTCGATCGTCTTGAAATTTGGCATATATACTTTTACATTAGTGAATATATATAATATATATATATATATATATATATATATATATATATATATATATATATTATTGTTTTTGCTTTTAACCTGGCAGGAGCATGCAGTGTTAAAAAAAACGAATCAGTTGCCGGAATCCGTCATTTGACGGATGACGACGTTTCCGGCGCCCATAGGCTTCCATTATGAAAACAACGGACAGCGACAAAAAACGTTGCTTTGTGCGTCGTCTCCGGCCGCTGGACACAAAATTTCTGACGGATTTGTCGAACGACGGATGAAATGCATGGCCACCGTCACAATCCGTCGCTAATACAAGTCTATGAGAAAAAAACGGATCTTGCGGTATCAATCGCCGGTTCCGTTTATTTCACAAAACGACGGATTGTGACTGATGGCAAAAAACTGGTGTGTGAAAGAGGCCTTAGACTCTCTATGAACAGTTCCATCCTCCATTATAGCGCTGCTTTCAACACTATATACAACCCCATCCTACAGTATATACCTTCTATCAGCATGCTCTAAACACAGTATATCACCCCTACACAGCTCCATCCTGCAGTACACCAGTCCACTCAGCACCATATACCCAGTGCAAGTGTAGCTGTCCTTTTAGTCCCTTCTATATACAGCCCCAGCCTAAAAGTATATTTATTCTGTCTCCTATGCCAGCAACACGAGAGAGGGGATACGCCCTTCAGGGACAGGAAACCTACAGATAAAAAAGTAATGGGCAAATTGGTGCACACACAGTCACAATAGACGAGGTGCTGGTGTGGAGGACAAATGTCCTAGGTACAATAGTAGGTAAGTACACCGCACACTCTCAAGAATATATGCAATAAGGAAATATTTTATTGTTGATACAAGGGAGCCAGTAATAAAGTAAATGGCGACTAGAAACAAGTGAACATTTCGACCCTCCCGGGTCTTTTTCAACAAAGTCGCTAAGAAAAATATAACAAATATAATAATTAATATACACAAGACAATAATTTACAAAAATGAGAATAATAATAGATACAATTACAGATCCTAAAGTATTAAAAAGGAAACAAAATAAAATAAAAGTAGAAAGGAAACTAGGTTTGAAAGGGAAAACATGATAAAGCAAAAAAAAAAAAATAAATACAGTCATGGCCAAAAGTTTTGAGAATGACACAAATATTAATTTTTACAAAGTCTACTGCTTCACTTTTTCTAATGGCAATTTGCATATACTCCAGAATGTTATAAAGAGTGATCAGCTTAACAGCAATTACTTGCAAAGTCAATATTTGGCTAGAAAATGAACTTTATCCCCAAAACACATTTCAACATCATTGCAGCCCTGCCTTAAAAGGACCAGCTAACCTCTTTTCAGTGATTCCTCCATTAACACAGGTGTGGGTGTTAATGAGGACATGGCTGGAGATCAATCTGTCATGATTAAGTAAGAATGACACCACTGGACACTTTAAAAGGAGGCTGGTGCTTGGCATCATTGTTTCTCTTCTGTTAACCATGGTTATCTCTAAAGAAACACGTGCAGTCATCATTGCAATGCACAAAAATGGCCTAACAGGGAAGAGTATCGCAGCTAGAAAGATTGCACCTCAGTCAACAATCTATCGCATCATCAAGAACTTCAAGGAGAGAGATTCCATTGTTGCCAAAAAGGCTCCAGGGCACCCAAGAAAGACCAGCAAGCGCCAGGACCGTCTCTTAAAAGTGTTTCAGCTGTGGGATCGGGCTACCAGCAGTGCAGAGCTTGCTCAGGAATGGCAGCAGGCAGGTGTGAGTGCATCTGCACGCACTGTGAGGTGGAGACTCTTGGAGCAAGGCCTGGTCTCAAGGAGGGCAGCAAAGAAGCCACTTCTCTCCAGAAAAAACATCATGGACAGACTGATATTCTGCAAAAGGTACAGGCAGTGGACTGCTGAGGACTGGGGTAAAGTTATTTTCTCTGATGAATCCCCTTTTCGATTGTTTGGGACATCAGGAAAACGCCTCATTCGGAGAAGACAAGGTGAGCGCTACCACCAGTCTTGTCTCATGCCAACTGTTAAGCATCCTGAAACCATTCATGTGTGGGGTTGCTTCTCAGCCAAGGGAATGGGCTCTCTCACAGTCTTGCCTAAAAACACAGCCATGAATAAAGAATGGTACCAGAATGTCCTCCAAGAGCAACTTCTCCCAACCCTCCAAGAGCAGTTTGGTGATCAACAATGCCTTGTCCAGCATGATGGAGCACCTTGCCATAAAGCAAAGGTGATAACTAAATGGCTCAGGGAACAAAACATAGAGATTTTGGGTCCATGGCCTGGAAACTCCCCAGATCTTAATCCCATTGAGAACTTGTGGTCAATCATCAAGAGACGGGTGGACAAACAAAAACCTAAAAATTCTGACAAAATGAAAGCATTGATTGTGCAAGAATGGACTGCTATCAGTCAGGATTTGGTCCAGAAGTTGATTGAGAGCATGCCAGGGAGAATTGCAGAGGTCCTGAAGAAGAAGGGTCAAAACTGCAAATATTGACTTGCTGCACTAACTCATTCTAACTGTCAATATAAGCTTTTGTTACTCATATGTTTGCAATAATTATATTTCTGTCTGTGATAAAAACATCTGTCAAACACACATAAAAACCAGAGGGCAGCAGATCATGTGAAAATATAATATTTGTGTCATTCTCAAAACTTTTGGCCATGACTGTACTTTAGGATCTGTAATTGTAGCTATTATTCTCATTTTTGTTAATTGTCTTTTCTTGTGTATATTAATTATTATATTTGTCTATTGTGACTGTGTGCGCACCAATTTACCCATTACTGTGCTATTACCTTGGGTGCTGCACCAGTCCTCCTAAATGTCGAATGACACATTTGCTTATGATTTGGAAACTACTAATACTATTTTATCCCAGGTAAGGCCTCTTTCACATTTCCGGCGGGCGCCTAGCGGCGCCCCCGGCATTTTGCCGCAGCGCCGCATCTGAAAATCTGATGCGCCGCATGCGGCTTTTTTCGCATTGACATGCAGTAGCGCCGGATGGCGTCGCATATCAATGCGTTGCATGCGGTTTTGTCCGGATGCAGCGCAAATGTACATTGCGGCGTCCGGAAAAAACGCTGAATGTAACGTTTTTTGTTTTTGCCGGATGGTTTCTGATCTCTCCAAGCATCAGAAACCATCCGGCAAAAAAACGCATTTTGGCCGCCGGAAGTGTGAAAGGTTTTCAGATGCGGCGCTGCGGCAAAATGCCGGGGGCGCCGCTAGGCGCCCGCCGGAAATGTGAAACTAGCCTTACAAGTTCAACCGATTTTCTTAAAATCCCTGCTCTAGACCTAAGAACTAGAGATTACGAAAAAATTAAACGTAGATTGGTCTCATATGACCTTCATTGTACCACATTGGCCGAATATCACCGCCAAAATAAAATTCCAAGAGGTCTGAGAAGCCATTTACGCCCCACCTTATTCTCTGACCACCAGGAATTTTGTGATAAGTATAAAGATATTGAACAAGTGCTCACTCGATATCATTATACTCACCGTTGAGTACCTTCAGAAAGAAATTACCGATATTAAGAAGAATATCAAGACCATAGAGAACCAGCTGACTACCACTCTCTCCTCAGTGGATTGGTCTGCACTCAAGACCAAAACAGATAAAATTATAGCAGTTTACCAGACTACTCTTCAGGAAGGGAAGAGACAAAAATTCCAACGTGACAACGAGAATTATTCCAACGATCGAGTTTATAGATGGAGCGACTCTGCAGGAAGGACCCCTTGGCAACGGGACAGGTACCCACGAAGATTTGGATCATTCAGCTCTGGCAGTGATTCATCAGCAGGAACCAGCAGACCACGTTTTTTACCGAAAGGCCGCAGGGGAGGACATCACACCATAAACCCACCAGAAGATCGCGGAGAAAGAATGACTGCACGATCCCAGGTGAGCCATCCAACCTGGTGATTAACATTTCCAGTTATTCCCTCTCCCCTGCGGAACTTGAGGTACTTCAGAAGGGACTTTCTTTTTGTCCAACGCCTAATTGGGACACATTCCAATTAGAAAAAGACCTACAACGGTTTTACCGTCTAGTTAGGTTGAAAACCCACTTCGGTACTATACCTATCAATAATGTATCCCTAACTGGGACAGTCACTCCTTCAGAATTGTCTATTGTGTCTCTGGGGCTTCATAATCCAAGCACTTTCTCTCCTCCTCACACCCATAATGCTACTGAAGCTTTCATCTCTATTGTTGACTGTGAGATTAAATCACTTTCTCACCAACAACGCTTGGGCTTCTTTCCTACACACAAAAACCTCTCCTTGGAAGAAAAACAGGCCCTGACCACGTTAAGTGACAACAATAGGATTATGATAAAACCAGCTGATAAACACGGATTTTGGTAAGAACTTACCTGTAAAATCCTTTTCAGCGAAGGAAGGAAGAGAGACATAGTATTCATTACTGATGGGTAGGCGGAGCCCCAGATCAGGATGTCACCTCAGATCAAAAGAGTGCTGACTGGCTGGCCCCTCCAGCTCGGGCTCCTCCTACTCAGCTACAGTCGTACCAAAGCTTTTAGGAAAAGAGCCAAGATCACCAGCGGAGCAACATAACCCCTTCTGAAGGAACTTCAGAGAAAAAACACAAGGATACAGGTTATGCATGCAAAGAAAGCCAAAAACCACAGAGTTCCAGGTACTACTCACGGAACCTGACTACTGCGATGAGCTGGCGATGCTGGAACAGAGCCTTAGCGCGCTGACCTCAGCCCAGATAATCGCTATCAGATAAGGGTCGCGCTGCATCTGAAAACATCAACACACTTCTGCCTTGGGAGGGTGCTGTGTCTCTCTTCCTTCCTTCGCTGAAAAGGATTTTACAGGTAAGTTCTTACCAAAATCCGTGTTTCAGCTGCAGATGGAAGGAAGAGAGCCACAGTATTCATTACTGATGGGACGTCCCAAAGCAGTTCAAAAATAAGGGTGGGAAAAACCAATAAAAGGCAGAAACCCAACAACCTTAACAACAAAGCGCAACCAGCGCTAAACACAAGTTCATCCAGAACTTTAAACTACAGCTGCCTGCAGGACCCTACGTCCGAGGGCTGCATCAGCGGAAGCACTGACGTCCACTTTATAAAACTTTGTAAACGTGTGGACAGAGCGCCAAGTTGCCGCTCGGCAGAGCTGCACTGCCGAGGCACCTTGATGAAAAGCCCACGATGAGGCCACAGCTCTCGTAGAATGGGCTCGAATCTTAATCGGGCAAGATTCACCCCGAAGACGGTAAGCTTCCAAAATAGCTGACCGGATCCAACGAGCTATAGAATCCTTGGAAGCTCGTTGACCACGCCGACGACCTGCTGGAACCACAAACAGGGAGTCCGTCTTACGAAAACCTTGAGTAATAGATAGATAAAACTTCAAGGCCCGCACTAAATCCAATGTGTGTAAAGCTCGCTCTTTCACATTCTTCGGATCCGGGCAGAATGAAGGCAACACAATATCCTGGTTGACATGAAATTGTGACACCACTTTAGGCAAAAAATCACCCCGAGTGCGAAGCACTACACGATCCGGAAAAAACTCCAGAAAAGGAGGCGAACAAGAAAGAGCTGCCAACTCAGAAACTCTCCTCAAGGAAGTGACTGCAACAAGGAAAGCCACCTTCCAAGAAAGTAAAGAAAGGCTAGCAGAAACCATAGGCTCAAAAGGTTTATGCTGAAGAGCCTCCAAAACAAGGTTGAGCCGCCAAGGAGACACGGGTGCCTTCCGCGGCGGAAACTTACGAGATATACCTCGGAAAAAGGAGAGCACGTCTCTATTTGAAGCAATGGTTCTCCGAAACAATAAGGACAGAGCAGAAATCTGACCTTTCAGAGTGCTTACTGCCAAACCCTTGTCTAGCCCATGCTGTAGAAAAGCCAACAGGTTGGGAATGGAAAATTTTCTCGGGTTCCGAGAGGACCCCAAACACCACGAAAAGAAGGTTTCCCAAATTTTGTGGTAAATCCTAGTAGTAGCCGGACATCTTGCAGCACGAAGGGTAGCAATGACCTCGGCTGAGAAACCTCTACGGGTCAAGATTTCGGTCTCAAAAGCCACGCCGTCAAACGCAGGGACATCAAGTCCGGATGACAAACGGGCCCCTGAGTCAACAAGTCCGGTTGAAGAGGGAGTGGAAAAGGAGGTGCCGCCAACAGCGACATTATTGTCGAGAACCACACCCTTCTTGGCCAGTCTGGAGCTATCAAAATAGCTGGAATTCTATCTAGTCTGATCCGACGCAGTACTAGAGGAAGTAAGGATATCGGCGGGAATACATAGATCAGCTCGAACTGATCCCACTGAGCCACTAGAGCATCCACCGCCACCGCCTTCGGATCCTTGTACCTGGACATGAATGTCGGTAACTTGGCATTGAACCTGGATGCCATCAAATCCACTTGGGGGGTTCCCCAGCGAGAGCACAGTAGTGCAAACACATCCGGATGGAGGCTCCATTCCCCGGAATCCATCCTTCTGCGACTGAGAAAGTCCGCTGTAACATTCTGAACCCCTGGAATGTGAATCGCCGAAATGGCTGGTACATTGGCCTCTGCCCAAATCAGAATTCGGGACACCTCTACCATGAGTCTGGAACTCCTTGTCCCACCTTGGTGATTGATATACGCGACAGCCGTCGCATTGTCTGTCTGCACTCGGACTGGCAGACCGCTCAAAGGGACCGTCCAATGTTGGAGGCAAAGGAAAATCGCCCTCAATTCCAGGATGTTGATCGGAAGCACAGACTCTTCCGATGACCATACCCCCTGAATCCATAGATTGTTCCAAACACCCCCCCAGCCCGTCAGGCTGGCATCGGTGGTTATGACTGACCACTTCGGAGGGAGGAAAGACTTCCCCAGGGAGAATGCCCCTGGACGTAACCACCATTCTAGAGAATCCCGCACCGCGCGAGAAATGGTGACACTGCAATCCAGCGATTGCGACTGATTCCATCGACTCAAGATGAACCTTTGAAGAGTCCTGGAGTGGAACTGGGCAAAAGGAATTGCCTCCATGGACGCCACCATCAGTCCTAGAAGACGCATACACTTCCGTAGAGACATTGCCGTTGAGGATCTCATAATCTGTACATGTCGAAGAAGACATGACTGTTTGTCTGGTGGTAGGGAAACTACCGACCGAAACGTGTCGAGATGCATTCCCAAAAAGAGGATTGTCCTCGATGGTTCCAGGGACGACTTCTCCCAATTGACCAGCCAACCGAAGTCCTTCAGAAACTGAAGAGACAAACCCCGAGCCGTCAACGCCTCCTCCTCCGAGGAAGCCATGATCAAAAGATCGTCCAGATAAGGGAGAATCGTAATCCCCTGTCTTCGAAGGATTGCCATGAGAGGCGCCAGAATTTTTGTAAAGACCCTTGGCGCTGAGGCTAAGCCGAACGGCAGAGCCACGAACTGGTAATGATTCTGACCTATGGCAAATCGAAGAAAGCGCTGATGAGCCTTTCCGATGGGAATATGCAAATAGGCGTCGCGAATGTCGATTGACACCAGAAAATCGTTCTGTGACAGAGCTGCCACAACGGAACGAAGCGACTCCATGCGAAATTTCCGGGCATGGACATGCCGGTTTAATCGCTTGAGATCCAGAATCGGGCGAAATTTGTTCTCCTTTTTGGGAACTATAAAAAGGTTGGAATAAAAACCTTTTCCTCGGTCCTCTGACGGAACCGGTATCACTACACCCTTTTGTAGCAGAGATTCGACCTCTCGCTGTAGAGCGACAACAAGCTCGGGTTCCGACGGAACGCGAGACTGACAAAAAACATTTGGGGGTCGAGAAGCAAACTCTATGAAATAGCCTGCCGACACAATCCGCGTTGCCCAGGAATCTGGAACGCGAGCCATCCAAGTCGCCTTGAAAAGAAGCAGGCGACCCCCCACTCGAGAATCCTCGAGTGGACCCCTGGCGTCAATTAGACTTTGCGGGCTTCTTGTCAAGTTCCCGCTTGTCCTGGCGGAAACTCTGCTTCCAGGAAGTACGAGTTTTCTGAGAGGATTTCTTTCCTGAGAAGGAAGGACGACCCGATCCCCACGAGGAGTGACTAGATCGTCCTCGGCCCCGAAAGGACCGCCGACCACTATAGACACCAGGCCTACTGGACACCGAGGCCATGGCCCTACGCTGTGGTAATGCTGATTCCTTCGCCTTAGCCTTGGAAATCAGCTCTGTGAGGTCAGATCCAAAAAGATGGCCACCCTTGTAAGGTAAGGCCAACAACCCTTGTTTGGAAACTGCGTCCCCGGCCCACTGTCTGAGCCATAAAGCTCTTCTGACTGTGACCGCTGAAGCTTGCGCTTTGGCCAGCAGAGATGCCGTATCCAGACCGGCATCAAAGATATAACAGGCTGCCGTTTCTAACCATTCACAAGTTTCCCGTATCTCAGATAACGGAGATTCATTGTGCAACTCCGTCTTCAGACGTGCCAACCAACTTAGAGAAGCTCTAGCAGCACACATGGATCCTAGCACTGCTCGGAATCCATGACCCGCAGCCTCATAGCTTGCTTTTGCCGCCAATTCTGCTTTTCTATCCAAAGGCTCCTGTAAGCTCGCTTTTCCCTTAATAGGGAGTAGTGAGGATTTATTAAGCTGAGATAAAGACACATCCACTTCAGGAGCAGAAGTCCAATTAGCCTTTAACTCCGCAGAGCAAGGATAAAGTGTATCCAAGAAATGCGTTCCATGAAAACGCTTATCTGGACATAGACGTTCCTCCTCTATTACACTATTAAGCTCATCCAGAGCTGGCAATGTTGTACGCGAAGCACGGGACTCCTGGAACATGCGTGCTGATTTACCAGGACGACTAGTTACCTCCTCCGGTAACTGTAATATATCTCTCATGGCTTCAATTAATGCCTCCGTACGCTTCGCCATAGAGGAACGCCCCTGCGGCTCGTCCGCATCTGAATCGGATATTTCTCCATCCGAATTTAAAGGGGAACTCTGCCCAATATCAGATACGTCTGACTCGCTCCGTGTAGAGGCCGGTAACGGCCTGCGTCGCTTCCTCTGAGAAGAATTAGCAGACACATATTGACCTAAAAGGTCAGACAAGTTGTTGATCGATCGAGCGATATCGTCCAATTTTTCACCGCTGTCGACCGCAGCGCTAGACGTTGTGGAGGTCTGCGTATCTGATTGCCGCAATGGCACTGGGACGTGATCCGCGGCATCTGAACTCTGTTCAGACATGTCTCACCTGTATGAACAGGTCAAAGCGGTAATACCAGCAAAAACTATGCGGTTTTTCTTTTTTTTTTTTTTTATATGCTGAAGGGTTAACGCTCCACCAGGCAGGGTTACCCCAGCGGTATTCAGTCAAAAAAATTTTCTGGTAGAAATAACCCTCAGAAGGGTTAATATTGCAAACTCACCACAACATATATATTATGAAGTGTGAGTCCCAGCCAATTTTATGTCTCTAATGAGACTGCAGCTGCAGGATAGCGATCGCTGCGCTGCAGGGTGAGGAATCAACACCCAGCTGGCCGTGGTGTCTTATGAGGAGAGGAGCGGTCTGAGGAGCCCAGGAGCCTGTGTAATGGCCGCCACAGTGAGGAAGTCGCAGGAGAAACGCCAGAGCGCGCGTCTTCCTGCTCAAAAGACCGGGAATAGATAGGCCACGCCCCCTGCTAGCTCAAATGTTGAGCGCGAACTCCCCCGCTCCTGCTCCCTCTCTGTCCTGCAGGTATCTGCCTGCGGACAAAAAATCACCACATCTACAATGTAACAGCGCTGTCACAGCAGCGCTGAAGCATACTGACATACAGTAGTAGCGCTGTCACCGCAGCGCTGAAGCACTCACACATTATTATAATAAAAATTGTGTGGAAAACTCATCAGCTCAGCGCCACAGGGACCCTCAGGGGTTTCTGGCGCTATGCCCATGCTTCCCCCCAGGGCGGGAAGCGCAGTGACCCAGCGTGTGGTTTGCGCCCCCGCCAGGGAAAACTCTCCTCATCCCCCAGGGCCGGCAAGGATTCTGCAGGGACCATTATGTAATTACAGATCCGCCAAGGGAGAGGCTGGTGAAATACACTGATAAACATGTAATAGCGCTGTCACAGCAGCGCTGAAGCATACTGATATACATGTAATAGCGCTGTCATCAGACGCTAAAGCACTCACACATTAATAATAAAATTTTGTGTGGAGTACTCACCAGCCAAGGCGCCACAGGGACCCTCAGGGGTTTCTGGCGCTATGCCCATGCTTCCCCCCAGGGCGAGGAACGCAGTGACCGCACGTGTGGTTTGCGTCCCGCCAGGGAAGCTCTCCTCATCCCCCAGGGCCGGCAAGGATTCTGCAGGGACTTTGAGTAAGTACAGATCCGCCAAGGGAGAGGTTGGGGTACAGCAGCGCTGGTACCCCTGAGACCTCTAGACCAACTAGTGATCCAAGTCTCCTGTCCGAATATAAAATAATAAAATCTTCTGAGGAGCTGCATTAGCAGCGACCATCCTCTGGACCTCAAATCTTAGACTGGAGCTGAGTAGGAGGAGCCCGAGCTGGAGGGCCAGCCAGTCAGCACTCTTTTGATCTGAGGTGACATCCTGATCTGGGGCTCCACCTACCCATCAGTAATGAATACTGTGGCTCTCTTCCTTCCATCTGCAGCTGAAAGGGGGTGCGACGGTCGTCATGGACCGTTCCCAATACTGTCAGGAGGTTAACAGACAACTATCTGACTCTGACACTTATCAGATCATACCTCGAGACCCTACATTCTCTATTAATCATAAAATCCAAGAGATTATTAAAAGGTACCTTGATCTCCACACCATTGATCAAAAACAGCTACATTTTTACTTAACCCCCATCCTATAACACCTGTTTTTTACGTCTTACCAAAAATACATAAAAGTCTTCACAATCCCCCTGGAAGGCCGATAGTTGCCTCAACTGATTCTATACTTGCACCTATCTCAGTTTTCCTGGAGAAAATTCTTACTCCATTGGTTAAAAAAAAGCAGTCATTTTTACTTGATACTGGTCATTTTTCTTCGCATTATTCAACAACTTCACAAAGTACCTGCTCATAGCCTTCTTGTAACTCTCGACGTCAAGAGCCTCAACACCTCTATAACCCACGATAAAGGTATTTCAGCTACTAGATCTCTTTTGGAAAATTCCTCTCTATCACCTAACTCCATCAATTTGTGCCTTGATTTACTACGATTAGTTCTCTATGAGAACTTTTTTCTACATGAGGATACATATTATGTGCAAACATGCAGGACCACCATGGGCTCAAATGTAGCACCTGCATATGCATTTATAAATGCATTTGAGACTAACCATATTTACACTCATGAGCTCTCTCGATCCCACGCCACTTCCTACTATCGTTATATAGACGATATTTTCATGATTTGGACAGGAACCACAGAGTCACTCAATAGATTCTTCTCACATCTCAATTCAATTTATCCAGAATTACAATTCACTATTCATTTTGATCCTAGACAAGTGCCATTCTTGGACACCTTAGTCCAAAAAGACACTGAAGGCTGCCTTACCACCGCCTTATAAGCTATTGCAATCTGTAGGTTTAGAGAATTACATTTTTCCAGATGTCATCCAAAATCCACAAAAAACAGTTTGCCTTATTCACAATTCAAGAGGATTTCTCGCATCGTGACTGATCCCGAG
Organism: Oophaga sylvatica; assembly: GCA_033576555.1. Classification (NCBI taxonomy): domain Eukaryota; kingdom Metazoa; phylum Chordata; class Amphibia; order Anura; family Dendrobatidae; genus Oophaga; species Oophaga sylvatica. The sequence continues at coordinate 321,095,605 of JARQOD010000006.1, forward strand.
AAACGCCACACGAGACTTGAAACAATGTCAAAAAAGTTCCAGGACAGATACTATCCTTCTAAATTACTAGACCAAGAACTAACACGGTCTTTAATCCAAGAATCCCCTCCCCCGAGGCAACAAATGGATAGGGTCCCGTTTGTCCACACACACCACCCTTTTATGCCCAGGATCCACTCTACGATCAGGAAACACTGGCCACTTTTAACCAAGGCTTATCCTGACATCAAATCGTTTCAAGCACCGGTACTTATGAGCACCAGGAGACCACCAAACATTAGGGACAAACTCATACGGGCAGACATCGGCAGTGCACGTCTTACCTCTACACAAAAATTACTGAGTACGCGCCGTAACGGCACCTTTCCATGCCTCAACTGTGCGGCATGCTCTAATGTCACTAAGGCAGACTGTCACCCATCCAATGACAGGGAAAACTTATCCCATACGTGGTTATTATACATGTGATACCAATTTTGCTATATATATCATCAAGTGTCCTTGTGGTCTCCTCTATGTTGGGGAGACCACACAACACGTAAAGGATCGCATAGCGAGCCATAAATCCACAATACGATGTGGTAAGACGTGGCTCCCACTCCCAGATCATTTTACTAATTTTAGACATTCTGTGGCTCAATTAAGGTTCCAAATCATAGAGCAGGTCCCACGCCCTAGGAGAGGGGGTAACCATATCAAACAACTCAAATCTAGGGAAACTTATTGGATCCATAGCCGGATACCCTCTCCCCTAAGGGCCTCAAACGAGAAATTGATTGGTTAGTATAACTGGTTTTTGTGTCTAATTAATTTTCTTTATCTCCATTCTTCAGACTCGTTGATTTGGTATAACTCTGGTGAGTCTGTGCGCATAGTATACCCCTATTTACTATTATTATACTTATCTGAAAAATTAACCCCATTTTTATTATTTTTTTTTATTTTTAGATTTTACTTAATTGTTTGGTCCCACAATACCTTTTGATGCATTAATTCATGTCTTTGTCCCCCATAGGTAGTATTTCACCAGCCTCTAATTCCCCATTTTTCTACTTCATTTTCAATTTTCTTTGTTCCCAGTACGTTTTTATGCATTAATCCATGTTTTTCCCATAGGTAGCATTCTACCAGCTTATAGTGTCCAATTGCGCATGTGCCATGTTTCCCAGGCTACATGCCTCATACACACATTCACCATAGCGCTACGTCACTTCCGGTCCGGATGATCACTTCCGGTCCGGCGGTACACAGCGCTGCAAACTAGACGGCCACTACACACCATCTGTATAACCTGCTCTGCCAGGCGCGGGAGCGCCGCTATAATAGCATTGTAAACAAGGTTACATTTTCCCAGGCAGCATACACAGATTTGTAACAGCGCGACTTCACTTCCGGTTCAGATGACCACTTCCGGTCCGGCGGTACACAGCGCTTTATATAAGACAGCCACCACATAGCAGCTGCAAGCCATGCCTAACAAGGCGCGGAGCGCCGCTACTACTATTCTTGAAACAAGGTAATATCATACAGGCTTGTCTTTAACATATTTTCAATCGCCACATTACTGCCTTATTAGGATATGTTTCTGGCCCACTTTTCCAATATTATTGATCCTCTGAATGTCTCTCTATATAATGCTACAACATCCATACCTGCCGTATACTCTGCTCCTCATCTTAGACTTGTTTATCACCATATTACAATACTGATATTTCTTTTTTACAAATTCAGGTTCTAGTATGCCTGCAAGGTTACCCTTTCAAGTACTCTATTTATGCACACTCTACAGGTACTTCTAAAATCCATACTTGTGCACTCAATCTTTAAATTTCAGTGATTTATTTGGTCTCATTATTTTCCACAGCAAGTCTAGATTATCTTGAAAAGCTTTTTCACAGACCTTTTCTCACCATAATTAAGGTATTCTTTAATTGCTACAATAATCTTGGTTTTTGTCTCTTAGTAACCACAAGTGTGTATTTTAACACGATTGGTGCCTCTCAACTCGATGGATCTACATTGCCTTTTTTTGCTTTATCATGTTTTCCTTTTCAAACCTAGTTTCCTTTCTACTTTTATTTTATTTCCTTTTAATACTTAGGATCTGTAATTGTATCTATTATTATTCTCATTTTTGTAAATTATTGTCTTTTCTTGTATATATTAATTATTATATTTGTTATATTTTTCTTAGCGACTTTGTTGAAAAAGACCCGGGAGGGTCGAAACGTTCACTTGTTTCTAGTCGCCATTTACTTTATTACTGGCTCCCTTGTATCAACAATAAAATATTTCCTTATTGCATATATTCTTGAGAGTGTGCGGTGTACTTATCTACTACAGATATAAAAGGGCGGCACCTCTCCCACGCATCAGTTGGTTTTCTGTCCCTAATGGGGACTCTGTTCCTACAGATACCTGTGAGGAGTCGACGGATCCCACGCTCGGACAGTCGGTCGGTTCAGGTAACGCAGGTAGCTGGGGTCCCGTGCCTCGGCCGGTGCGGGGTTCCTGGAAGGGCCACGGTGGGTCCATAGTGGACTGAACAACAGTGAGCGGGCAGGTGGAGCATTGTCCGAAGGATTACCGTTTCCAGAGGGCCAATGTCAAAAGTTAAACATGTCCTCTTGTATCTGTGCGGCTCCCGGCGAGCTGTTGGGGCTCTGGGTTTCCGGGTCCGGGGGCGTGCCGGGTGACGCGGCCGGGGGCTCGACCGGTGACGCATCCTAGGCGGTCCTCTGATGCGTGGGGGGCGGGACCTGGGATGCATCCTGACTGCTAACCGGCTTTTGGATTATGGTGCCGCGCTCGGCAGAGCCTGGTACTGCAGCTGGGGTCAGCGGGTCTGGAGCAGTAGCTGATATCCCGGTATCCGGTGAGGAGTGGGACCACACGAGATGCTGGGGGTGTGTCTCTTCCAGAGGAGGAAGGGGCGTCCAGGCCAAGACCTACTGACCTGGATATCAGGGGGGAGGCATGCATAAGAAAGGACATTGCACATGCATCTGAGCCTATTGGTCGCAATGGAAGTGGGTGAGCAGCAGCAGGAGAATCCTGCACAGCAGCACAGACACTATTCAGAAGCCTCGTACTGCCCGGCGAAAGACCCGTGACGATACAGGTAGTGGCCTGGCGAGTGGTCGGTCCAGCCGCAGGATGTCCTGATGGAGGTTCCAGGGTCGGGTAGAGGATTCTACTCCCCCTTATTTTTGGTTCGGAAACCGGATGGCTACTTCAGGACTATCATTAATCTTAGAGCCCTGAATGGGTTTTTGATAGTGCGCCTCTTCAAGATGGAATCGATTGGCTAGGCAATAAAACTAATTTTTGAAACCTGTTTTATGGCAGTGTTGGATCTAAAAGATGCATGCTACCATGTGCCTACACACGCATATCATAAGGGTTCCTCAGGGTGGCAGTAATCATGGGGGGTGCAGTCTGACATTTCCAGTTTAGAGGTCGCCCCTTTGGCCTTGCTGTTGCCCCTCGTGTTTTTACAAAGATAGTTGCCGAGGTCATGGGCCACCTCCGTGAGACCGACATCCTGGTTATTCCCTACTTGGACGACTTTCTTATTGTAGGTAGGTCAGCAGATCATTGTCTAGTTCAGGTAGAGAGAACAATATTCACTCTGGAACATGTGGGGTGGCTACTAAACATTAAAAAATCTTGTCTACAACCATTAAAAATGCAGCAGTTTTTGGGGTTCATTTTGGACTCAGAAAGGCAGGAGTGTTGTCTACCGTCTGACAAGGTGATTCGCCTTCGTTACCAGGTTTTGAGAGCATCAAACAATCCAACCATGTCCCTTAGGCAGGCTATGTCCCTGTTGGGTTAATTAACTTCATGCATCTCAGTGGGCGCAATTTCATACAAGGACCCTACAAAGAGACATCTTAGTTAATGATGGGGACCTTGGGGGGGTTCCTGCAGAGACGGCTGAACTTGTCCCCGGCTACTATACGTTCCCTTAGGTGGTGGCTAGATCGGGGTAACCTGTCCAGGGGATACCCTGGGAGAAACGCATAACCTGAGTGATCACCAGGGATGTTAGCCCTACTGGTTGGGGGGCACATATGGGAGAGGTCATAGTCCAAGGGGATCAATAGGTAGTTCATCTAACCTAAAGGAGCTGACAGCGGTAGAACTGGCAGTTAAAATACTCCTTATATACCTGCAGGGTCATCACGTAAGGATCCTCTCCGACAATCAGGTGACAGTGGCCTATATCACCCACGAAGGTGGAACTCGATCCAGACCCTTAATGGAAGTAACAGAGCTTCTGTTTCAGATAGCAGAGGAGTATTTTCTATCTTTAACAGCGCTGCACATAAAAGGAAAGGACAATATCAGGGCAGACTTTTTGAGCCGCAACTTGCTAAGGCAGGGAGAATGGACACTAAAAAGTACCATCTTCGACCAGATTGTGCGGATGTGGGGTCGGCTGGATGTAGACCTCTTTGCCACCAGGAGAAACAGGAAAGTGAAACAGTTCTGTTCTCCGGACCCCAGAGACAGTCCTTTGGTGGTGGATATCTTCCTGATAAAGTGGGACTTCAATCTTTAAGCCTTGGCTCTTTTGCCTCTAGTGGTGAGAAAAATCAGGGGAAAAAGGGCAAGGATTATAGTAATTGCCCCCTTTTGGCTCAAAAGGGCATGGTTCTTATGTCTAAGGACTGTTATGATTCGGTAACCGAGGAGGACAATAACAAAAATAGGCTAGGCAACCAGACACCCAGAGGGGTTGGTAACTTAGCGGATTGCAGACCCCTAAACTGACAACACAACTAGAATTGAATTAGCCGTGGGACGTACCTACGATGCCCTAGACACCTTGACACAGCCTAAGAGTTAACGAAGCCTAAAGAGAGAAAGGGGAAAGCTATCTGCCCCAGAGTAGAGCCCCAAAGGAATAGATAGCCCCCAAACATATATTGCCGGTGAGACAGATGAAGCACAAACACAGACAGAAAATAGAGTAAGCAAATGCTGGGGGCCCAAACTGTCTAGATAGAACAGGACAGAAAAGGATACTGTCTGCAATCCAGCAAAAACCCTAAGAAAAATTCCAACACGTCTGATATGCAAATATACTGAGGCCACACAACCTCTCCCCCGCTAAATCAGAACTCTGGTGTGAACTGGACGCAAATCGACAGATACTGAAATAACAGGGAGACAGAAATACATAAGTTGTGGCAAATGAGAAAGAGTCCAGCACAGGCCCCGCAGGGAACCTGGCTGAACTAACTCCAGCAAGGCAGAAAACTGAGAAAAGCAAAGGGTAAACAAATGCCACAGAAATGAACAGCCAAATAACTTATCTGAAAGATGAAGGACACTACAGGGAGTAAGCAGACTTCCAAATGACTCAGGAAGAAAACAAATCACCGGCAAGGATCATGGGAAGGCTGCTCACTTAAATCTCCCCAGTCAGTAACACCTGATCTCCAATCATCCCCCTCAGGTGATTGACTACTGTTAACCAGAGCAGCTTAATTACAAGCAGCAACCACCAGAGGGAGCCCAAACTCAGAAGCCAAATTAAAAGTGTTCACAACAAAGGACCATGTTGGTATCCGATCCATGGTTGCTACAGGAACATCCGGATCTCCTCTCCCAGGGTCCAGTCTGCCATCCACAAGTGGTGGGGCTCCACCTGACGGCGTGGAATTTGAAAGGTTGTTACTGAGGGATAGAGCATTCTCCCCCAATTTAATAGCCACCCTTCTAAAAAGTAGGAAGGTAATTACGAAAAGGATCTACGCTAGGACTTGGAGGAAATTTCTAGATATCTCAGAGCCGGGGAGGGGGTGCCAATAGGACAAATTCTGGAGTTCCTTCAGAAGGGTCTGTCGATGGGTCTTTCCACTAGTAAGGTTAAGGTACAGGTGTCAGACCTGGGGGCCTTATTTAGCTGCGACATAGCTAGTAACTATTGGGTCGTCAGGTTCATTAAAGCGGCAGGCAGATCTACGCCCATACGTAGAGAAAGGTTTATGCCATGGGACTTAAACTTGGTGTTCACGGCCATGACTGAGGCCCCGTTTGAGCCCATTATATCTGCCTCGGCAAAAGTGCTTTCCCTCAAGGTAGCCTTCTTAGTCACATTAACATCGGCGCGGAGGGCGAGTAATATCCAGGCTCTTTCTAGACTCCCTCAATATACGCAGTTCCTGGATGACAGGGTGGTGCTTAGGCCAGATCCATCTTACTTGCTCAAGGCTGCTTTAAGATTCCACAGTCCTTCCTTCTTTCCTCCCCAATCTTACTAGCCAGAAAGAAAGAAAGCTCCACATTTTAGACGTTAGGTAATCTAGCAGGCATCTCCTATCGTTCACTAATCCTAGGAAGAAGGACAATGCCTTGTTTGTATCCTTCCAGGGTGCCAGGAAAGGTCTTAGGCTCTTTCACACATCCGTTGTGCGCCTGACGGCGCTCTCCGGCATTTTTTTGTCCAACCGCATCCGGCGAAATGTAATGCCGGATGCGGTTTTTTTTGCATCGACTTTCATTAGCGCCGGATGGCGCCTGATGTCAGTGCGTTGTATCCGTTTTTGTCCGGATCCGGCGGAAATGTACATTCCGGCGGCCGACACAACGCAGCATGTAAGGTTTTTTTTGCCGGATCTGCCTGAAGCGGCAGATCAGGCAGCCGCAAACAATAGAATTCAATGGAACCGGATCAGAATTTTGTGCAATCTGGCAACTACTACTACTATATACAGTGTCTCCGGGCATCAGAAACCCTCTTTTTATGGGTTCAAAAGTTCAGGTCGGATCCAGCAAAAAAAACGGATCCGTTACATCAGTTTTTTTGTTTCAGCGCCGGATCCGTCCCTTCAGGCATAGGACGGATCATGCCGGATACAAAAAGACGGATGTGGGAAAGAGGCCTTAGAGTGTAAAAGAGAACTTTAGCTAGGTGGATTAGGGAGGCTATTTCTTTAACAAAGACCACTGCACAGTTTTATAAAAAAATCAGCGTCTCTACATGTCTGACAGCCATTCCATTCAAGTGTCATTTGGAACCCAACCAGAGTACACCTCATTCTACTTAATGTTATTCTGATTAGGTAATCACCTAAACCAAATTTTATTAAACGAAGGAAAGTATAAAAAACACTGCTGTGGTGTTCACAATCCTCTTGCAATAGGACAAGCTGGATGGCAAAACAAGTGCTAGTAATATCCCAAAAGTAATAGGAATGAAAAAATAACTTTTTGTCATGCCAAAGGAGTTGAAAAGAAAAGTCGAGTGAGGAAAAGAAGGGCTCAATTATGGCTTTACTAGCAGAGGGATACAGTGAGCGTCATGTTGCCTCCATCAACAAAAATTTCTAAGACGGAAGTCCATTACAACAAGGTAAAGCGCAGACATTGGGGACAACAAAGCTACAGACCGGCAGAGGGCGAAAACGACTCTCCACTGACCGGGATGACCGTCATTTTATTTGACTGTCACTCAGCCACCACAGGATGACATCAAATGACCAACAAAAGGAATGGCAAATGGCAGCAGGGGTGAAGTGCACGGCAAGAACAGTTTGTAACAGGCTCCTAGAGGCAGGGCTCAAGTCATGTAAAGCTAGAAAAAAGCTTTTCATCAATGAGAAGCAAAGGAGAGCCAGGCTGAAGTTTGCCAAAGACCAAAAAGGCTTGGACCATAGAGGACTGGAGTAAAGTAATCTTCTCTGATGAGTCTAATTTTCTGCTTTGCCCCACACCTGGTCGTTTAATGGTTAGAAGGAGACCTGGGGAGGCGTACAAGCCACAGTGTCTTGCACCCACTGTGAAATTTGGTGGAGGATCGGTGATGATCTGGGGATGCTGCAGCAAGGCTGGATTTGAGCAGGTTAATCTTTGCAAAGGACCTATGAATAAAGCCACAAACAAGGTTATCCTGGAAAAACAGTTGATTCCTTCTGTTCAGGCAATGTTCCCCAACTCTGAGGACTGTTTTTTTCCAGCAGGACAATCACTGTGTGGATGAAGGACCACCACATCAAATCCCTGTGATGGCCAGCCCAATCTCCAGACCTGAACCCAAGTGAAAACCTCTGGAATTTAAATCAAGAGGAAGATGGATAGTCAAAAGCCATCAAATTAAGAAGAACTGCTTGAATTTTTGTACCAGAAGTGGAATAAGGTCACCCAAAAGCAGTTTGAAAGACTGGTGGAAAGCATGCCAAGGTGCATGAAAGCTGTGATTAAAAATCAATGTTATTCCACAAAAGACAGATTTTGGTAAGAACTTACCTGTAAAATCCTTTTCAGCGAAGGAAGGAAAGGAGACACACTAGTCATAACTAGTGGGTAGGCGGAGCCCAGATGGGATAGACACCTCAGATTAAAAAAGAGTGTTGACCGGCCCCTCCAGCTCGGGCTCCTCCTACTCAGCTCTCCAGTTGTACACAAGCTTAAGGAAGAGCAATATCACTAGTGGAAGCAACATAACCCCTTTCTGAAGGACTTCAGAGACAAAAAACACAAGAGTACAGGTTATGCATGCATTTAGGTAAAAACCACACAGTTCCAGGCACTACTCACTGGACCTGACCACTGCGATGAGCTGGCGATGCTGGAACAGAGCTGTAGCGCGCCGACCTCGGCCCAGATAATCGCTTATCAGAGAAGGGTCACGCCGCATCTGTAAATACAACAACACACTTCTGCCAAGGGAGGGAGCTGTGTCTCCTTTCCTTCCTTCGCTGAAAAGGATTTTACAGGTAAGTTCTTACCAAAATCCGTCTTTCAGCAGCAGAACGGAAGGAAAGGAGACACACTAGTCATAACTAGTGGGACGTCCCAAAGCAGTCCAAAAATATAGGGTGGGAAAAAAAAACAGGAACGGCAGAACCCAACAACCTAAGAAAAAGCACAACTAGCGCTAAAACACAAGTTAAAAGAAACTTTAAACTACCGCCGCCTGTAGGACCCTACGTCCCAAGGCTGCATCAGCGTAAGCACTAACGTCCACCTTATAAAATTTCGTAAAAGAGTGGACAGAGCGCCAGGTAGCCGCCCGGCAGAGCTGAGCTGCCGAGGCCCCTTGATGGAAGGCCCATGACGAGCCCACAGTCCTCGTGGAGTGAGCTCAAACCTTAATCGGGCAAGGTTCGCCCTTAAGTCGGTACGCTTCCAAAATGGCCGACCGAATCCAACGAGCTATAGAGTCCTTGGAAGCTCGTTGACCACGTCGACGACCTGCTGGAATCACAAACAGAGTCCGACTTCCGAAAACCTTGTGTAACAGTCAAATAAAACTTCAAAGCCCGCACCAAATCCAATGCGTGCAAGGCCCGTTCCTTCGCATTCCTTGGTCTCGGACAAAGAGAAGGCAACACAATATCCTGGTTAACATGAAATTGCGACACCACCTTAGGTAGGAAGTCGCTCCGTGTGCGTAGCACTACACGATCCGGGTGAAACTCCAGGAAGGGAGGCGAGCAAGAAAGAGCCGCCAACTCAGAAACCCTTCTTAAAGAAGTGACCGCTACTAGGAAGGCAACCTTCCAAGAAAGCAAAGAAAGACTAACAGAGTCCATAGGCTCAAAAGGCCCGTGTTGAAGAGCCTCCAAAACAAGGTTGAGACACCAAGGAGACACAGGCGCCCTACGCGGTGGAAACTGGCGGGTTACTCCGCGAAAAAAGGAACGCACGTCCCTACGCGAGACGATAGCCATTCGGAACAGCAAGGACAGAGCAGAAACCTGACCCCTCAGGGTGCTAACTGCCAAACCTTTGTCCAGTCCAAATTGCAGGAAGGCCAACAAATTGGGAAAAGAAAAAATCCTCGGATTCCTTGAAGAACCCGAACACCACGAAAAGAAGGCTTCCCAAGTCTTGTGGTAAATTCTAGTAGCAGCCGGACCTCTGGCAGCTCGCAAAGTGGCAATGACTTCAGATGAAAAACCTCGACGGATCAAGATTTCGGTCTCAAGAGCCACGCCGTCAAACGCAGAGACTTCAGGTCCGGATGACGAACGGGCCCTTGGGTTAACAGGTCCGGACGAAGAGGAAGTGGAACTGGCGGTGCCGCCAGGAGTGACACCAGTGTCGAGAACCACGTTCTCCTTGGCCAATCTGGGGCTATCACTATAGCCGAGATTCTCTCCAGTCTGATCCGACGGAGTACCAGAGGTAGTAAGGATATAGGCGGAAACACATAGATCAGCTCGAATTGGTCCAACGGAGCCACCAGAGCATCCACCGCCACAGCCTTCGGATCCTTGTACCTGGACATGAATGTCGGTAACTTGGCATTGAAACTGGATGCCATCAGATCCACTTGGGGAGTTCCCCAACGGGAGCACAGCAGCGCAAAAATTTCCGGATGAAGACTCCATTCTCCGGGATCCATCTTCTCGCGACTTAGAAAGTCCGCCGTGATATTCTTAACTCCTGGAATGTGGATCGCAGAGGTGGCTGGAACTCTGGTCTCTGCCCATATCAGGATCCGAGATACCTCCACCATGAGTCTGGAACTCCTTGTCCCGCCTTGGTGATTGATATATGCGACCGCCGTCGCATTGTCTGTCTGCACTCGGACAGGCAGACCGCTTAAAGGGACCGTCCAGTGTTGGAGGCAAAGGAAAATCGCCCTCAATTCGAGGATGTTGATCGGCAAAACAGACTCTTCCGACGACCATACTCCCTGAGTCCAGAGGTCGTTCCAAACACCCCCCCAGCCTGTCAGGCTGGCATCGGTGGTTATGACAGACCACTTCGGAGGAAGGAAAGACTTCCCCAGGGATAACTCTTTCGGACGGATCCACCATCCTAGAGACTCTCGTACTCTGCGAGATATGATAACACTGCAATCCAGTGAGGTCTGCGACCGATCCCAGTGGTTCAGAATGAACTTTTGGAGAGCCCTGGAATGAAATTGTGCAAACGGAAGTGCCTCCATTGAAGCCACCATCAACCCCAGAAGGCGCATACATCTCCGAAGGGACATTGTCGTTGAAGACTTCATTACCCGTGCATGCCGAAGGAGACATGCTTGCTTGTCTGGAGGCAGGGACACCACTGCTCGTACCGTGTCGAAATGCATCCCCAAAAACAGGATTGATTGTGACGGTTCCAGAGACAACTTCTCCCAATTGACCAGCCACCCGAAGTCCTCCAGGAGCTGAAGTGATAGGTCGCGAGCCGTCACCGCCTCCTCCTTCGAGGACGCCACAATCAAAAGGTCGTCCAGATAAGGAAGGATCATGACTCCCTGTCTTCGTAGTATTGCCATGAGAGGCGCCAGAATTTTTGTAAAAACTCTGGGCGCTGAGGCCAAACCGAATGGCAGGGCCACAAATTGGTAATGATCTTGTCCTATGGCAAAACGAAGGTAACGTTGGTGAGCTCTTCCGATTGGAACGTGTAAATAGGCGTCGCGAATGTCGATTGACACCAAGAAGTCATTCTGCGACAAGGCTGCCACAACTAAGCGAAGCGATTCCATGCAAAACTTTCGGGTGTGGACATGCCGATTCAATCTTTTGAGATCCAGGATGGGGCGAAACTTGTCCTCCTTTTTGGGGACCACAAAGAGATTGGAATAAAACCCTCTTCCCCTGTCCTCTGGTGGAACCGGTACCACCACACCCTTCTGCAGAAGAAATTCGACTTCTTGCAGTAAAGCGGCACATAGCTCGGGCTCTGACGGGATGCGAGATTGGCAATAACTGTTCGGGGGTCGGGAAGAAAACTCTATGAAATAGCCTGCCGACACAACCCGCGTCACCCAGGAGTCTGGGACACTGGAGACCCAAGTCAATTTGAATTGGAGCAGACGACCTCCCACTCGAGAGTCCTCAAGCGGGACCCTGGCGTCAATCCGTCTTAGCGGGCTTTTTGTCAGATTCCCTCTTGTCTTGACGGAAACTTTGTTTCCAGGGAGTGCGGGATTTCTGGGTGGTCTTTTTTCCCGAAAAAGAGGGACGACCCGACCCCCAAGAGGGCTGACCGAATCGTCCCCTGGACCGAAAGGACCGTCGACCACTACTGGTACCAGGTCTGCCAGGCGTGGAAGCCACAGTTATTCGCTGCGGTAAAGCTGCTTCTTTTGCCTTTGCTTTGGCAATCAGCTCCGTGAGGTCAGATCCAAATAGCTGACCGCCCTTGTACGCTAAAGATAGCAAACCTTGCTTGGAGACCGCATCACCGGTCCACTGTCTAAGCCAGAGTGCTCTCCTGACTGAGACCGCCGAGGATTGTGTCCTGGACAGCAGTGACACAGTATCCAGGTTTGCATCATGGCCATATTGGAATGCACTTTCTAACAATTCGAACAGTTCGTCCACCTCAGGTACTTGAGGTTCACATTTCCTCCGTAAACAGTCCAACCAGACCAGGGAAGCTTTAAAGGCACACATGGAGCCTAGCACTGCTCTGAAACCATGACCCGCGGCCTTGTAAATGGATTTTGCCGCCGACTCCGCTTTTCTGTCCAGCGGGTCCTGTAGACTCGCCTTCCCTTTAATAGGAAGTAAAGAAGATTTGCTAAGCTGAGATAAAGGGACATCCACTTCAGGAGAAGGAATCCAATTATCAATCTATTCCGTAGCACACGGATACAGTGACTCAAATAGACGTGTCCCCTGAAAACGCTTGTCTGGACACAGACGCTCCTTCTCCACTGCTTGATTAAACTCACTCAGGGATGGCAAAGTCGAAAATGACTTATGCGACTCCTGAAACATCCGGGCCGACTTACCAGGGTGAGCAGTTACCTCCTCCTGTAACGCCTCCCTCATAGCTTCAATTAAAGCTTCTACACGGCCCGAAAAAGAGGCAGAGTGCCTTTGCCATCTTCTTTATCCGAATCGGATATTCCCCCTGAACTTAAAGGGGAACCCTCCACATCAGAACTCTCTGAGTCGCTATATGAGAAAGAAGTCACCGGCCTGTGTCGCTTCCTGCCATGAGGGGGTTTGGCTGATACCCAATAACCTATAAGGTTAGACAAGCTATCAATCGAACGAGTCAGAGCCTCCATTTTTACATCACTGGGTCCTCCGACCGCTGCGCTCGACGCGGTCGATGTCTGCGTGTCAGATACGCGAGACTGATCTTGCAGCGGAGTCGGGATATGGTCCGCACCTGGGTTCTGATCTGACATGTCTTACCCAGTACAATGGCAGGTTAAACCTGATAGTGACAAGAAACAGTGTGGTTTCTGGAAAAGAATAAAACGAACGCTGAAGGGTTAAACTCTTAAAGAGAGTTACCCCAGCTGTCCTACCATTAAGGGTTAACCGCCTGATAAGGGGTTAAAGTTACAAGCTCTCCACAACCTGTATTATTGTGACAGATGTGTGAGCCCCAGGTGCCTCTTATGAGGTAGCAGGTGCAGACAGAAACGTCTCAAGGAATGCCACACTAAACGAAAAAAAATCGCTAAAATATTGCGCTATTTTTCGCATCTCATAAAAATCATGCGACTTAAAAAGTGTCGCTAACTTAGCGACGTTCAGTGTGGCAGTGCCCTGCGCTGCGGGGGAGAGAAGTCTTTAAGCTTCTGCCCTGATAGGCAGAAGCGACTCACAGTTAAACTTCGCGGTGCTGTCTTCTTTAATCTTGTGCGGGAGAAAACCGGAGAGAGAGGAGCCCGGAGCGCTGCAATGGCCGCCGCACTGAGGAGGCAGCCGGAAGAGAAGGCAGAGGAAAATCGCGCTCAGTGAGCGCTTCCTGCCCGGGAAACGTGAAGCCACGCCCCCGCCTTCAAAAAAAGAGCGGGACTCCCCTATTCTCCGGTCCCGCGATCCCCGTCCTGCAGGCATCCACCTGCGGACAAAATAAAACAGTCACCACATATACTGTAACAGCGCCTGCCGCAGCAGCCGCTGAATCACTCATACACATTATAAAAATGTGGAGTACTCACCCCGCCAAGCGCCACAGGGACCCCCAGGGGTTTCTGGCGCGTGCCCATGCTTCCCCCCAGGGCGGGGATCGCAGTGACCCCTGCAGCGCGGTTTGCGTCCCCGCCAGGGAAGCCATCCTCATCCCCCCGGGCCGGCAGGGTTCTGCAGGGACCACCATATAGGGTAATACAGATCCGCCAAGGGAGAGGTTGGGGTCCAGCAGCGCTGAGACCCCTGAGACCTCTAGACCACATTTGGTGATCCAAGTCTCTTGTCCGATAAAAAATAATAAAATCTTCTGAGGAGCTGCTTCCAGCAGCGACCAACCTCTGAGACCTCAAATTGAAAACTGGAGAGCTGAGTAGGAGGAGCCCGAGCTGGAGGGGCCGGTCAACACTCTTTTTTAATCTGAGGTGTCTATCCCATCTGGGCTCCGCCTACCCACTAGTTATGACTAGTGTGTCTCCTTTCCTTCCGTTCTGCTGCTGAAATATTGATTTCTGAACTATTCCTGAGTTAAAACATTAGTATTGTTGTTTCTAAATGATTATGAACTTGTTTTCTTAACAAAAAAATTCAGTGCTGGCAGATCTCAAATAATGCTATTTTGACAATTTTTCATTTTCTGAAAATAAATACAAAATTTATTGCTTGGAAATTCGGAGACATGTTGTCAGTAGTTTATAGAATAAAATAGAGATTTACATTTTACTCAAAAATATACCTATAAAGAGAAAAATCAGACAAAGTGAAAATTTTGCAGTGGTCTCTTAATTTTTGCCAAAACTGTACATCAAGTGGCAGGCCTGCACCGGAGGTGCTAAGGGCGCATTCCATCGACCAGATATGTAAGGCTGATACATGGTCTTCTCCTTCCACCTTTTATAATCATTATAAGTTGGATATGGGTGCTTCATCAGATCTCACCTTTGGTATAAGGGTGCTGCGGGCTGTAGTTCCTCCCTAAGGCAGTTATTACCTCTCTGTAATTCTCTCGTGGTGCTGTCATGGGAGACCGAATAAAATCTTAGTTGCTTACCCCACCCAGCATCCTGGCGGTACTTGCTGGGGTGCAGGCTCTCCGGCTTGACTGATAGTATGGACTATTGGCATTTTAGTTTCGCTGGTCCGAGCTGTACGCTCTCCAATGCTGCTGTATTAGGCAGTTTCGTCTCTGCAACATCTGAGGATCTCAGTAACAATGAAGCTGGCTGGGATAAGGAACTAACGAAGTGCGCTCCAATAATCCCAGCGAGTTTCAGTGCAGTGCTTAATATCTCAAAATAAACAAGCTTGCAAGCACTGTGGATGTTCAATCTTCACTACTAGACTGTAATCAAGGCAACAAGCTGGGAGCAATAAAGTGCAAAATTGTTATTTTTTGGAGAACTGTGCACAATTTTAATACAAAGAAATTAGAAAGTTTCCAATTATACCCATCTTTAAAGATGGCCGTCTTGGGAAATGACTGCTTCTGTTCTGCAAAAACTGAAGATTAATGAAATGCTATAATAAGGGTGCTTGGTGGACTTTCGGCTTGACAAGATTCTCCGTTTCACCCACTGATTTTGCATTCCCCCGCTTCCCTCCCTGATGACGACAGTACTGGCTTGCTTGGAGTATGCAATGTCTGCAGAGAAAGCTCAGGCAAGTCATTGCTGTCAATCAGTAGTGCGTGACGCGGGGCATTCAAATCCATTGGGAGTAAAGGTACGCTGAATAGCTTGGCCACCACACCAAAGGTGCACAGAGCACATAATTAGCATATTTTACTAAAGCACAGATTAAAATTCTGAAAGGTGATATTTTTATCGGGGCTTTATCGCTACGTGCTTGGTTTATAATGTCTGCTTGGGATGACAAACTCCCTTCATTAAAAAAAACAAAAACAAAAAAAAAGACAACTTGCTTTATTCACCGTTTTGGAGTCGAGTTACAGACAATGAAAAAACACTGGGAGCAACAACGGAGACTCCGAAACGGCGAACAAAGCCCAAGCATAAAAATTAAATTCTCAATGTAATGGCTGTGTCCGACTATGCAGAAACATGGGATGAAGCAAAACAAAATATACACACAGGACAGCATGGTATTGTAGCAGATTCTTTCTGTGAGGTAAGACATGTTTAACCCCTTAGTGACAGAGCCATTTTGCAGCTTAATGACAGGGCCAATTTTTACAATTCTGACCACTGTCACTTTATGAGGTTATAACTCTGGAACGCTTTAACGAATCCCGCTGATTCTGAGATTGTCTTTTCGTGACATATTGTACTTCACGTTAGTGGTAAAATTTCTTTGATATGACTTGTGTTTATTTATGAAAAAAATGGAAATATGGCGAAAATTTTGAAAATTTAACAATTTTCAAACTTTAAAAATTTATGCCCTTAAATCAGAGAGATATGTCACACAAATTTCTTAATAAATAACATTTCCCACTTTTCTACTTTACATCAGCACAATTTTGGGACCAAAATTTTTTTTTGTTACGAAGTTATAAGGGTTAAAAGTTGACCAGCGATTTCTCATTTTTACAACACCATTTTTATTTTAGGGACCACATCACATTTGAAGTCACTTTGAGGGGTCTATACGATAGAAAATACCCAAAAGTGACACCATTCTAAAAACTGCACCCCTCAAGGTGCTCAAAACCACATTCAAGAAGTTTATTAACCCTTTATGTGCTTCACAGGAACTGAAGCAATGTGGAAGGAAAAAATTAACATTTAACTTTTTTTGCAAAAACTTTACTTCGGAACCTATTTTTTTTATTTTCACAAGTGTTAAAAGAAAAAATGAACCACAAAATTTGTTGTGCAATTTCTCCTGAATAAGCCGATACCCATATGTGGGGGTAAACCACTTTTTGGGCGCACGGCAGAGGTCGCAAGGGAAGGAGCGACATTTGACTTTTTCAACGCAGAATTGGCTGGACGTCATGTGGCGTTTGTAGAGGCCCTGATGTGTCTAAACAGTGGAAACCCATCACAAGTGACCCCATTTTGGAAACTAGACCCCCTAAGGAACTTATCTAGATGTGTGGTGAGCACTTTGAACCTCCAAGTGCTTCACAGAAGTTAATAACATAGAACAGTGAAAATAAAAAATCATATTTTTTCCACAAAAATCTTTTCACCCCAATTTTTATTTTCCCAAGGGTAACAAGACCCCAAAGTTTTTGTGCAATTTGTCCTGAGCATGCTGATACCCCATATGTGGGGGTAAACCACTGTTTGGGTGCATGGCAGAGCTTGGAAGGGAAGGAGCGCCGTTTGACTTTTTCAACTCAGAATTGGCTGGACGCCATGTCGCGTTTGTAGAGGCCCTAATGTGTCTAAACAGTGGAAACCCCCCACAAGTGACACCATTTTGGAAACTAGAACCCCTAAGGAACTTATATAGATGTGTGGTGAGCACTTTGAACCCCCAAGTGATTCACAGAAGTTTATAACTCCCGGGCATGAAAATAAAAAGTCATATTTTTTCCACAAACCTGATAGTTTAGTCCATAATTTTTTATTTTCCCAAGGGTAACAGGAGAAATTAGACTACAAAAGTTGTTGTCCAACATGTCCTGAGTACGCTGATACCCCATATGTGGGGTGGGACCACTGTTTGGGCGCACGGCAGGGCTTGGAAGGGAAGGAGCGCTGTTTGACTTTTTCAAACCAAAATTGGCTGGAATTGAAATTGGACGCCATGTCGCGTTTGGAGAGCCCCTGATACGCCTAAACAGTCGAAACCCCCCACAAATCACACCATTTTGGAAACTAGACCCCTTTAGGAACTTATCTAGATGTGTGGTGAGCACTTTGAACCCCCAAGTGCTTCACAGAAATTAATAAACGTAGAGCCGTGAAAATAAAACACAGATTTTGGTAAGAACTTACCGGTAAAATCCTTTTCAGCGAAGGAAGGGAGGGAGACACAGGAATTCATTACTGATGGGTAGGCGGAGCCCCAGATCAGGATGTCACCTCAGATCAAAAGCGTGCTGACTGGCTGGCCCCTCCAGCTCGGGCTCCTCCTACTCAGCTCCAGTCGTACCAAAGCTTTAGGGAAGAACCAAGATCACCAGCGGAGCAACATAACCCCTTCTGAAGAAACTTCACAGCAAAACAAAGGATACAGGTTATGCATGCAAAGTAAGCCAAAAACCACAGAGTTCCAGATACTATTCACTGAACCTGACTACTGCAATGAGCTGGCGATGCTGGAACAGAGCCTTAGCGCGCTGACCTCAGCCCAGATATCGCAATCAGACAAGGGTCGCGCTGCATCTGAAAACATCAACACACTTCTGCCTTGGGAGGGTGCTGTGTCTCCCTCCCTTCCTTCGCTGAAAAGGATTTTACCGGTAAGTTCTTACCAAAATCCGTGTTTCAGCTGCAGATGGAAGGGAGGGAGACACAGGAATTCATTACTGATGGGACGTCCCAAAGCAGTTCAAAAATAAGGGTGGGAAACAACCAACAAAAGGCAGAAACCCAACAACCTTAACAACAAAGCGCAACCAGCGCTAAACACAAGTTCATCCAGAACTTTAAACTACAGCTGCCTGCAGGACCCTACGTCCGAGGGCAGCATCAGCGGAAGCACTGACGTCCACTTTATAAAACTTCGTAAAGGTGTGGACAGAGCGCCAAGTTGCCGCCCGGCAGAGCTGCACTGCCGAAACACCTTGATGAAAAGCCCACGATGAAGCCACAGCCCTCGTGGAATGGGCTTGAATCTTAATCGGGCAAGATTCACCCTGAAGACGGTAAGCTTCCAATATAGCTGACCGGATCCAACGAGCTATAGAATCCTTGGAAGCTCGTTGACCACGCCGACGACCAACTGGAACCACAATAGGGAGTCCGTCTTACGAAAACCTTGAGTAATAGATAGATAAAACTTCAAGGCCCGCACTAAATCCAATGTGTGCAAAGCTCGCTCTTTCACATTCTTCGGATCCGGGCAGAATGAAGGCAACACAATATCCTGGTTGACATGTAATTGTGACACCACTTTAGGTAAAAAATCACCCCGAGTGCGAAGCACTACACGATCCGGAAAAAACTCCAGAAAAGGAGGCGAACAAGAAAGAGCTGCCAACTCAGAAACTCTCCTCAAAGAAGTGACTGCAACAAGGAAAGCCACCTTCCAAGAAAGTAAAGAAAGGCTAGCAGAAACCATAGGCTCAAAAGGTTTATGCTGAAGAGCCTCCAAAACAAGGTTGAGCCGCCAAGGAGACACGGGTGCCTTCCGCGGCGGAAACTTATGAGATATACCTCGGAAAAAGGAGAGCACGTCTCTATTCGAAGCAATGGTTCTCCGGAACAATAAGGACAGAGCAGAAATCTGACCTTTCAGGGTGCTGACTGCCAAACCTTGTCTAGCCCATGCTGCAGAAAAGCCAACAGGTTGGGAATGGAAAATTTTCTCGGGTTCCGAGAGGACCCCAAACACCACGAAAAGAAGGTTTCCCAAATTTTGTGGTAAATCCTAGTAGTAGCCGGACTTCTTGCAGCACGAAGGGTAGCAATGACCTCGGCTGAGAAACCTCTATGGGTCAAGATTTCGGTCTCAAGAGCCACGCCGTCAAACGCAGGGACATCAAGTCCGGATGACAAACGGGCCCCTGAGTCAACAAGTCCGGTTGAAGAGGGAGTGGAAAAGGAGGTGCCGCCAACAGCGACATTATTGTCGAGAACCACACCCTTCTTGGCCAGTCTGGAGCTATCAAAATAGCTGGAATTCTCTCTAGTCTGATCCGACGCAGTACTAGAGGAAGTAAGGATATCGGCGGGAATACATAGATCAGCTCGAACTGATCCCACTGAGCCACTAGAGCATCCACCGCCACAGCCTTCGGGTCCTTGTACCTGGACATGAACGTCGGTAACTTGGCATTGGACCTGGATGCCATCAAATCCACTTGGGGGGTTCCCCAGCGAGAGCACAGTAGTGCAAAAACTTCCGGGTGGAGGCTCCATTCCCCAGGATCCATCCTTCTGCGACTGAGAAAGTCCGCTGTAATATTCTGAAC
Source organism: Oophaga sylvatica (assembly GCA_033576555.1). Lineage (NCBI taxonomy): Eukaryota > Metazoa > Chordata > Amphibia > Anura > Dendrobatidae > Oophaga > Oophaga sylvatica. Next base: position 321,115,504 of record JARQOD010000006.1, read on the forward strand.
CCCTGGAATGTGAATCGCCAAATGGCTGGTACACTGGCCTCTGACCAAATCAGAATTCGGGACACCTCTACCATGAGTCTGGAACTCCTTGTCCCACCTTGGTGATTGATATACGCGACAGCCGTCGCATTGTCTGTCTGCACTCGGACTGGCAGACCGCTCAAAGGGACCGTCCAATGTTGGAGGCAAAGGAAAATCGCCCTCAATTCCAGGATGTTGATCGGAAGAACAGACTCTTCCGATGACCATACCCCCTGAATCCAGAGATTGTTCCAAACACCCCCCCAGCCCGTCAGGCTGGCATCGGTGGTTATGACTGACCACTTCGGAGGGAGGAAAGACTTCCCCAGGGAGAATGCCCCTGGACGTAACCACCATTCTAGAGAATCCCGCACCGCGCGAGAAATGGTGACACTGCAATCCAGCGATTGCGACTGATTCCATCGACTCAAGATGAACCTTTGAAGAGTCCTGGAGTGGAACTGGGCAAAAGGAATTGCCTCCATGGACGCCACCATCAGTCCCAGAAGACGCATACACTTCCGTAGGGACATTGCCGTTGAGGATTTCATAATCTGTACATGTCGAAGAAGACATGACTGTTTGTCTGGTGGTAGGGAAACTACCGACCGAAACGTGTCGAGATGCATTCCCAAAAAGAGGATTGTCCTCGATGGTTCCAGGGACGACTTCTCCCAATTGACCAGCCAACCGAAGTCCTTCAGAAACTGAAGAGACAAATCCCGAGCCGTCAACGCCTCCTCCTCCGAGGAAGCCACGATCAAAAGATCGTCCAGATAAGGGAGAATCGTAATCCCCTGTCTTCGAAGGATTGCCATGAGGGGCGCCAGAATTTTTGTAAAGACCCTTGGCGCTGAGGCTAAGCCGAACGGCAGAGCCACGAACTGGTAATGATTCTGACCTATGGCAAATCGAAGAAAGCGCTGATGAGCCTTTCCGATGGGAATATGCAAATAGGCGTCGCGAATGTCGATTGACACCAGAAAATCGTTCTGTGACAGAGCTGCCACAACGGAGCGAAGCGACTCCATGCGAAATTTCCAGGCATGGACATGCCGGTTTAATCGCTTGAGATCCAGAATCGGGCGAAATTTGTTCTCCTTTTTGGGAACTATAAAAAGGTTGGAATAAAAACCTTTCCTTCGGTCCTCTGACGGAACCGGTATCACTACACCCTTTTGTAGCAGAGATTCGACCTCTCGCTGTAGAGCGACAACAAGCTCGGGTTCCGACGGAACGCGAGATTGACAAAAAACATTTGGGGGTCGAGAAGCAAACTCTATGAAATAGCCTGCCGACACTATCCGCGTTACCCAGGAATCTGGAACGCGAGCCATCCAAGTCGCCTTGAAAAGAAGCAGGCGACCCCCCACTCGAGAATCCTCGAGTGGACCCCTGGCGTCAATCCGACTTTGCGGGCTTCTTGTCAAGTTCCCGCTTGTCCTGGCGGAAACTCTGCTTCCAGGGAGTACGAGTTTTCTGAGAGGATTTCTTCCTGAGAAGGAAGGACGACCCGATCCCCACGAGGAGTGACTAGATCGTCCTCGGCCCCGAAAGGACCGCCGACCACTATAGACACCAGGCTTACTGGACACCGAGGCCATGGCCCTACGCTGTGGTAATGCTGATTCCTTCGCCTTAGCCTTGGAAATCAGCTCTGTGAGGTCGGATCCAAAAAGATGGCCACCCTTGTAAGGTAAGGCCAACAACCCTTGTTTGGAAACTGCGTCCCCGGCCCACTGTCTGAGCCATAAAGCTCTTCTGACTGTGACTGCTGAAGCTTGCGCTTTGGCCAGCAGAGATGCCGTATCCAGACCGGCATCAAAGATATAACAGGCTGCCGTTTCTAACCATTCACAAGTTTCCCGTATCTCAGATAACTGAGATTCATTTTGCAACTCCGTCTTCAGACGTGCCAACCAGCCTAGAGAAGCTCTAGCAGCACACATGGATCCTAGCACTGCTCGGAATCCATGACCCGCAGCCTCATAGCTTGCTTTTGCCGCCAATTCTGTTTTTCTATCCAAAGGCTCCTGTAAACTCGCTTTCCCTTAATAGGGAGTAGTGAGGATTTACTAAGCTGAGATAAAGACACATCCACTTCAGGAGCAGAAGTCCAATTAGCCTTTAACTCCGCAGAGCAAGGATAAAGTGTATCAAAGAAATGTGTACCATGAAAACGCTTATCTGGACACAGACGTTCCTCCTCTATTACACTATTAAGCTCATCCAGAGCTGACAATGTTGTACGCGAAGCACGGGACTCCTGGAACATGCGTGCTAATTTACCAGGACGACTAGTTACCACCTCCGGTAACTGTAATATATCTCTCATGGCTTCAATCAATGCCTCCGTACGCTTCGCCATAGAGGAACGCCCCTGCGGCTCGTCCGCATCTGAATCGGATATTTCTCCATCCGAATTTAAAGGGGAACTCTGCCCAATATCAGATACATCTGACTCGCTCCGTGTAGAGGCCGGTAACGGCCTGCGTCACTTCCTCTGAGAGGAATTAGCAGACACATATTGACCTAAAAGGTCAGACAAGTTGTTGATCGATCGAGCGATATCGTCCAATTTTTCACCGCTGTCAACCGCAGCGCTAGACGCTGTGGAGGTCTGCGTATCTGATTGCCGTAATGGCACTGGGACATGGTCCGCGGCATCTGTCTCACCTGTATGAGCAGGTTAAAGCGGTAATACCAGCAAAAACTATGCGGGTTTTTTTTTTTTTTAAACGCTGAAGGGTTAACGCTCCACCAGGCAGGGTTACCCCAGCGGTATTCAGTCAAAAAATTTAGCTGGTAGAAATAACCCTCAGAGGGGTTAATATTGCAAACTCACCACAATATATATATGAAGTGTGAGCCCCAGCCATTTTATGTCTCTAATGAGACTGCAGCTGCAGGATAGCGATCGCTGCGCTGCGGGGTGAGGAATCAGCACTCACCCAGCTGGCCGTGGTGTCTTATGAGGAGAGGAGCGGTCTGAGGAGCCCAGGAGCCTGTGTAATGGCCGCCACAGTGATGGGAGATGGAGGAGAAGCGCCAGAGCGCGCGTCTTCCTGCTCAGAAGACCGGGAATTGTTAGGCCACGCCCCCCGCCAGCTCAAATATTGAGCGCGAACTCCCTCGCTCCTGCTCCCTCTCTGTCCTGCAGGTATCTGCCTGCGGACAAAAGATCACCACATCTACATGTAATAGCGCTGTCACCGCAGCGCTGAAGCATACTGACATACAAGTAATAGCACTGCTCACTCAGACGCTAAAGCACTCACACATAATTATAATAAAAAATTTGTGTGGAGTACTCACCAGCCAAAGCGCCACAGGGACCCTCAGGGGTTTCTGGCGCTGTGCCCATGCTTCCCCCCAGGGCGAGGAACGCAGTGACCGCACGTGTGGTTTGCGTCCCGCCAGGGAAGCTCTCCTCATCCCCCAGGGCCGGCAAGGATTCTGCAGGGACTTTGAGTAAATACAGATCCGCCAAGGGAGAGGTTGGGGTACAGCAGCGCTGGTACCCCTGAGACCTCTAGACCAACTGGTGATCCAAGTCTCCTGTCCGAATATAAAATAATAAAATCTTCTGAGGAGCTGCATTAGCAGCGACCATCCTCTGGGACCTCAAATCTTAGACTGGAGCTGAGTAGGAGGAGCCCGAGCTGGAGGGGCCAGCCAGTCAGCACTCTTTTGATCTGAGGTGACATCCTGATCTGGGGCTCCGCCTACCCATCAGTAATGAATTCCTGTGTCTCCCTCCCTTCCATTCTGCAGCTGAAAAATATGCGTTGTTTTTTTTTTTTGTAAACGCTGAAGGGTTAACGCTCCCACAGGAAGGGTTACCCCAGCGGCATTCAGTCAAAAACGCTGGCAGAAATAACCCTCAGAAGGGTTAATGTTGCAATCTCTCCACAATATATATATATATATATATATATATATATATATATATACTGTGTGAGCCCAGCGAATTTTCAAGTCTCTAATAAGACTGCAGCTGCAGGATAGTGATCGCTGCGTGCGGGGTGAGAATTCAGCACTCACCCAGCTGGCCGTGGTGTCTATGCGGAGAGGAGCGGTCTGAGGAGCCCTGGAGCCTGTGTAATGGCCGCCACAGTGGGGGAGTCGGAGGAGAAGCGCCAGAGCGCGCATCTTCCTGCTCAAAGACCGGGAAGCGATAGGCCACGCCCCCTGCCAGCTCAAATATTGAGCGCGAACTCCCTGGCTCCTGCTCCCTCCCTGTCCTGCAGGCATCTGCCTGCGGACAAAAGTTCACCACATCTACATGTAACAGCGCTGTCACCGCAGCGCTGAAGCATACTGATATACATGTAATAGCGCTGCCACTCAGACGCTAAAGCACTCACACATTAATAATAAAATTTTGTGTGGAGTACTCACCAGCTTAGCGCCACAGGGACCCCTCAGGATTTGTGGCGCTTGTGCCCATGCTTCCCCCCAGGGCGAGGAACGCAGTGACCGCACATGTGGTTTGCGTCCCCGCCAGGGAAGCTCTCCTCATCCCCCAGGGCCGGCAAGATTCTGCAGGGACCATAGTGTAAATACAGATCCGCCAAGGGAGAGGTTGGGGTACAGCAGCGCTGGTACCCCTGAGACCTCTAGACCAACTGGTGATCCTAGTCTCTTGTCCGAAATAAAATAATAAAATCTTCTGAGGAGCTGCATTAGCAGCGACCATCCTCTGGGACCTCAAATCTTAGACTGGAGCTGAGTAGGAGGAGCCCGAGCTGGAGGGACCAGCCAGTCAGCACGCTTTTGATCTGAGGTGACATCCTGATCTGGGGCTCCGCCTACCCATCAGTAATGAATTCCTGTGTCTCCCTCCCTTCCATCTGCAGCTGAAAAATCATTTTTTTCCTCAAAAATGATTCTTTAGCCCGCTATTTTTTTTATTTTCCCAAGGGTAACAGGAGAAATTGGACCCAAAAAGTTGTTGTGCAATTTTTCCTGTGTACGCTGATACCCCATATGTGGGGTGAAACCACTGTTTGGGCGCATGGGAGTGCTTGGAAGGGAAGGAGCGGCATTTTGTAATGCAGACTTTGATGGAATGTTCTGCGGGCGTCATGTTGTGTTTGCAGAGCCCTTGATGTACCTAAACAGTAGAAACCCCCTGCAAGTGACACCATTTTGGAAACTAGACCCCCCAAGGAGCTTATCTAGATGTGTGGTGAGCACTTTGAACCCCCAAGTGCTTCACAGAAATTTATAAACGCAGAGCCGTGAAAATGAAAAATCATTTTTTTTCTCAAAAATGATTTTTTAGCCAGCTATTTTTTTATTTTCCCAAGGGTAACCGGAGAAATTAGAACCCCAAAATTGGTGTGCAATTTGTCCTGAGTACGGTGATACCCCATATGTTGGGGTAAACCACTGCTTGGGCACACGGGCAGGGCTCGGAAGGGAGGGAGCGCCATTTGACTTTTTGAAAGCCACGTCGTGTTTGGAGACCCCCTGATGTGCCTAAACAGTGGAAACCCCCACAAGTGACCCCATTTTGGAAACTAGACCCCTTAAGGAGCTTATCTAGATGTGTGGTGAGCACTTTGAACCCCCTAGTGCTTCACAGAAATTTATAAACGCAGAGCCGTGAAAATGAAAAATCATTTTTTTTCTCAAAAATTATTTTTTTAGCCAGCTATTTTTTATTTTCCCAAGGGTAACCGGAGAAATTAGAACCCAAAATTGGTGTGCAATTTGTCCTCAGTACGGTGATACCCCATATGTTGGGGTAAACCACTGTTTGGGCGCACGGCAGGGCTCGGAAGGGAGGGAGCGCCATTTGACTTTTTGAACGCCACGTCGTGTTTGGAGCCCCCCTGATGTGCCTAAATAGTGGAAATCCCTCAATTCTAGCTCCAACCCTAATCCCAACACACCCCTAACCCTAATCCCAACCCTAATCCTAACCTAAATCCCAACCCTAATTGTAACCCTAACCTTAATTATAACCCTAACTCTAATTGTAACCCTAACCCTAATTTTAACCCTAACCCTAATTGTTAACCCTAACCCTAATTTATAACCCTAATTATAACCCTTTTTACCCACCTAAGGCTAGGTTCATTTTGCGTTTTACCAGCCCGTTCAACACATAGCGTTGACGGGCTGGTAACGGTACAGCATAACGCGATCGCATTATGCTATACCTGCTAGCGCAGAGGAATCAGCAGATGATTCATCTGCGCTAGCGGTGACGGAGCCCAAACGCTGCAGCCCGCGTCCGAGGCTCCGTCACTGAATGATGGCACGTCGCAAACGCATGCCGCTTTACGGCATGCGTCGCGATGCGCCCTCAAATGGGGGTGAATGGCAGCGTTAACGGACTGCGTTACACCGCGTTATACCGCGGTGTAACGCAGTCCGTCTTACGGACTGCCATAACGCAGTATGAACCCAGCTTAACCCTAACGCTAATTATAACCCTTACCCTAAGGCTGCTTTCACACTTCCGGCGGCGCCGGCGGCCGCATGCGTTTTTTTGCCGGATGGTTTCTGATGCCCGGAGACATCAGAAACCATCCGGCAAAAACAAAAAACGTTACATGCAGTGTTTCGTCCGGCCGCCGCAATGTACATTTGCGCCGCATCCAGACAAAACCGCATGCAACGCATTGACATGCGGCGCCATCCGGCGCTAATGCAAGTCAATGCAAAAAAAACGCATGCGGCGCATCAGATTTTCTGATGCGGCGCTGCGGCTAAATGCCGGGGGCGCCGTCAGGCGCACACCGGATGTGTGAAACCAGCCTAATGCTAACCCTAACCCTAATTATAACCCTAACCCCAATAACCCTAACCCTAACAGAAAAATGAAAATAAATATAATTTCTATTTTTTATTATATGTCCCTAACTAAGGGGGTGATAAATGGGGGGGTTATGTACTGTTTTTTATTTTGATCACTGTGATAGTTTATCACAGTGATCAAAATGCACTTTTCTGAGAATGAATGAAAAAATTTTTGAATCTGCCGCCAAGCAGATCGGCGGGCGCACTGCGCATGCGCCCGTCATTTTTTTTTTTTTGCAGGAAGAAGACGCCGGGATCCTGGGACCTGCGGGAGGACGGAGGACACAGGTAAGTATATGGGGGGGCGATCGGGGGACCCTCATTTTCTCCCTCTGATGTGCGATCACATCAGAGGGGAGAGAAATAATTTTTTTTTTTTTCTTTTTTTGCGATCGCGGCTCGGTGAATACCGACCCGGATCATGTTCTCTGGGGTCTCGGCTCCCCCCGGTAGCCGAGACCCCAGAGAATATTTGCCCATCCCCCCACCAGCACAGCGGCACATAGCCCGCCATTTTCTTAACAGCGCCGGCACCGGGGGACACCGGATGGCCCGGGGGCCACATGGATTGGATCGGGGGCCACATGGGGGTCCTGGGGACCCTTTTTCTCTGTCCTCTGATGTCCGATGACATCAGAGGACAGAGAAATGAAATGGCACAACTTTTTTTTTTTTTTGCGGTCGCCGTTATAGGGTTAATAACGGCGATCGCAACATCGGTGTTGGTAAAAACCCCTGGTAGCCGAGACCCCAGAGAAAATGCGCCTTTGGGGGGGCGCTATTCACTTTTTCCACAGCGCCGTTAATTAACGGCGCTGTGGTTTAAGTTCCCTTAATGACCGCCGTTAAAAGGCGTATCGGCGGTCGTTAAGGACCAAGCGATTTTGTAGGTTAATGACCAGCCCAATTTTTACAATTCTGACGGCTGTCACTTTATGTGCTTATAACTCTGGAATGCTTTAACATATCTTATTGATTCTGAGATTGTTTTTTCGCGACATATTGTACTTCATATGTTAGTGGTAAAATTTCTTCGATATGACTTGCATTTATTTATGAAAAAAATGGAAATACGGCGAAAATTTTGAAATTTTCAAACTTAATTTTTATACCCTTAAATCAGAGATGTCACAAAAAATAGTTAATAAATAACATTTCCCACATGTCTACTTTACATCAGCACAATTTTGGAACTAAAATTTTTTTAGTTAGGAATTCATAAGGGTTAAAAGTTGACCAGCGATTTCTCATTTTTCCAACAATATTTACCAAACCATTTTTTTTTTGGGGACCACCTCACAACTGAAGTCACTTTGAGGGGTCAATATGACAGAAAATACCCAAAAGTGACACCATTCTAAAAACTGTACCCCTCAAGGTACTCAAAACCATATTCAAGAAGTTTATTAACCCTTTAGGTACTTCACAGGAATTGAAGCTATGTGGAAGGAAAAAATGAACATTTAACTTTTTTTCTCCAAAATTTTTCTTTGGACACAATTTTTTTTTATTTTGTCAACAATATCAGGAGAAAATGAACCACAATATTTGTTGTACAATTTCTCCCGAGTACGCCGATACCACATGGGTGGAGGAAGACCAATCTTTAGGTGCACGGCAGAGCTCAGAAGGGAAGGAGGATCATTTGAGGTTTTGAATGTCAAATTGGCTGGAATCGAGAGAGGACGCCATGTCACGTTTGGAGAGCCCCTGATGTACCTAAACAGAGGAAACCCCCCATAAGTGACACCATTTTGGAAACTAGACCCCCATGGAACTTATCTAAATGTGTGGTGAGCACTTTGAACCCCCAAGGGCTTCACAGAAGGTTATAACGTAGTGCCGTAAAATTAAAAAATCATTTTTTCCACTAAAATGATCTTTTCACCCCTAATTTTTATTTTTCCATGGCTAACAGGACCTCAAAAGTTATTGTGCAATTTGTCCTGAGTACGCTGATACCCCATATGTAGGGGTAAACCACTATTTGGGCACATGACAGAGCTCGGAAGGGAAGCAGCGCCATTTGACTTTTTTTGCTGGAATTGAGATCGGATGCCATGTCGCGTTTGGAGAGTCCCTGATGAGCCTAAACAGTAAAAAAAAAAAAAAAAACACAAGGGACCCCATTTCGAAAACTAGACCCCCCAAGGAACTTATCTAGATGTGTGGTGAGAGCTCTGAACCCCCAAGGGCTTCACAGGCCGTGAGAAATACAGATGACGTCACCGCCGGGGAATCTCCTCCGGTAAGCAGCTCTGCTACATCTGGATGCCAGGCTCAGCCTGGCATCCAGATGTAGCAGAGCTGGACTCGTTGTGGGACACTCGTGATCTTGGACTACATCGGACAGGGAGTATTTGTGTTGGTTTGCTATTTTTGTTTTTTTACAGGAGATCGATGGCGTCGCAGGATGAGCGTGCAATAAAAAACAATGAAAACTGTGTTGTGTTTTATTTCATTAAAATACTTTATTCTGGCTGTGTCTTTTTTTAAAAATTTACAAACTTTATGATTAATAATGGATCGGTGTCTTATTGATGCCTCTCCATTATTAACCAGGCTTATTGTCACCGTTCAATCAAAGGTGACATTAACCCCTTATTACCCCACTTGCCACCGCTACAGGCAAGTGGAAAGAGCCTGGCAAAGTGCCACAATTGGCGCATCTTTTGATGCGCCAATTGTGGGGCTGCTGCAGCCTGGTATTTTTAGACTGTTGAGGGCCAAAATCCATGAGCCTTGATAGTCTTTTAATACCAGGCCGCAGCAGTCTGCTTTTTACTTGGCTGGTTAACAAAAATAGGGGGACCCCACGCCATTTTTTTTCAAGGGGATCCCCTATTTTTGTTAACCAACCAAGATAAGCAGACTGCTGTGGCCTGGTATTATCAGGCTTGCAAGGTTCATGGATATTGGACCTTAACAGCCTTAAATACCATGCCTCAGTAGTCTGCTTCATCTGGCTGGTTAACAAAAATAGGGGGACCCCACGTAATTTTTTTTTTCGAGGGGATCCCCTATTTTTGCTAATCAGTTCACTTCAGGTCAGCCGGGATTCCCTCTGACGTAACTGATGCTGTGCGGTGTCCCCGGCTGACCTGAAGTGAAAGTGGGAAACAATCAATTAACCTTCCCACACTAATCACTTCCTCTCCTGTCAGCCAGGAGAGGAGATGATTCATTCAGGGGGTTTACTGCAAGGCTGGCAGCATTAGCTGCGGTCCCTGCAGTAAACGTTAACCCTTTCAGAAGGATTACATCGGGGGAACTGACTGAACACCGGATAGGTAAGAATAATGTTGCTTTATTATTTTATTTTTATTACAGGAGAACAAGGGCTTTGAATGGATTTACCTGGAAAATAAAATATGGTCAAAAACTGTTTCATTATTTCATTAAAATGATTTTTAATTAAAGTGTGTGTGTTTTATTTTTATTTCATACAATAGGATTAATAATTGATAGTTGTCTAATTGACAGCTCTCAATTATTAACCTGGCTTAGAGTCACCTTTCAATAGCAAGGTGGCTTTAACCAATTATTAACCCATTCGCCACCGCTACAGGGCAATGGGAATAGATGGGCTAAGTGCCAGAAAGGGCGAATATAATTATAGATTTGCCTTTTCCTGGGGTGTCTGGGGGCAGAAGTTAGTAGCTAATTTTGCACACATACACTCATGTAATTGTTAGTGAAAACCATATATCAAACTACATGAAATTACTTGGTTAACTGTATGTAAACCATGTGTCATTTCATGTCGGGTGGTTCTGTAATTTCACAAAAGCCGGCAATTGAATTAGCAGCTATTTTACTATGTATAAGTGTATGAACTATAAATATATATATATATAAAATATATATATGTATTCTATGTGTATCTATCTAGTCAGCAATTCTTCAGCTCCTGATTGGCTCCACGGAGCGCTCAGAAGCTGAAGGATTATTATGGAAATTCCGATTTCCGATGTGAAAAAAATTTCGGAATCGGAAATCGGAATTCCGATATAGCAAATATCCGCTCGATTTCCGATATTGCAACATCGGAAAGCTCATCCGTACTTATAACGTCCTAACAAAAAATAAAATTATGTTTCCAAAATTGTGCTGATGTAAAGTTGACATGTGGGAAATGTTATTTATTAACTATGTTGTGTGACACCACTCTCTGATGTAAGGGTACAAAAATGAAAGTTTGAAAATTGCAAAATTTTCCACATTTTTGCCAAATTTCCATTTTTTTTACATACCGTATATACTCGAGTATAAGCCGAGATTTTCAGCCCATTTTTTAGGGCTGAAAGTCCCCCTCTCGGCTTATATTCGAGTCATATACCAGGGGGGTCGGCGGAGCGCAGCTGTGCTATATGCTCACCCTCCCGCCGGCGCGTCTCTGCAGCCCCTGCTCTTCTCCCACGGTCTCCGGCGCCTGTGTTCAGCCAGCAGTGGTACCGCTCATTAAAGTCATGAATATGCACATATTCATGACTTTAATGAGCGGTACCACGTGACCTCTGAACACTGGCGCCGGAGACCGCGGGAGAAGAGCAGGGGCTGCAGAGACGCGCCGGCGGGAGGGTGAGTATAAGGGATATTCACCTGTCCCGTTCCACTGCTGCTCGCCGCTGTGTCCTCGCGTCCTCTCTAGCTGTGAATGTTCAGGTCAGAGGGCGTGATGACGTGGTTAGTGCGCGCCGCGCCCTCTGCCTGAGCATTCACTGCCGGAGGACCCGAAGACAGCGGAGCGCAGTGGTGGACCGGGGACAGGTGAATATTGAAGGTGCCGGGGCCCTGAGCGAGCGGTGACACCGGCACCTGTCCCCCATAGCGCGCCTGTGTCCCCGCCTGCTCAGGACACCGGCACCTGAGAGGTGAGTATGTCATTTTTTTTTTTAGTTGCAGCAGCGGCAGCATAAGGGACCTATACTATGGAGCATGTGGGGCATATTTTATGGAGCATGTGGGGCATAATCTATGGAGCATGTGGGGCATAATCTATGGAGCATGTGGGGCATAATCTATGGAGCATGTGGGGCATAATCTATGGAGCAGGTGGGGCATAATCTATGGAGCATATGGGGGCACACAATGACAAGAGGACCCGGAAGACGGAGCAGCGCGCAGCGGTGAACCGGGTGACAGGTAAATATCTCAGGTGCCGGGACCTGAGCCAGCGGTGACACCTGCACCTGTCCCCCACAGCGCCGGTGTCTCCGCCTGCTCAGGACACGACACCTGGCCCCCAGCGACGAGAGGCGAGAATGTCTTTTTTTTTCGGTTGCACCAGCTGCGGCCGCATGGGGCGACCTATACTATGGAGCATCTATGGGGGCACAATCTGTGGAGCATCTATGGGGGCACAATCTATGGATCATCTATGGGGGCACAATCTATGTATCATCTATGGGGGCACATATCATATGGGATCTTTATCATCTATGGGGGCACAAATCTATGTATCATCTATGGGGGCACAATCTATGGAGCATCTATGGGGGCACAATCTATGGAGAATCTATGGGGGCATAATACATGAGGCATAATACATGGGCAGCATATGGGGCACAATACATGGAACATCTTGTGGGGCATAATACACGGGGCAGCATATGGGGCATAATCTCATTTTCCACCCTAGGCTTATACTCGACTCGATAAGTTTTCCCAGTTTTTTTGTGGCAAAATTAGGGGGGGATCGGCTTATACTCGGGTCGGCTTACACTCGAGTATATACGGTAAATAAACACAAGTTATATAAAATAAATTTAACAATATATCCCGAAAAAACGATCTCAGAATCAGTGGGATCCGTTTAAGCGTTCCAGAGCTATAACTTCATAAAGTGACAGTGGTCAGAATTGTAAAAATTGGCTTAGTCATTACGTACCAAATTGGCTCTGTCACTAAGGGGTTAAAAGTACAAAATGTCATGATTAATTTTTCAACTTACACCAGCAACAGATTTTATTTTTTCCTTATAAAGTGCAATTCAATAAAATTATTTGAGTTGGTCTATTTAAGGAAAATTAATATACTTACACGAGTGGAATAACCAATAAAGAAAACGGCTTGTTTTCCACCAACACCAAAATAAGAGATGTCACTGTTTAGACTGCGTGGCATAGAAGGAGGACGAACATAACTTTCTTCATCACTATTACAAAACAAAATTAAAAAAGTCACATTTTCTCAGAGTAAAAAGTAACTAGAATTTAAGCATCGTTCGAGAAGGCTAAAATATGGTCACATTTTAAACAGTAGTAAAAAAATGAGCATTTTCTGCTCTTCTGTAACACATTTTTAAAGGAAGCAGCGACATGGAGGGCTTAATATGACAGTATTGTTAAATGTATCTATAGATCAAGCACTGGAGAAAGAAAGCAGCAGCACAAGTGAGTCTTTTAGGCTAAGTTCACACGTTGCGGAATTGCCGCGGAAATTTCCGCGGCAATCCCGTACTTCTCCCGCGGGAAATACGCACTTTTTTTGTATGCATATTCCCGCCAGAATAATAGCGTTTTGCAAGCGTAATTAGCTTGCAGAATGCTAGCGTTTTCCTAGCGATCTGTAGCATCGCTTGGAAAACTGATTGACAGGTTGGTCACACGAGTCAAACATAGTGTTTGACACGTGTGACCAACTTTTTACTATTGATGCCGCCTATGTTGCATCAATAGTAAAAAGATCTAATGTAAAAATAATAAAAAAAATAATAAATAATGATATTCTCACCTTCCGGCGGCCCCCGCAGCTTTCCCGCCTTCAGCGACGCTCCCGGCAACTCGCGGTCCCAAGGATGCATTGCGACAAATCACACCGATGACGTAAGCATCTCGCGAGACCGCTACGCCATCTGGGTGATTCTCGCAAAGGACTCTTGGGACCGGGAGTTGCCGGGAGCGTCGCTGAAGGCGGGAAGACTGCGGGCGCCGCCGGAAGGTGAGAATATCATTATTTATTATTTTAATTATTGTTTTACCAGGGATATGGTACCCAGGGCCTGGAGGAGAGTCTCCTCTCCTCCAGACCCTGGGTACCACCGCACATGAACCACTTACATTCCGCAAAATTAATGAACATGTTGCTATTTTTCCCGCGAAGCGTTTTTTTCGCGGAAAAAAACGCAACATGTGGCCAAAACATGCGGAATCAATTAACATGTATAGGATGCTTAATGCTTGCGGTTTTTTCGTGTTTTTACCGCGGAAAATCGCGGAAAAAACGCGAAAAAAAACGCAAATATTCCTTAACGTGTGCACTTAGCCTTAGGCTATGCGCCCACGTTGCAGAATTTAAGCAGATTTTTCCTCAGCAAATCTGCACCACCTTGCCCGGAAAAATGCATGTGGATTTTGATGCGTTTTTCATGCGTTTTTTCAGCGTTTTGGAGCACAAATAAAGTTGGGTCAAAAAATTTATTGTTGTATTCAGGATGCCACAAGTGCAGCCTCAGCGGCGTCTCAGCCAAGAAAATATGCAGGTCATAGCCCCCCAGGCTATAATATCAGCCCCCAGCCGGCCCAGATTTGGCGCATCATATTTGTCAGCCAAATCTGGCGCTTAGCCCCGCTCTTCCACACTGCCCTGGTGCGGTGGCAGGGGGTAATGGCGGTGGGGTTCATTACTAACCTACAAAGAGTTAAAAAAATAAAAAAAAAGACAAAACCCAGAAATAAATATTTTATTTGAAATAAAATACACTTTTATTTGATTCATAATTTACTAAAAAAAAATAAAAAAAATAGGGATTTTTGTGTGTACTCACCGTAAAATCCTTTTCTCCGAGCCAATCATTGGGGGACACAAGTCCATGGGTGTTATGCTGCTGCCACTAAGGAGGACACTAAGCAATACACAGAAAAAAAGGTTAACTCCTCCTCCTGCAGTATACACCTGCTCTTGGCTCAATCCTGAACCAGTTCGGTGGCAAAGCAGTAGGAGCTCATAACAGAATGCAATATGTCAAAACCAAAGAAACAACGAGGCTACTGGCTAAACAAGGGTGGGAGCTGTGTCCCCCAATGATTGGCTCGGAGAAAAGGATTTTACGGTGAGTACACACAAAAATCCCTATTTCTCCATCGCCTCATTGGGGGACACAAGACCATGGGACGTCCCAAAGCAGTCCCTGGGTGGGAAGCCACAACAACAAGCCTCGTGAGCCAAATGCATAAAACGCTTAAACAGTCAACAGACAACTTACAGATGTGCAACAGCTGATTGCAGAATTTGTCAGCCAAGTGCCGCATCTGAAGAAACTTGAGCATGGATTTGGTAATGCTTGACAAAAGTATGAAGACTGGACCAAGTCGCAGCCTTGCACACTTGTTGTGCGGAAGCCTGGTGCCGAATGGCCCAGGAGGCTCCCACAGACCGAGTGGAGTGTGCCTTAATCCCAGCCGGGATAGGCTGACCTTTGACACGGTACGCCTCTTGGATCGCCAAACGGATCCATCTGGCTAACGTGGCCTTGGAAGCAGGAAAACCCTGTCTGCGTCCATCCGGAAGCACAAACAGGGCGTCCGATTTACGGAAAGATGCAGTTCTAGAAATGTACCTTCGGAGAGCCCTCACCAAATCCAAAGTGTGAAGGGCCTTTTTAGTACGGTGAATCGGCGCCAGGCAGAACAAGGGCAGGACTATATCTTCATTGATATGAAAAGTCGAAACGACTTTGGGTAAGAAAGAAGGAGAAGTCCTAAGAACTACCTTGTCCTGGTGAAAAATGAGGAAAGGAGGTTTACAAGACAAGGCTGCCAATTCTGATACTCGCCGGATGGAGGTAATTGCGACTAGAAAGACAACCTTCCAAGAAAGAAGGGATAAAGGCACTTCCGGCAAAGGTTCGAAGGGGATTCCTGTAAGGCACTGAGGACCAAATTACGATCCCAAGGGCCTCTTGTAGGGTGGAACGAGATGTGAAACTCCTTGGATAAAAGGTCCTGACCTGAGACTTAGATGCAATCCGTCGTTGGAAAAGTACGGACAAGGCGGAAACCTGCCCCTTCAGGGAAGAAAGTGCTAACCCCGAGTCCAATCCTGCTTGGAGGAATTCCAGAATGGAAGGGATAGAAAAAGACCAAAGGGGGACGACCCCTATCCTTACACCAGGAAAAGAATGTTTTCCAAACACGATGATAAATGAGCACGGAAACAGGTTTCCTGGCATTGATCATTGTAGAAACAACTCTTTGAGAAAAACCAGCCTGGCCTAGGATCCAGGCTTCAATGGCCATACCGTCAAATTCAGCGCTTTCGAATTGTGATGGTAAATTGGACCCTGCGAGAGAAGGTCCGGATGATCCGGTAATCTCCAGGGTACGTCTGCGACCAGACGCATTAGTTCCGCATACCACGGTCGGCGAGGCCAGTCTGGAGCGACAAGAATGAGAGGAACGCTTTCCGCCTTGATCTTTCGGATTACCCTGGGGATTAACGGAAGAGGCGGAAAGATGTAAGGGAGACGAAATTGACTCCAAGTGAGGACTAGCGCATCCGAGCCGATGGCTAGCGGGTCTTGGGACCGGCTTATGAAAGCCTGAACTTTGGTATTTAGTATGGATGCCATGAGATCCACATCCGGCATTCCCCAACGCTGGCAAATGATCTGAAACACTTCCGGGTGCAGAGACCATTCTCCTGAGGCTAAGCCCTGGCGACTGAGAAAGTCAGCCTCCCAATTGTCCACTCCTGGGATGTGAACCGCAGAAATGAGCGAGCGGTTTGACTCGGCTCATCGCAGAATGTGCGATACCTCGAGCATCGCTGTTCTGCTCCGAGTGCCTCCCTGACGGTTGATGTACGCCACGGCCGTGGCGTTGTCTGACTGGATCCGGATGGGACGACCGGCCAGAAGGTGATGGAAATGGAAGAGAGCTAGTTTGATAGCTCTGATCTCCAGGATGTTGATCGGAAGACGGGATTCTGGAAGAGACCAGCGGCCCTGAGCCGTGTGGTGAAGGAACACCGCCCCCCCATCCGAGGAGAATGGCATCGTTGGTCACTACCAGCCACTGGACAGGTAGAAAAGATTTTCCCTGATTCAATGATGAACTGCTTGTCCACCATTTCAGTGAGCGTTTGACTCTGAGGGAGAGACGAACGCGGCGATCTAAGGACGCTGGGTTCCTGTCCTAGACTGATATTAACTCCTGTTGAAGAGGTCGGAAATGGAATTGAGCTAACGGTACTGCCTCGATGGAGGCTACCATTTTCCCCAGGACCTGCATGGCGAATCGTAGAGAGTGGGAACGGGCTAGAGACAACAGGAGCACTCCCCGCCTAAGAGAAGCAATCTTCTCTGGAGAGAGAGATACCAATCCTTGGGAGGTGTCCAGAATCATTCCCAGAAAAGGAATCTTCTGAGAGGGAATGGGAGAGGACTTGTCCAAATTCACTAACCAACCCAGGCGAGAGAGGATGTCGATAGTGATCTCGACACTCTCTGCGCAGGCCCGAAAAGTCGGTCTTTTGATGAGCAGGTCGTCTAGGTACGGAAGGACCACCACACCCCGAGAGGGTAAAATTGAAATGACGGCCGCCATGACCTTTGTGAACACTCTGGGGGCGGTTGCGAGACCGAAGGGCAGAGCGGCAAATTGAAAATGATTGTCTCCGATTGCAAAACGCAGAAACTGTTGATGGCCTCTGAAAATCGGAATGTGTAGATATGCGTCTTTGATGTCGACTGACGCCAGGTATTCCTTTCTTTCTAGAGATGTGATAACAGAACGGAGAGATTACATTCTGAAATGGCGGACTCTGATGAATTTGTTCAGCAGTTTTAGGTCCAGGATAGGACGCAAGGAGCCGTCCTTCTTGGGGACCACAAAAAGGTTTGAGTAAAACCCCTTGAACCTTTCCTCGTGAGGAACTGGGACGAAAACCTCGCTGGTGCGAAGAATGTCTAAGGCCTGAAGAAAGGGAGTTGCGAGAGCATTGGACCTTGGGGGTGAGACTGGAAGAAAGCCTTGGGGGAAGAGACAAGAATTCGATCTTGTAGCCGGAGTCTACGAGATCTCGGACCCACCGGTCGTGAACGACCGACCTCCAGACCTCGCGAAACAAGAGTAGGCGGCCGCCTACCCTGTTTGGCTCCCCCGGGCCCAGCAAGGAGTCATTGGGAGGATCATTTTCGAGAGGAAGAGCTCTTGTTTCCCGACTGAGAAAATCTGTTTCTCCAGGGCTGAGAGGGCTTGAACGAAGATTGCGGGCCCCTGTCTCTGCGAGAAGAACGGGGTGCACGGGACAAGGTCGAAGCAGAGGACCAGTTAAAGGAGCTGCGAAATGGCCGGGAACGACTTTGGTACTGGGACCGAAAGGGTCGATTGATTCTGCGCTGCGGAAGAAATTTACTTTTGCCACCAGTAGCATCAGAAATAATCTGATCAAGACGATCTCCAAAGAGACGCCCTGATTGATAAGGCAGCGAAGTTAAAGACCTCTTTGAAGCAGAGTCTGCGCGTCACTCTGGGAGCCAAAGGGACCTTCGAATGGCGATGGCATTGGCGGCTGTGAGTGCAGCGCAATTAGCTGCATCTAAGGACGCATGGACTATGTAGTCGCCTGCCCGAGTAATCTGATAGGCAAGATTACGTGCCTCGGGGGGAAGAGGGATATCACTACTAACTTTAACCAGATCCTCAGCCCAGGCCACCATGGCCCTTGCCACCCAGGTGGCCGCGAAAGAAGGAAAGAGCGATGCTCCAGCAGCCTCAAAGACCGATTTAGCAATGTTGTCGACCTGTCTATCAGAGGGATTTTTAATGGATGAGCCATCTGAAAGGGACAAGAGGGTTTTTGAAGCCAAGCGAGATACAGGCGGATCTACTACCGGAGATTCGGTCCACTCTTTTGCTAGCGTCACCGAAAATGGGTATCGCGCTTTTAGAGACTTCTGTCCTGAAAAGCGTCTGTCTGGCCGATCCCTATGTCCCTGAGCAATGTCCGTAAACTCCGGGTGGTTACCGAAAACTTTGTGAGGGCGCTTAGTTCTTTTGAAAGAGATAGGGTGATTCGGGTTAGACCCGGGTTCCTCATCTACCTTCAGGGCTTTATTAACTGCCTCTATGAGAGAGTCAAGGGACTCTTGAAACTCTGGCGAGTTCGGGTCATCACCTATATCCGACTCGTACTCAGAATCATGATCACTGAGAGCTCTGGGAGATGGAGAACGGGAACCTGAGCTCGCGGATGCCGAACCGCTAGATGGATTAGGAGAAGCATTATGGTGGCGTTTCCTAGACGAGAGCCTTGCTGATGCGTTGGGTCGGCCCCTATCTGATGAGGTCTCTCTGAAGGCTGACGGGCCCCTTTCTGGAAAAGGGGCGCCCTGGCTAAAGGAGGAACCACGGAAAGATTCCAAAGCCTTAGTCAGAGAATCCATGGACTGTGCCAGAAACGCAGGCCACCCGGAAGGGATCGGCTCACTAGGATCAGGAGTAGATATGGGCTCCTGAACGGTAGAAGGGGGCTCCTGAGCGGTAGAAGCAGAGGGCTCTTGGGCACATGTTGCACAGAATGCAGAACCATGCTTTGATGGCAGGGAAGCGTTGCATGAGGTACAGGCGGCATACACCACAGTGTGGTTTTTGTCAGGCCTTTTAGAGCCCTTTGATTGTGACATTTTTACACCTGTGAGCCTGCTGCGGGAGAAGGGTTAAGCGCTGTGTAAGCTTACCCAGGTCCTGTGTCCGAGCCCACGAGGGAGAAGGTGCGCTGAGGAATAGGCTGATCAGGTGCCCTAGTACCGCCACGCTGAGAGTCCTGGCGTCCCGGAAGATGGCGACCGAGATTTGGATCTTTAGCGCTTCTCGTGGGTCACGAGAAGCGCCAGAAATTGTGGGAGGAGAGTGATGGAGAAACTAGGGAGGAGCCAGTCACTCCTGCCAATGGCCGGGGCCTGTGGAGAGCGTGCGATGTGGGCGGAGCTAGCGGTAAGCCCGCCCACACTCTCGGGGCCTACCCCAGCCCAGAGCCGGGGACTAAATTTGCGACGCCAGCCCTGCGACCCGATAGGGATCGCTAGTGCGGCCTACCCCGGGTCGCAGTCGGGGACTAAATTTTGCAACGCCGGCCTTGCGACCCGATAGGGATCGCAAGAGCGGCCGCGACGGATATGGAAACGGGGAGCCGCAACGGTGGCGCCGCTGACAGCGCAATAGCATCACTGTTGGGGATACACAGAGTGAGCGGCAATATCCACTTCAGGGTATCAGATGTACTCACTGTGGTGCCTCCCGGCTCAGACTTACTACGACCGGCCGTACATCCTCAATCCACCATCCCTTTGTTAGGGAGGTGGAGAGGGTTTGTTCCCCAACATCAGAGCACCAGCCGCTTTCAATAGTGGTGGTGAGGGTTTTTTCCGCTTCCGAAGCTCTGGAGCGCGTTTACAGACGTCAGTGACATGGGGAGAGTGGGCCCATTGAAGGGAATTGTCGCCCGATGGTAGCGTTGCAGGAGGGGGTACGAGGAGGCGACACTCCGCGTTCCCGCCTGTTGATGGTTGTGGGAGATCGGGACTTTTCTGCATGACCCGTCGCCCTTCCAAATCGTGGAAAAATAGTAAAAATAAAATTGGTAAAAAAGAATTGGGGTCTGAAACCAGACCCTAGTGCCTCCTACAGACACTAAGCAAGAACTGGTTCAGGATTGAGCCAACAGAGGATGTATACTGCAGGAGGAGGAGTTAACCTTTTTTTTCTGTGTATTGATTAGTGTCCTCCTAGTGGCAGCAGCATAACACCCATGGTCTTGTGTCCCCCAATGAGGCGATGGAGAAAATATTTACCTGTCCACGTTTCTGCGATGATCTTCCATGACAGATATCACATCTCCAGATGTGGCAGCTGTCATGGCTGCTGCATGCTCACACTGCCGGGAACACGTCCGCACCTGGCAGCGTGAGCCTCCGAATGAGGTCACCGGAGTGCATTGACCTCATTTAGGGCCCTGCTGTACCGTGAGAATTGCTCACGGTCTTCGAGTCCGTAACGAGTTCACCAGAGCAGCGCGAGTTGCATTCGGGTTGACGGCCCCCTTCATTGTATCATAGATCGTGGGACACTCTTAAAATGGATTCTACTGAGGGTAGGTATCTTTTGTGTTTTGTTATTTTACTTTTTTTCAGGTGAACAAGGGCTTCGGAGAATTAGGTGTCTAGGTGAGTATATGCTATTTTATTTTTAATTTTATTTTAGGTGGCAGGGACAGGTAAGTATAATTTATTTCCACAGGAAACCACTGGCCACCAATGATATTTATTTTTGGGGACAAATAAAAAAAAATAAATAAAAAAGGGACAAAATAATATCGGGGCAGGCAACAAAAATAAAGATGGGAAAAAATATAAAAAAAAATAAGGGGAAGCAAAAAAATATAGTGGCAAATATTATACATATACACATATATACACCTTTACATGCTAGCAGCCATCATCCAGGAAGACGGGAATGATCTGAGATTCTCGTCTTCCAGGATTATGGGATGCACATGGGATGGCAGGAAAGCCTCCCATGATGTCACTTCCCATTTGCAGTGATTTTGATTTACAAAACAGCAGCAAATGCGCTTGAAATCCGCAAACATTTTTCATATTTGCGTATTTCACGAGTTTCAATGAAAGTCTATGGCGGCGGAATCGCTGCGATTCTGCAAAATTAATTAACATGCTGCGTATTTTTCTGCAATGCAATTCCGCTGCAGAAAAATACGCAGCATGGGCACAGCAATTGCGGAATGTAGTTAAAATGAAAGGGATGCGTTTTGTAAGTGTTTCCGCAGAGGCAAGACCGCTGCGGAAACGCTTAAAAAAAGCAACATGGGACACAGCCTTACTCTGTTACACCCTTTCCATTGACTTCAACAGGTATCTGAAATCAGTCACCGGACTGGTCATGACAGTGCACAATATCTTTATCAGTGATGATTTTTATAATAAATTGTACAGATGAGTGAATAAATTTCAGCGGACGTGAATTCCACTTAAATTTTACCAAAAATACAGATTTTTCATATTTTTTTTGGTGCATATTCAGCAAAAATCGTGGGCTATGAGAGGCCAAAAGGTTTAAAAAAAAAAAAAAAAAAAAAAAAAAGCCTTAGGCTGTGTGCACACGTTCAGGATTTTTCGCGTTTTTGCTGCGGTTTTCCACTGCAAAAAGCTTAAACACATGCATTAAGCATCCAATTATTAAAATGCATTCCGCAATTTTAGTGCACATGCTGCGTTTTTTTTTTTCACGAAAAATAAATGCATCGTGGGAAAAAAGCAGCATGTTCATTAATTTTGCAGAAAATCTGTGGATTTCCCACTACATTATTTAGGTAGGAAGCTCTGGAAAAAAAATGCAAAAAAACCGAGCAAAACCCGCGATAAAAACGCGTCAGGATTTCCTGGGAAAAAGTCCGGTTTTGCTCAGGAAAGTTCTGCAAAGAATCCTGAACGTGGGCACATAGCCTTATTCTCACATCTGCAGCAGCTCCTTGCTAGGTTCGGGAGGGTACTGTGCATGTGCCTGCAAAGGTCATGGCCCACACCAAGATGACATCACCGCGTGTGCCACGACCTTTGCAGGCACATACGCAGTACTCTACCAAGCCTAGCGACTGAGACCCGGTGATTTGCTCTGCTGACACCGATCCGAAGATGCGATGAGGACCGGACAGGTGGCGGAGGGGCTGGAGAAGTTAATGGTAGGGTATGAGGATTTTGTTATTTTTTTACATATGTTTATTATGCTCTGTTGACTAGAGAGACCAATAACATGATAAGGGACATTACATTTGTTTGTGGAAAATAACTTCTCTGTGAATTGAATTTCCCTGGAAAAATACAGGTGAGTTTTAAACCCTTCACGACATGCGCTGTATATACAGTGGGGGAAATAAGTATGTGATCCCTTGTAAGTTTGCCCACTGACAAAGACATGAACAGTCTATAATTTTAAGGGTGGGTTACTTTTAACTGATAGAATATCAAAAATAAAATCCAGAAAATCACATTGTATAAATTATACAAATTTATTTGCATTTTGCAGTGAGAAATAAGTATTCGATCCCCTAAAAACCATTAAGAGGTCTGGCTCCTATAGACCAGTTAGACACTCCTAATCAACTTGTTACCTGCATTAAAGACACTTGTCTTACATAGTAACCTTTATAAAAAAAAACTCCTGCCCACAGACTCAATTAATCAGTCAGACTAACCTCTACAACGTGGGCAAAACCAAAGAGCTTTATAAGGATGTCAGGGACAAGATGATAGACCTGCACAAAGCTGGAATAGGCTACAAAAACATAAGTAAGACGCTGGGTGAGAAGGAGACAACTATTGGTGCAATAGTAAAAAAATGGAAGAAATACAAAATGCCTGTCAATTGACATTGATCTGGGGCACCATGCAAAATCTCACTTCATGTGGTATCCTTGATCATGAAAAGGCGAGAGATCAGCCTAAATCTACATGGGGGGGAACTATAATGATCTTAAGGCAGCTGGGACCAGAGACAACAAGAAAACCATAGGCAACACATTACGTCGTAAAGGTTTAAAATCCTGCGGCCAGCGCTGAGGTGTATACGGCGGAGGAGGAGCCAACCTTTTTTTATGTTTACTTAGTGTCAGCCTCCTAGCGGCAGTAGCATACACCCACAGTCCTGTGTCCCCCAATGAGACGAAGGAGAAAAAAGGATTTTTGTGTACTCACCGTAAAATCCTTTTCTCCGAGATGCTCATTGGGGACACAGACCATGGGTGTTATGCTGCTGCCACTAGGACACTAAGCAAATACATCAAAGAAGTTAACTCCTCCTCCTGCAGTATACACCCTCTGCTGGCTCTATCCTGAACCAGTTCGGTGCTAAAGCAGTAGGAGAAACATATCATAACAAAATATGATCATAATATTTGAGATCAACGCATAGAATGAAAGAGACAAGCAGAAGTCGTCAGACTAAAAAGGGTGGGTGCTGTGTCCCCCAATGAGCGTCTCGGAGAAAAGGATTTTACTGCGAGTACACAAAAATCCTTATTTCTCCATCGCCTCATTGGGGGACACAGACCATGGGACGTCCCAAAGCAGTCCATGGGTGGGAAACAGCGCAACAGCTGAAACCCTATGTACCAAACAATTAATATGGCCTACAGATGCGCTACTGTTGAATTGCAGAATTTGTCTGCCAAGGGCAGCATCTGAAGAGGCTTAAAGATGAATGCTGAAACGTTTAGCTAACGTGAAAAGACTGGCTAAGTTGCAGCTTTGCAAACTTACTGTACCGAAGCCCAGAGCCGAATGGCTCAGGACACTCCCACCGACAGAGTGGAGCTTGCCTTGAATTTCACAGGGATAGGCGACCTCTGACACAGAAAACTTCTTGAAATGGAGCGCGGATATATCCGGCTATTGTAGCTTTAAAAGCCGGTAGGCCTTTTCTGTGTCGCTCTGGAAACAAAGAGGGAATCCGATTAGTGGAAAGGTGCCATTCCGGCAATGTATTGCCTGAGAGCTCTCACCGAATCCAAAGTGTGGAGAGCCTTTTCAAAACGATGAACCGGAGCTGAGCAGAATGAGGGGAAAAAAAAAATTATGTTCTCATTCAGATGAAAGGAAGAAACGACCTTAGGCAAGAAGGTCAGAGATGACCCTAATACCACCTTGCCCTGTTAAAAGAGCGGAATGGGGAGTTTGCGAGACAAAGCCGCCAAATTCGAGATCCGTGTGATGGCTGCTACAGCCACAAAAAAAGGAAACTTTCCAGGAAAGAGTGAGGGATGCGTCTTGTAAGAGTTCGAAGGGAAGAGAAGACAGTGCTAGGGTCGAATCCAATCCTGCTTAGAGAAAACTCCAAAAAGGGACAAACTAAAAAACACAAATGGCTAACATCCGTGAGGCCCCTTTTTTTTTTTTCCATATACCAAGAGAATAAAGGACCTCCCAAATACGATGGTAAACACGCATGGAAGTAGGTTACCGAGTGTTTATCATGGTGAATGCTACCTGTAGCGAGAAAACAATCTGGGCTAGGATCCAAGATTCAATGGCCAGCCCGTTAACTTCGGCACTCTCGAGACCTGGCGGGAAATGGGCCTATGAGTGAAGAGGTCAGGACAGACCGGTTACCGCCAGGGAACTTCAGAGACTAGTTGAGCCAGTTCCGCACAGATGCTTGGCGCGGCCAGTCTGGTTGGATGAGAAACACCAGAATACCCTCCGCCATGATCTTTTGGATGATCCTTGAGATGAGCTGAAGCGGCCCAAAGAATGAAAGGGATGCGAAACTGATGCCACTGAAACACCGGAGTATCTGCTCAGATGGCAGATAGGTCTAGGGACCGAGCAACGAATGCCTGAAGATAGGCGTTTAGCCTGAAGGCTTTAAAAGGTCCATATCTGGATTACCCAGTGTTAACAAATGTGCCGAAAAAGACTTCCGGATAAAGGAACTACTTGTCGAGGCCATATTTTGACGGCTGAGAAAGACTACCTCCCAATTCTCTACTCACGGGAAAAGAACTACCGAGATGACTGAATGGAGAGACTCGTACGTTGACCTAGGGGATGTTGACATCCACCCCGTGAGAGACTGCCCGGTTCAGGAGGACAGTCGAAGCAGAGGACCAGGGGGGCTGAATTTACAACTTAAGCCGACGGCAGTGCATGCTGTAGAGGACGGCGATGGAGTTGGGAATGGTAATGGCTCGATCGACGGCACCAATTTTCACAGGACCTGCATACCGAATCGCAGGGAATGGGGGGAAAAGAGAAAGACTTCTAGGTTCCCTGCAACAGCGTCGAGATCTTTTCTGGAGTGAGGATTATCCACCATCGGGGGAGGGGAGGGGGATGAGTGTCTACGATCATCCCTTAAAAACAGGGAGGATTTGCAGAGATGAGGTGGAGAGGTGACTAGGTTCACTAGCCAACAGGGACGAGAGAGAGAGAGAGAGAGAGAGAGTCCATCGCGACGCTGACCCTCTCCGCACAGGCCTGAGAGGGGGAACTGAGGGGGGGGATCTAGGAAGGGCAGAGTCCCATGCCCCGGGAGTGCAGAATTGACATGGCAACAGCCATGATCCTGGAGAACACTCTGGGACAGTGACAACGCAGAAGGGCAAAGCCCTGAATTGAAAATGCCAGTCTCCAGTAGACCTGAAAAGCTTGGAATGAGAAGATATGCGTCCCTGATGTCGAAAGAAGCGGGGAATTCCCCTGTCTCCAACTAAGTGAAAATAGAACGGAGGGGATCAATTCAGAAATGACGCACTTTGACAAACTTGCTTAACAGGTTTGGATCTAGAATAGGGCGCATGTTTCCGTCCTTCTTTGGGACAGCGAATTGGATTGAGTAAAACACCTGTGAACCTTTCCGCGTGAGGAGGCGGGATGAAGACACCATTGTTGCGGAGGGCATATATGGCTTGATAAAATGGAACTGCATGCGCCTCTGTCTTTGGAAGAAGCGACTGGAAGAAGCATGATGGAGGGGGAGACACAACTCTTATCTTGTATCCGGAGGGCACCCGGTCTCTGACCGCTGGTCTAGAGAAAGAGCCGGGAGGTCAGAGGAGTAGGCCCAGATTAGGATTGTGGCCGTACAGAACCTTGTCAATCCACCGTCCCTTTAGATAGGGAGGTGGAGAGGTCTCGTTCGCCTCCAGCCACCATCTACTTTCAGTCAGTGGTGGTGCAGTGGAGCCGTACGGACGCCGCATGGAGCCTCTACATGCTACAAGAGGTAATCTTTCTGGACAGGATTGGTGAGGCAGGCTGGCTGTCCAGCTGAAGAACCCGGCTCTAGAAGGGGGTGCTTGGGGGCGACACCCCATGTTTCCGGCTGTTGGATATGCGAGGAGAGGTACCTTTGGATCCGGACCGGAAGGGCCTGTGTCTCCAAGGATGAGCGGTGAGAAAGAAGTATGTGAATTCCTATCCCTGCACGGGGGATGGGTGTTAGCCGCAACTAGGGCGACATGCGCAAGGAAAATCCTGGCCAGGACAATCTGGTCCTGCGAGACTGACCGCATCAGGAAACAGGTTAATGTCTCCAACGATCCAAGTTTGGAGGACAGTGGTATTTCAGATGGACGAGCCCCCCGGCAGAGAAGGGAGCATTTGGAAGCGAGCAGTGGATAGGTGGATCCACTGCGGATGAGTCAATTTACTTAGTGTGGGTACCACCCCGCCCTGAAAAAATGGTACCTGGCTTCCAGGGTTATTGCCCTGTGAACCGCTCGTCCAGGCATGAACAATGTCCGTAAAATCAGGAGTTTGCCAAAACCTTGTGAGAACGTTCGGTGTGATCCGGGCTAGGGCTGGGTGCCTCGTCAAGAAGTCAGTCTAACAAGTCCTGGTACTTTGGCGAGTACAGGTCTACAGCCACATCAGACCCGTATTGTGAGTCGAGTTCGCTGCACAGCCCTGGTGAGGAGGAAGCGTGAAGCAGCGTCTGAAGACGCAGGGGCATGGAGGAGGACTAAGCCCATACGGATCTGCATTAACAGGGGGGCTCTCACAGGCTGCCAAAATGCCTATGCGGTACGATTTGATCCTGCATACTCTGTCATATGTTGCATCTGTTGTGATGCTGCAAGAGGCTGCTGCAGGGAAGAGGTGAGCACCAGCTTCCCGGATCCGAATCCCTGCCCCCTAGACAGCGCTGAATGAAACGCGCCTGTTTCTTCCAGTAGTCACACTGCACTGCGCATGTGAGGACTGATTGCCTCCCCCAGCCTGTATGAGACAGGTGCGGAAGGGGGGGTGGGGAGAGGAGCCCGAGAACGGGACTAACAAACGAGAAGCGCCAGCCGAAGGTGGTGGAGACAGGACCAGAGGCAGGATGTGGCCGCAGCGATGCTCGCACAGAGCGAGAAGCGCCTTATGCAGGGGGCAGAGCCGCTGGGTGGGCGGAGCTTGGCCTATCCCGGTCAGAAGCAGGGGGCTAAATTAGAGGCCGAGCGCCAGCGGCGACGACCGCCACAGCGTCGGAGACACTGAGGGGGCCGCAACAGCTGAAGGCCGCGGAGGGCCACAAAAGGAGGACGCGGCGGAGGCTCCAGACAAGGCCGCGGCGGCTCCAGACAAGCCGCAGGCTCCCAAAAAGGCAGCGGCCACAAAAGACGGATTTTGGTAAGAACTTACCTGTAAAATCCTTTTCAGCGAAGGAAGGAAGAGAGACACAGTCATTACTACTGGGTAGGCGGAGCCCAGACAGGATTGACACCTCAGATTAAAAAGAGTGTTGACCGGCCCCTCCAGCTCGGGCTCCTCCTACTCAGCTCTCCAGTCGTACACAAGCTTAAGGAAGAGCAATATCACCAGCGGAGTAACATAACCCCTTCTGAAGGACTTCAGAGAAAAAAACACAAGAATACAGGTTATGCATGCATTTAGGCAAAAAAAAACACACAGTTCCAGGTACTACTCACTGGACCTGACTACTGCGATGAGCTGGCGATGCTGGAACAGAGCCTTAGCGCGCCGACCTCAGCCCAGATAATCGCTATCAGAGAAGGGTCACGCCGCATCTGAAAACAACAACACACTTCTGCCATGGGAGGGAGTTGTGTCTCTCTTCCTTCCTTCGCTGAAAAGGATTTTACAGGTAAGTTCTTACCAAAATCCATCTTTCAGCAGCAGATGGAAGGAAGAGAGCCACAGTCATTACTAGTGGGACGTCCCAAAGCAGTCCAGAAACTAGGGTGGGAAAAAAACAAAATAGGCAGAAACCCAACAACCTAGATAAATGCGCAACAGACGCCAAATACAAGTTAACTAGAACTTTAAACTACAGCCGCCTGCAGGACCCTACGTCCTAAGGCCGCATCAGCGGAAACACTGACGTCCACCTTATAAAACTTTATAAACGTGTGGACGGAACGCCAGGTCGCCGCTCGGCAAAGCTGAGCTGCCGAGGTCCCCTTGATGAAAGGCCCACGATGAAGCCACAGCCCTCGTGGAGTGAGCTCGAAACTTAATCGGGCAAGATTCGCCTTTAAATCGGTAAGCCTCCAAAATGGCCGACCGAATCCAACGAGCTATAGAGTCCTTGGAAGCTCGTTGACCACTCCGACGACCTGCTAGAATCACAAACAGAAAGTCTGACTTCCGAAAACTTTGAGTAGCAGACAAACAGAACTTCAAGGCCCGCACTAAATCCAATGTGTGCAAGGCCCATTCCTTTGCATTCCTCGGACCCAAGCAAAGCGAGGGCAACACATTATCCTGGTTAACATGAAATTGCGACACCACCTTAGGTAGAAAGTCGCCCCGTGTGCGAAGCACTACTCGATCCGGGTAAAACTCCAGGAAGGAAGGCGAGCAGGAGAGAGCCACCAACTCAGAAACCCTTCTCAAAGAGGTGACCGCCACTAAGAAGGCAACCCTCCAAGAAAGTAAAGAAGGGCTAGCAGAGTCCATAGGCTCAAAAAGGCCCATGCCGAAGAGCCTCCAAGACAAGGTTGAGCCGCCAAGGAAACACATGTGTCTTCCGCGGCGGAAACTGACGGGTTACTCCGCGAAAAAAAGGAACGTACGTCCCTACGCAAGGCGATAGCCTTACGAAACAGCAAGGACAGAGTAGAAACCTGACCCTTCAGAGAGCTAACTGCCAAACCCTTTTACAGCCCGTACTGCAGAAAGACCAACAAATTGGGAATGGGAAAAATCCTCGGGTTCCTTGAAGAACCCGAACACCACAAAAAGGAAGGCTTCCCAAGTCTTGTGATAAATCTTAGCAGTAGCTGGACCTCTGGCAGCTCGCAGAGTGGCAATGACTTCGGCTGAGAAACCTCTACGGGTCAATATTTTGGCCTCAAGAGCCACGCCGTCAAACGCAGAGACTTCAAGTCCGGATGACGAACGGGCCCCTGGTTAACAGGCCCGGGTGAAGAGGAAGTGGGAATGGAGGTGCTGCCAAAAGCGACACCAGTGTCGAAAACCACGTCCTCCTTGGCCAATCTGGGGCTATCAACATAGCCGGGATTCTCTCCAGTCTGATCCGACGCAGCACCAGAGGAAGCAAAGATATCGGCGGAAACACATAGATTAGCTCGAATTGGTCCCACGGAGCCACCAGAACATCCCCCGCCACAGCCTTCGGGTCCTTGTATCTGGACATGAAGGTCAGTAACTTGGCATTGAACCTGGATGCCATCAAATCCACTTGGGGAGTTCCCCAACGGAAGCACAGCAGTGCAAAAAATTTTCGGATGAAGACTCCATTCTCCGGGATCCATCTTCTCGCGACTGAGAAAGTCCGCCGTGATATTCTGGACTCCTGGAATGTGTCGCAGAGATGACTGGCACCCTGGTCTCGGCCCATAACAAGATCCGAGACACCTCCACCATGAGCCTGGAACTCCTCGTCCCGCCTTGATGGTTGATAAACGCGACCGCCGTCGCATTGTCTGTCTACACTCGAACTGGCAGACCGCTCCAAGGAACCGTCCAGTGTTGGAGGCAAAGGAAAAATTGCCCTCAATTCCAGGATGTTGATCGGTAGAACAGACTCTTCCGATGACCATACTCCCTGAATCCAGGGATCGTTCCAGACACCCCCCCAGCCCTTCAGGCCGGCATCGGTGGTTATGACCGACCACCTCGGAGAGAGGAAAGACTTCCCCAGGGATAACGCTCCTGGACGTAACCACCATCCTAGGGATTCTCGCACCTTGTGAGAGATGATGACACTGCAATCCAGCAAAGCCTGCGAACGATCCCAACGGCTCAGAATGAGCCTTTGGAGGGCCCTGGAATGAAACTGGGCAAACGGAAGTGCCTCCATGGACGCCACCATCAAATCCCGAAGGCGCATACACCTTCGAAGGGACAACGCTGTCGAAGACTTCATAACCTGTACATGTCGAAGGAGACTTGCTTGCTTGACTGGAGGCAGAGACACCACTGCTCGTACCGTGTCGAAATGCATCCCCAAAAACAGGAATGACTGCGACTGTTCCAGAGACGACATTCTCCCAATTGACCAGTTACCCGAAGTCCTCCAGGAGCTGAAGGGATAGATTGCAAGCAGTCACTGCCTCCTTCTTTGAGGACGCCAAACAAAAGTCGTCCAGATAGGGAAGAATCGAAACCCCCTGTCTTCGAAGAATTGCCATGAGAGGCTCCAGAATTTTTGTAGAAACTCTGAGCGCTGAGACCAACCCAAATGGCAGAGCCACAAACTGGTATCCTGGCAAAAACGAAGGACGCGTTGGTGGGCCCTTCCGATTGGAAAGTGCAAATAGCGTCGCGAATGTCGGTTGACACCAAAAAATCGTTCTGCGACAGGGCCGCCACAACGGAGCGAAGCGACTCCATGCGGAATTTCCGGGCGTGGACATGCCGATCCAATCTTTTGAGATCCAGAAAGGGCCGAAATTTGTCCTCTTTTTTGGGGACCACAAAGAGGTTAAATATAAACCCTCTTCCCAGCCCTCCGGCGGAACCGGAACCACCACACCTTTCTGCAGAAAGGAAACTACCTCCCACAGTAGCGGGCTCTGACGGAAAGCGAGATTGACAAAAAACTGTCCGGGGGTGAGAAGAAAACTCTATGAAGCAGCCTGCCAACCTGTGTCACCCAGGTGTCCGACACGCGGGAAACCAAAGTCGGTTTGAATTGGCGCAAACGACCCCCCCACTCGAGAGCGCTCGAGTGATACCCTGACGTCAGACCGTCTTAGCGGGTTTTTTTGTCTTAACGGAAATTCTGTTTCCAGGGAATTCTTTTTTTTTTTTTGAAAAAAAAAGAGACGACCCGAACCCCCAGAGGGCTGACCGAATCATCCCCTGGACCGAAAGGACTGCCGACAACTACCGGCACTAGTCCTGCCAGACGCAGAAGTCACAGCTCTGCGCTGCGGTAAAGCCGTTTCTTTTGCCTTTGCCTTGGCAATCAGCTCCGTGCGGTCAGACTCAAATAGCTGACCACCTTGTAAGCTAAAGATAGCAAAACCTGCTTGGAAACCGCGTCCCCGGTCCACTGTCTAAGCCACAGTGCTCTTCTGACTGTGACTGCCGAGGATTGCGCCCTGGATAGCAGTGACGCAGTATCCTCCAACAACTTGAAAGGCCCATCTCACTCGATAGAGGGGATCCATCTTGCCACGCCGTCCATAGACGGCCCAACCGGCTCAAGGAAGCGTTACAAGCACACATGGATACTGAATCCATGACCCGCAGCCTCGTAGATGGATTTTGCTGCCATCTACGTTTTTCTGTCCAGCGGATCCTGCAGACTCGCCTTCCCTTTAACAGGAAGATTTTGCTAAGCTGGGATAAAGGGACATTCACTTCAGGAGAAGGAAATCAATTATCAATCAATCAACTCCGTAGAACACGGATACAGTGTCTCAATTATCTGGACACAGGTGCTCCTTCTCCACTGTCCCATTAAGCTCATCCAGTGATGGTAAAGCTGATCGCGACTGAAAACATCCGGGCCGACTTACCAGGACGTCCAGTTACCTCCTCCGGTAACTGTAACGCCTCCAATAGAAACCTCTTACGGCCCAAAAGAGGGCAGAGTGACCCTTTGCCGATCCTCCTTGTCTTACGCGGGAAGGAAGGCACCGGCTTGTGCCGCTTCCTGCCATGAGAGGATCTAGCTGACACTCAATAATCTAGAAAGACAGACAGGCCATCCATAGAAACTAGCGAGGGCCTCCATTTTGACACCACTGGAACCTCCGACCGCTGCGTTTGACGCCGTCGAGGTCTGCGTGTCAGATAAGACTGAAGCAGATCTGGGAGACGGTCTCTGACCTTGCACAGTATATGGCAGGTTAAAGTGTGTTTCTTAAAGAAAAAAGCTAATTATGCAAATTGTCTCTTCAGAGAGGAAGAGAGCTAGAACTCTAGTGCCACCTTTGGAAGGTAGCAATCCTACAAGTCAATGTCGACCCTTTAACGAGCCTTATCACATGACCTAGGATAATAGCCAAACCAGAATCTCAATTTGCAGACACTGTGTTTCGGGGTTCAGCCCCTCGTCAGTGCAAAGCGGAGATCTGGTTTGGCTGTGTGAGAGGCGTCAGACCATTGTCCAAGAAATATCGTCACTCCTTGCGGAGATCAACATGCTAAGCATGCAGATGAGGAGACTTAAAGCCGCAATGCTCCTCTGGGAAATATGCTAATTATGCAAATTGTCTCTTCAGAGAGGAAGAAGCTAGAACTCTAGTGCATAGCATATTTCCCAGAGGAGCATTTCGGCTTTAAGTCTCCTCATCTGCATGCTTAGCATGTTGATCTCCGCAAGGAGTGACGATATTTCTTGGACAATGGTCTGACGCCTCTCACACAGCCAAACCAGATCTCCGCTTTGCACTGACGAGGGGCTGAACCCGAAACACAGTGTCTGCAAATTGAGATTCTGGTTTGGCTATTATCCTAGGTCATGTGATAAGGCTCGTTAAAGGGTCGACATGACTTGTAGGATTGCTACCTTCCAAAAGGTGGCACTAGAGTTCTAGCTCTCTTCCTCTCTGAAGAGACAATTTGCATAATTAGCATATTCCCAGGAGCATGCGGCTTTAAGTCTCCTCATCTGCATGCTTAGCATGTTGATCTCCGCAAGGAGTGACGATATTTCTTAAAGAAAAACGAACGCTGAAAGGTTAAAGCTCTTAAAGAGAGGCTACCCAGCTGTCCTCATTAAGAGTTAACCGCCTAAGAAGGGTTAAAGTCGCAGACTCCCACAACCTTGATAATGAAAAGAGTGTGCGAGCCGCAAGTGCCTCTTATAAGGCAGCAGCTGCAGACAGCTATGCCACACTAAACAAGAACGTTCAACAAGATCGCTAAAAAATTGCGCTGTTTTGTAAATCGCAATGACCGCCAAGTCATTAAGGGGATCGCTAACCGCTTATGCGTTGTTAATGAGATCGCCCACATTGGCAGCTACTAGAAACATTAAAAATGATCACACAAACGATCGCATAGTATGCGTCGTTATCGGGATCGTTAGCGGGAACGTATAGTGGCAATATTAATGTCGCAGGCTCCACACAACTTTTTTATGAAAAAGGTTGTCGAGCCCCCTGGGATAACAGTTGCAGGCAGCGCAGTCTGCCACCCATTTGTGCCTCAGAAAGGCGCCTGCGCTGTGGGGGTGAGGGGGTTAAACTTCTGCCCTATGACGGGTAGAAGCGACTCACCAGCTGGTCGCGGTGCTAGCGCTTGCCGGGAGAGGAGGGGAGCGATGTCCGAGGGAGCTTTCAGCCTGCTTAGTAATGGCCGCCGCGCTGTGCCTCCGTGTGCTCCATGTAGGGATCACAAATTTTAAACTGGAGAGCTGAGTAGGAGGAGCCCGAGCTGGAGGGGCCGGTCAACACTTTTTAATCTGAGGTGTCAATCCTATCTGGGCTCCGCCTACCCACTAGTAATGACTGTGGCTCTCTTCCTTCCATCTGCTGCTGAAAGAAAGGCCGCGGCAGCTCCAGAAAAGGACGCAGTGCCGCCCGCAACAGGCCCGCGCCACGAAGAAAGCCACGGCGGCTCCAGAAAGGCCACAGCACGGTCCGCAGACAAGGCTGCGCGGCTGCTCCTAGACAAAGGCAGCGGCGGCAGCACCTAGACAAGGCCGCGGCGCGGCACCTAGACAAGGCCGCGGCGACGGCACCTAGACAAGGCCGCGGCGACGGCACCTAGACAAGGCCGGGCGACGGCCTAGACAGGCCGCGGCGACGGCACCTAGACAAGGCCGCGGCGACGGCACCTAGACAAGGCCGCGGCGACGCACCTACAGGCCGCGGCGACGGCACCTAGACAAGGCCGCGGCGACGGCACCTAGACAAGGCCGCGGCGACGGCACCTAGACAAGGCCGCGGCGACGGCACCTAGACAAGGCCGCGGCGGTACGGACGGCACCTAGACAAGGCCGCGGCGACGGCACTAGACAAGCCGCGGCGACGGACCTAGACAAGGCCGCGGCGACGGCACCTAGACAAGGCCGCGGCGACGGCACCTAGACAAGGCCGCGGCGACGGACCTAGACAAGGCCGCGGCGACGGCACCTAGACAACGCCAAGGCCGCGGCTGGAAAAAAGAATGGATCTACCTGTGGCAAAACATTTTTGCTCCCCTGATCATAGCATGTCAGATATGAAAATACTGGTACTAAGAAGCAGATTCACATCTCAGAGACAGAGAAGAATTTGCGAATACAAATGTGACCTTTGACACTCTTAATGCTGGAATGAACCTGTCACATGGTTTTATGGCCTATTACATCAATTAAGGAATTTACTCCAAATACCCTGTGAAAACATCACAAAACATTACCAGACCCAAATCAGAGGGTAATAAAACTTTCTCTCCTTATCTATGAACTGTTCCACTATTTATGCTCATCCCTCTGCCATAATGACTATTCTGCTTCACGTCACTTGTCTTACCTATTGCATTTTTTCTGTGTTTTTGTGTATAAATATGTGATTCTTCAGATTTTGTATTAGTTCAGCCTGATGAAGAGACCTGAGTAGTCTCGAAAGCTTGCAATTTGTTACCATCTTTTCAGTTAGCCATTAAAAGGTATCAACCACTGAGGACTCTCAACTCTAAATAGTGTCAGGGACAAAATCCTGAAGCTTGCACGCACATCTCTGGATATCCGTATTGCAGGTTCAAAGGTGTCCATTTTCCAGGATTTCTCATCAGAAGTACAGAAACGAAAGGCACGGGGTCAGGATATCAAGAGAAGATTGCGCCAATTACAAGTGCAATATGCCATGTTGTATTCTGCTGAGAATTTCTGCACTTAACGAAAAACGCATTTCTTTGATGACCCAAGGAGGTGCTGCGTTGGCTGGACTCCCACGAGCGCCAATTGAGGCCCCGCTGACACTTTTGTCTGTTTTGCTTCTCTCTGGTGCTATGGAGCTCCTGTGCCTTTCAATCATTTTTGCTATATCACAGTTTTATTGTACATGTTTATGCTAAAAGTGATAGCTGCTGTGGGGGAGGGCCGTGTTCCTGGCCGACTGATATACGGATTTTTGTGTTACTCACCGTAAAATCCTTTTCTCCGAGACGCTCATTGGGGGACACAGGACTGTGGGTGTATGCTACTGCCGCTAGGAGGCTGACACTAAGTAAATATAAAAAAAAAAAAGGTTAGCTCCTCCTCCGCCGTATACACCTCAGCACTGGCCGCAGGCAAACCCAGTTTAGTGCAAAAAGCAGTAGGAGGCTAAAAAATAAATCAGTGTTAATACAGGTACAATATATCCAGAAGTAAATCTACTGATATATACCCAAACAAATAGAATTAACTTAGAAAACGAAGCCATCCGGCTATAAGGGAGGGTGCTGTGTCCCCCAATGAGCGTCTCGGAGAAAAGGATTTTACGGTGAGTAACACAAAAATCCGTATTTCTCCTTCGTCTCATTGGGGGACACGGACTGTGGGACGTCCCAAAGCAGTCCCTTGGGTGGGAAACCGACTCCACAGTGTAATTTATAACCAAGCATTGCTTATAGGTGCGCAACCGCGCCCTGAAGAATCCTTCTACCCAGACTGGCATCCGCAGAAGCCTGAGTATGGACATTATAATGCTTGGAAAAGGTATGCAGACTGGACCAGGTTGCCGCCTTACAAACCTGTTCCACCGAAGCCTGATGCCGAAGGGCCCAGGAGGCACCCACCGCTCTGGTGGAGTGAGCCCTGATTCCTGCGGGAACCACCGCTCCTCTAATGCGGTAAGCCTCCTGAATGGCTAACCGAATCCACCTAGCCAAGGTTGATTTAGAGGCAGCGAGTCCCTTCCTGCGACCCTCAGGGAGAACAAACAGTGTGTCCGTTTGCCGAAAGGATGCCGTCCGAGATACATATCTCCTGAGCGCTCTCACCAGATCTAGCGTATGGAGAGCCTTCTCAACCCGGTGCATAGGAGCTGGGCAAAAAGAAGGTAGAACAATATCCTCATTGATATGAAAAGAGGACACGACTTTAGGCAAAAAAGGTGGTGTTGGCCTGAGCACCACCTTATCCTGATGGAAAAGCAAGTACGGAGCCCGACAAGACAGTGCCGCCAGCTCCGAAACCCGCCTAATGGATGTTATGGCTACCAAAAACACCACTTTCCATGAAAGAAATGCCAGAGAAACCTCCTGCAGAGGTTCAAATGGAGATTCCTGCAGGACTCCCAGGACTAGATTGAGATCCCAAACATCTAAGGGAGCCTTGTAGGGGGGAACTATATGGACAACCCCCTGAATAAAGGTCCTAACCTGAAAATTAGACGCAATCCTTCGCTGAAAAAGCACTGACAAGGCTGATATCTGCCGTCTAAGCGTACTTGGCGCTAAACCTGAATCTAGGCCTGCCTGGAGAAATGACAGAATGTTTGGAATTGAAAACCGAAGCGGGAACAACCATGTTCCCTGCACCAAGCAAAAAAGACCTTCCAAGTCCCGTGGTAGATGCGAGCCGAGACGGGCTTTCGGGCGCTAGCCATCGTCGCGGCGACCTTTTTAGAGAATCCAGCCCTGGTCAGGATTCAAGATTCAACGGCCAGGCCGTCAAACACAGGACCGCTGAGTTCTGGTGGTAAACTGGGCCCTGGGAGAGAAGGTCCGCGCGCTCTGGCAGTCGCCAGGGTGCGTCGGCGAGCAACTGTACCAGCTCCGCGTACCAAGAGCGACGAGGCCAATCCGGAGCGATTAATATCGCTGGAACCCCCTCTATCCTGATCTTTCTGATCACCCTTGGGAGAAGAGCTATTGGTGGAAATAAGTATGAAAGATGGAATTGATTCCACGGTAGAACCAGGGCGTCCACCGCAATTGCCTGCGGATCCCGGTACCGGGAGACGAAGTTGGGCACCTTGGCATTCATCCTGGAAGCCATCAGGTCCACATCTGGGGTTCCCCAGCGTCGGCATATCTGCTGAAAAATCTCGGGATGTAGTGACCATTCCCCTGAAGCTATGCCGTGACGGCTGAGAAAATCCGCTGCCCAGTTTTCCTCGCCCGGAATGTGGACTGCTGAAATCATGGAGTGATTTACCTCTGCCCAGGACAGAATCTGTTTTACCTCGTGCATAGCCGCCCGGCTGCGGGTACCTCCCTGATGGTTTATGTATGCCACCGCCGTGGCATTGTCTGATTGTATTCGGACTGGGCGGCCCACCAGATGCTGGTGAAAATGCCTCAGAGCCA
Source organism: Oophaga sylvatica (assembly GCA_033576555.1). NCBI lineage: Eukaryota > Metazoa > Chordata > Amphibia > Anura > Dendrobatidae > Oophaga > Oophaga sylvatica. Next base: position 321,153,500 of record JARQOD010000006.1, read on the forward strand.
GCCGAATAGCTCGGATCTCTAAAATATTGATCGGGAGGATCGACTCCTGCTGCGACCAAGTCCCCTGGACTGTGTGGTGACGAAACACTGCTCCCCATCCGAGCAGGCTGGCATCCGTTGTGACTACCATCCAGAAATTTGGAGGAAACAAACGGCCCTGTTGAAGAGTGGAGCTCCTCGTCCACCACATAAGAGCCTGTCTGACCTGCAGGGACAGACGGCACCGAAGATTGAGGGAAAAAGGGCTCCCGTCCCATACTGCCAAGAGTGCATGCTGAAGGGGGCGAAGATGAAACTGGGCAAATGGAATTGCCTCGATCGCCGCCACCATCCTTCCTAGGACCCTCATGCAAAACCGGATGGTATGAGGAATCGGTTTGCGAAGGATCCGTACCTCTTGACGGAGAACTAAGGCCTTGTCCTGAGGAAGGAATATCAACCCTTGAGCGGTGTCGAAATTCATCCCTAAGAAGGTGATCTTTCGAGATGGCACGGGAGATGACTTCTTCATATTCACCAGCCACCCCAGTTGAACAAGGGTGTCTAGGGTAATGCTGACACTTTCCTCGCATGTTTGAAAAGACGGACCCTTGATGAGAAGGTCGTCTAGATAAGGCAAGATGACTATCCCCCTGGAGTGCAGAATGGATACAACAGCAGCCATGACTTTTGTGAACACTCTGGGAGCTGTGGCTAGCCCGAATGGCAAGGCAGCGAACTGAAAGTGAAGTTTGCCGATGGCAAACCGAAGAAACCTTTGATGAGGGGGAAATATGGGGATGTGAAGATAGGCATCCTGGATGTCTATTGATGCTAGAAATTCCCCTTTTTCCATGGCAGCAATGACCGAGCGGAGAGACTCCATTCGGAAATGTCGAATTCTGACAAACCGGTTCAGTCTCTTTAGATCCAGAATGGGCCTTACGGTACCGTCCTTTTTGGGTACAATAAACAGGTTGGAATAAAACCCCCGACCTCTTTCGACCTCTGGTACAGGTACGACAACCTCGCTGTGTCGAAGAGATTCGACCGCCTTGAATAAGGCGCGAACCCGAGACTCCTCCTTGGGAAGGCGTGAGGGAAAAAAACGATTTGAGGGAAGGCTGGTAAATTCTATCTTGTACCCCGAGGTGACTAATTCCCTGACCCACTCGTCTTGAGTAATCGATAGCCAAGTGGGGCGAAACCAGAGTAGACGGCCGCCTACTCTGGATGAATCGACCGGATTCTGCCTCCAGTCATTTATCCGAAAATCTTTGGGGCCTAGACCCTCTAGATCTCGGTTGTTGAGACCGCATTCTTCCCAATGGGTTGGTTTTGTAAGAGACCTGACGATCTCTGGCCTGATTAGGTCGACCTGAGCCGCTGGAACTGGCCGTTGCGGCCCAACCTGGGTTGCGAAAGGCTCTAAAACGAGGCTGAAGCTGTCGGCGAAAGGGCTGTTTGACTTTCTGCTGAGGCAAAAAAGAACTCTTCCCTCCTGTCGCATCAGATATAAGCTGATCCAGCTTTTCACCAAATAAACGACCGCTTTGATACGGCAAGGACGTAAGTGACTTCTTTGAAGTTGAGTCTGCTCGCCAAGTCCTCAACCACAAGGATCTCCTAATGGCAATCGCATTAGCAGCAGCTAATGCTGCGCAATTTGCCGCATCCATGGAAGCGTTGATCAAAAAATCACCTGCGAGAGCCATCTGATTAGATATCTCAAAAACCACAGGTGGCACTTCTACACCGTGAAGAGCTCTGTTCAGAGACTCCGACCAGGAAATCATGGCCTTGGCAACCCAAGTCGCTGCGAAGGAAGGAGAGAGAGATGACCCAGATGCTTCAAACACCGAGCGAGCCAGGCTTTCAATCAGACGATCCGTTGGATCCTTAATCGAGGAACCATCAGGAAGGGAGAGAAGCGTCTTGGATGCCAAGCGAGACACCGGAGGATCGACCACTGGGGATTCCGCCCACTTCTTAAGAAGTTCAGGAGCAAAAGGATACCTGGTATTGAGGGCCCTCTGTCCTGCAAAGCGCTTATCCGGTTTTTCTCGGTGGCGCTGCACAAGCTCCTCAAACTCAGGATGAGCACCAAAGACCTTATGAGTCTGTCTGGCTCTTTTGAAGGACACCTTGTGACCCGAAGTCAAAGTGGATTCGTCGTCCACTCCCAGGGATTGATTGACAGCTTCTATAAGACTGTCAATTGTCTCCTGACAATTCGGGGCCTCTAGATTGAGGGACCCTTCAGACTCAGAATCCGAATATTGATCACTCGCTTCCGAAGGTGAGGGAGAGCGAGAAACGGAACTGATAGATGCTGAGGCCCCGGTCGGCATAGGCGACGCAGTATGGGTTCGTTTCCCCTGCGTCTGCCTGGTGAGAGCGCGGCCCCTGCAGGCCGGAGGTTCTTGAGGCGTAGTCAAGCCAGGTGAACCACTGTCCCTGCTCCTATCGGGAGCTTGAAGGGACTCGATTGCTCTGGTTAATGATGCCACAGATTGAGACAGAGACAAGGCCCATTCTGGAGGACCTGACGCACTGGGCTCGACTATAGGTGAGGGCTCCTGCGCCCGTTCGGAGACACAGGCTTCGCAGACCCGATTAGTTTGGGCGTGCGGAAAAGGGGACCTACAGGCAATGCATGCGGTATACAGCACCGTGTGAGACTTGGCCCTTTTGGACATACTGGATCTGTCACAGATTGCCTGCCGCAATGATTTGGATATGGCGGTACGGTCAGTGGAGCGGAGTGCAGAGGAGCGCAGTGGAGAGGAACAACCAGGCTGGAGGTAGTAGCACTTACCCCAGTCTTGTACCCCCAGCGTCCTTAAATAGCGTAATAGAGCGTAAACAAGAAAACGCCCGAGCTCCAGATTTCAAAAAGAGCGCTCCCCTGTCAGGGAAGCGTCTTCATATAGCCGAGCCTCAGGGGGAAGGGTCGAGGGGCGTGGCCTAATCCACTTCCGGCCGCGGCCTAGTCTCCGGCAAAAGCCGGGGACTAAATTTTGCGGCCCGGCCTAGAGCTGGCCGAAGCCGCGGCCTAAATTTTCGGCGGTGGCCGCCCGAGAGTCGGGGGGCGGGCCCGCCGGGAGATGACGCTGCCGGGGGCGGAGTCCTGAGACCGCGGCCTACCTTCCGGCCGAAGCCGGGTGCTAAATTACTGGCCGCGGCCTAGTCCCCGGCCAAAGCCGGGGACTAAATTTTCCCGAGGCCTAGCGCCGGCCGAAGCCGGGAGCTAAATTTTTGGCGGCGGCCGCCCAGGAGTCGGGGGGCGGGCCGCCGGAAGCAGATGCACCCTTAGGGGGCGGACTTGAGCCGGGGACTTGCCTGTTCCTGGCTGAAGCCAGGCTGCCCGACCACCTCACAAACGCCGGCTCCCAGCTTCCAGGAACTTCCTGGCCCCCTCCATGTTCTCCAGTCACCGGTATGTTTTCCTTCTTCGTCCGTAGATTTGTCCCATGCAGAATATAATGCTTGCAGGGATGTGAAGATTAGAGGGGACTTGCAGGAAAAGTAGGACGGTGCAGGTACCCTAACTCCATCACCCCTTCAGGGGGTGAGGAGAGGGACCGTCCGCCTCCTTGCAGCACCGCAGTCTAGCATTGGTGGTGCAGTGGGGGCCGCACAGACTATCTCCTGCCACTGTACAGCCTAGGGTTTCAATACCCTAGGGTGGTCAGGGCCGAGTCCGGCACACGTGTCCCACGTTGCGGGAAAGGATACGTGGAGGCTGTACTCCACGTGCTCGCCCGTTGATGGTTTGGGGAGATCGGACCCCTTCAAAAGGGTCCGTCGCCCCTATCTCTTCTTCGTGGGAAAAAAAAAAAAAATGGTCTGGAGAAAACCAGACATGTGCCTCCATCAGACACTAAGCATGAACTGGGTTTGCCTGCGGCCAGTGCTGAGGTGTATACGGCGGAGGAGGAGCTAACCTTTTTTTTTTATATTTACTTAGTGTCAGCCTCCTAGCGGCAGTACCATACACCCACAGTCCTGTGTCCCCCAATGAGACGAAGGAGAAATATGTCTTAGGAGCTTTAGTTCTTCCTGGTATGTATGGTTACATGAGAGGAACTGCCTCACTCCACTTTGTTGGGGTTGTTACACTGAAGTTTATGTGGTGCCTGTTTATTTTATATGCTCTGGTTGTATGTTGGAGGTTGGAAAACAATACAGGAAAATGTGGTCATGTCATATACTTAAATACACTCATGGTAGGTCAGGTTAATTTGATTTTGTGGAATGTGCAGGGGATGGGTGATCCCACTAAAAGATCAGCCATTTTTAAGATACTTAAGCGCTTTGAAACAGCTGTGATTTGTCTGCAGAAGACTCATACGACCCCTGAAAGTGCACAAACTCTCAGTATATATTGGAGAGTTCCGTCCTTTCATTCTTCTGTTGAGGGTAAAGCAAAGTACTGCACTGCGCATGCGCTGGGCCTCTCTGACCTTTCCCGATGCCTGCGCACTGCGTACTTTGCTCTGCCCTCAACAGGGCAGGGAAGTTCGCCTGTGCAGGAGTGCAATGCTGGGGAGTGATGAAGCAAGTGGGAGGGCGTCGTCGCAAGAAGATGGGAGGCGCCGGACCCGGACC
>JARQOD010000006.1:321158189-321241923 GCA_033576555.1 Oophaga sylvatica
AAAGGGTTAACAAGATAACAGCGACGACAACTGGCGCCCGACCAGGGGACTGAGTTATTCTATTCTGAGGAAGCCTGACCGGTCCGGAGACGTGGGATGAGCGGAGCCTTCTGTTGGTGATATACATACAGCGCTGGGGTAAGAATACTTATTATATTCTACCCAAAATCTATATCACTGTATAGTGGACTCCCTCCTCCCCGAGCGGTCGGCTTTCCAGTAAATCACAGGTATTCCTGGCTCAGGTCCCTTTGAACCAGTAGACCCTCAGATTAATTGTCAGTCCTGCCTTTCCTCCTTTGAATAATGACAGTATGGATCCAATGATTGTGTTGTGGTTTTGTCTTGGTGTCTGTGTGATTGGATTGTTTATTTAGTTGGCGTACAAATATTGGAGAGCGAGCAGTGAAATGGTTCAGAAACCTTTGTGGCCCATTGTCTTGGTGACAGAGTCTTGGTGACGCAATTGTCTTGGTGACAAACTTGTCTTGGTGACAAGAGAATCTCTTGTAGGTGAGGAGATAGAAAAATGGGGGACCAAAATGCCAAGGAAGGCATTTCTGCTAAAGATTTAGTTGTGCGCAGAGATTGTGAAAAGCAGGCATGAATGAAAACGGAGAATTGAACAGTGATAAATGGAAAAAGGTTCTTTAGCTCACATCATGGATGGTTGAGAGACAAAGGACTGTTGAAAACAGTGAACCTGTGGATGAGTGCGTGTGATTACTTAGAAGAAAAGACTGAAGAATTAGGAGACGGACGTTACAGACTGACAAAAACAGGGATGACTGATTTACCCTCCTGTCTGCCTCCCCCCGGACAGTAGTGTTATACAGACCATGGCGCCCTACAGAGCAGTTGGCTCTAATAAAGCAACTAGACAGGATCTGCAAGCGCTTAGAAGAAGGGAAATTGGCAGATGAAGCTAGATACAATAGACTGATAGATGAGACATACAAGTGTTATGTTGGTAGGACCGGACCTGAATGCAGAGGTCAATGACGCAGCAGCAGGGGTTATGTTTACAGAAGCGTTGAAAAAAGCATGTAAAGATAGACAAGCAGAAAAGGAAGTTACACTAGAAGACAGAGTACAGGGAAAAGAGGAAGAGCCAAAAGATTATTTCTGGGCTCTAAGAAAAACTTGGGTGGAAATGGGTTTTGTCCCAGAAAACAAGACTAGTGAGAAAGTTCTAGCAAGTGCACATATGAATGGGTTAAAAAAGGAAGTGAAAGAAAAGCTGAAAATAAGTAGACCTGATTGGAGATCAGTTAAAGCAGAGGATCTAGCGAGAATAGCACAGGGGCACAACATGATTTAGCGCAGGAAAAAAGAGGTAGCTTGCACATGAACCCCTTGTCTCCCTACCCCCCCACTCCTAATTGCACAGTGCAGGTGAACCTACCAGGGGGATATGAGGTTGAGTTCCAAGTGAAAACGGGGCAGACAATTCAGTAATTACAGAAGAGGACTGGCCATTTGGGAAAAGTGATTTCTCCCACCATGTTATAGCGACTCCTTATAACTCCATCTATCCTGCTCCCCGTCACTAAAAAGATTCCCCTGCAAATTCAAGGAACCACTGTACACACACAGTTAATGGTATCACCACGAGGTCAATGTAATCTTTTAGGAAGTGATGTGTTGTCACAATTGCAAGTATATATTGAGTATTATCCTGATGGAACTGTCACTATGACACCAGGACTGAAGCCGAGCACTCTTTGTAAAATCTTGTCGTTAGACGTTGCTAGTATAGAGGACACAAATGAATTTCCTTCAATGTTGGAAGGTGTGATACCGCATGATTTCTGGGCTTCAGATAAAACAGATGTGGGCAGATTAAGGGTGCAGCCACTCATGGTCAAATTAAAGCCAGGTGCAATTCTGCCCCAACAGAGACAGTATCCTCTTAGTTCAGCTCAAGAGACGGCTATTGCTCAGCAGATGCAGAAACTGGTAACAAGGGATATTTTAGTTAAAACCTAGCCCCCACCTTCGGTATCTCTGCAGCTAAGAGTAAGGTTCCTTATAAATGGCCTTGACAGTACAAATTCCAATCTTCAGCTTCCCCCTTCAACTACGAGACTTAACCCTCTATGTATCGGCTGGTACAAGATATATATACACTTTTGTTCCAGAAATCTCAGGAAGCTGCTTGGTTCACAGTTATTGATTTTGCCAATGTTATTTTTATAATATGTTGATGACTTACTGATTTGTGCCCCCTCCAGGAAACAGTGTCGTATTGCAACAATATCACTCATGTTGTTTTTGTACCAAGCTGGATGTAAAGCGTCAAAGGATAAACTGCAATTCTGTAAATCTTCAGTTATCTTTTTGGGACATTGCATTACACCAGGGGCGCGACATCTGACCAGCGCTCGCAAAGAAGCTGTACAGAACTTTCCTATGCCTGTTAATGTTGCCGCCTTAGGACATTTCTTGGACTGGTTTCCTACTGCAGGCAGTGGATTCATGCTGTATCAATCCTCATGCAGCCTCTCTATGACTGTATCACCATTGTGCCTTTTAAACTAACTCCTGAAGGTATAGACTGTTTTTATTCTCTCAAAAACAGGATTGTGGCAGCTCCAGCACTAGAACCCCCAACTATGAACTATCATTTACCCTGTATCTCCATGAACAGCAGGGACACGCGGCAGGGGTATTGACTCAGTTACATGGTGACAATCAAAGGCCAGTAGCCTATTTCAGTGGAAGACTAGATGCAGTGGCTAGAGGTGCCCCGTCCTGTGTACGGGCAGTACATGCTGTAGGACTATTGCTCCACAAATCGTCAGACATTGTTCTTGATCATCCACTGACAGTACTTACACCTCATGATGTATACACCATACTGAACCAGGTGCAACCGGCACACCTTTCAGCTGCACGTCATCTTCGATTGCAATGTGCACTTTTAATGCCTCCAAATGTTTCTTTGCAGAGATGTACCACACTTAATCCTGCCACGTTGTTACCTCTCTCGGATCTAAAGGAGGGTCAGGTACGGTATTGTACAAAGAAGATCCAAGAGAGGAGATTCCTCACGATTGTGTTCAGCTTATGGCACAGGAAACAGCAGGCCTACCCACAGTGTTTGAAACTGAAAGACTTAATGCTGATTTTGAATTTTTTATAGATCTCGCCACCAAGATGACTCAGGTACCTTCCACACTGGGTATGCCATCGTCTCCCTGAATGCAGTAATCAAAGCAGAACCAATGCTCCCATATCAGTCGGCCCAGGAGGCTGAATTTAAGGCTCTGACCGAGGCCTGTAAGATAGCTGAAGGTAGAATTGTTAACATCTACACAGATTCTAGATACGCATTCGGTATAGCTCATGATTTTGGTCCAATTTGGAAATCTAGAGGATTCCTGACGGCAGCAGGACATCCCATTAAAAATGCTGACGCAGTCCAGCAGTTAATTGATGCATTACAATTACCAAAAGAGGTAGCTGTCATAAAAGTTAAAGCACATACCAGACGCACTGATCAGGTGAGTAAAAGGAAACGCAATGGCCGATGCAGCAGCAAAAACAGCAGCCAGTAGACCACTCCAAGGGTAACGATGCACCAGGTAAGCGCTCCCAAAAATCCCTTTGTGTCGGAGATGCCTTATCCCAGATGCAGGCTCAGGTGCGCCAGGAGGAAGTAGAAAAGTGGGAAAAAGAAGGTGCATGTCTGAATGAAGCAAATGGGGTATGGGGAAGAGAGATGCGTCGATGCCTTCCAAGAGCGTTGTACCCTGCGGTCGCCCAGATGTTACATGGGCCAACCCACCAGTCCAAAACTGCTGTAATGAGCGTGATGCAGAAGCATTGGGTGGCACCAGGCTTTTCCACCTGTATAGAAGGTTTGATCCAGGGATGCATGGTATGTGCTACACATAATCAGGGAAGGGTAGTCAAGACACCACCCAAACACGCCCCTCGGCCCCTCTATCCTTTCCAGAGACTGCAGATTGATTATATTCAGCTGCCAAAATAAGGGTCATGGGAGTACGTGTTGGTGTGTTTTTGATTTATTCTCAGGTTGGCCGGAGGCTTTCCCGATTGCCAAGGCTACGGCTGCGGCAACCGCAAAGAAGCTGCTTGCGGAGGTGGTGTGCAGGTATGGAGTACCAGAGGTGATCGAAAGTGACAGAGGTACACATTTCATAGGTGAAATAATGAATGAAGTCTTGACAGCTCAGGGAATTTAACAAGCTTTCCACACCCCATATCATCCACAAAGCAGTGGAAAAGTAGAAAGACTAAATGGGACATTGAAGTTAAAAATCCAAAAGGCCATGGCTGAAACAGGGAAATCTTGGCCTGAATGTTTACCATTACCCCTATACTCAGTAAGGTACACTCCAAATAGAAAAACTGGACTTTCTCCGTATGAAGTACTATTTGGCAAAGTGCCTAGCTTAGGATGTTTCTTTCCCCAAGCACTGGAAATGAGTAACCATGTATTAAGCTCATATGTAAGGGATTTGCATAAAAGACTCAAGAAAGTACATGATAATGTCTTCAGTTCTCTTCCAGATCCGAACCAGGATCCTGGGATCACAGCCTGCAGCCCAGAGACTGGTAGTCATTAAAAGACACGTGAGAAAGAGTCTGGATCCGAGATTTGATGGACCTTTTCAAGTTCTACTGACGACAAGTACCGCAGTCAAGCTACAAGGCAAGGAAACTTGGATCCACGCATCTCATTGTAAGAAGATCCTTGGAGAGCCTCCAGAAGAGGAATGATGCTACTAATGACATTTGCTTGCATCCTTGCAGTAACGGATGCTTGGAACAGACTTAGCCATGTAGATGGAGATGATAACAGGTTCATTAGACACCACTTAGCTTTAGTGGATGGACTGAAAGCACAAAACCAACCTGTTGCAAACTGTTGGATTTGTACATTACATAAACGATCTGCAGACAATAGACCTCGCCCAAATGGGAGACCACATATAGTGGAGATGGGGATAGCAAATACATTTTTCAGTGCATTATTTATCTACCCTATGATAACTCAGACGTGGGATAAGTTGGTAGAATCCACAGATTACCTAGATGATCAAATATGGGATATTTTAGATATCATGAATGGGTCCCTTGCAGTACAGAACCAGTTAATTATTGTTACTAACCAACATACCCTCGTGTTAGATTACTTGACTGCAGCTCAAGGAGGGATGTGCCAGATTATTGGACCTGCATGTTGCCATTATATTGATAATTCTAGTGTTTTAAACCCTTAAACATAAGCTAGAGGATGTCAAAGTTAAGGAAACTATATGATGAGGCAAATCTGAAGAATCAAGATTCATGGTGGGCAAATACTTTCTCCTTTCTTAACCCCGCAAATTGGTTCAAAGGCATAGGGGATGGCTGACTGGATAATACAAGCTGGCCTACAGGTTTTATTGATATGTCTTGCTATCAATTTAGTTTTTAAAATTTGTTTGATGTGTATTAGACGATGTACTAGGACAAAGAGGAGGTATGAAGATGTGTATTGATCAAATGAAGGAACAAAAGGAGGGGATGTTAGAGTTAATTTAGTATTTCTTCAGAAAGGCCTTGGGAAGCTGAGACATAGCAGAAGGGAGGATGAGAAAAGAATGTTCCTTCCTTGAGATAATACTCCCCCTGAGCTAAAGAGATACTCTGTGCTAGGAGCCAAAATCAGGGGCTAAAGGCAAAGATGGAAAGTTTGGTTAAAAAAAACAGTATGTTACGTGCTTTAATGATAAGTTGCATTAACTGCCATATATGGTAATTCCGCTTCCTGCTTCAGGGGTGTATATAAGCCCCTTTGTTAGCAATAAACTACAGAGTATATTGACGCACACTTTGGTCTGTGTCTTATTCTCTCTGGTACCACATTCCGAGGAGGAAAGGGTTAACAAGATAACAGCGACGACAACTGCATCTGACTCTTTGTTACTGGTTCTGCCACTGGTGCCCCTTTCCTTCATTTCTGGATATTGTCATTTGTGTGGAAACACTGTATCATTTCATGTCGGCTTCTGTGATTTCACAAAAGCCGGCAATTGAATTAGCAGCTATTACAGTATGTAGAAGTCTAGGAACTATAAATATATGTATATATATATATGTCACAATTATATATATATATATATATATATATTCTATGTGTGTATATGTATTGTTTCTATTCTTTATTAAAGCTGTCAGTGTGATTTTACAGTAATGCCAGGGATGAATTAGCGGCTATTATACTATGTAGAAGTGTATGACCATATATAATATATATATATATATATATATATATATATATATATATATATATATATAATTATTTGCTTTTTGTGTACATTTTTTTGTTACAATGTGATTTTTACATGACTTTTTACATAGAGATAACTGCTCTATGTAAAACTTCATGTTAAAATCGCATTGCATACAGATGGAAAACTGATGGAAAACTGACAGAAAACGCATGGTGCGATTTAAAATCGCATCAAAATTGCATGCCTTTTTACAACAAATGTACTGTTTTTTTCCTGCAGAAAACGGACCGATTTTTTTCCAGCCAGTGAGTATGAGGCCTAAAGGTCTGCTTCAAACCTCTGTTTGTCATGCCGACCCATCGGTGACCCGTGATCATGTGACGGAGTCATCGATGGGCGGGATTAGTGACGAGCTTCCGGTAAGTGCGAGTTAAATGCTGCTGTCAGAAATTCCCACATGTCTACTTTACATCAGCTCAAAAAATTTTTTCTTACGAAATTATAAGGGTTAAAAGTTGACCAGCGATTTCTCATTTTTACAACACCATTGTTTTTTTAGGGACCACATCACATTTGAAGTGAATTTGAGGGGTCAATATGACAGAAAATACCCAAAAGTGACACCATTCTAAAAACTGCACCCCTCAAGGTGCTCAAAAACACATTCAAGAAGTTTATTAACCCTTTACGTGCTTCACAGGAACTGAAGCAACGTGGAAGAAAAAAATTAACATTTAACTTTTTTGCAAAAACTTTACTTCAGAACCAATTTTTTTTTATTTTCACAAGTGATAAATAAAAAAAAAAATAAACCACAAAATTTGTGGTGCAATTTCTCCTGAATACACTGATACCCCATATGTGGGGGTAAACCACTTTTTGGGCGCACGGCAGAGGTCGCAAGGGAAGGAGCGCCGTTTGACTTTTTCAACGCAGAATTGGCTAGACGCCATGTAGCGTTTAGAGAGCCCCTGATGTGCTTAAACAGTGGAATCCCACAAGTGACCCAATTTTGGAAACTAGACCCCTTAAGGAACTTAATCATATATAATTACTTGCCTAATCACCCGGCACTTCCAAATTAGATAAATCAAAAAAGAAAAAGGAAGCTTTCACTGCCATAAAAATATTTTTTATTGAAAAAGATTCTTTTAAAATTTATGTTTAAAAATACATATCATATTGTGGGGAACACCTATACAACAGAGAATACGACTTGAACAGCCTTCAAAAGGGTATGTAGATATTATAGGTATATAGCGAACTGTAGTGAAAAAAATATATAATAAAGCTGTCTAATTTATGGCATTATACCTATATAACAGTACAGCAGGTGTATGACAGTTCTAGTATCTATTAACATGCATTAAATCCAGTATTACAGAAAATAATGCCCTTATCTATAAGTCAACCCCTCCTATAAAAGTCTTCCATACAAATAGGTGCATAGTGCAACCGATTAGACATTTATCCTATGAAGGGTATATATCTAGGGCAAGGAGATATATAAGGCATATGCTCATTGGTAAGTGGTAGCGCATGTTTTACTCTACCTTAGTGCAGGCTGTGGCACCCCTGACGCGCGTTTCGCCCGTGGCTTCTTCCTGAGGGATGTGCGTGTTACACACATCCCTCAGGAAGAAGCCACGGGCGAAACGCGCGTCAGGGGTGCCACAGCCTGCACTAAGGTAGAGTAAAACATGCGCTACCACTTACCAATGAGCATATGCCTTATATATCTCCTTGCCCTAGATATATACCCTTCATAGGATAAATGTCTAATCGGTTGCACTATGCACCTATTTGTATGGAAGACTTTTATAGGAGGGGTTGACTTATAGATAAGGCATTATTTTCTGTAATACTGGATTTAATGCATGTTAATAGATACTAGATCTGTTATGTGAACTGTCATACACCTGCTGTACTGTTATATAGGTATAATGCCATAAATTAGACAGCTTTATTATATATTTTTTTCACTACAGTTCGCTATATACCTATAATATCTACATACCCTTTTGAAGGCTGTTCAAGTCGTATTCTCTGTTGTATAGGTGTTCCCCACAATATGATATGTATTTTTAAACAAATTTTAAAAGAATCTTTTTCAATAAAAAATATTTTTATGGCAGTGAAAGCTTCCTTTTTCTTTTTTGATTTCCCTTAAGGAACTTATCTAGATGTGTGGTGAGCACTTTGAACCTCCAAGTGCTTCACAGAAGTTTATAACGTAGAACCGTGAAAATAAAAAATCATTTTTTTCCTCAAAAATGATTTTTTGGCCGGCTATTTTTTTTATTTTCCCAAGGGTAACAGGAGAAATTGGACCCCAAAAGTTGTTGTGCAATTTTTTCTGAGTACACTGGTACCCTTTATGCTGGGGTAAACCACTGTTTGGGCACACGGCAGGGCTTGGAAGGGAGGAGCGCCATTTGCCTTTTTGAACGCCACATCGTGTTTGGAGACCCCCTGATGTGCCTAAATAGTGTAAACCCCTCAATTCTAGCTCCAACTCTAACCCCAACACACCCCTAACCCTAATCCTAACCCTAATTCCAACCCTAATTGTATCCCTAACCCTAATTGCATCCCTAACCCTAATTGTATCCTTAACCCTCATTGTAACCCCCTAACGGAAAAATGAAAATAAATATAATTTCTATATTTTATTATATGTCCCTAACTAAGGGGGGTGATAAAGGGGGGTTTATGTACTGTTTTTTTTATTTTGATCACTGTGATAGTTTATCACAGTGATCAAAATGTACTTTTGCAGAATGAATGAATCTGCCGGCAGGAAGATTCGGCGGGCGCACTGTGCATACGCCCGCCATTTTCTTTTACAGGGAGAAGAGCTGGAATCTGCCGGAGGACAGAGGGGACACCGGGAGGTACCGGGGGAGGGGATCGGGGTCCCGGGGACCCTATTTCTCTCCCCTCCGATGTGCGATCACATCAGAGTGGAGAAAAATTACATGCAGGATCGCAGATTTCTTATTTCTTTTGCGATCGCCGTTATATGGTTAATAACGGAGATCGCAAAAGCGGGGGACACTAATTATGTTCTCTGCGGTCTCTGCTACCCCCGGCAGCCGAGACCCAGAACAAAATCGCCCAACTCCCCCGACACATCGCGGCTCGACATTGGAGCATGGCGGCGGCCCTAGGACCACCAGGGACCACAAAGGGGGGGGGGGGGGAAATCGGGGACCCTACTTCTCTCTGCGATCACATCAGAGGAGAGACAAATTAAATGGCACATCAGATTTTTTTTTTTTTTGTGATGGCCGTTATAGGGTTAATAACGGCGATCGCAACACCGGGGTCGGTAAAAAACGACCCGAATCATGTTCTCTGGGGTCTCGGCTACCCCCGGCAGCCGAGACCCCAGAGAAAATCCGACTGTGGGGGGCGCTATACACTTTTTCCACAGCGCTGTTAATTAAGTACCCTTAACTACCGCCCTTAAAAGGCTTTCTTTTACTTTTGGCATTCTTCAATAGCCTCCATAGGAAGCTAGAAGCTGCCATAGCACGATCGCCTCTGCTACATAGAGGTGATGCATTGATCATGACTATGTAGCAGAATTACAGCATTGCTATTCGCGCCAACCACAGGGTGGCGCTCATAGCAATCTGCCATCAACAACCATAGAGGTCTCGAGGAGACCTCAGGTTGTTATGGCAACGCGTCGCTGACCCCTGATCACGTGGCGGGGGTCGGCGATGCGCTCATTTCCGGCCGCGCGCCAGAAGCTCTAGTTAAATGCCCGCTGTCATCGTTTGACAGCGGGATTTAACTATTTAATAGGCGCGGGTAGATCGCGATTCCTCTCGTGCCTATTGCGGGCACATGTCAGCTGTTTATAACAGCTGACATGTCGCGGATATGAGGTGGGCTCACCGCCAGAGCCCACCTCAAAGCGGGGGATACTGTCAGCTGACGTACTATTCCGTCAGCTGGCAGTAAGGGGTTAAAAGAGCATAAAATTTAAAAGTTTTGAAAATTGCAACATTTTTGCCAAATTTCTGTGTTTTTTTCACAACTAAATGCAAGGCATATCGAACAAGTTTTACCACTAACATGAAGAACAATGGGTCACGAAAAAAAACAAACTCAGAATCAGTGGGATCCTTTGAAGCATTCCAGAGTTATTACCACATAAAATGACACTGGTCAGAATTGCAAAATTTGGCCTGGTCATGAAGGTGAAAACAGGTTTGGTGTGGTGAAGAGGTTAAACAAAAACCACAAAAAGTATTTAATTACCACAGGTATCATTTTCATCAGTACTACAGAGTCAATATGATCATGTCTGTACTTTACTTTGCAAAAGCCTGCTTACAGGTTCTATTTAAGGGTTTTTCCTATCTTTGCCTTTTGTGGCGGAGAGGCGCCATTCCAGAGATGTTGGCTACTGGTCTCCTAGGGCTGCAGCCAATCAGCGACCTTATCACTGCCACTCCCTTTGGACGAAATGGATACCCAGAAGATGTGAGAGTTGCTGCTGCTGCTCTCTGACTTCATTCGGATGTCAGTTTTTGCCCAAATGAAGTGAGTGGAGAGTGAAGTGGATGAGAAAGGTTAGTCTCAGTAGTGGTCAGCCCCATTAAATCATTTATGCATATTAAATGGAACCTGCCATGTCGTTTATATTAAACTGCCCCAAATGTTATGTTAGTGATTCATATTGCATCATTAACATGTTGTCTCAAGCAAAACGACTCAGTATTTAGCACAAATATCACTTTTTATACATTGATGACTGCCCCACATACCTTGTGTTTCAGCCATAGAGGTGGGAACTCTTGCCTTTCAGTCAGGGTCAATCAAATGTGTTCTGAATTTCTCAGCGCCCATCATATAAGCAATCCTTCAAGTCACTGCTCCCTACGTTACCGCAATCTGCCAGCAGATCCCGTGCTTGTGCAATGACGCTCAGGTTTCCGGGCATGCGCACCGAATCTGGGTGTACATCCCAACTTCAAATCCTATGTGCGAATGCTCTGAAGCCGCTCAGTGTCAGTGGCCACATGACAGTTTGTGAGAACGCACGCCAGCTCTTTCCGCTCGCCGTGCTGACGCTCAGTTGCTCTGGAGCAGGTATGAAGCTGGGACTTATGGAGCAGTGATGGGGAAAAACACTAATACAATGGGAGAGGAGAATTTCAAAATGCATTTGATTAACCATGACTGAAAAGCTAGAGCTGACCACCCATATGACTGAAACACAAAGGTACTGTATGTGGGGCAAACATCAAAATATAAAAAGTGATTTTTGCACTAAATACTGGGATGTTTTGCTTGAGGCAAACCTGTTAGTGATGCACTGTGTATCACTGCCATGACAATGGGGGCAGTTTAATAGCAATAAAGGCCGTGACAGGTTCCCTTTTGAGCTTTCTTTAGATCGACAGTTTTGCATTACATTTCTTTGATCCATTCTAGGAACTAACACTAACAGAAACCAGATGGTTTCCATAGTCAATGGGGTCCTTCTAGTGATGTTTGCATCCAGCCTCTGCATGAAATTTGTTTCCTGTTCCTTTATCTATCCTCACATTTCAATATTACAAAGTGCAAATCAATACTTACTAAAATTATGGTCTGTCACCTGTTTTCTATTTGTTGTTGAGATAACAAAGTCTTCACTTGGTCCGATGCCAAAAGTCTAGTAAAGAAAACAAAAATAAAAGCATAATACAAGCTAATAAAATTGAACTGAACTAATGCAGTACCAGGATTACTCATCATAGATGATGGTCAAATTAACTTGCCCTTAAATGTTATTCTCATCTTCATAAATGGTTATTGTCACATATTTCTTGCAAATACAAGAAACGTTACTTTTTTATTTTCAGCCATTATTGACCTATTAACACTTTATTTATGTCTTTGAGACTGACCCCAGAATGTACTCAGTGCCTATAATTTTTTTTTTTTCCTTTTATGTAGCGATGAGCGGACCCTGGATGTTCGGGTCTGGCGGTTCAGCTGAACAGTTTAAAAAAAAAAAAAAAAGTTTGGTTCATGTACCAGAATAGTGCCCGGACCCCATTCACATGAATGGGAGGCCTGAACATCCATTGTTTGCCACGCTGTCATCTGCATGACAGAATGGCAAATACTGCTTTACTGTTTGGGTTCCCCCATCTCTACTTGTAAGCACCATTTTGAATCAGGCCAGCATCGCTGGAGCATGTTGTTACCTCCTAATCCCAGCTAGCTTCCGCGAAGTTCTTGCCATACAATAGCGGTCCGTCTCCAGGCCAATAAGATGTAAAGAAAAGTGTTGCTATCTCAAGAACGACTACAACATTTTTTAAAAGCAGTAGTTTGTTACCATAATTAGATTTTTTTAATACATGAACAATATCTAAGAAAGGGTGAATAACCCTTTAAAGGGGTTGCTTGCTTTCAGTTAAAGGGAATCTGTCACTACATTTTCGCCCTATGAGGCAGGGCCACCGCCATCAGGGGCTTATCTACAGAATTCTGTAATGCTGTAGATAAGCCCCCGATGTCACCTGAAAGTGAAGAAAAACTAGGTATATTATACTCACCCAGGGCGTTCCGCCGTCCGTTCAGGTCAGATGGGCGTGTTCTTTCTTCCCCGTCGCGGCTCCTGCGCAGGCGCACTGCTCTGCCCTGGTGAGGGCAGAGCAGAGTGCCACAGTGCGCAGGCGCCGGGAAAGGTCAGAGAGGTCCGGCGCCTGCGCACTGTAGTACTCTGCTCTGCCCTGGTGCAGTGCGCCTGCGCAGGAGCCGCGACGGGACAGAAAGAACACGCCGGCTTCGTCACAAGATGGGAGGTCCCGGACATGACCGTGACGCCCATCTGACCCGAACGGACGGCGGAACGCCCCTGGGTGAGTATAATATAACTAGTTTTTCTTCACTCTCAGGTGACATCGGGGGCTTATCTACAGCATTACAGAATGCTGCAGATAAGCCTTTGATGGCGGTGGCCCTATCTTATAGGGCGAAAATGGGGTGACAGATTCCCTTTAAAGGGAATCTATCACCCCATTTTTCGACCATCATCTGTAGCCACCGCCATCAGGGGCTTATCTTCAACATTCTGTAATGCTGTAGATAAGCCCCCGATGTCACCTGAAAGAAAAAAGAGTTATATTATACTCACCCAGGGGCGGTCCGCCGTCCGGTCCGATGGGCGTCGCAGTCCGGTGCCTCCCATCTTCTAGCGAAGCCCTCCCTTTCTTAGCTTCCCGTTGCGGCTTCGGCGCACTGCTCTTCCCTGGTGAGAGCAGAGTACTGCAGTTGCACAGGTGTCTGGAAAGGTCAGCATTACAAAATGCTGTAGATAAGCCCCTGATGGCGGTGGCTACAGCTGATGGTCGAAAAATGGGGTGACAGATTCCCTTTAATTGTTGTCCCATGTCTCCATTGCTACCCTGATGTGTTTGGTTGCAGCAGTGTCTTCATGTACACACCAGTGCAGCCAAACACTGAGCCCAGCAGCTCCCGTGAGATAGATGAGCTGCTGGGCTCAGTGATTGGCAACATGATGTCAGCGCTGCAGGGAAACAGAGCAGTAGAGGAGACTCAGCGATGGACCAAGGGAGAGTAAGTAACGCACAGATTTTTTATTTTTTGTTTACACTGAACTCCACCTGGGGATTATAACTTGCTGAAAACCCCTCTAAAGGAGTTTAAAAAAGGGAAAGCTGTAAAATGTCAATATTTGGGCCCAGATAAACTTTTTTTTTTTTTTTGCTTAGGTGTAACATGCTTTGAAAAGTTGAAAAATTTTTGGCATGTACCCCCAAATTTTGCAACTTTTGACATTTTCACACCATTTTCTTCCAGTTCCAAAAAGTGTGAGGGAGGTGGCAGAATTAAGACTTGTGGAGAGGAGCACATGGAGGCACATTTCACCAGTCAGATGCGCCTCACTCACTGACAGGCGCTCCTGGTGATGAATCAAAGCCTTGCTGCCAAAATAGTGACACTTTGCAACATACTGTTAAAAATAAATTGTAGCAAAGGCTCTGATACAATCCCTGTACACTAGCTGCATGGCGTCTTCACACAGCGGTTTTTGGAGACATCCTCCTCCTGCGTTTATCCTGGCATTTCTTTCCAGCAGGATGCGTCTGGCCAGATAATGGAAACACAAAGCACAACTTGTAGGGAACCATGACATTACATAGGTTGGTGCACGGTCCGCCATATCTGCACGGACGGGGCGCCACTACCTGCTCCCCGGCGCTCACCTCACGGATGTCCGCGCACATCTCCCGATAACCCCCTCGAATCCGCAGTCGCTTCTCGTCATAAGATGTCGGCTGCAGGCGACGGTCATACAGGAAAACAGTCTCTGTGTGACTTGGGCCGCCGCCATTGCGCTGCTCCTCAGACCAGTCGTACACTGCCGCCATCTCTCCGGCAGCGATAAGAAGTCGCTAGGTGTCAGCACCGACGGCAGTCAGCGACCTCAGCCAGTTCTCTACCACAATCCCCGGGCTTCACTTCAAACCTGGGCCCGTGATGTCACATCCGCCTGCTAGAGTAGTTCCGAGAGTGCCCGAGGCTTGGTGTGAACACGCCTGTGGCCCTGGGGACGCGGTTATGGGGTGAGGTAGACGGGAGTAGATGTGTCCTCGGCGGGAGAGCTTCTCATCGGCCTCACGTACAACGCTGAGCAATTACCCAGAGCAGCCAATCAGATCGCTGCTTTCATGTTACCTCAGGCGGGAATGCGGCTGTAATAGCACAAAATCCTAAATAGCTAGTGTTACCTCATATATCATAACTGACGATATATCCAGATCACAGGGATAGAGAGGCATATACAAAACAGCTTACACGTTTACACTACTTTATTAACGAAGTTAAAATAATTTACCAGGAAAATAAATAAAAGGGTATTTCATTAAAAAATCAGCAATGGCGGAAATCTGTATAAAAGCTGGAGGCTTTCAGCAGCACTAGACTATATCTGAGGAATAAATCCTGCCAGCATGGCATATGGACAAGGTCACATGCGGGCACAATGTATATCTGCTCAAGAGACTGCATAATGGCAGCGCCCCGTAATTAAAACATGACATAAAGGGGGATTTCATGGCCATACAGGCCGTAATTTAACCTCCATTTTGTATGGTCACTTTATTCTCACAGAAAGGTCACTCAGGTCAGCTGTGGCTATTAAGAGCAGTTGGATCTGGTTCTGGTCACTTTATTGGCGCCGTTTTTAACGGGCTTTGATTGGCTGATAGCTGTTTTGGCGGTCTTTTTAAGTAGATAAAGTCCTGCTGTGGGCTTATTTTTCATATCAGCGGTTCCCTGGGGAAAATTCTCCCGCCCTCCCTCGCTGATTTGTTTTCTGTAGTGATAATTTATTTGAGGGAAAGTCGCCCATATTCTGGGCGGATTGGTCGTTTGGTTCAGTATTATTGAATATATGAATTATTTATTGAAATTTTGGTTATATTTTAATTTAAGTAACCCAAAATAAAACTCACGGCCACTTTTCTTCCACTATAAACGTGTCGTGTCTTTTTATTTATTGAATTGGTCGGTCTTGTATGGCCATGTATTATCATAGTGAAAAAGCTTTATAGCTAATATCTAAAAGGGCGCAGCATTATCTTAATGCCAGTGCACATAATAAATAAAGGTCCTGGGACCTTTTCCTGGGAAAATTATATATATTGAAAAAAATTCACTGGGAGAAGAAATTGACCTGCCATGTGCTAGATATGAGTAATAAGCGCAGTGATAACATCAAAACGCTGCAAAGCAATCGTAATATGCCACTTACATTAGTGATCCTGCTAGGGAAGCACTGGGGTACAGTGAGGGTGCTCCACTAGCAGGATCACTAATGTAAGTGGCATATTACGTTTGCTTCGCAGCGTTTCGATGTTACCACTGTGCTTATTACTTACATCTAGCACATGGCACTTTATCACATGGCAGGTCAATTTCTTCTCGAATCTTGCTCCAGCGATTGTGAATAGCAGTAAAATTACCAGCTGACGAAAATTCATGGGTACAGAACAATTGTTAATACGGTCGTTCTCTTCTCTCATATAATGAATATTTTTTGGTCTCACATCCTCTGTGTACCCAGCTGATATGCTGCCAATAATGATTTTTATAGTGGCATCTAATAACTGTACAGACCTAGTTCATTCGTTAGTTCAGGGGTGGGCGACATTTTTTCTGCTAAGAGCCATTTAGATATTTATAATATCATTCGCGGGCCGTACAAAATCATCAACTTGAAAATTATCTTGCTATATTTGGTCAAAAATATTTAGAGTTGAGAGTCCTCAGTGGTTGATACCTTTTAATGGCTAACTGAAAAGATGGTAACAAATTGCAAGCTTTCGAGACTACTCAGGTCTCTTCATCAGGCTAGACTAATACAAAATCTGAAGAATCACATATTTATACACAACACAGCACAGAAAAAATGCAATAGCTAAGACAAGTGACGTGAAGCAGAACTGTCATTATGGCAGAGGGATGAGCATAAATATGGAACAGTTCATAGATGAGGAGTGTGAAAGTTTTATTGCCCTCTGATTGGGGTCTGGTAATGTTTTGTGATGTTTTCACAGGGTCTTTGGAGTAAATTCCTTAATTGATGTAAAACGTCATAAATCCGTGTGACCGTATATTTGGTCAAACAATTCACTCTAGATGTATTGGCTGGATCTGCTTCTCTTTGATTTGTTATTGATGATGTTGATGCTCGTAACTGATTTTCCAGGTTTGTGTCAGTCAGTCTGGAGAGCAGTCAACTCTATGCGATAAGTTAGTACAGAACTGATCGAAGCAATAAGTTGTTACGAACATTGATTATATTACACTGCATGTGTCCTCAAAGAGGGAAATTCATTTCACATAGGAGACACTGACGCTGGAGCATATACATCACATGGGAGACTCTGGGGCTGGTGTATATACATCTCAGGAGATACTGGGGCAGAATATACATCACATAGGAGACCCGGGCCATTAGAATATATATATCACACAGGAGACACTGGGGCTGGTGTGTATACATCTCAGGAGATACTGGTACTGGAGCATGTACATTACATGGGAGCCTCTGCAGCTGGTGTATATACAACTCAGGAGATACAGGGGCAGAATATACATCACATAGGAGACCCGGGGCACTAGAACATATATATCACACAGGGGACACTGGGGCTGGTGTATATACATCTCAGGAGATACTGGTGCTGGAGCATATACATTACATGGGAAACTCTGTGGTTGGTGTATATACAACTCAGGAGATACTGGGGCAGAATATACATCACATAGGAGACCCCGGGGCACTAGAACATATATATCACATAGGAGACACTGGGGCTGGTGTATATACATCTTAGGAGATACTATGGCTGGAGCATATACATCACATAGGAGACCATGGGGCGCTTGAACATATATAACACATAGGAGCACTGGAATTGGACACGAGTTGGAGGATCTACACACTGGCAGACAAAGTCAGAAAAGGGCTCCTTTGCAAGAACAATAAATGGGCCCTTTGCAGCCCAAGATCTCCTAAAAATGCTTTGGAGGTATAAATGGGCCCCCTCACCTCTTGGGTCCCTGTGTGGCTGCACAGGTTGCACCAATAATATGTCCGCCCCTAGATCTACATCATACATAGGAGACACTAAGGCTGGAGACTATGCATTACATAAGAGACCCTGGAGCATATACATCACTTAGGAGATACTGGAGCTCAAGGTTATACATTACATACAGTGGGGAAAATAAGTATATGATAAACTGCCGATTTTGCAAGTTTTCCCACCTACAAATAGTGGAGAGGTCTGTAATTTTTATCGTAGGTACACTTCACCTGTGAGAGACAGAATCTTAAAAAAAATCAAGAAAATCACATTGTATGATTCTTATATAATTAACTAGATTGTGGCCCGATTCTAACGCATCGGGTATTCTAGAATATGTATGTAGTTTATTTATGAAGATTTAAGAATAATGCAATGAATACACAGGATTTTCCGGGTATAATATATACATTATCATTAAATGTTATTGCTCATAGAACTTAATACAACTGAACAAAACTATTAAACAGATCATCAAACTATATAAACTATTACATGAATATCTAACTGTATTTAAATAAATCATCGGACAAAAGAAGTACATCGACTCTATAATATCTTTGTTAACAGTATCAGCCAAAAATCCCGACATTGTCTATGGGATTCCGCATCGTGTTCCTGCCTAGCGGCAGTGTGTTGCAGTGTCTCCCTTTCCCGACGTTGTCTGAGATTCCGCATCCTGGGCTTGTCTGGTGGCAGTGTGTTGTGGTGTCTCCTAGTCCTGACGTTTTCTGTGAGATTCCGCATCCTGGGCTTGTCTGGTGGCAGTGTGTTGTGGTGTCTCCCTTTCCGGACGTTTTCTGTGAGATTCCGCATCCTGGGCTTGTCTGGTGGCAGTGTGTTGTGGTGTCTCCTAGTTCCGACGTTTTCTGTGAGATTCCACATCCTGGGCTTGTCTGGTGGCAGTGTGTTGTGGTGTCTCCTAGTCCTGAACTACATGCAGCCACGCTCTCCACTCCCGAGTGCCGGCGCCAGAGCTGGGATTTCACATGCGAGTGTCGGACGACTTTGTCGCATGTGTGATCCCAGGCTTATGCTGTAGATAAGCCCCCTATGTCACCTGAAAGAGAAGAAAAACGAGTTATATTATACTCACCCAGGGGCGGTACGGCATCCGATTTGTTCCGGAGGGAGTCGCGGTACGGGCCGGCGCCTCCCATCTTCTAGCGAAGACGTCCTCTTCTTTGCTTCCCGTCGCGGCTCCGGCGCAGGCGCACAGCTCTGCCCTGTTTGAGGGCAGAGTAAAGTTCTGCAGTGCGCAAGTGCCGGACCTCTCTGACCCTTCCCAGCGCCTGCACACTGCAGTACTCTGCTCTGCCCTCAACAGGGCAGAGCAGTGCGGACGGGAAGCAAAGAAGAGGACGCTAGAAGATGGGAGGCGCCGGCCCGAACCACGACTCCCTCCGGACTGAATCGGATGCCGTACCGCCCCTGGGTGAGTACAATATAACTCGTTTTTCTTCTCTTTCAGGTAACATCGAGGGCTTATCTACAGCATTACAGAATGCTGTAGATAAGCCCCTGATGGCGGTGACAGAATCCCTTTAACCCCTTAACCCCCAAGGGTGGTTTGCACGTTAATGACCGGGCCAATTTTTACAATTCTGACCACTGTCTCTTTATGAGGTTATAACTCTGGAACGCGTCAACGGATCTTCGCGATTCTGAGATTGTTTTCTCGTGACATATTGTACTTCACGTTAGTGGTAAAATTTCTTCCATATAACTTGCGTTTGTTTTTGAAAAAAACGCAAATATGGCGAAAATTTTTAAAATTTTGCAATTTTCAAACTTTGAATTTTTATTCCCTTAAAACAGAGAAATATGTCACATAAAATAGTTAAGAAATAACATTTCCCACATGTCTACTTTACATCAGCACAATTTTGGAACCAAAATTTTTTTTTGTTAGGAAGTTATAAGGGTTAAAAGTTGACCAGCGATTTCTCATTTTTACAACAAAATTTACAAAGCCATTTTTTTAGGGACCACCTCTCATTTGAAATCACTTTGAGGGGTCTATATGGCAGAAAATACCCAAAAGTGACACCATTCTAAAAACTGCACCCCTCAAGGTACTCAAAACCACATTCAAGAAGATTATTAACCCTTCAGGTGCTTCACAGGAACTAAAGCAACGTGGAAGGAAAAAATGAATATTTAACTTTTTAGCCACAAAAATGATCTTTTACAAACTTTTTTTTTATTTTCACAAGGGTAAAAGGAGAAAATGGACAGATAAGGTTGTTATGCAATTTCTCCTGAGTACGCCAATACCCAATATGTGGGGAAAACCAATGTTTGGGCACACGGCAGAGCTCGTAAGGGAAGGAGCGCCGTTTGACTTTTTCAAACTAAAATTGGCTGGAATTGAGATTGGACGCCATGTCGTGTTTGGAGAGCCCCTGATGCGCCTAAACAGTGGAAACTCCCACAAGTGACACCATTTTGGAAACTAGACCCCCTAAGGTACTTATCTAGATCTGTTGTGAGCACTTTAAACCCCCAAGTGTTTCACAAAAGCTTATAATGCCTGGGTGTGAAAAAAAAAAAAAACAATTTTCCACAAAAATGATTTTTTAGTCCCAAATTTTTGAATTTTCCCAAGGAAATTGGACCCCAAAAGTTGTTGTCCAATTTGTCCTGAGTACGCTGATACCCCATATTGGGGGGGGGGAAACTGTTTGGGTGCACGGCAGGGCTTGGAAAGGAAGTAGTAACATTTTGGAATGCAGACGTTGATGGGGGTCATGTTCCGTTTGCAGTGCCCCAGATGAGCCTAAATAGTGGAAACCCCCCACAAGTGACCCCATTTTGGAAACTAGACCCCCTAAGGAACTTATCTAGATCTTTGGTGAGCACTTTGAACCCCCAAGTGCTTCACACAAGTTTATAATGCCCGGCATGAAAATAAAAAATCCTATTTTTTTCCCACAAAAATTATCATTTAGTCACTAATTTTTTATTTTCCCAAGGGTAACAGGAGAAATTGGACCACATAAGTTGTTGTCCAATTTGTCCTGAGTACGCTGATACCCCATATGTGGGGGGGAAGCACTGTTTGGGCTCACGGCAGAGCTCGGAATGGAAGGAGCACCATTTGACTTTTTCCAACCAAAATTGGCTGGAATTGAGATTGGATGCCATGTTGCATTTGGAGAGCCCCTGATGTGCCTAAACAGTGGAAACCCCCCACAAATGACCCCATTTGGGAAACTAGACCCCCTAAGGAACTTTTCTAGATCTTTGGTGAGCAATTTGAACCCCCAAGTGCTTCACACAAGTTTATAATGTAGAGCCGTAAAATTTAAAAATCATATTTTTTCCACAAAAATGATCTTTTCACCCCAATTTTTATTTTCCAAGGGTAACAAGACTCCAAAAGTTATTGTGCAATTTGTCCTGAGTGCGCTGATACCCCATATGTGGGGTAAACCACTGTTTGGGTGCATGGCAGAGTTTGGAAGGGAAGGAGCGCCGTCTGACTTTTTCAACGCAGAATTGGCTGGACGCCATGTCGTGTTTGGAGAGCTCCTGATCTGCCTAAACAGTGGAAACCCCCATAAATGACACCATTTTGGAAACTAGACCCCTCAAGGAACTTATCTAGATGTGTGGTGAGAACTTTTAACCCCCAGGTGTTTCACTAAAGTTTATAACGTACAGCCGTAAAATAAAAAATCATTTTTTTTTTTACAAAAATGATTTTTTCGCCCCCAATATTTTATTTTCACAAGGGTAACAGAAGAAATTGGACCCAAAAGTTGTTGTCCAATTTGTCCTGAGTACGCTGATACCCAATATGTGGGAGAAAACTACTGTATGGGCGCACGTCAGGGCTCGGAAGGGAAGTAGTGACGTTTTGGATTGCAGACTTTGATGGAATGGTCTGGGGGCGTCATGTCACATTTGGAGAACCCCTGATGCACCTATACAGTGGAAACCCCCCACAAGTGACCCCATTTGGCAAATAGACCCCACAAGGAACTTATCTAGATGTGTGGTGAGCACTTTGAACCCCGAAGTGCTTCACAGAAGTTTATAACGTACAGCCGTAAAAATAAAAAAATCCTTTTTTTTTTTACAAAAATGATTTTTTTCGCCCCCAATATTTTATTTTCACAAGGGTAACAGGAGAAATTGGACCCCAAAAGTTGTTGTCCAATTTGTCCTGAGTACGCTGATACCCAATATGTGGGAGAAAACTACTGTATGGGCGCACGTCAGGGCTCGGAAGGGAAGTAGTGACGTTTTGGATTGCAGACTTTGATGGAATGGTCTGAGGGCGTCATGTCGCATTTGGAGAGCCCCTGATGCGCCTAAACAGTGGAAACCCCCCACAAGTGACCCCATTTTGGAAAATAGACCCCACAAGGAACTTGTCTAGATGTGTGGTGAGCACTTTGAACCCCGAAGTGCTTCACAGAAGTTTATAACGCACAGCCGTAAAAATAAAAAATCCTTTTTTTTTTTTTGCAAAAATGATTTTTTTTGCCCCAATATTTTATTTTTACAAGGGTAACAGGAGAAATTGGACCCCAAAAGTTGTTGTCCAATTTGTCCTGAGTACGCTGATATCCAATATGTGGGAGAAAACTACTGTATGGGTACACGTTGGGGCTCGGAAGGGAAGTAGTGACGTTTTGGATTGCAGACTTTGATGGAATGGTCTGGGGGCGTCATGTCGCATTTGGAGAGCCCCTGATGCGCCTAAACAGTGGAAATCCCCAACAAGTGACCCCATTTTGGAAAATAGACCCCACAAGGAACTTATCTAGATGTGTGGTGAGCGCTATGAAGCCCCAAGTGCTTCACAGAAGTTTATAATGTACAGCCGTAAAAACAAAAAAATAATTTTTTTTGTACAAAAATGATATTTTCGCCCCCAGTTTTTTATTTTCCCAAGGGTAACAGAAGAAATAGGACAAATTGCACAATAACTCTTGGGGTCCAGAGTACGCTGATACCCCATATGTGGGGATAAACTACTGTTTGGACGCATGGCAGAGCTGAGAAGTGAAGGAGCACCGTTTGACTTTTTCAACGCAGAATTGGCTGGAATTGAGATCAGACGCCATGTCACATTTGGAGAGCCCCTGATGTGCCTAAACAGCGGAAACCCCCCAATTCTAACTCCAACCCTAACCCCAACACACCCCTAACCCTAGTCCCAACCCTAACCACAAACCTAACCCTAACACACCCCTAATCCCAACCCTAACCCTAATCCTAACTTTAGCGCCAACCCTAACCCTAACTTTAGCCGCAACCCTAACCCTAACCCTAATGGGAAAATGGAAATAAATACTTTTTTTTAATTTTATTATTTTTCCCTAACTAAGGGGGTGATAAAGGGGGGTCTGATTTACTATTTATAGCGGGTTTTTATGATTGGCAGCTGTCACGCTAAAAGACGCTTTTTATTGCAAAAATAGTTTTTGCATCATCACATTTTGAGAGCTATAATTTTTGCATATTTTGGCCCACAGAGTCATGTGAGGTCTTATTTTTTGCGGGACGAGTTGACGTTTTTATTGGTAC
Source organism: Oophaga sylvatica (assembly GCA_033576555.1). Taxonomy (NCBI): domain Eukaryota; kingdom Metazoa; phylum Chordata; class Amphibia; order Anura; family Dendrobatidae; genus Oophaga; species Oophaga sylvatica. Next base: position 321,181,609 of record JARQOD010000006.1, read on the forward strand.
CATTTTTGAGCACGTGACGTTTTTTGATCGCTTTTTATTTCGATTTTTGGGAGGTTAGAATGAACAAAAATCAGCAATTCATGAATTTCTTTTGGGGAGGCGTTTATACCGTTCTGCGTGTGGTAAAATTGATAAAGCAGTTTTATTCTTCGGGTCAGTACGATTACGGCGATACCTCATTTATATCATTTTTTCATGTTTTGGCGCTTTTATAGAATAAAAACAATTTTATATAAAAAATAATTATTTTTGCATTGCTTTATTCTGCGAGCTATAACTTTTTTATTTTTTCGCTGATGATGCTGTATGACGGCTTGTTTTTTGCGGGACAAGATGACGTTTTCAGCGGTACCATGTTTTTTTGTATCGGTCTTTTTGATCGCGAGTTATTCCACTTTTTGTTCGGCGGTATGATGATAAAGCATTGATTTTTTGCTTCGTTTTTTTTTTTTTTTTTTTAAGGGGTTTACTAAAGGGGTTAACTAGTGGGACAATTTTATAGGGGGGGTCGTTACGGACGCGGCGATACCAAATATGTGTACTTTTATTGCTTTTTTTTTTATTTACAGGAAGAAGTGAATTTATTGGGGAATATTTTTTTTTTTTTTTTAATTTATTTTGGATTTTTTTTTAAAACATGTTTATTTTTATTTTTTTAACTTTTTTACTTTGTCCCAGGGTGGGACATCACTGTATTTTGTCAGATCGCTGGTGTGACAGTGTGCACAGCACTCTGTCACACCAGCGATCGCACAGGCATAGATGCAGGCTTCTCAGTGCCTGCTCTCGGCAGGCACTGAGGTAGCCGCCTCCCTCCAGGACCCCGGCGCCATCTTGGATCCGGGTCCTGGGAGGGAGGAAGACCTCAGAACAGCGCGATCACATCGCGCTGCTCTGAGGGTCTCAGGGGGGCGCGCAGGGAGCCCCCACCCTGCGCGATCCTCCCCTGTGCCCCCAGTACACCGTGATCATGTTTGATCGCGGTGTGCAAGGGGTTAATGTGCCGGGAGCGGTCCGTGACCGCTCCTGACACACAGTCATGGGTGTCAGCTGTGATAATCAGCTGACACCCGGCCGCGATCGGCTGCGCTCCCCCCGGGAGCGCGTCCGATCGCACGAGACGTACTATCCCGTCCATGGTCATACGGGCCCAGGTACCATGGACGGGATAGTACGTCCGATGGCAGTAAGGGGTTAAATAAGTATTTGATAAAGTAGAAAAACAGAAATTTTATATTTGGTACAGAAACTTTGTTTGCAGTTACAGAGATCAGATGTTTCCTGCAGTTCTTGACCAAGTTTGCACACGCTGCAGCAGGGATTTTGGCCCACTCCTTCATATAGATCGTCTCCAGATCTTTCAGGTTTCAAGGCTGTCGCTGGGCAACATTGAGTTTCAGCTCCCTGCAAAGATTTTCTTTTGATTTCAGGTCCGGAGACCGGCTAAGCCACTCCAGGACATTGAAATACTTCTTACAGATCCACTCCTTAGTTGCCCTGGCTGTGTGTTTCAGGTCATTGTCATGCTGGAAGACCGAGCCACGACCCATCTTCAATACTCTTACTGAGGAAAGGAGGTCATTGGCCAAAATCTTGCGATACATGACCCCATCCATCCTCCCTCAATACGGTACCGTCGTCCTGTCTCCTTTGCAGAAAAGTACCCCCAAAGTATGATGTTTCCCCCACCATGCTTCATGGTTGGGACGTTGTTCTTGGGGTTGTACTCATCCTTCTTCCTCCAAACTCGGTAAGTGGAGTTGATACCAAAAAGTTCTATTTTGATCTCATCTAACCACATGACCTACTCCCATGCCTTCTCTGGATCATCCAGATGGTCATTTGCGAACTTCAAATGAATTAAAAAAGGTGGAGTTAATACAGGTAATGAGTGCAGAGTAGGATGGCTTCTTAAAGAAAAACTAGCAGGTCTGGAAGAGCCAGAATTCCTGCTGGTTCATAGCTGATCAAATACGATATTTCATGCAATGAAATCCAATTTAATTATTTAAAAATCATTCAACGTGATTTTCTGGTTTTTATTTTTAGATTCTGCCTCTCACAGTTGAAGTGTAGCTATGATAAAAATTACAGACCTCTCCATTCTTTATAGGTGGGAAAAATTGAAAAATCGTCAGTGTATCAAACACTTATTTTCCCCATTGTAGGAGACACTGGGGCTGCAGCAAATACATTACATAGGAGACACTGGGGCGTGAGTACATACATAAAATAGGAGACACTGGGGCCGGAGCATCTATATTACATAAGAGACACTATAACTGCTGCCTAGAATGGGTCGAAAGCACAGAGCATACTAACTCTGCCCAAAAAACAATGTCCTGATGCTGGCAGTGGCCGGCACCAGGATGTAATCCTTCATTGCATGCACCTTAGCATTCAGTAGTGAACACTGCGTGTGCATGTTCATAGTGTAATGAAGAATTAAAGGGCCAGCTGCCAGCAAAATTGGGGCCGCAGGCCCAAGCACTGTGCTCCCTGTAAATCTACCTGATAATTAGGAACGAACGTTCTTCACACTGGTTGTTCGTTGATTATTTCCTCATCTAGAATGGCCTTATCATTTCCTCGCTCACATCTGTGCCGTGGTTTCCACTTTGGGCGATGTGCCGAAACCCTTACCCGTGCTCTTCCAGTGATTTGCAATAATGTCCGTCAGGTCTTCCCCAGTCTTCCATCTCTTTGATGACAAGAATAGGGTTGCGTGCAATATGGCAGTGCCGCAATCACATGACATTCATGTGTCCACTTTTCTAAATAATAGTCTCACCCTATATTGTCCTACCTTTGTATGAGATGTAATACAAGTGTATTAACAAACTTACTGTTCACAGTCTTCCTCGGTATCCAGTGACGCACCAATTTTCTTGGCCGCATGACCTGATCGCAGACTTGGCCAACTCACACTGGGGTTTATGTGTGGAGTGGAAGTCGCGTTCTCAATGTATGTCTATGGAGTCTCCTACTAAGTCTCATGGGCTCATTGAAGGAAGAAACTCTACCTAAGCCGCAGTCCCAATGTGAGTCTGCAAAGAAGAGCACTCACATGAGGCAGTATCAGTGTATCTACTATTTATTTATCTATTACTGTACTTGTCACTTATATTGCATCTGGACAGATAAGATGCCAACACTCTGTGCTCCATTTCTATATTCTACTACATGAGAAACTGAGCACTGCAGTAACTGATGTGTGTACAGTCAGATGGATAGTTTCCTCTCTTGTTGCTTGGCATCTGAAACTCTGGATGAGAGGGGGTTAATGAGGTAGAACACCAGGCTGGAGTGATGAGCATACAGGGTGGAGACATCGCCCTCCCCGGCCCCATCACTGTGCTGTGCACTGAGGGTTGGAGCCAGGAGACGTCACTTCCTGCAGTGGTCAGACAGACGTGCTGCCCTGGTGGAAGGCAGCGCTCACTGAGGAGCTCCTGCAGGAAGCAGCTGAGCCCAGGCTCCATTCTCTGCTGATGATAACTGTCTGTCACTGGAGGAGTAACGTGTCCGGATGAGTGGACAGGAGAAATATGACTTCGTTCTGTGTTAGCCAGTAGATATTAGATGTGTAGTAATGTGAATGTGTGCAGTGATTCCGGATACCCTGATCTGTATCAGTCTCTGCCATACAGACGAGTGGTAGATGGTGGATCAGTGGTCAGTAGTGTAAACTAAGAGTTGGCAACATTATCTGTGACGTGCCATAGGGTAAATGGGCACTATTTCTCAGTTTTAGGATGCTAACCTCAGTGGGAAGGTAATGGGTTGTCTGATGTGGTAAAACAAGCTCACCCTATGTAGGGGTGATGCAGAAGCCGGATTAGAGAGGCAGATGGAGGCATTACCTGTCTGTCAGCGGCACAGATGTAGATTCTTTACAGCCCCCTGTGATATTTGTTATTGACTCACTGGGGGAATGCTGATAATTTCATGTTAGTGAAACTAGGTCCCCACTAGTTTGCTGACCTGGCCCTCCATTGTAAGGATTGTCTATGATACTCTGACCGTTCCACTTGCCCTGTTTTGTTTTGCTCCTTTTTTTGTCCTTGGACCATTAATTGGTCCTTTTTAAAATCCTCTTTTTTAATGAGTTGGATTTTGCAGTGTGCCTTTCTGATTTTTCTGGATACCTCCATAATATATTTCTAGTTGTTGATTGTATGTGAAACCCAGTTTGGCTTTAGTGAGAAGTGTGATGTCAGTAGCACTGTGGTTGTAGTGAGAGGACATCATTTCATGAATGAAGTAGCCACATAGTGGCATTGTTACATACGCACATGGCAGTGGTGGCGGACAGCGCCGCAGGCTGGCTGCTGGATGCATTAGCGCTTGTGAATCGGTGGTACCACGTCGGAGGAAACCTCAGCTTTACTTCTGCCAACAAGGCACCCGACACAAAATCGTCTTACAGGTTACGAGATGATCTGTTCCGGCTCCATAAACCTCACATCACTCTGAAACCTGCCCTGGAATCCTGTGCCTCAGAAAGTGGAGCAAACAGCGCCCCCAGCCAGTGCACAGGTGTCAGGAAGGTACTGTCACTTATCACTATTACTGCTGAGGAACACCAGCAACATCACCTATTTGTAGTCCAGCAAACACTTAGTTCAGGTGAACACGGTGAGTATTTGGTCAGTATTTTACCTCAGTATCTGTAAGCCAAAACCAGGAGTGGAGCAATCAGATGAAAAGTATAATAGAACTGTATATAGCACCCACTCCTGGTTTTTGCTTACAAATACTGAGGTCAAATACTGAACGTGACCTTATAGTAAGTGTGATGGAGGCTCTTACTGAAGACTCCTGGTTATTGGATGGGTGTGATTGCATTAGGCTGGGGCTAGACAACGTGTGGCACAACATGATTGTTACTGAGATCACGTTCTAATTATGACATATCTATAAAGTCCGACAACTTTGCCACATAGTCTTCAAGTACAACTTCCATGCTTTAAAACATCACAATCCTATGGGGAACGTGGCTTTCCAAAAAAGTGGGGCTTCACACACTGTATAAACACTTCAGAAAAGCTATGTAAATAGTATAAAGTTGCAGAGACTCATGTTTGCCTTTATTTGTTGATGGGGTTGTCCAGGCTTATGTTGTCAGGTGGGCGTGCCTGGTCATACCCCACTGATCTATCAGCTGTTTTTGGCAGTGGCCAGATGTAACCAGTGAAAGAGTTGGAACAGCACAACTGTGACCTGTGTAGCGGCTGTGATGAGACTTCCGCTCAAATCCTATTGAAATGAGTAAGTTTGCTTCCCATCAGGACAGGAGCCCAAATGAGGAGATGAGGGGGACCACCCGTCTTTTTATATGAGGGGGACCACCCCTCTTTTTAGATGAGGGGGACCGCCCCCCCCTTTTTAACCTGTATTTTTCTGTCCTGATGGTGGGCAGATCCCCTCTCTCAGTAGGGTGCTGTTGTGGCGATAGGAAAAGAATCATGGAGACATGTACGTTATTTTATGATGGATGAAAATTAGCAATACATGTCTATGGGTATGTGAAACCACAGACAGCACACAGTACAGTGCCATCTGGGCAGGACTCATCTGGGGTCCATCATTAACATTGCGGAGGATGGAAGTTTTGTAACTTATTTAGTAATACAAGAAAATCGATGAAGAAATACTGTTGGTAAACGCTGACTCATGGACTAAAAACTGATGAAAGCCGGACATCTTTTTTGCATATGAGAAAAGTCACTGGTGTATGAATGAGGCCTTAGTTTTAGTAAAAAAAAGTTGCTTGGTGCCAGTGTTTAGCCCAGTAAAAAGTTAATCAATCAGATGGTATACCGTACATGCGGAAATCCTTTTCTTGTTTTTAGGGGCAATTAACTATCCCCAACTGACAAATTGTTAATGTAAAAAGTAAATTTGTTACTGTGTGTTTGGCTACACCCCCTTTTGCCAAGCCACATCCATTTTTCTGAAAAGTAACAAAGTTCAGAAAAGAAGTTGGTCATACAGAAGTTAATGAGATTTTCCGCTTTAGGCCGAGTTACACTAATGTATTTGACGGTCAGGTGACGTGCAGCAATAGCAGACTGACCGCAGGTCTCTCGATCCAAACTTACAAAGACATACTGTATATGAGGCTAAGTTCAGGCCAGGCCAGGCATACTACTGTCAGACCGAGCATTGTGGTTTATATACAGACTGTCAGATACGCTTATGCAAAACTGACCTTAGGACTCATTCAGTCTGAGCATGGACCGGCAGCGGGTGTCCCAACCTGAGCATGACAGCTTTATGTACTTTATGATGCTGTCACACTCATGTGGGGAGACCCGCGGCCGGTCTGTGCATCGCGGTCCGAGATCGAACCAAGATTCAAGGACATCTGCATAAACCCTTAGGGGTCAAGTAAAGTGTAATATCCACGCTTATGATACTGATAAGCTATCCTTAAAAAAACAGCTCATTAATGTCAGATTGGTTAGGGTCCAACAAACAACATATCCACTGATCCAAAGACACTCAAACCAGAAAACTGATGAAGACAGTGAACGAGGCGGAACAGCACAGCCCTGTACACTGTAAAGACTGTTAAAGCCAGCTAATCAGACTCGCATATAAAGTAGCCGAATGAAGAGATCCAGAAATTAGTAAACATTTAAAATTACAATGCTTTATTAATAAAACCATAGTACATAATAAAAAATCATAGAAAAATATCAGAGCGTCCTAACTAGAATTGACATTGAGCTATATGTGAAATATCAGGCAAATCAAACACCAATACTTTATATGCGAGTCTGATTAGCTTGATTTATCTGTTGTGAAGTGCCAGCCCTCTTTATTACGTGAGACCCTGTAAGGTTCTATGTATATATTCCTGAAACTCAGTTTGTTCGTCAGCCATTTTACTTTCTGTCTTGCTGCAGCTATCTTGCCCTCAGTCAAAATGGAGTTTCCAGCTTGCATGTTCCCGCCCTGATTCTCTCCTTTGCTTCTTAAGCAGCCACAGCTGAGCAATCAGTGCTTCAGAATCTAGCCTGCAGTGAACCTGTGACTTGACTCCTGTAAGCCTTGGACCTTGTACTCCAGCTATTCCTACTGAGGAACTCTGAAGCACTTGTGGACTCTGAACCCTGCTCTTTGAAAGACCCACGTTTGCATGGACTTACGGTAACAGAGAAGAAGATCCTGAATCTGTATTGGAGAGTGATTGCTGAGCTTGGATTACTCTGGCCTGCTGTGTCTCCTGTTTCTGTGTCTGCAAACTGTGTGACTATTTCTGCCAACTTGTATGAAGTAATACAGGACTTTTCTATATCAAACCTGTGACTCCTGTGTTTTCATCGCACCCAAGCACAAGACGCTATATGAACTGTACTACATACATTACAAGATTCTGAAGCCAAAACGTTAGTGTCTGCTGGGTCTGGAAGGCTGTGTCTGCTGTACTGTGGATATCAGACGTCCGGTTGTACTTTCTGTGATGACAGTGGTTGTGACTTCACAACCATTCCAGGTGAGCAATTCCCTTAAGTTTTTTCTTTTTGCAGTGTTACCACAGGTAAACACTATTGTTTTTTTTTTTTTTTTTTCCTTTCTTTTCTCTTTTTTGTCTGCTGTAACTCTGGATATCAGATGTCTGGTTGAAACTTTCTGTGATGATAGTGGTTGTGACTTCTCACAACCATTCCAGGTGAGCAGTTCCCTTAATTTTTTTTTTCTCTCTGCAGTGTTGCCACAGGTGAACACTATTGTTTTTTTTCTCTCCTCTTTTTCCAGTAATCCTGTCTTAAAAGATCTGGAAAATGGAGGCCCGCATAAAGGAACTTTGCGGAGTGACTGATAATATCCTTGCAGATTTGCAGAATATAAAGACCCGTTTTACAAATCTACAGGACCTCAATAATCACAATTTGCAAGTGGTTGGACAGACTACCCAGGATTTGCGAGCCAGGATTGAGGTTCTAGAGGGGCGAGTCCAGGCTCCTGCCGTAGCCCCGAGTGCTGGGATTCCCAAGTTGCCCCCTTTTCGTTTTGGCGGTGAACGTGAGAAATTCAGGGGATTTATTAATCAATGCAATCTTTTTTTTTCTGCACATGCTTCACAATTTCCCACTGAACGATCTAAGGTGCTTACTATAATTATGTTGCTTACCAACAAGGCTTTAATGTGGGCAAACCCTCTGATTGAGACTGAGGATGATTGTTTGAATCACCTTGATGATTTTATTTCAGCCATGGGGCAGGTGTTTGATGACCCCAATCGAGGTGCAACAGCTGAAGCAGCCATGTTAGCTTTGCGCCAAGGTAAGCACTCGGTAGCTGAATATGCCTTGGATTTCAGGAGATGGGCCCTTGATACCACCTGGGACAGTTCCGCCAAAAAATCTATTTTTCGAAAGGGGTTATCTCCACTGATTAAGGATGAACTTGCTCGTGCCGACCCTCCCACTGCGTTAGGTGACTTTATTAACTACTGCATCCGTATTGATACTCGTCTGACTGAACGCAGGCAAGAGAGATGGTTCGAAAGCAATCGTACTAACCTTTTCCTACCTTCCTCTCCAGCTAAGGAACCTTTGAGTAGGATTACACGGGAACCTGAACCTGAACCCATGCAGGTAGACTCTTTACAACGACGGGTTAGTGATGCACGCAAGGAACATCGTTTTAAGGAGAATCTATGTTTCTATTGTGGTAAGTCAGGGCACTTCATTATAAACTGCCCCAGCCGTTCTCGTAAGACTACTGCAGCACTCATTCATTGTGAGTGTTGCGAGAGGGGATCTGTCAGGTCCGAGCCTCAGGCTCCAGAGAGATCTGCAGCAACAGATCTTGATTTCTTGGACTTAAACTCCGTTACCTCTGAGGACGTTGACTGTGTAAACGCTGCCATTTTTCAAGTTTCCTCAGCGGTGTCCCAGCTGAGTTGTAAGAAAAACAATTCTCATTGCTTTCTTTCCATCAAACTCTGGGTTGACTCAGCTTGGGTGTCTAGCTCTGCTATGATCGACTCAGGGGCAAGTGGAAATTTTATGGATGTCTCCTTTGCTCTGAAACAGGGAATACGTTCAGTGAAGAAGGCTACTCCAGTACAGATGGAAACTGTGGATGGCTCCCTGCTGACCTCTGGACCAGTGGATCAGGAAACAGAGCCTTTGAGGGTTCTTATGGGTAAAGATCATCAAGAGAAACTGTCCTTTATGCTTATCTCTTCTCCCCACTTTCCCATTATTCTAGGGCTACCATGGCTGCAGGCTCAGAATCCTACCATTAACTGGGAGACCAAGGAATTACACTTTCCAGAGAAACAGATGAGTCCAAAAGTTTCAGCTTGCTCTGTTCCTAAAGGAATCATGTCAGTCCCTGAACTACCAGCTGTATACCAGGACTATGTGGATTTATGTGACAAGAAGAACGCTGACCAGCTTCCTCCTCACCGTCCATATGATTGTCCAATTGAATTATTGCCTGGAGCAGAGATACCTTTTGGTAAGATCTACCCCCTGGCGGGGCCCGAGCTAAAGGCTTTAAAGGATTACATAGATGAAAATCTAGCCAAGGGCTTCATACGCCCCTCTTCATCTCCTGCAGGTGCACCCATCTTCTTTGTAAAGAAGAAAGATGGATCTCTGAGACCATGCGTAGACTATAGGGAACTCAATAAGGTTACTATTAGAAACCGTTATCCATTGCCTTTAATCCCTGAGTTATTGGAGAGAGTGCGACATGCCAAAATTTTTTCTAAACTAGATCTTCGTGGGGCCTATAACTTAGTCCGTATTAGACCTGGGATGAATGGAAGACTGCATTCAGGTCACGCTATGGACACTTTGAATATCTAGTTATGCCTTTTGGTCTGAGTACCGCCCCAGCCACTTTCCAACACTTGGTGAATGACATCTTCAGGGATCTCCTAGATACATTCGTGGTAATTTATTTGGATGATATTCTAATTTTTTCTAACTCCACAGAGGAACATCATGGACATGTGAGAATGGTCTTGGAACGTCTAAGACAAAATCATCTTTACATCAAACTTGAAAAGTGTGAATTCCATAGGACCGAAATTCAATTTCTGGGGTATGTACTGTCTACACAAGGAATTAGTATGGATGGAAGCAAAACCCAAGCCATCAAGGATTGGCCAAGTCCTAGAAATGTGAAGGAGGTACAGCGCTTCATCGGGTTTGCCAACTTCTATAGACGTTTCATTAGAAATTTCTCTGAGGTAGTGTCACCTATCACTCAACTTACCCGGAAAGAGTCTAGGTTTTCCTGGACTCCCCAAGCCCAGGAAGCATTTTCCCGTCTAAAAGATAAATTTACCACTGCACCTATCCTAGTACATCCCAACCCCGAGCTTGCCTTCATAATAGAGGTGGATGCTTCAGACTGTGCCGTTGGAGCTATACTCTCTCAGAGAACAGGTGAGAAGAATGTCTTGCATCCCTGTGCCTTCTTTTCCCAGCAGTTGTCTTCGGCTGAGAGGAACTACGATGTGGGCAATAGAGAGTTGTTGGCCATTATTGCCGCCTTCAAAGAATGGAGACACCTTCTTCAAGGAGCTGCACAGCAAATAGTCGTCCTGACAGACCATCGTAACCTTGAGTTTATCAGGTCGGCTAAGTGCCTGACTCCTCGCCAGGCTCGCTGGAATCTTTTTTTAAACCAATTTAATTTTATCATCTCTTATAGACCAGGATCGCGCAATGGAAAGGCTGATGCACTCTCTAGGATTTACTCAGCAGAGACACGTCCAATTACTCCTCCTAAGACTATTCTTCCTGACTCTACATTCCTAGGAGTAATTCATAATCAAGACCTACTTAAGGACATCAAGGAAGCATACCATGCGGATTCCTTTTTGGCACAACCCCCAAGGGACGTAAGTCTTGTCTTTAAGAATGGTGTGTGGATTCAGGGACAACGTCTGTATATTCCTGAAACAGTCAGATTAAAAGTATTGCAACTCATTCACGATTCCAAGATAGCTGGGCATAGAGGAATTCTAAAGACACAGGAATTTCTTTCTCGTTTCTTTTGGTGGCCCACTTGCAGGAAGGATGTTTTGAATTATGTCACTTCATGTGAGGTCTGTGCAAGATGCAAAACACCTCGCTCCTCACCAGCTGGTCTGTTACAGCCTCTTCCCACCCCGTCCCGCCCGTGGGGATCCATTTCTATGGACTTCATTGTGGAGTTACCAACCTCTCAGGGGAAGAACACCATTCTAGTGGTGGTTGACCGTCTAACAAAGGCAGCTAATTTTATCCCTTGTGTCGGCTTACCCACTGCAAAACAGACATCAGATTTGATGATTAAAGATGTGTTTCGCTTACATGGAGTACCGGATGAGGTTATTTCGGATCGAGGGGTGCAATTCACTTCTAGGTTTTGGCAAAATTTCTGTGCAGCATTGGACATTAAAGTAAACCTTTCTTCTGCTTTTCATCCCCAGACTAATGGAGAGACCGAACGAACCAATCAAACCCTGGAGCAGTATCTCCGCTGCTTTATCTGCCACCTACAGGATGATTGGGTGGATCTACTTCCATTAGCTGAGTTCTCGTATAACAACTCTGAGTGCCTCCACTAAACAGTCTCCTTTTTACTCTAATCTAGGTTATCATCCTAACATTCTACCACGATTTCCCATAGAAACGCCTTTACCAGCAGTGGCTGAAAGAATCACGTCTTTACAGAAGAATATGGATCTTCTAAAGGAAAATCTGGAATCGGCTCAAGAAAGGTACAAGAAAGCAGCAGATAAATTTCGTAAACCTGCACCAGCTTTCAAGGTAGGAGACTTGGTCTGGCTGTCAACCAGAAATCTTAAGTTAAGGATTCCATCGTCTAAGTTGGGACATAAGTACATTGGACCCTATAAAATCAGTAAAATTATAAGTGCCGTTGCTTGTCGTCTTCAACTGCCCAGAACTATGAGAATCCACCCTGTCTTTCATGTATCCCTACTAAAGGCTGCGACACCCAATACGTTTCCTGGACGTTCCTCTTCTTGCCCTGACCCAGTGCTAGTCGATGGTCAGGAAGAGTTTGTGGTGGAAAGGATTTTAGATTCCAGGTTGTATAGAAATCAGTTACAATATCTGATTAAATGGCAGGGCTACCCAGTGGAGGACAACTCATGGGATCCGGTCAATAACGTTAATGCTCCTCGCTTGCTCCGTCAGTTTCATCAGAGGTACCCACACAAGCCTGGTCTGAGGTCATCCGGAGGTTGTCCTTAAGGGGGAGTAATGTAAGGTTCTATGTATATATTCCTGAAACTCAGTTTGTTCGTCAGCCATTTTACTTTCTGTCTTGCTGCAGCTATCTTGCCCTCAGTCAAAATGGAGTTTCCAGCTTGCATGTTCCCGCCCTGATTCTCTCCTTTGCTTCTTAAGCAGCCACAGCTGAGCAATCAGTGCTTCAGAATCTAGCCTGCAGTGAACCTGTGACTTGACTCCTGTAAGCCTTGGACCTTGTACTCCAGCTATTCCTACTGAGGAACTCTGAAGCACTTGTGGACTCTGAACCCTGCTCTTTGAAAGACCCACGTTTGCATGGACTTACGGTAACAGAGAAGAAGATCCTGAATCTGTATTGGAGAGTGATTGCTGAGCTTGGATTACTCTGGCCTGCTGTGTCTCCTGTTTCTGTGTCTGCAAACTGTGTGACTATTTCTGCCAACTTGTATGAAGTAATACAGGACTTTTCTATATCAAACCTGTGACTCCTGTGTTTTCATCGCACCCAAGCACAAGACGCTATATGAACTGTACTACATACATTACAGACCCTTTCATAATTTAGTCACTGTAACGACTGTTGCCTAGAGCTACGGTTCAGCCTCTGTGCGGTGTCAGCGAGAACGGCAGAGCCTGGGACACCAGTGGCAGTGTCAGGAGTGCTCTACCTGTTCAGACCCCTCCTTGTCTGATGCGGATGGCGCGCGCCCTGGGTCGCGTGGGCACGTCGCAGGTGGAGGTGAGGCTCCCTGCGTTCATCCGGAGGCTGCATCGGCCTGCACCGCGTGTGGGTGAACGGGGGCGGCAAGCATCTAGGCCCAAAAATCGCGCCCTGGATCTCAACCTCTTGAACCGGTACCCTACTAAAACAGACCTTCAGATGGTGAGTGCATGTATGGTCACCTGGTAAGCTGAATCCCCCCTTCTGTTCTGTATGTTCCCAGGTAAAGAAGTCTGCTAAAATTAAACACATGCAGTGTGCTTTGTGCACAGTATCCCTGCCTGACGCCTATTTTAAAAGGCTGTGTCAGTGATGCATATGCCAGACCCTGTAGGAAGAAGCTCCTATGCGTACATCTGATCTTAGGTTATTCTTATTCATCAGAGAAGAGATTAAAAGCTCCCTTAAGGTGCACAAAACCCATTAGAAGGACCGGCTGTGTAGAATCTGGCTCAGAATCTAGTCTGTCAGTTGGGGGACAGCAGTTCAGTCCTCAGAATCCTCCTTGTCTTCATCATCTTCGTACAAGGATGGGAGCCTTGTTTTCCCCATTGAAAATAAGGACATATTGGTTAGGTCGGTACGAGCCACCATGGGTATCACGGACAATAGGGAGCAGGCTTATGACAGAGGAATCGTAAGTCCTTCCCTGTAAATGACATGGTGAAAACCCCATAAAAAAGGGAGTGGGATAAGTAGGATAGCCGGGGGTTCCTGCTATCTGCCTCAAAACATAAATACCCATTTGATGATGATCTGCTGACGGAATGGGTTAAAATTCCCAAGGTTCATGCGGCGGTCGCCTCCTCATTGAAACGGTCAGCACTACCCCTAGAGGCTTGAGGTCTTCTAAAGCAGGGTTCCTTAACTCCAGTCCTCAAGGCCCACCAACAGGTCATCTTTTCAGGATTTCCTTTGTCTTGCACAGGTGATGCAATTATCACCTGGGCAATACTAAGGAAATCCTGAAAACATGACCTGTTGGTGGGCCTTGAGGACTGGTGTTGGGGAACCCTGTTCTAAAGGATCCGTCTGACAGAAAAGGAGAGATGTTTCTGAAGCAGGTGTGGGAGTTGTCTGCTGTGGCGTTCAAACCAGCTATTGCGAGTACCTGTACTGCCAGATCGATGATGTTCTGGCCGGACCTGCTGGAAGATCAGATACGATCTGGGATGCCTAGGAACAAGTTACTGGACTCCTTTTCACAGATCTGTGGAGGTGCAGCTTATCTGGCGGATGCTACAGTTGATTCATTATGGTTAACCAGTAGGTCTGCTGGTCTGTCCAACGCTGCTCGCCGAGCACTCTGGTTAAAGAACTGGAAGGGGGATGCACATGCTAAGACCAAATTGTGTTCCATTCCATGCCGGGGTGAGTACTTGTTTTGCCCCGTGCTTGATGAAATCCTCACAAAGGCATGTGACGGGGGGAAAAAAGGGTTCCCTAAACTGTTTACCCCTACTTTCAGGAACACCTTTAGAAAACAGTCTTTCCAGAGGAAGTATAGAGACCCGAGACTGGGAGCTAGCGGAACCAAAGCAAAAAGGTGCCATCTTTGTGGGGGGGGTACTCATCTTCCAAGTATAGGCGCAAGTATCGCTATCCCTGATCTTCCCGTGGTTGGTAGATTGAGATATTTTTATAGTCAAAGGGTCCATTTAACATCTAGCAACTGGATCCTCTGTATAATATCATCCGGGCTGAAATTGGAGTTTCGGCGTACTCCTCCGAACTCCTTCCTGTTAACAACTTTAAGGAATTCCCCTACCAGCAGCGGGCCCTGGAAATGGAGATTCTGCGGTTGATGGAGAAACAGGTTCTATTTAAGGTCCCTAAGGACCAATAAGGGAGGGGGTTTTCTATTCTTTGATTCCCAAACCTGATGGTTCCTTCAGAACTATTATTAATTTAATGAAGTTAAATTCGTTCCTGCAGTCTCATACCCTTCACATACACGGTTTCACAGGTGTTTCATGGCAGTCCTGGACTTAAAAGACGCCTACTACCATCTGCCAATATACCAGGGCCACCAGTAATATCGCAGATTGGCTGTACGGCTGGGTGATCAGGTTAGACACTTTCAGTTCACTGCCATGCCATTTGGTCTGTCCATGGCACCACGTGTGTTCACCAAGGTGATTACAGAGGTGATGGCCCATTTAAGGGAACAAGATACCTTATAGTAGGGAGGTCAGCCGTCCAGTGCAGTACCTGGCTGAACCATAAAATATCATCTCTACAGTACAGGGTCTGGGTTCCTCAGCATCCTCCTGGATTCAGTAACTCAACATTGTTTTCTTCCAGAGGACAAGAAATTAAGCATCATCCGCAAAGTTGGGAAAATAATAGACAATCCAGATCTGTCTTTGAGAGATGCAATGTCCCTGCTGGGATCTCTGATGTCTTGTACGCCAGCTGTACAGTGGGCCCAATTTCACACCACGATGTTACAAAGTGAGGTGCTCGAGGCAGAAAGGAGGTAGTGAGCTACCTCGGAAACAGATTGCAATTGTCGGTCGCCATGGTCAGCAGTCTGTCCTGGTGACTAAGTAAATAGACACGTGTGCACCGCGGTGAACTTAATGAGTAGGTGCCAAGATAGGTTCCAACACCATAATAATAGTAGTAAAAATCTGGCACTCAACTTTGAGTTTATATTTTATTGCATCCAAAATAACAAAAAAACACCAATCAGCTGATTGCTGTTTTTTTGTTATTTTGGATGCAATAAAATATAAACTCAAAGTTGAGTGCCAGATTTTTACTACTATTGTCCTTGTGACTAGACCCGCTACATCTGTCCAAAGGGGTGCCATGGTAAATAAAACCCGACAGTATAGTCACGACAGATGCCAGTCCCATGGGGTGTGGAGCTCATGTGGGAGACACACTAGCCCAGTGGAAGTGGACAAACAGGCACAGGGTTCCTCAAGCCTGAAAGAATTAAGGGCAGTGAAGTGTGCGCTTCTCGAGTTTCTACCGATTCTGTGGGACACCCATGTACTTATATACACCGACAACACTACAGTTGTAGCCTATTTGAATCATCAAGGGGGGACAAGGTCACAATCACTGATGTCCATCGCAGACGACATACTTTGGCCGAAAATCACCTTCTCTCCCTGTCGGCACTTCACATCAGAGGGGAGCACAATGTTCAGGCAGACTCTCAGTCGACACTCCCTACGCCAGGGGGGATGGTCCCTAGACCAACAGGTTTTCAGGCGAATCATACAGTTATGGGGCCTCCCGGACATAGATCTTTTTCGCCACAAGAAGCAACAGGCAGGTCAGGAGGTTTGCGTTACTGCAGGCGTCAGACCAGCCAGAGATAGTGGACTGCCTTCAGGTCCAGTGGGATTATGCTCTGGCCTACGCGTTTCCTCCAATGTGTCTGATTCCACTGATGCTCATGAAGATCAGGGAGGAGGGAACGAGAGTGATTCTAATTGTCCTCTTCTGGCCCAAGAGGCCTTGGTTTTCCTGGCTGAGGGCAATGTCCGCGACCGACCCTTGGGTGCTACCAGCAAGGCTGGGTGTTGTGAACATTTTGGAGATGACTTCGGAGCTGAAGCTCCCTCTGGTGGTTGCTGAGGGTATTGAACCTATCTTGAATACCAAGAGTCCTGCACCAGCAGATAACGAGTGGGTGTCAGGTGGTACTGACTGGCCTGATATAAGTGAGCTGATCTCCCATGATCCTTGCCGAAGAGCAATTGTGCTTCCTGGTTTAGTTTGGAATTCAGCTTGCTTTCCTGCTGTCTCCTGCTTGCGTTCAGATAAGTCTCTTTCAGTTTTTTTTTCTGTGGTTTGAATTCCTTGCTTTTTGCTGCATTGCTTTTTGTCTTCAGCCGGGTCCCCTATGGGGGACTTTGGCTGGTCTCCGTTCGTTTTTTGTATTTGTTCATTTGCTCAGTTCATGTGATATTTTTCTGCTAGGTAGCTACGTGTCCACACCAGAGATCTGATATAGGTGGTCGAGACCGTGTGGTCTCAGTGTTTTTGGATTCAGAAGTGTTGGAGTTTTTCCTAAGGTTTTTCTGGGTTGTAGAAAGTATTCTCTCCTGTGCTGTCCTATCTAGACAGTTTTGGGCCCCAGCGTTTGCTCTATCTATTTTCTGTCTGTGTTCGTATTTTCATCTTGTCTAACCGCCATTATATGTTTGGGGGCTTCCTACTCTTTTGGGGCTCTACTCCGGGGCAGTTAGCTTTCCTCTTTCCATCTTCAGGGACAGCTATCTCTCCGGCTGTGCTGAGGCGTCTAGGACCACGGTAGGTACGCTCCACGGCTGCTTCTAGTTGTGCGATTAGTTTAGGGGTCTGCAACCTTTTAGTTTCCAACCTCTCTGGTGTTAGGCTGCCTATGCGTTTTTTTGCTCCTGCCTCCTCAGCTACCATAACATAACACCTGGGGCTTCTCTCTCAGGGCCCATTCCGTCATCCACAGATGGAGAGTCTCCACCTGACGGTGTGGAATTTGAGTGGGAGCTGTTGAGACGCAGAGGGTTTTCAGAAGCCCTAGTCACCACCTTGCTGAAGAGTAGGAAGGAGGTTACCACAAAAATTTATCGTAAGACCTGGAGGAGGTTTTTGTTGTTTCACTCTGTTCCTCTGTCGGACTGGGTTTCAATTCCGGCAGTTCTGGAATTCTTGCGGAGGGGCTGAGAGTTGGGGTTATCTGTCAATACCCTTAGAGTACAGGTGTCTGCTCTAGGGCCTCTGTATAACTATAACTATAATGTAGCAGGGGATAGGTTGGTCACTAGATCTATAAAAGCCTGTGAGCGTAGTAACCCAGTGCGTCTTCCTGGATTACCTCTGTGGGATTTGAACCTTGTGCTGGACACACTGATAGGTCCCCCCTTCGAACCTTTAGATTCTGCCTCTGTTAAGGTTCTGACCCTCAAAACAGCTTTGTTAGTAGCCTTAACTTCTGCAAGGTGAGTCAGTGATATTCAGGCACTATCAATAGATACTCTGTTCTTGATGATTTATCAGGATAAAATAGCTTTAAAACCACACCCTTCCTATTATACCAAAAGTCACTTCTAAGTTTCATAGAAGCAAAGAGATCTTTTTGCCGTCCTTCTATGATAGCACTGCTACAGCAGAGGAACGAAGGTTCCATACTCTAGACGTTAGAAGAGCTGTACTAGAGTCCTTAGAAAGGACTCAGGCTTGGAGGCAGAATAGGGCTCTGTTTGTCTCCTTTTCAGGTTTGAAGGAAAGGGTCAGATGTCACAAAAAAACAGTATCACTTGGTGGATAAGAGATGCATCCTGCCTAGCTTATTCAGCCAAAGGGGAATCTTCACCAGAGAAAGTAAGGGCTCACTCAGCGCGGGCCATGGCATCTTCCTTGGCTGAAAGGGCGGACTTCTCCGTTCATTTGATTTGTTAGGCGACAATGTGGTCTTCACCTTCCACCTTTTATAGACACTACTGTTTTGATCTATCGTGCACCTCTGATTTAGGCTTTGGGCGATCAGTGCTTAATGCTTTGGTCCCTCCCAGGTGACAGTCTCTGAAAGTCTCTTAGTAGGGTGCTGTCGTGGCGATAGGAAATCCGGATATTACTTACTAGTAATAGTATTTTACTGAGTCCACGACAGCACCCGCACATTCCTCCCCGTAATTGTTTTCTTGGTTTCCTACACTCCGAGGGAAAGTGTGTTATTAAAATTTCACTCTCTAGTGATGGTATTTTGTCGAGTAAGATGATTATTGTTTACTAATCCGATGGGCAGTTCCTCTCATGCTCTGAAACACATCTGAGGAGGCGAGGGGGACTGTCCCCTTTTTAACCTGTACGTTTCTTGTCTTGGTGGTGATCCCCTCTCTCAGTACGGTGCTGTCGTGGATTCCATAAAATCCTATTACCGGTAAGTAATATCCGGTTTTGCGGACACACTGTCCATAAAAACCATGAACATGTGAACAGCTCCATAAATTATAATAGATTTATGTTCTATCAATTAAAATCATGAATATAACACATATGTGACTCATGTGGTGTATGTCTGAGTGAGGCCTAAGGCTGTACAAAGACTGAAACATCATTTGGTGGCTTCACTTTACAGCCTCACTCTGTAACCAATTGCTCTAACTGACGTCAGAGCTGAATTTTGGTTAATATTCCAAAATCGCCATAAGAACGTTCCATTTAGGGCAGGTGCAGACTAGCGTATTTCGGTTCGAGTGCCATCCGACAAAACATTGGCTCGCACCCAGACCAATGTTAGTCTATGGGCCAAGACTGACCAAGGAAAAAATATCTCTGCATGCCCGAGCGTGATCCAATTTTCAGACTGCACTCGGCCATACAAGTCGATTTGTGGGTGGAAAACACTGAGTGCAGTCTGATTTCCCACTGACTGACAAAATGGAGAAGATAGAGGAAAAAAAAAAACTCCAGCTTCTCATCCAAGAGAATCGAATCACGCTCTGATCAGAATTGAATCAGTGTGATTATCATATTCGGCCCTATTTTCTCAGAGTCTATGGCTTCCTGCCATTACTGTGATTAAAAAAAAAATCACCATAAACAAGGTGCGATTGTAGTTATGTGAACATCGCTTTAGGGCTTATTTACGTGTTACATTTTGATGTGTTGTTTAAATTTAAAAAAAAAAAAAAAAAGTAATTGCAAAATCTATCTGACTTCCAAAAATGTAGTAACGTGGTGCAGTTTCTTTGCGTGTTTTTTTTTTTAACTTGACATGTTTTTACAGCAGCATTTTTGTATTGCAATGAATGGTTTGGTAGGTAAAAAAAGTACCAAAAATGCATAAAAACTGCCCAAGTTCCCTGCTGTTTTACCAACTGTATAAAATACAACATAAGCGCTACGTGCGCCCCTAACCTAAAGCTGTGTTCACATGATGCATTCCAGTTTTTTTGGGGTTTTTTTGCTGCTTTTTTCCAAAATTGCAGCATTTTTGCCACTTTTTTGGAAAATCTGCATCTGGAACACATTGTTTGAACGTGGCCTAAGGGTGAATTTCTGCAATATAGATTCTATTGTAAAAACGCGTGACTGAAAATCAGTTCTATTCATCTGAGTAGGGGCAGGTGCAGAAATTTCTTCCAACAAAATCAGCAGCAAATACTCAACATGTGAATTATATATATTTTTTTAATTGTCATGAATAGAAAACCTAAATCTGCTCCTACACCTAATATCTATAAGCAAAACTGTTGTTTGTTATGTATCCGTCCTTGCTCTCCCATATAAGAGAAAGCAGCAGGCGGACACCTCTTAGAGCAGCATAGCAGGGAGCAAATAGAGAATGAAATCAATTAGCTGATCCTCATCGCTCTCCATGCATGTGTCAGTGAAGAGTTGGGAGCCCCCCATATATCGCCATACATAGCCCATTCTGTGACACCACTGCCATCTGCTGGAGAAAGTTGATAACACTAAAAGTATTTCAATTTGTCTTTTTTTCTTTCTGCCTTTTTAGATGTGATGACATGACTCTATAAGGTGGCTTCTGAAGTTCAATATTCATTATCAGGGCATAAATTAGTATATAATCTGGTACATCACATGTGGACTTTTATCACAAAAAACAATTATGGCAATTTAAAAGGTTTTTTTTTCTGCATTAAAAAGGGTGATAAGAAAGGAGTATTATGATATTCTGAAGTTGTTGTGTTTTTGTTTGTACTTTCTGCACATTTTATAGTGAAGCACACTTCTGCTTACTAGACGCTTTGGACTGGAACACTAATTTGTCAGCTGACAAAGGAAAGCTACAGAAAAAGTTTATTACTCCCAGACATACTTCTGCTAATTAGTGTGTTTCTTTTTTTGTTGTGATTTTTTTTTTTTTTTATTTATTTTTTTTTTAACTTTGTAATGTCATTATCATAACAAATGTATGTGGATCTTTTATATTACCACAGAAACGCAAACGATCAAATGCTTATAATCAAGGGGAACTGGATGCATTGGAGTATCACAGAAAGGTAAGTGACATAATTACAAATTTTGGCCCATCCTTTGGCGGATAGATGAAACCTCATGGCAGTGACTGTCTTCGAAAATCTGTAGAAATCTTATTTTTATATATCTTCTCGTTACATTCCAGGGTGGGGCTTAAAACGAACCTGTGAGCAGGATTGTGCTCAGTAAGCTACAGGCACTGTCAGGTTGACACCGTTGTACTGATTAAAATGATACCTGGGGTGATGAAATCTTTTTTGTGCTTCTTGTGTAATCAGTGTTAGAACTTTTCAGTCAATGATAAGTCCATATCCCGGGGCGGGACTGTAGGAAGGGTCTTATGTTGGTGCTCTAGGCCAAGGAAACCAAGGAAAGACTTGCCCACAGGCCACCCGAAGCGCAAACATTGTTCCTCATTATAGAGACAGAGAGAGACAGACTGTGTATGCTTCGGGGCGGACTGTGGGCAGGTCTCTTCTTGGTTTCTATGGCCTAGAGCACAGAGGTAAGACCATGGCTGCAGTCCCACCCTGGAGCACGGGCATCTCATTAACTGAAAACTTCTAACATTTATAACACAAAAACCACAAGACTGATTTCTTCACCCCAGGTATCATTTTAATCAGTATAATAGCACCAAACTGACAGTGTCTGTGGTTTACGTAGCAAAATACTGGTGACGGGTTCACTTTTACCCCAAAAAAATACTTATTGTAATTTCTGCAATGTGGACTAAATTTACGCAGTCTAGTTGTGTGGAGGATTTTTATTTATTTTCCTCATTTGTATAGTGCCATAAATTCCACATCACTTCATTGACCTGATCATCACTGTCCCCATCGGGGCTCACAGTCTAAATTCCCTATCAGTATATAATTGTGTGGACTTTCTCTGTTTTCCTCCCAGCTCCAAACAAGGGGAGACCACATAAACCTTACAGATGTTATTCTTGGTGGGATCTGAACCCATGACACCAGCGTTGTAAGCTTACAGTACTAGCCACGGAGTGCTTTTCTGTTTTATAACATGGATGGTTACATTTTGGATTTCTGAATGTACTTTTTAATTGTGGATCCCATATTCTAGATGTGGCCTCACCAGTGATTTATAAAGGGGAAACAATACATCGAGATCACAGGATTTTATCTCTTTATACATCCTAAAATCTTGTTTTCATTTGCGACTGCTGCTTGACATTGAGTACTGCTGATCAGCTTACTTTTATCCGGAATACCTAAGTTCCTCTCCTGTTCTGTAGTCACAAGTATGGTCCTATTTAATGCATATGCAAATATAGGCTTACTTCGTCCTAGGTGCATTACTCTACATTTATTATTATTATTTATTTATATAGCGCCATTAATTCTATGGTGATGTACATGAGAAGGGGTTACAAAGTTATAGATATCGTTTACAGTAAACAAATTTACAATGACAGACTGGTACAGAGGGGAGAGGACCCTGTCCTTGCGGACTTACATTCTACAGGATAATGGGGAAGAAATAGAAGGTCGGGGGTGCGGCAGCTCTGGTGGTGGTGGCAGCGAGGCGGCAGCTTGGGTGGTGGTGGCGAGGCAGAAGCTCGGGTGGTGGCGGCGAGGCAGAATGGTTATTGCAGGCTGTAGGCTTTCCTGAAGAGATGGGTTTTCAGGTTCCGTCTGAAGGATCCAAGGGTGGTGGATAATCATACATGTTGAGACGTGGAATTCCAGAGGATGGGGGATATTCGGGAGAAATCTTTGAGGCGGTTGTGTGAGGAACGAATAAGTGTGGAGGATAGTAGGAGGTCTTGGGAGGATCAAAGATTACATGAAGGAAGATATTGGGAGATTAGTTCAGAGATATAGGGAGGGGACAGGTTGTGGACGGCTTTGTAGGTCAGTGTTAGTAGTTTGAACTGGATTCGTTGGGGAATTGGGAGCCAGTGGAGGGATTTGCAGAGCGGAGAAGCAGGGGAGTAGCGAGGGGAGAGGTGGATTAGTTGGGCAGCAGAGTTGAGGACAGACTGGAGTGGTGCAAGAGAGTTGACGGGGAGGCCACAGAGGAGGGTGTTGCAGTAATCGAGGCGGGATTTGATGAGGGCATGCACAAGAGTTTTAGTAGATTGAGGGCTGAGGAAGGGACGGATTCTGGAAATGTTTTTAAGTTGGAGGCGACAGGAGGTGGCAAGAGTTTGGATGTGTGGTTTGAAGGACAGGGCAGAGTCGAGAGTTACTCCGAGGCAGCGGATTTCAGGTGCGGGAGAGATCGTGATGCCATTTACCATAATAGATAGATCTGGTAGGGAAGATACGTGAGATGGAGGAAAGATGATGAGTTCGGTTTTGTCTACATTGAGTTTTAGGAAGCGAGAGGTGAAGAAGGAGGATATGGCTGATAGACATCCGGGATTCTGGACAGCAGAGAGGTGACATCTGGGCCGGAGAGATAGATCTGAGTGTCATCCGCATACAGGTTGTACTGGAAGCCATGGGACTTTATGAGTTGTCCTAGGCCAAGGGTATAGATGGAAAAAAGTAGGGGCCCCAGGACAGAGCCTTGAGGGACTCCAACAGAGAGAAGGCGGGATGAGGAGGTAGTGTGGGAGTGGGAGACGCTGAATGTGCGGTCGTAAAGGTAAGTGGCGATCCAGGACAGGGCAAGGTCTTTGATGCCAAGGGAAGAAAGAATCTGTAGCAGTAGGCAGTAGTCGACTGTGTCAAAGGCAGAGGACAGGTCAAGGAGGAGGAGGATGGAGAACTGTCTGTTAGCTTTGGCTGTGAGTAAGTCATTAGTAATTTTGGTCAGGGCAGTTTCAGTGGAGTGGTGGGGGCGGAAGCCAGATTGAAGGTTGTCAAGGAGAAAGGTAGATGAGAGGTGGGAGGAAAGTTGAGTGTGGACATGCTGCTCAAGGAGTTTGGACGCAAACGGGAGCAATGATATTGGGTGATAGCTGGGCATAGCAGTTGGATCAAGGTTTGTTGTTTTGAGGATGGGTGTGATGATGGCATGTTTGAAGGCAGAGGGAAAGGTACCAGAAGATAGCGATAGGTTGAAGAGATGGGTTAGGGCTGGGATGAGCGTGTTAGTGAGGTTGGGGAGCAGGTGGGAAGGGATGGGGTCAAGTGCACAGGTGGTGAGGTATGATTTGGAAAGGAGATGAGTAAGCTCTCCTTCAGTGATGTTGGAGAGGGAGGTTAGTAGGGAAGGGCATTTATGTACATTAAACCTCATTTGTCAACTGTTTGCCCATTCAGACATCTTATCCTGGTCATTTTGCAAAATTGTGCTGTCAAGGTCAGATTTTAGTATCCTACATCGAGTCTCCAATTCATTCATTTTGTTTGCAAGACTTCTTGCATTTGCCAGTAGACATTTAATACTATTGGCACATTTATTACTCCTTCTCACCTTCCTACGTTCCTTGCATGTCCCAGCCCCCCTGAATTCTCATTGATCCCAGCTGTCTCTATCTATCCAATTTTTAGCACATCTACCCTCCTCCTCCCATAGATCCTAGTTTAAAAGCTCCTCTATCTCTCTGTCCATTTTTTTTCCCTAAGCACAGCTGCACCCTCTCCATTGAGGTGCAACCCTTTCCTACCGTAGAGCCTGTAGCCGACACAGAAGTCGGCCCAGTTCTCCATGAACCCAAACCCTTCCTTCCTGTACCAATTTCTAAGCCAATTATTTATCTCCCTAAGCTCCCGCTGTCTTTCTAGTGACACTGGTGGCATCGACAGTATTTCTGAAACCATCACCTTGGAGGTCCTGGCCTTTATCTTCTCTCCTAGTTCCCTGTAATCGTTTTTAAGGACCTTCCGCCTCCCTCTAACATTGTCATTGGTACCGATGTGTGACCTCTGGGTTTTTCCCAGCAATTGGTTTATTCGATCCGAAATATGCCGAACCCGTGCACCTGGCAGCCAATACTGTTCGGCATTCACAGTCTTGGCGGAAGATGACCCTGTCGGTCCTCCTAATTATAGAGTCCCCTGCCACCAACATCTGTCTGGTGTTTGCTGCACTCTTTATCCCTTCTCCCTACACCAATCGTTTTTCTGGTTGCTAGAAGCAATGTCCTGCTGTAGTGATCTCAGTCATGGGCTTGCATTCCTAATATCAGCCGAACGGGCATATTTAGTAGGTTGTGCCAGATCAGGACTGAGCTCCCTTTCACTTTTCCACCTACCCCTTTTTGTAACATTTATCCCACTACGTACTTCTGTCCTGATCTTCCCCACATCCACCCTCCTCCATATCACTGTCCCCAGCTGTAACGAATGGAAGCGGAGGCAGAGGTGGTGAAGTTCACATTTGTTTTTATTTTTTAATGTGGAACCTCGAGACCGCGGTCCGGGGGGCTCCGAAGGGAGCGTAACTAGTGAGCCCCGGGTACCCGTAGTAAGGCCCCTCGAACAGGACCAGAATGGAATACCCGGAGGACACAGGTGCTACCTCCAGTTAGACCCCGGACACGTGGCAGCTGTCCCAGAGGGACCAAAAGGGTAACAGGTAATTACAGAGTCCGTGGAGGGTTCTTGACGGAGAAGGGTAAGGTCCTGGTCCAGAACGGATGGTAGTAGGCTGGCTCCAGTGACCTTGTCACGGTCCACGGGTACGGATGGCTGATGGCGGAACGGGATGACACTTGCGCCAGTAATAGCCGTGATTGTCCAGGTTAGCCAGATACGGGTTAGCAATGATCTGAGGAGACAAACAGTATCAGCGAAGCACAGAGACTGCAGACGCAGCACAGACAGATCAGGAACAGAACCGGATGTAGCAATGATAGAACATGTTGCTCCGGCACTCCCCTAATGGTGGAGTGACCAGATATAGTACTGAGTGCGCAGCCATTGGTTAATTAGCTATTTTAAAAAATGCACGCTGCCCCTTTAAGAGAGACGGTGGGCGCGGCCTCGCGTCCTAAGCAGACTATCTGGAGGCCTGCCAGCAGCGTGCAAGGAAGTGGAGGAGGACACAGGACGCCGAGGAGCAGATGGGACAGGTGAGTGAGCAGAACGGAGTGCAGAGCCAGCGCTGGGACCGAGTGTAACACCAGCTAGCACAAGCTCAGTGAGCTCTAAACTCCTCTCCATGTTTGCAATGCACCTGAGTGTTGCCAGCTGCACATTTAGGTCCATTACCTGGGCTTGCAAACATGTAACATGCTGACATCGAGTGCAGATATATTCACCCTAAAACGGCTGTTCAAGGTCTGCATAACTCTCAGGCTAAGTGCACACGTTCAGGATTATTTGCGGTTTTTTTTTCGCGGCAAAAAGCACTTAAAAAACGCATGAATGAAGCATCCTATTATTTAGAATGAATTCCGCAATTTTCGTGCACATAGTGCGTTTTTTTCCGTGAAAAAAAACGCATCACGGAAAAAAAGCAACATGTTCATTAATTTCGCGGAATTCTAGCGTTTTTTCCCGATATAATATTGACCTAGGAAGTTCAGGAAAAAATCGCGGTAAAAACGCACAAAATCCGCGCAGGAAAATTCTGCACACATTCCTGAACGTGTGCACTTAGCCTCCCAAGACCCACACCAGGTAGCATTGTCCATGGAGCACATACTAATGGTGATAAACTGTAAACTTAAAAGCAGAAAAAAAACAAATTATGTTCTTAAGTTAAACTATGATATTGTTTTAAACTATGTTCTTACTTGAAACCCTGTACTTAAAGGCAGCCATCACTTGTAGTCCATGGCACTTGTAGTCCTCCAACCAGCAAGCACAGAGTTGTCCATTTGCTCGAATTTTAGCAACTGGGGAGTGGTATAAGAGCCAGTTTAAATGTAGGAAGTATCAAAGCCCATCTCTTTCAAAACTGCCCAAAGGTAACTCCATTCTACACTGTTAAATGCTTTGTCAGCGTCCAAGGACATAACCACCCTTATGCCATCTCCCTTTGAGCACAATTGGAGGTTTCTTTCGGCCTTCTGGAAGAAGGCAGTATGCATCTACAAGGACCAGGAACCCAAGATGGAAGGTTAAATGCTTTAGCTATGACTTTTTTTCCTCTGATTTCCACTCCTCTCCACCCCCTTCAGAGACCTGGAAGACAATAACGCCAGGCCTCAGGTAGGTGGAAGGTTTAGGCTATGTGCACACGTTGCGGAATTGCCATGGAAATTTCCGCGGCAATTCCGCACCTCCCTGCCGCGAGAAATACGCATATTATAGGTATGCGTATTCCCGCTAAAAACTAGCGTTTTGCAAGCGTAATTAGCTTGCAGAATGCTAGCGTTTTACAAGCGATCTGACAGGTTGGTCACACGAGTCAAACAAGTGTTTGACTCGTGTGACCAACTTTTTACTATTGATGCTGCCTATGCCGCATCAATAGTAAAAAGATCTAATGTAAAAATAATAAAAAAAATAATAAATAATGATATCTCACCTTCCGCGGCCCCCGCAGCTTTCCCGCCTCTCAGCGACGCTCCCGGCCAATCCCGTTCCCAGGAGTCCTTTGCGACAATCATCCCGATGACGTAGCATCACGCGAGACCGCTACGTCATCTGGGGTGATCTCGCAATGCATTACTGGGACCGGGAACGTCGCTGAGAGGCGGGAAAGCTGCGGGGGCCGCCGGAAGGTGAGAATATCACTATTTTTTATTTTAATTATTGTTTTTACATGGATATGGTACCCAGGGCCTGGAGGAGAGTCTCCTCTCCTCCAGACCCTGGGTACCATCCGCACATGAACCGCTTACTTTGCGCATGGTGGGCACAGCCACATGCGGAAAGTAATTGGTTCAATGCATTCCTATGGCGGCGGAATCGCCGCGGTTCCGCAAAAAAGAATGAGCATGCTGCGGATTCTCCAGCGATGCGATTCCGCCGCGGAAAAACCCGCAGCATGTGCACAGCATTGCGGAATCCCATAGGCCTTAATGAGTTGTATTGTGTAAGCGTTTCCGCCGCAAAAAAACTTGGCAAAACCGCTAGGAATCCGCAACGTGTGCACAGGCCCTTAAAAGGTTTCTTCCTGCCTGTAAAGATTAAAAAATGTATTTTAGATACCAAAGAGCAGGGTTTAAAGATAGAATTCAGCTCCTGGCCGCCCGAAAGATTCTTGGTTGTAAAAATCCAGTCTTTGAAAGGAAGTTTTGTTGTTAGTTCAGAAGGGGGTATTTACTCAAATTCTGGAGCCAGAAAAAAGGGACACGATTCTAGTCTTCCTTTTTTTTATAACTAGACCACTACTTAAGGACTATTGTGAACCTGACAGATTTGAATTGCTCTTTAAAAATTATGTTGCAAGAAAGATATACTGTATATCTTTATACTGTTAGCCAGTAGATAGAAAAATATTTAGAATTGAGTACTCAATGGTTAATACCTTTGTAATGGCTAACTGAAAAGATGGTAACAAATTGCAAGCTTTCGATACTACTCAGGTCTCTTCATCAGGCATAGACTAATACAAAATCTGAAGAATCATATATTTATATACAACAGGGCACAGAAATAATACAATAGATAAGACAAGTGAAGTGAAGCAGAACTATCATTATACAGTCATGGCCAAAAGTTTTGAGAATGACACAAATATTAATTTTTACAAAGTCTACTGCTTCATTTTTTCTAATGGCAATTTGCATATACTCCAGAATGTTATAAAGAGTGATCAGCTTAACAGCAATTACTTGCAAAGTCAATATTTGGCTAGAAAATGAACTTTATCCCCAAAACACATTTCAACATCATTGCAGCCCTGCCTTAAAAGGTCCAGCTAACCTCTTTTCAGTGATTGCTCCATTAACACAGGTGTGGGTGTTGATGAGGACATGGCTGGAGATCAATCTGTCATGATTAAGTAAGAATGACACCACTGGACACTTTAAAAGGAGGCTGGTGCTTGGCATCATTGTTTCTCTTCTGTTAACCATGGTTATCTCTAAAGAAACACGTGCAGTCATCATTGCAATGCACAAAAATGGCCTAACAGGGAAGAGTATCGCAGCTAGAAAGATTGCACCTCAGTCAACAATCTATCGCATCATCAAGAATTTCAAGGAGAGAGGTTCCATTGTTGCTAAAAAGGCTCCAGGGCGCCCAAGAAAGACCAGCAAGCGCCAGGACCGTCTCTTAAAAGTGTTTCAGCTGCGGGATCGGGCTACCAGCAGTGCAGAGCTTGCTCAGGAATGGCAGCAGGCAGGTGTGAGTGCATCTGCACGCACCGTGAGGCGGAGACTCTTGGAGCAAGGCCTGGTCTCAAGGAGGGCAGCAAAGAAGCCTCTTCTCTCCAGAAAAAAACATCATGGACAGACTGATATTCTGCAAAAGGTACAGGCAGTGGACTGGGGTAAAGTTATTTTCTCTGATGAATCCCCTTTTCGATTGTTTGGGACATCAGGAAAACGCCTCATTCGGAGAAGACAAGGTGAGCGCTACCACCAGTCTTGTCTCATGCCAACTGTTAAGCATCCTGAAACCATTCATGTGTGGGGTTGCTTCTCAGCCAAGGGAATCGGCTCTCTCACAGTCTTGCCTAAAAACACAGCCATGAATAAAGAATGGTACCAGAATGTCCTCCAAGAGCAACTTCTCCCAACCCTCCAAGATCAGTTTGGCGATCAACAATGCCTTTTCCAGCATGATGGAGCACCTTGCCATAAATCAAAGGTGATAACTAAATGGCTCAGGGAACAAAAGATAGAGATTTTGGGTCCATGGCCTGGTAACTCCACAGATCTTAATCCCATTGAGAACTTGTGGTCAATCATCAAGAGACGGTGGACAAACAAAAACCTAAAAATTCTGACAAAATGAAAGCATTGATTGTGCAAGAATGGACTGCTATCAGTCAGGATTTGGTCCAGAAGTTGATTGAGAGCATGCCAGGGAGAATTGCAGAGGTCCTGAAGAAGAAGGGTCAACACTGCAAATATTGACTTGCTGCATTAACTCATTCTAACTGTCAATATAAGCTTTTGTTACTCATATGTTTGCAATTATATTTCTGTGATAAAAACATCTGTCAAACACACACATAAAAACCAGAGGGCAGCAGATCATGTGAAAATATAATATTTGTGTCATTCTCAAAACTTTTGGCCATGACTGTAGGAAAGGGATAAAGAGTTTTGGCATAAATATTGGAACAGTTCATAGATAAGGAGTGTGAAAGTTTTATTGTCCTCTGATTGGGGTCTGATTCTGTGTTGTGATGCCCCCACAATGTCTAAGCAAATTCCTTAATTGATGTAAAAAGACATAAATCCATGCAACACATTCATTCCTGCTCTGAGTGTCAAAGGTTGTCATGAGTTTATACTTCCAGACACTTCTGTCTCTTTGAGATTTGAAGTTGCCTTTTAATTCAAGTAATTTCATGTCCTTGGTGCTGTGATCAGGGATACAAAAATGTTTGGCCACAGGTAGATCTATTATTTTTTTCTCTTATCGTGTGGCAATGAGAATTTATCCTTGTTCTAAGCTTTTGCCCTGTCATCCCTACATACAGACCCCCAGTTAGACATTTAGAACAAATTAAGTACACCACATTAGATGTGATGCAGCTGAAAGTACCTGGGATCTTGTAGTCTTGATGTGAATTGGGGATCTTTATCTTGCCCGTGATCATTTTAAATGGACAGGTTTTACATTTTTTCTTGTTGCAAGGAAAGGTTCCTGTAGCTGTTGGAGTGGACAGGGAGCTTCTGACAATGATGCTTCTTAGATTTGGGGCTGCCTAAAACACAGTAGTGGGGGGTCTGGAAATATGCGCTTTCTCCTACGCAGTTTCTGTGTCCTGTCTCTCCTGCGTCTCCCTCTCTCTCCTCCTCCAGTCGCCCTGCCCCCTTTTCTTCTAGAAGCATATCTCAGGCGTCCTGCCATTTCTTCCCCTGGGAACCTAAATAACAGCTCCCTTAGTTCTGGCCTGGGCACATAGCGGGGGCTCCCTCCTCTACAATGGCACCGAGGGTGTTCACAAAAATAACAGTGCTGATTTCGGCCCATGTCCAAGAAAAAGACGTATTGTCCCATATTTAGACGACTTCCTGATGTTGGGGAAAACGAGATGAAACTGCAGTCAGGCGGCATATCGTGTTACCAGCGTCCTAACTTTCTTGGGATGGCTGTTAAATGCAAGGAAATCAAGAGTGATTCCGGAGCAGTGACCAGTATTTCTGGGGATTTCTGATAGATTCATGCAAGCAGGTGTTTTCTCCCAGTGGAGAAAATAGAGAAGATATCGGTGGTAGTTTCCAGTCTCATCAGCAATCCAATAGTATCGCTGACTAGAGCCACGTCCACCCAGGAGCTTGTCACAGTGATCAAAATAAAAAAAAAAATGTAAATAAACCCCCCTTTAACACCCTCTTAGTTAGGGAAAAATAATAAAATAAAGAAAATGTACTGCACAAAAAAATAAAGGGAACACTTAAGCAACAGAATATAACTCCAAGTAAATCAAACTTCTGTGAAACCAAACTGTCCACTTAGGAAGCAACACTGATTGAGAATCAATTTCTAATGCTGTTGTGCAAATGGAATAGACAACAGATGGAAATTATTGGCAGTTATCAAGACATTCAATAAAGGAGTGGTTCTGCAGGTGGGGACCACAGACCACATCTCAATACCAGTGCTTTCTGGGTGATGTTTTGGTCACTTTTGAATGTTGGTTGTGCTTTGACTCAACAACCCACACAAGTGGCTCAGGTAGTGCAGCTCATCCAGGATGGCACATCAATGCGAGCTGTGACAAGAAGGTTTGCCGTGTCTGTCAGCGTATGTCCAGAGGCTGAAGGCGCTACGAGGAGACAGGCCAGTACACCAGGAGACGATTAGGAGGGCAATAACTCAGCAACAGGACCGCTACCTCCACCTTTGTGCAAGGAGGAACAGGAGAAGCACTGCCAGAGTCCTGCAAAATGACCTCCAGAAGACCACAAATGTGCACATGTCTGCACAAACGGTTAGAAACCGACTCCATGAGGATGGTCTGAGGGCCCGATGTCCACAGATGGGGGTTGTGCTCTCAGCCCAACACCGTGCAGGATGCTTGGCATTTGCCACAGAACACCAGGATTGTCAAATTCGCCACTAGCGCCCTGTGCTCTTCACAGATGAAAACAGGTTCATACTGAGCACATGTGACAGAGTCTGGAGACGCCGTGGAGAGCAATCTGCTGCCTGCAACATCCTTAAGCATGACCAGTTTGGCAGTGGGTCAGTAATGGTGTGTGTGGGGGAGAATTCTTTGGAGGGCCGCACAGCCCTCCATGTGCTCGCCAGAGGTAGCCTGACTGCCATTAGGTACCGAGATAAGATCCTCCGACCCCCTTGTGAGACCATATGCTGGTGCGGTTGACCCTGGGTTCCTCCTAATGCAAGACAATGCCAGACCTCATGTGGCTGGAGTGTCTGCAGTTCCTGCAAGATGAAGGCATTGAAGCTATGGACTAACCCGCCCGTTCCCCAGACCTGAATCCGATTGAGCACATCTGGGACATCATGTCTTGCTCCATCCACCAACGCCACGTTGCTCCATAGACTGTCCAGGAGTTGACTGATGCTTTAATTCAGGTTTGGGAGGAGATGCCTCAGGAGAACATCCACTGCCTCATCAGGACCATGCCCAGGCGATGTAGGGAAGTCATACAGGCATGTGGTGGCCACACACACTACTGAGCATCATTTCCTTGTCTTGTGGCATTTTCACTGAAATTGGAACAGTCTGTAATTTGATTTTCCACTTCGATTTTGAGTACCATTCCAAATCCAGACCTCCATGGGATATTAATTTTGATTTACATTGATCATTTTTATGTTTTATGGTTCTCAACACATTCCACTATATAAAGAATAAAGATTTGCAACTGGAATATTTCATTCAATTGATATGTAGGATGTGGTATTTTAGTGTTTCCTTTATTTTTTTTGAGCAGTGTATATTTATTTCCATTTTCCCATTAGGGTTAGAGTTAGGCTAAAGTGAGTTGGGCTAAAGTTTTAGGGTTTGGGTTAGTGTTGGGGTTAGGGGTGGGGTGTGTTGGGATTAGGGTTATGGTAAGGGTTTTGGTTAGTGTTGTGGTTAGGGTTAGGGTTGTGATTGGATATGGTAAGGGTTGGGAATAGGGTTAAGGGTGTGTTGGGGTTAGGGTTGGAGTTAGAATTGGGGGGGTTTCCACTGTTCAGGTACATCAGGTGGTCTCCAAATGCGACATGGCGCCACCATTGATTCCAGCAAATTTTGCATTCAAAAAGTCAAACGGTGCTCCTTCCCTTCTGAGCTCTGCATTGCACCCAAACAGTAGTTTACCCCCACATATGGGGCATCAGGAGAAATTGCACAACTTTGGGGGTTTAAATTCTCCTGTTACCCTTGGGAAAACAAAAAAAAAATGGGGGCTAAAAAATCTTTTTTGTGGAAAAAAAATTATTTTTTATTTTCACGTCTCTGTGTTGTGAATATGCTGGAGGCGGCTTGTGAGCTGGGGCTCCCTCCGGTGGTTGCTGAGGGTAATGAACTGATTACTGAATGGCCTTCAGCTGGTGCTGAATGGTAGGATATAAGTGGCCTGAGTTCCCAGCAGCCTTGCCGGTTATCAATTGTTCCTTCTGGTCTTGCTTGAAGCACTGCTAGTTTCCTGCTCTCCTTCAGATAAGTGTTTGCTGTTTTTTTTTCCTCTGTTTGATTTTCTCTGCTGGTTTGCTGCTTGCAGTGGACTGCAGCCTGTCCCCTTTTGGGGTCTGGCGCTGCAATTGTGCTCCATTTGTGTCTGCACTTTTGCTTTGCTCTTTTGTTACTTTTTATTTGCTGAATAGCGTTTTGTTACACCAGAGATCTGATTTAG
The DNA here is from genome assembly GCA_033576555.1 of Oophaga sylvatica. Lineage (NCBI taxonomy): Eukaryota > Metazoa > Chordata > Amphibia > Anura > Dendrobatidae > Oophaga > Oophaga sylvatica. The sequence goes on from JARQOD010000006.1 coordinate 321,215,321, forward strand.
GTGGATTAGATCGTGTGATCTCAGGTTTTTTGGCAATCAGAAGTGTTGGTATTTTTGTTAGGGTTTTGTTAGATTGCAGTCAGAATTCTTTCCTGTACTTTTCTGTCTAGACAGATTGGGCCCCAGCGTTTGCTCATTCTATTTTCTGTCTGTGTCCGTGCTTTCTTTTTGTCTAACCGCCATTACATGTTTGGGGGCTTCCTATTTTCTTTGCGGATCTGCTCCGGGGCAGATAGCTTTCATCTTTCTGCCTTTAGGTGTAGTTATCTCTCAGGCTGTGACTAGGTGTCTAGGATCACGTAGGAACGCTCCACGGCTACCTCTAGTTGTGTGGTTGGTTCTGGTTACTGCAGTCCAATAGGTTCCAGCCTCTCTTGTGTATTACCGCTTTTGCTATTTTTTGCTATTTCTTCTCAGTCACCGAAACATAACAGCTCTGCTTGTAAAGTTCTGTGAAGCACTTGGGGGTTCAAAGTGCTCACAACACATCTAGATAAGCTCCTGGGGGGTTTAGTTTCCAAAATGGGGTCACTTGAGGGGGTTTCTACTGTTTAAGCACATCAGGGGCTCTGTAAACGCAACATGACGCCCGCAGACCATTCCATCAAAGTCTGCATTCCAAAACGGCGCTCCTTCCCTTCCGAGCTCTGCCATGCGCCCAAACAGTGGTTCCCTCCACATATGGGGTATCGGCGTACTCAGGACAAATTGCACAACAACTTTTGGGGTCCTATTTCTCCTGTTACCCTTGTGAAAAAAAAAATTGCGGGCTAAAAAAAAATCACTTTTGATGGAAAAAAAAAATGATTTTTTTATTTTCACTGCTCTGCATTATAAACTTTTGTGAAGCACTTGGGGGTTCAAAGTGCTCACCACACATCTTGATAAGTTCTTTAAGAGATCTAGTTTCCAAAATGGTGTAATTTGTAGGGGGTTTCTACTGTTTAGGCACATCAGGGACTCTCCAAACGCGACATGGCGTTCAATCTCAATTCCAGCCTATTCTGCATTGAAAAAGTCAAACGGCACTCCTTCCCTTCCAAGCTCTGCTGTGCGCCCAAACAGTGGTTTACCCTCACATATGGAGTATTGCCGCATTCAGGAAAAATTGCGCAACAATTTTTTTTTTATTATTCATTTTCTCTTTTTACACTTGTGAAAATAAAAAAAATTGGTTCTAAAGTAAAATGTTTGTAAAAAAAAAATAAGCTAAATGTTAATTTTTTCCTTCCACAGTCCTTCAGTTCCTGTGAATCGCATAAAGGGTTAATAAACTTCTTAAATGTGGTTTTGAGGAACTTGAGGGGTGCAGTTTTTAGAATGGTGTCACACTTGGGTATTTTCTGTCGTGTACACCCCTCAAAGTGACTTTAAATGGTTTTGTAAATTTTGTTGTAAAAACGAGAAATCGCTGGTCTACTTTCAACCCTTAACTTCCTAACAAAAAAAAAATCTGTCTCCAAAATTGTGCTGATGTAAAGTAGACGTGGGAAATTTTATTTTTTAAGTATTTTTTGTGACATATCTCTTTGATTTAAGGGCATAAAATTAAGTTTGAAAATCACAAAATTTTTAAAATTTTCGCTATATTTCTGGGTTTTTTTACTAAATAAACGCAAGTTATATCGAAGAAATTTTACCACTAACATGAAGTACAATATGTCATCAAAAAACAGTCTTCTCAGAATCAGTGGGATCTGTGAAAGCTTTCCAGAGTAATAACCTCATAAAGTGACAGTGGTCAGAATTGTAAAAATTGGCCTGGTCATTAAGCTGCAAATTGGATCTGTCACTAAGGAGTTTATGTGTCAATATTAATAACTTAGAAGTGCCCAGTGGGTGGGTATAGGGCTTACAGAGGCCATTGTAGCTTCCATATATTTTCGGTGATGGAACAGCCACTTTATGGTTCTCATGGCTCCTTCATTATTATAATTGGAACACCTTGGACTTTTCTTTCCTGCCATTTTTCAATTATAAAGACTGAACATTGACTTTTCAATTATTAGCATCTGATTTTAGAGATAGATGATTGAACTTGTGGGATTATGCTGGTTATAGGCTTTCCCTGAAAGGGCTGAGCCGCTGTTCTCATAGCAAACTCCTCAGCGGGGGACCCAGATTTTATATGCTGGCAGATTTGTTTTCCAATAATGGCTCCACTTTGTACTGATGTCTAGTAAACCATCAAAGCTTTCACCTCTTAACGCTTTCATCGAGGAGCAGAACTTTCAGCTCCGCACTGTACCAGAATCCAACATGATTCCATCAGCGCTGAGATTTGAGTACCTTTTCAGATGCACATTTCTCTTCCCGTCACTCCATTTTCCCTGTTGATGCCTCTGTGGGAAGATGTGGTAAATACTTGTTAATAATAATTCTTTAGTATCGGACATGTGAAAGGAATATCGCAGGTTCTAAGGGCCGTATAAATTATGCCCTCCTGAAGTGCTCGGCTTGTGAGGCTGCAGCCTTGAATTTAATTATGAAACCCTTGTGATGTCGTAAAATTCTGCAAACAACGTCCGCATGAATTATAAATGTTGCTGAATTTTTCATTGACTACATTACGGAATTTTTTTTACTTTTTTTTTTAAGGGATCTCTTCACAACATACATAATTCAAAGTTAATAATGGCTGTTGATTTTACTAGGAGAGCACATTAACTGGTCACGAGCGGGAACACACAATACATAAATGACTCGCAAATCTTACCACGTATTTGGGGAAATTATTTCTAAAAATCGTTGAATAACATGAATATTCAGAAAGCTGCAATTCTTGCTGATGACATTCACTTTTTTATATTTAGCAATTGTACTGTGCAGTTTCTCCCACCTGGATGATGCCTATCTTTTTATTTTTATTTTTATTTTTTTTTTATTGGTATTCCTGGTTCATCAATGGCAAGTTAGAGCTGTGGACTAAAGAACTATTACTACTAATGTCTACAGGCCTCCAAACACTAAATATTTGTTAGCCGAACTAGCCAATTTTGGTGACTCAGACTAACCGTGTGTGTTTTGGTTTGCCAAATCTGCCTTTGATAAATAATATACAGGTGCTTCTCACAACATTAGAATATCATCAAAAAGTTAATTTATTTCAGTTCTTCGATACAAAAAGTCAAACTCATGTTATATAAAGTAATTACAAACAGAGTGATCTATTTCATCTGTTTCTGTTAATGTTGATGATTATGGTTTACAGCCAATGAAAACGCAAAAGTCATTATCTCAGTAAATTATAATAATTAACAAAACACATCTGCAAAGCCTTCCTAAGTGTTTAAAAAGGTCCCTTAGTATGTTTCAGTAGGCTCCACGATCATGGGGAAGACTGCTGACTTGACAGATGTCCAGAAGGCAGTCATTGACACACTCAACAAGGAAAGTAAATTTTGCATTTCATTTGGAAATCAAGGTCACAGAGTCTAGAGGAAGAGTGGAGAGACAGACAATCCCAGCTGCTTGAGGTCTAGTGTGAAGTTTCCATAATCAGTGATGGTTTGGGGAGCCATGTCATCTGCTGGTGTAGATCCACTGTGTTTTATCAAGACCAAATTCAGCGCAGCCGTCTACCAGGAAATTTTAGAGCACTTCATGCTTCCCTCTGCCGACAAGCTTTTTGGAGATGGAATTTCATTCTCCAGCAGGACTTGGCACCTGTCCACACTGTCAGAAGTACCAATACCTGGTTTAAAAACAACAGTATCACTGTGCTTGATTGGCCAGCAAACTCACCTGTCCATAACCCCATAGAGAATCTATGGGGTATTGTCAAAGAGGAAAATGAGACAACAGACCCAACAATGCAGACGAGCTGAAGGCTGCTATCAAAGCAACCTGGGCTTCCTTAACACCTCAGCAGTGCCACAGGCTGATTGCCTCCATGCAATGCCGTATTGATGCAGTAATTGATGCAAAAAGGAGCCCCAACCAGGTATTAAGTGCGTTTACTGAACATACATTTCGGTACGCCAGTATTTCAGATTTTAAAATCATTTTTCAAGCTGGTGTTATAAAGTATTCTAATTTACTGAGATAATGACTTTTGGGTTTTCATTGGCTGTAAAGCCAGAATCATCAACATTAACAGAAATAAACACTTGAAATAGATCACTCTGTGTGTAATGACTCTATATAATATATGAGTTTCACTTTTTGAGGAACTGAAATAAATTAACTTTTTGATGATATTTTGTGAGACACCTTTATAATTGTAGAGAAGAATCAGGAAAGCTTAATAAAAATATCCAATCATTGTTACCTTGCTACATAAACTGTCACCAAAGGTGTCTAGTAACCACTTTTTTTCACTCCCCATTAAAAATGTATGCACACTCATCCAAACCGGTCATGCATGAATGTGGGGGAGAGCGCTCTAGACAGTGTACTGTTTGTTGAGCTGTTGTTTGATCACTGTTATGTAAGGTGTAGGGGCACACTTGCACTTATTTGGTGGCATAAAATGATCTGTCTTTGATGGAACTTGAAGTCCTCTTTGTGTTTTTAAATGGTCAGAGCAGATAGAGGGGGGCAGCCTGACAGCAGTCATAAGTATAAGGCCTCCTTGACACAAATTATGTTTTTTAACAAGCATTTTTTTCTTCTTTCTTAATTTGAAAAAAAAAAAAAAAAATGGGCTTTTTTAAGTAAAAATAAAAAAACACAAAGTCTAAAAAGAACCAAACAAAAAAAAGAGCACAGTATGGAGTTGTTTCAATAACTTTGTATCTAGAAAGCTGTTAAAGAGAATCTGTCACCAGGCTTTATGTATGATGTACGGTCAGAGACCCTGAATCCAGCGATATCTGACGACTACTACTAGTATATCTGTTACTACTTCCTGATGTAGCAGTTCTCTAAATACTGAGCACTCCCGCACCACTAATTGGCAGCTTTGTGTTCACTGTGCATAGGCAGAAAGCTGCAAATCTGTGGTGTAGGTGGAGTTATACCAAGCTCACTGATCAGCAGGAGATATTTCATATCCATATAAAACAATGATTTTTATCAAACCTACAGCAAGCAGACCAGCAAGTGACACATCGTGGGAATCAGGGTCTAAGCCCCTACGTTATGCTGCTCTCAGATTTAGGTAGCAAAACCTGGTGACCTATTACTGTAAGGTGCGTGTTACCCAAGTATACTGTCCCGAGAGAAGCCAGAGACACTGACAGCCGTGTTTCATGAAAATAGGCCACATACCGAATAAAATGGCTGCAACCTTCAATTTGAGGACACCTGTTTTTTTTTCTACCCCTTTTACTAAAGTTATGTGGACAATGCATGTGTTCAAATACTTACCGATCACGGCCTAACCCTCTGCTCCCAATGCCATATTGGTCCTCCACGCAGTTAAGTGACTGCAGCTCTGACTAGTGGGCTCACACGGTATCTTCTGTGGTTTTTGTATGTAGGTTTTGGATGCTGAGAAAGATCTGTCAAAAACCTGAGTGTGAAAATGCCCTCTTTTTTTTTTTTTTTTTTTTTTTTTTACATGGATTTTTCCTGAGGATATGTTTACACTGACCGGCATTTTGGAGCAGAATCCACGTCTAAAACTTCAAATACTCTTTGAATTTGATTGCAGTTGATCTCAGTGGGAGGTCGCCTATAGTGCACATGGTGCTGCTGTGTTTCAATGAGGGCAGATGAAAATCTCTGATTGTATCTTACAAACCGCGAGGACGTGATGTTTAGAAAATTCTTTTCAATTACAGACTAACATTTATTATTTTTAGAAATGGTAATTCCACATAGTTTTCTTTAGTGCACAGGCCTGCTCTGTTTAAGATCTGACCAAACCATCCCTAATCCTCATTCAGATGTGTGTTTTTTATGTACGTGCACTGTGCTTTTCAGGACATGTACCCGTTGTTGTATTGTGCTCTTCATGCAAAAAAAAAAAAAAACGGAGACCTGTCAATTTTGATTTGTCATGGTTCAAAGTCGCTCATACAAGTTTGTTTTTTTTTTTTAAACATTAATTTCTATTTACAAATTGTGTCGCGCATTACATCTTATTGACAGTAAATTCTTAATGATTAACACAATGTTATGGGGTTAGAGAAGAGGATAGGGGAAATGTTGACATTACAATAACTATCCAATCACATTCTTTATATGCGAATCTGCAAAGTTATTTAATAACGGTATTTAAACTGAAAGATAACCAATTGATCCATTTTTTATGAAATTGAGCTATATTATTATTAGATGTAGCAATTTTTTTTTTTTGTAGACAATTCTCGTTAATCAGTGACACGACCTCGGACAGTGAGGGGCATTTGGCGTTTTTCCAGTAACTAGCAATTTTGAATCTTGTTGCTACAATAATATGTACAATCACTGTTACGGAACTCATAGGGAAACAAGTCCAAATCCATAGCGAGTAACGTCTGCTGTGTGACAGTCACCGGTATACCACAAATTTGGAACATCAGATGATCTATGGCTTCCCACAGACGTCTAACACCGTCGCAACTCCACCATATATGTAGCATGTCTGCACTGGGGTCGCCACATCTCCAGCACGTGTCTGGGAAGCTGCGGAACATCCTAGACAATCTATTGGGAGTGAGATACCACCTATATAACAATTTCCTTGCGTTTTCTATGTGGTTAGTACATTTAGATTGGCTTCCAATAATTGAGAAGGATGCCCTCCACTGATCCGTTGTGAATGTGCAGTTTAGGTCTTTTTCCTATTTTTGCAAGTATGTAGTTAGTAAGGGCAGGGTATTCTCCAACATACAGCCGTAGCTTGTGGACAGCACCCTAATTTGTGATGTTGGGTTCATCAGTATAGAGTATAGTTTAGATGGCGGTTCAAGCATCTGTTTCTTCCTTTCAGTTAGAAAATGCCGGATCTGCAAGTATTTGTAGAAAACCCTTTGAGGGACATTATATTTTTCTCGCAATGATAAAAATGTAATAAATTCCTCCCCCTCATGCAAGTTCCCAATTGAGGTGATTTTGGATAATTTCCAATTTTTAAGTTTGAGGTCCGGGATACAATGCTCCAGTGTCTCAATGGGAGCTTTGAGGAATGCAGTTAGTATAAGGCCTATTTTATTAGTCAGCACACTCCATAGCTCCAGAGCCGCGTCTATTGTTGGGGATATTTTTAGGTTTCTATTAGGGACTATAGATGGTGTGTATGGTAAAAAGCTGAGACATTGGAGGTTCTCATCAGATATTTTTCAATTGTTATCCAGTGCCGGTTGTCATCATTTTTCCACATGAATCGTAACTGCTCGAATAATGCGGCCCTGTAGAAACGTACCACTGAGAGGCATCCCAGGCCTCCCTTACTCATAGGGATGTAAAGCATATCCGCTTGGACTCTGGATGTTTTCTCTTGCCAAATGTATTTTAAGATCATTGCTTGAATCTCTTAATATTGTCATTGGGAATATGACGGGGAGATTGTGGAACAAATACAGTATTTGTGGGAGAATGAACATTTTCACCGACGCAATACTGCCCAGCCATGATAGTTCGTGTTTCTTCATTCATAACATGTCAGTTTGGATTTTCTTCCTCAGAGATTCATAATTCAATGATAACATTTTACAAACCACATCTCAGTACCAATGCTTGCTGGCTGATCTGATGTTTTGGTCACTTTTGAATGTTCGTTGTGCTTTCACACTCGTGGTAGCATGAGACAGACTCTACAACCCACACAAGTGGCTCAGGTACTGCAGCTCATACAGGATGGCACATCAATGCGAGCTGTGACAAGAAGGTTTGCTGTGTCTGTCAGCGTAGTGTCCGGAGGCTAGAGGCGCTACCAGGAGACAGGCCAGTACACCAGGAGACGTGTATGGGGCTGTAGGAGGGCAACAACCCAGCAGCAGGACCGATACCTCTGCCTTTGTGCAAGGAGGAACAGGAGGAGCACTGCCAGAGCCCTGCACAATGACTTCCAGCAGGCAACAAATGTGCATGTGTCTGCACAAACGGTTAGAAACCTACTCCATGAGGATGGTCTGAGTGCCCGACATAAACAGATGGGGGTTGTGCTCACAGCCCAACACCTTGCAGGACGCTTGGCATTTGCCACAGAATACCAGGATTGGCAAATTCACCACTGGCACCCTGTGCTCTTCACAGATGAAAGCAGGTTCACACTGAGCACATGTGACAGACGTGACAGAATCTGGAGACACCATGGAGAGCGATCTGCTGCCTGCAACATCCTTCAGCATGACCAGTTTGGCAGTGGGTCAGTAATAATGTGGGGTTGCATTTCGTTGGAGGGCCGCACAGCCCTCCATGTGCTCGCCAGAGGTAGCCTGACTGCCATTAGGTACCGAAATTAGATCCTCAGACCCCTTGTGAGACCATATGCTGGTGCGGTTGGCTCTGGGTTCCTCCTAATGCAGGACAATGCCAGACCTCATGTGGCTGGAGTGTCAGCAGTTCCTGCAAGATGAAGGCATTGAAGCTATGGACTGGCCCACCTGTTCCCCAGACCTGACTCCGATTGAGCACATCTGGGACAGCATGTCTTGCTCCATCCACCAAAGTTACATTGCACCACAGACTGTCCAGGAGTTGGCGGATGATTTTGGCCAGGTCTGGGAGGAGATCCATCAGGAGCATGTCCAGGCATTGTAGGGAGGTCATACAGGCACAAGGAGGTCATACTTTGAGGCCACACACACTACTGAGCATCATTTTGACTTGTTTTAAAGATATTACATTCCACTTTAATTTTGTGGTTGATTTCAAATCCAGGCCTCTATTGGTTAATAAATTTGATTTCCATTGATGATTTTTGTGTGATTTTGTTGTCAGCACATTCAACTTTGTACAGAACAAAGTATTCAATGAGAATATTTTATTCATTCAGATCTAGGATGTGTTATTTGTGTTCCCTTTATTTTTTTTCGAGCAGTGTATTTTCGAAGATTAATAATAGGTGTGGGGACAATATTTTGTTGAATATCTTCAAGTATTCATTAGTTATACCATCTGGTCCGGCGGATTTGTTATTTTTTGTTGCTTGAATGGTTTGTTGGATTTCTTTTTGGGTTATAGGTTGATTTATTGCCATCAGTTTATCCTCTGGGATTTGGGTTAGGGATATGCTATTCAGGAAATTATTAATTAGTTCATCGTTGGGTTGTGGGGTATGGTTATCGGTCTTGAGATTATAGAGTGAGGAGTAATATCTTCCAGAAAATATTCACAATTTCTTTAAGGTTGTATATTTTTTTTCTTTTGATCATCTTGTAGGTGAGCTATTTTTTGCTTTGTTAATCTCGCTTTAACCCCTTAACGACCGCCGATACGCCTTTTAACGGCGGTAGTTAAGGGTACCTAAACCACAACGCCGTTAATTCACGGTGCTGTGGAAAAATTATATAGAGTCGGATTTTCTCCGGGACCCCAGAGAACATCATTAGGGTCGGTTTTCACCAACCCCGCTTTTGCGATCGCCGTTATTAACCATTTAACGGCGAACGCAAAAAAAACAAAAAAGCCGCGACTCTCCTTTTCATTTCTCTCTCCTCTGATGCGATCGCACATCGGAGGGGAGAGAAATAGGGTCCCCGGGACCCCCGATCTGTCCCCCTAGTCCTCCTGTGGCTCCCGGAGCTGCCCGCGTCTTCTAAGTGGAAAGAAAATGGCGGGCGCCTGCGCAGTGTGCCCGCCGAGTCTGATTTTCACTGAGGTCTCGGCTCAGGGGGTAGCCGAGACCCCAGAGAACATAATTCGGGTCCCCGCTTTTGCGATCGCCATTATTAACCATATAACGGCGATCGCAAAAGAAAAAAAAAGCCGCGATCCTGCATGTAATTTCTTTCCCCTCTGATGTGATCGCACATCGGAGGGGAGAAAATAGGGACCCCTGATCCCTCCCGGTGTCCCCCCAGTCCTCCTCTGGCTCCTGCAGCTCCCGGTCTCCTGCCTGCACAGAAAATGGCCGGCAGATTCATTCATTCAGTGCATGACATTTTGATCACTGTGATAACCGCTATCACAGTGATCAAAATAAAAAAATAGTAAATAAGTCCCCCTTTATCACCCCCTTAGTTAGGCACATACAATAAAATAAAGAAAATATACTTATTTTCAGTTTTCCATTAGGGTTAGGGTTGGGGTTAGGATTAGGGTTACAATTAGGGTTAGGGTTACAATTAGGGTTATAGGGTTACAATTAGGGTTGGGATTAGGGTTAGGATTGGGATTAGAGTTAGGGTTGGGATTAGGGTTAGGGGTGTGTTGGGGTTAGGGTTGGAGCTAGAATTGAGGGGTTTCCACTATTTAGGCACATCAGGGGGTCTCCAAACACGACATGACCTCCCTTCCGAGCCCTGCCGTGCGCCCAAACAGTGGTTTACCCCAACATATGGGGTATCAGCATACTCAGGACAAATTGCACACCAATTTTGGGGTTCTAATTTCTCCTGTTACCCTTGGGAAAATAAAAAATAGCTGGCTAAAAAATCATTTTTGAGGAAAAAATTGATTTTTTATTTTCACATCTCTACGTTATAAACTTCTGTGAAGCACTTGGAGGTTCAAAGTGCTCACCACACATCTAGATAAGTTCCTTAGGGGGTCTAGTTTCCAAAATGGGGTCACTTGTTGTGGGTTTCCACTGTTTAGGCACATCAGGGGCTTTCCAAACGCGACATGGCGTCCAGCCAATTCTGTGTTGAAAAAGTCAAACGGCGCTCCTTCCCTTGTGACCTCTGCCGTGCGCCCAAAAAGTGGTTTAACCCCACATATGGGGTATCGGCGTATTCAGGAGAAATTGGACAAAAAAATTTGTGGTTCATTTTCTTTTTAACACTTGTAAAAATAAAAAAAAATTGTTTCTGAAGTAAATTTTTTTCAAAAAAAGTTAAATGTTAATTTTTTCCTTCCACATTGCTTCAATTCCTGTGAAGCAAGTAAAGGGTTAATAAATTTTTTGAATGTGGTTTTGAGCACAATGAGGGGTCCAGTTTTTAGAATGGTGTCACTTTTGGGTATTTTCTATCATATAGAACCCTCATAGTGACTTCAAATGTGAGGTGGTCCCTAAAAAAAAATGGTGTTGTAAAAATGTGAAATCGCTGGTCAACTTTTAACCCTTATAACTTCGTAACTAAAAAAAAATTTGGTTCCAAAATTGTGCTGATGTAAAGTAGACATGTGGGAAATGTTATTTATTAAGAAATTTGTGTGACATAGCTCTCTGATTTAAGAGCATAAAAATTTAAAGTTTGAAAATTGCTAAATTTTCAAATTTTCGCTATATTTCCGTTTTTTTCATAAATAAACGCAAGTCATATAAAAATTTTTTACCACTAACGTGAAGTAAAATATGTCACGAAAAAACATTCTCAGAATCAGCAGGATCTGTACAAGCGTTCCAGAGTTCTAACCTCATAAAGTGACAGTGGTCAGAATTGTAAAAATTGGCCTGGTCATTAAGCTGCAAATTGCCTCTGTCACTAAGGGGTTCATTTTATTGGCAAATATTTTGCTCACTTTATTCCCCTGCCAATAGTATTTCGCTTTATTCCTCCTCAAATTATGCTCATATTTATACTGGAATAGCTGATATAGTTCGTATCTTGCCTTTTGTAGTTTTCCATATACCGTGCGTGAGGGACTATGTTTATGGGCGTTTTCCAATGTTGCTATATTTTTATTAAGCTCTTCTATTTGTTGCATTCTTAAGTTTTTTGTGTTGCGCTGCTATCTGTATTAACCGCCCTCTTATATAGGCCACACTGTGGTCGGGGACATGTTGGGGGTACTATTGATATAAAAAAATTCCTGGAGGAGGTCGTTTAGTTGGGATTTGATATTGTCTGAAGCTATCAAAAAGTTATTAATTCTCTACGGGGATTAAGTTAAATTATTATACGTCTCTTTAATTTGGCATGCTACAGGAGCATGGTCCGACCAGGTTATGTTCCCAATTTTTGCTGATTGTATATTTTGCAGAAGCCATTTATCCACTACTATTAGATCTATTCTTGAATATACTTTGTGGGTGGGAGTAATACGTATAATCCCGTTCAGACGCGTGAAGGACCCTCTACATGTCGTACAATTCTTCTGACATAAGACACTGGGACAATGCATGGGATTTGGGACTTTTTCTTTGAACACCAAGATTTATATATATTAGGGATCGGGGCGATGTTAAAATCTCCACAGATTAGCAGGGATCCTTGTTTTATTTTTGATAATTTGGTTATAAGGTCTTTAATAAAAGTGATTTGACCTGAGTTGGGTGCTTATATAGCTGCAATTTTGTACACCTTATTATTGATATTACATATCAATATTACTTATCTGCCTTCATCATCCAGAACGCTATCAACAAGCTGGAACGCATATGAGACACAGATATGGGGGTAATTTTTATGTTGTAATCTGTGTATTCTCACGATTTATATGAGTTTCTTGGACACATAGTATGTCCGCTTTGAGGGACTGGGCTTCTTTCCATAATAACGATCTCTTGAATGGGCTATTTAGACCTTTCGCATTAATGCTAGATATTTGAAATAGCATCAGTTACAATAAAAAGTCGCTCATACAAGTTTATTGGTCCATGAAATCATAGACCGCACGTGGATGCCATCCATAAGCAATCCATGTGATCTCTATTTTTTTTACGACATAATTGATAGGAAAAGCTTGGCAATTATTTTTTATTTTTGTATGCAAGAAAGTCACTGATAACAAGTCATTGGTAAAAACTTATGGACTGATGAAAATGTCATCCAAAACACTGTTGAATTTCGGTCTCTTTTCTTTTATGATTGTGGCCATAACCCCTACCACCTTAGTGTTGCCTCTCTGCCACTGCCGCAGTCTTTGTGACATTGCTGCATCAGTGATGTCATGACTAGAGCTTACCGGACACTTGTGGTCACCTGTTGTGAATGTGTTAGAAATGAATTCTGAGCAGAAGCTCCCTCTGGTGGTTACAAACAGTACTGAACCATTCAATGAGGATTGGCAATCAGGAGTTACAGACTGGTCTTATACAAGGGAGGTTCCCTCCCATCATGGTGGCCGGTGATCAATTGTTCTTGTCTCAACTGTGGTTCCTGGTTCACTTGGAAGATTGCTGAGTCTTGCCTCCTCTCCTGCTCTCAGATAAGATATTTTCTGTTTTTTGTTTTTGTGCTTACCATTTGCATATTTCTCTGCATTTCTGTGAGGTTAGCCAGGTTTCCCCCCCCCCCCTGGGGGGCTTGGGTCCTCTCAGTTCTTCTGGAGCCACTGTTATTTGTTCATTTGCCTTTTCCAGTTTTTTCAGTGGCTGCGGCTTAGTTTTGTTACACCAGAGAACTAATTTAGGTGGTAGAGGTCGTGTGATCTCAGGTGTTTTTGCAATTAGAAGCGTTGGTATTTTTTAGGGTTTTTTGGATTGCAGTAAGTGTCCTTTCTATCCTTTTCTGTCTAGGCAGATTGGGCCCCAACGTTTGCTCATACTATTTTCTGTCTGTGTCTGTATTTCCTCTTGTCTAACCGCCATTACATGTTTGGGGGCTTCCTATGTTCTTTGGGGATCTGCTCCGGGGCAGATAGCTTTTCTCTTTCTATCTTTAGGTGTAGTTAACCTCTCAGGCTGTGACGAGGCGTCTAGGACCAACGTAGGAACGCTCCACGGCTGCCTTTAGTTGTAGTGGTTAGTCAGGGTACTGCAATCCAGTAGATTCCAACCTCTCTGGTGTATTGCCGTTTTTGCCTGCTCTCCTCAGCTGCCAAATCATAACAGTATCACCGGCCAAACTGAAAATTATATGTTACTCAACAGAAGGGAAAAATAGTAAAAGGAAAAAGAAAAAAGGAAGTTGTCAGAATTTTTTTTTTTTCTCTGTTTGTTGCATTTTTTCCCTCTTTTTCTCTGGGTGCTGAGGAGGATTTTTTTTTCTCTCAATGGAGTTTGCATAGTTGTCTGGCCGTGTGGATCAGCTTGCCACTGAAGTTCGGAGTATTGCTACCTATCTTGCAGGGTTGCCAGTTGTGGAACCTAGGATCCCCATGCCAGATTTATTTTTGGGGGATCGAGCTAAATTTCTGAATTTCAAAAATAACTGTAAGTTGTTTTTTGCCTTAAAACCTAAGTCCTCAGGGAACGCAGCACAGCAGGTTCAAATTGTCATCTCTCTCCTGCGTGGCGATCCTCAGGATTAGGCTTTTTCCCTGACACCTGGGGACCCTGTTTTGAGTAATGTTGATGCATTTTTTCTGGCTCTGGGGTTATTGTACGATGAACCTAATGTCACTGATCAAGCTGAAAAACTTTGTTGGCATTAAATCAGGGGCTTGATGACGCTGAGTTGTACTGTCAGAAATTCCGAAAGTGGGCAGTCCTGACCAAATGGAATGATGATGTTTTGGCAGCCCTTTTTCGGAAGGGTCTGTCAGAGAATGTAAAAGATGTTATGGTGGGCGTAGAGGTATGCGTGGAATAGTGTTGCCTTGTGAACCAGCTTCTGAACCCATTCAGTGTGATAGTGGCTTCTGGGGCACAGTCATGAGTTTCGAAAACGCAATGGGTTATGTTTCTACTGTGGTGACGCCTCTCATGCTATTTCAGTCTGCCCTCAGCGGGGAAGACGTTTTGCACGCTCAGTTGTCTTGGGTAGTGTTCAGACTAAATTTCTGTTGACTGTTACCCTGATTTGCTCCCTGTCCACATTTTCTGCTCAGGCTTTTGTTGAATCTGATGGATTTTGATTTTGCTAAACGTTGTGGGTTTCCCTTGATACCCCTACGGAAGTCTATTCCCCTACTGGGGATTGATTCTACCCCTTTGGCTGAGAATAAACCCCTGTTCTCTACTCAGGTGATAATGAGGGTTGAACCTGATCATCAGGAGAGTTGCAAATTTTTGGTGCTGTATAATCTGCATGACATTATTGTACTAGGTTTCCCTTGGTTACAGTCTCATAATCCTGTTTTGGATTGGAAATCTGTGTCTGTAACCAGTTGGGGCTGCCAATGTGTTAATGCCAACACTCCTGTTTTTTCTGCCTCTCCCCAGGCTCAGGTGCCGGTTTTTTCTTTGTGGCCAAAAAGGATGGTTCATTAAGGCCGTGTATTGATTATCGTCTCTTGAACAATATCACTGTGAAATATCAATATCCGTTACCCTTGATTTCTGACCTGTTTTCCAGGGTGAAAAGTGCTACTTGGTTTACCAAGCTTGACCTCATGGGGGCGTATAACCTTATTCGCATTAAGCACGGGGATGAATGGAAGACGGCGTTTAATACCCCAGAGGGGCATTTTGAGTTCCTAGTGATGCCCTTTGGGCTCACTAATGCTCCTTCCGTCTTCTAGTCCTTCATGAATGACATTTTCAGTGATTTTGTGGATAAATTTCTGATTTTTTTATTTGGATGATATCTTGATTTTTTCCAATGACTGGGACTCTCATGTGAAACATGTTCGAACTGTGTTCCAGATTTTGAGAGAGAATGCTCTGTATGTGAAGGGATCAAAGTGTCTTTTTGGCGTACAGAGGATCTCATTTCTGGGATTCATTTTGTCCCCATCTGTTATTGAAATGGACCCGGTCAAGGTTCAGGCCATCTGTGATTGGGTCCAACCTACTTCATTAACCCCTTCACCCCCAAGGGTTGTTTGCACGTTAATGACCGGGCCAATTTTTACAATTCTGACCACTGTCTCTTTATCAGGTTATAACTCTGGAACGCTTCAACGGATCTTCGCGATTCTGAGATGGTTTTCTTTTGACATATTGTACTTCATGATATTGGTAAAATTTATTCAATATAACTTGCGTTTATTTATGAAAAAAACGCAAATATGGCGAAAATTTTGAAAATTTTGCAATTTTCAAACTTTGAATTTTTATTCCCTTAAAACAGAGAAATATGTCACACAAAATAGTTAACAAATAACATTTCCCACATGTCTACTTTACATCAGCACAATTTTAGTAGCAAAATTTTTTTTTGTTAGGAAATCATAAGGGTTAAAAGTTGACCAGCGATTTCTCATTTTTACAACAAAATTTACAAAGCCATTTTTTTTAGGGACCACCTCATATTTGAAGTCACTTTGAGGGGTCTATATAGCAGAAAATACCCAAAAGTGACACCATTCTAAAAACTACACCCCTCAAGGTACTCAAAACCACATTCAAAAAGTTTATTAACCCTTCAGGTGCTTCACAGGAGCTGAAGCAACGTGGAAGGAAAAATTGAACATTTTACTTTTTAGTCACAAAAATGATCTTTTACAAACATTTTTTCTATTTTCACAAGGGAAAAAGGAGAAAAAGGACCGATAAAGTTGTTGTGCAATTTCTCCTGAGTACGCCGATTCCCCATATGTGAGGGAAAACCACTGTTTGGGCACACGGCAGGGCTCGGAATGGAAGGAGCGCAGTTTGACTTTTCCAAACCAAAATTGGCTGGAATTGAGAATGGACGCCATGTCGCGTTTGGAGAGGCCCTGATGTGCCTAAACAGTGGAAACCCCCCACATGTGACCCCATTTTGGAAACTAGACCCCCTAAGGAACTTATCTAGATGTGTGGTGAGCACTTTGAACCCTCAAGTGCTTCACGTAAGTTTGTAATGTAGAGCCGTGAAGAAAAAAAATCATATTTTTTCCACAAGCATGATGTTTTAGTCCCCAATTTTTTATTTTCCCAAGGGTAAGAGGAGAAATTGGACCACAAAAGTTGTTGTCCAACATGTCCTGAGTACGCTGATACCCCATATGTGGGGGGAACCACTGTTTGGGCGCACGGCAGGGCTCGTAAGGGAATGAGCGCCGTTTGACTTTTCCAAACCAAAATTGGCTGGAATTGCGAATGGACGCCATGTTGCGTTTGGAGGGCCCCTGATGTGCCTAAACAGTGGAAACCCCCCACATGTGACCCCATTTTGGAAACTAGACCCCCTAAGGAACTTATCTAGTTGTGTGGTGAGTAGTTTGAACCCTCAAGTGCTTCACGCAAGTTTGTAATGTAGAGCCGTGAAGAAAAAAAATCATATTTTTTCCACAAGCATGATGTTTTAGTCCCCAATTTTTTATTTTCCCAAGGGTAAGAGGAGAAATTGGACCACAAAAGTTGTTGTCCAACATGTCCTGAATACGCTGATACCCCATATGTGGGGGGGGAACCACTGTTTGGGCTCACGGCAGGGCTTGAAAGGGAAGGAGCGCCGTTTGACTTTTCCAAACCAAAATTGGCTAGAATTGCGAACGGACGCCATGTCGCGTTTGGAGGGCCCCTGATGTGCCTAAACAGTGGAAACCCCCCACATGTGACCCCATTTTGGAAACTAAACCCCCTAAGGAACTTACCTAGATGTGTGGTGAGCACTTTGAACTCTCAAGTGCGTCACGCAAGTTTGTAATGTAGAGCCGTGAAGAAAAAAAAATCATATTTTTTCCACAAGCATGATGTTTTAGTCCCCAATTTTTTATTTTCCCAAGGGTAAGAGGAGAAATTGAACCACAAAATTTGTTGTCCAACTTGTCCTGAGTACGCTGATACCCCATATGTGGGGGGGAACCACTGTTTGGACGCACGGCAGGGCTCGAAAGGGAAGGAGCGCCGTTTGACTTTTCCGAACCAAAATTGGCTAGAATTGCGAACGGACGCCATGTCGCGTTTGGAGGGCCCCTGATGTGCCTAAACAGTGGAAACCCCCCCACATGTGACCCCATTTTGGAAACTAGACCCCCTAAGGAACTTATCTAGATGTGTGGTGAGTAGTTTGAACCCTCAAGTGCTTCACGCAAGTTTGTAACGTAGAGCCGTGAAGAAAAAAAATCATTTTTTCCACAAGCATGATGTTTTAGTCCCCAATTTTTTATTTTCCCAAGGGTAAGAGGAGAAATTGGACCACAAAAGTTGTTGTCCAACATGTCCTTAGTACTCTGATATCCCATATGTGGGGGGGAACCACTGTTTGGGCGCACGGCAGGGCTCGAAAGTTAAGGAGCGCCGTTTGACTTTACCAAACCAAAATTGGCTGGAATTGCGAACGGACGCCATGTCGCATTTGGAGGGCCCCTGATGTACCTAAACAGTGGAAACCCCCACATGTGACCCCATTTTGGAAACTAGACCCCCTAAGGAACTTATCTAGGTGTGTGGTGAGCACTTTGAACCCCAAAGTGTTTCACTAACGTTTATAATGCCCTGGCGTGAAAAAAAAAAAATTTTTTTTTCCACAAAAGTGAATTTTTAGTCCCCAATTTTTTATTTTCCCAAGGGTAAGAGGAGAAATTGGACCCCAAAAGCGGTTGTCCAATTTGTCCTGAGTACACTGGTACCCCATATGTGGGAAAAAAACTGTTTGGGCACAAGTCGGGGCTCAGAAGGGAAATTGTGACGTTTTGGAAGCAGACTTTGATGGAATGGTCTGCGGGCGTCATGTTCCGTTTGCAGAGCCCCTTATGTGCCTAAACAGTAAAAAAAAACCACAAGTGACATAATTTTGGAAAGTATACTCCCAAGGAACTTTTCTAAATGTGCCCCCCTTCTGGAACTAATCTTTCCTGTAAAGTAAATTAGTAGTGCATGGAGGTGTGGTACAATTTGAAACAATCCTTCATACACAGGCCAGGTTTTTCGGGGCAGGTGTCGCATTGGTAAGTGGTGTCCTTGCGTATTCCCCTTTTGTAACACACTCGGCACCTTTTTTGTGGCTTACCTTTTCTTCCAGTTGGCGGGACCACCCCTCGGGAAATGATGACCTGGTATGATACAAGCACCTTCAGTTCCGGAAGTACTGGGGCCCGCTCTTTCCTGAGCGCCAAACATCAGGGCCTTAACCACTACCTGCTGGAAACTGAAGGTACGTCGTATCGCTGTTGCGTGCACATCGTGACAGCAGGAAAGCGTTGAGCATTACCATTTGGACGATGTGCACGGACAGCTTCTTGTACCACACCTTGGCCTTTCTCAAAGCACTGTACGGTTGGAGGAGTTGATCAGAGAGATCAACACCCCCCATGTATTTATTGTACCCCAGTACACAGTCCGGTTTGCGAACCTGTGTAGAGGTACCCCGTACAGTGCTGAGGGCGCTGCCATCACCATGTATGGTCAAGAGAAGGACATCCCTCTTGTCCTTGTACTTTACCACCAACAGGTGGTTGCTACATTGGGCTCTGCTCTCACCCTTTCTGAGCATCAGCCCAAGTAGCGTCTTTGGGAGGCCTCTCTGATTTTTGCGGACAGTACCGCAGGCTGCGGTACCTCGCGCAGAGAGGGATTTGTAGAGTGGGATGCTGGAATAAAAGTTATCGGTGTAAAGGTGATAACCTTTATCCAGCAGTGGGTGCACCAAATCCCACACAATTTTCCCACTCACTCCCAGGACGGGGGGACACTCAGGGGGTTCAATCCTGGTGTCCTTTCCTTCGTAAACTCTAAAGCTGTGGGTGTACCCTGAGGTACTTTCACACAGCTTATAGAGTTTGATTCCGTACCTTGCCCTCTTGCTGGGCAGGTACTGGCGGACTGCGAGCCATCCCTTAAAATGAACCAAGGACTCATCCACGCAGATGTCCCTTTGGGGCACTTAAACTTCAGCAAACTTTTTGTTGAAGTGTTCGATGACCGGCCGAACTTTGAACAGGCGGTCAAAGTTGGGGTCATCTTGTGGGGGACACTGTGCATTATCATTATAATGCAGGAATTTGTGGATGGCCTCAAAACGCGTCCGAGCCATGACCATTCGGAACAGTGGAGTGTTGTATAAAATATCAACACTCCAATATTGCCGAATTTCTGGCTTCTTCAGGATCCCCATATGGAGGACCAGGCCCCAAAACTGCATCATTTCAACTGCGTCTACAGGAGACCAGTTGGAAAATGATGAA
The DNA here is from genome assembly GCA_033576555.1 of Oophaga sylvatica. NCBI lineage: Eukaryota > Metazoa > Chordata > Amphibia > Anura > Dendrobatidae > Oophaga > Oophaga sylvatica. Next base: position 321,235,178 of record JARQOD010000006.1, read on the forward strand.
CGGGGGTTTTGCGCCAAAAATTGCCGAGCGTACAAATTTGTTTGCTCCACCATGAGGTTAATTAAATCCTCAGAGAAAAAGACTTTGAAAAAGTCTATTTCTGTGAAGCCGGTGGAGTCAAACCTGATTCCTGATTCTGCCACAAAATCAGGAATCAGTGGCTCGTAATTTTCGGGGGCCGGGGTCCATACGGGGACGGAAAAGAGGGGTGCGCTGGTTCATTTTCAGGGGCGGGCGCTGCTTCATCTTCTGTCCTGGGGCGTCTGCGTGGCGGTTCCGCAGGACCCGAGGAGGAAGATGAGGAGGAGGAGGAAGAAGAATCATCATCTGAAAAATAAAGAAATGTGGGATCCTCTCCCTCGCTATCAGTGTCGGAGGCAAGGAAAGCGTATGCCTCCTCCACTGAATAGCGCTGCTGGGATGAGCGTGACGAGCGGGACATTTTTTTTGTGAATGTGGTGCTTTGTGTGAACTTTATTTATAACTGTGTGTGGGGGGGATAGTGATTGGTGTAAACTAAGCAGAAAAGAAAAAGCGAAAAAGAAAAAGCGAATAGGGAAAAAAAAGGCCTGTGAAAAAAAGTCTAAACCAGCAGGCACGAGCTCTGATAAGTGACCGGTGTCACTTATCAAAGTTCCGCGGCTGCTGGATGTGCGCACGGGAGTGGCGGAAAGGGGGGTGGAAAAAAAAAAACTGGCAGGCACGAGCTCTGATAAGTGACCTGTGTCACTTATCAAAGTTCCGCAGCTGCTGGATGTGCGCACGGGAGTGGCGGAAAGGGGGGTGAAAAAAAAAAAACTGGCAGGCACGAGCTCTGATAAGTGACCGCTGTCACTTATCAAAGTTCCGCGGCTGCTGGATGTGCGCACAGAGAGGGGTGCGAAAGAAGTGTTGATCGGTGAACTGCATCACCAATCAACGCTCGGCGGCGCAAAGGGGGGGTAAAAAGAGGGGGGAAGGGGGGAGGGGGGAATGGGGGGATTGGGGTGGATCGGGCAGGGATCGGGGCTTAAAAACTCACGTTTGTAGTCTCTTCTTTCTTCTCTCTTCTTTCTTCTCTCTTCTTTCTTCAGCAGGAGTTGTGGTGTCACAGGCTACTGTGGCACCACAAGGCCCAGCACAGGAGGAGATCTGGCAGTGTGACCGCACAGCAGGGATCCTCAGCAAGTGTGAGGACCCCTGCAGTGCGGTCAGACAGATCAGATCTAGTTTGCAGATGGGTCACAGAGCGGTCACATTGCTGCTGTGACCTGTCATTGGTGGGATCGATGATCACATGAATCCCACCAATCAAAGGAGACCCCTGTATTGCCGATTGCTAGGCACTGGCCTAGTAATCGGAGCTCACAGCTCCGATTCCTAGGCAGGTCACCGGCAGGTCAACAAGCAGGGCACAGAGCGGTCACACCGCTGCTGTGCCCTGTGATTGGCGCGATCGTCGATGACATCGATCGCGCCAATCAGCTCCTGCATGCCCTACAGGCCCTGGCCTAGGATCGGTGCTATTACTGCACCGATCCAGGCAGGGCACAGCGCGGATATACCGCGGCTGTGCCCTGTGATTGGCGCGATCGATGTGATCGGCGATCGCGCCAATCCGGGGGGGGGTCTGGACCTTCCTAGGCGCAGGCCTAGGATCGAGCACATCGGTACTCGATCCTAGCCTGCGATCTCACTGTTTCAGCCGCTCTGATTGGCTGAAACAGTGAGAAAGGCTGTGATTGGCTGTTCAGAATTGAACAGCCAATCACAGCGATCGGGAGGCCTGAGGGGGGAGGACGCAGCCCGGGATGCCGACGCCATCTTCCAAGAGGTAAGCTGGCGTCGGAATTTTAATGCGATCACCGCTACTTAAGTCGCGATGTCGCATTAAAGGGCATGACGTACTATCCCGTCCATGGTCAGTTTGTCACGGGTTTCATGGACGGGATAGTACGTCGGATGTCAGAGAGGGGTTAAAGGCTCTTCAGAGATTCTTGGGTTTTGCCAATTTTTATCGTAAATTTATTGGTAATTTCTCTGTTATTGTTAAACCATTGATAGATTTGACCAAAAAGGGTTCTGATGTGGTGAATTGGCCTCCTGAGGCAGTCTCTGCATTTCAGGAACTTAAGCAGAGATTCACTTCTGCTCCTGTTCTACGGCAGCCTGATGTTTCTCTGCCATTTCAGGTGGAGGTTGATGCCTCTGAAATTGGGGCAGGTGCCATTTTGTCCCAAAGAGATCCAGAGACCTCTAAAAGTAACCCTTGTGCCTTTTTCTCTTGAAAATTTTCTCCAACTGAACGTAATTATGACGTGGGTAATCGGGAGTTATTGGCCATGAAGTGGGCTTTTGAAGAGTGGAGACATTGGCTGGAGTGAGCCAAACATCAGGTGGTGGTCCTCACGGACCATAAGAATCTGGTTTATCTGGAATCAGCCAAGCGACTTAATCCTAGACAGGCCAGGTGTTTTTCACACGTTTTAATTTTGTGGTTTCCTTTCTTCCTGGCACTAAGAATGTTAAGGCGGATGCCTTCTCGAGGAGTTTCCTTTCGGACTCTCCTGAGTTATCTGATCCTGCTGTTATTTTGAAAGAGGGTGTAGTTCTTTCCGCCATCTCGCCCAATTTGAGACGGGCTCTGGAAGGGTGTCAGGAGGATAAACCTGAGCGCTGCCCTATTGGGAAATTGTTTGTCCCAGACCGGTGGAAAAAGAGTGTGATGTCTGAGATTCATTGTTCAGCGTTGGCCGGTCATCCCGGAATTTTTGGTACCAGAGACTTGGTTAGTCAGTCCTTTTGGTGGCCTACTTTGTCTTGTGAGTCACGAGAAAGTAACGGAAGTCACGGAAGTAAGTATCGGAAGTACTTCCGATATTTTGTTCCCATAGACTTACATTGGATTTCAGGTATCGGAAGTATCGGAATGCTCAACCCTACTCGTGACATCAGAGAATTTGTGCAGTCCTGCGGGACTTGCTCTCGCTCCAAGCCTTGCTCTCGCTCTAGTGGTTTGTTGATGCCATTGCCTGTGCCCAAGAGACCATGGACCAATATCTCTATGGATTTCATTTCCGACCTCCCTGTTTCTCAGAGAATGACTGTTATCTGGGTGATTTGTGATAGGTTTTCCAAAATGATACATCTTGTGCCATTACCTAAGTTGCCTTCCTCCTCCGAATTGGTGCCTTTGTTCCTTCAGCACGTGGTTCGGTTACACGGCATTCCTGAGAACATTGTGTCTGACAGAGGAGTCCAGTTTGTTTCCAGATTTTGGAGGACTTTTTGTTCTAAACTTGGTGTTCAATTGTCTTTCTCCCCGGCTTTTCATCCTCAGACCAATGGACAAACTGAGAGAACAAACCAGACATTGGAGACTTATCTGAGATGCTTTGTGTCTGCTGATCAAGATGACTGTTTCTCTTTTTTGCCTTTGGCTGAGTTTGCTCTTAATAATAGGGCTAGCTCTGCCACTTTGATGTCTCCATTTTTCTGCAATTTTGGGTTTCACCCTCGATTTTCTTCGGGACAGACGGAGGCTTCTGTGTGTCCAGGTGTTGACTCTGTTGTGGAGCGTATGCAGCAGATTTGGGACCAGGTAGTAGAGAGGTTGTCCCTCTCTCAGGAGAGGGCCCAGCGGTTTGCCAACCGGCATAGGACTGATGGTCCTCGGTTTGAAGTGGGGGACTTGGTCTGGTTGTCTTCAAGAAATATCCCTATGAGAGTTGCATCTCCTAAGTTTAAGCCTAGGTTCATTGGACCTTATAAGATCATGGAGATTCTTAATCCTGTTTCCTTTCGTTTACTTCTTCCAGGGACATTTAAGATCCATAACGTGTTCCACAAGTCCTTATTGAAGAGGTTTGTCGAGCCAGTGGTTCCTATGGCTGCGCCTCCTGACCCTGTTATGGTTGAGGGCAATCTGGAGTATGTGGCAGCACGGTGGGGCAGCACGGTGGCTCAGTGGATAGCACTACAGCCTTGCAGCGCTGGAGTCCTGGGTTCGAATCCCACCTAGGACTACATCTGCAAGGAGTTTGTATGTTCTCCCCGTGTTTGCGTGGGTTTCCTCCGGGTACTCCGGTTTCCTCCCACACTCCAAAAACATACAGATAGGGAATCTAGATTGTGAACCCCATCAGGGACAGCAACGATAATGTGTGCAAACTGTAAAGCGCTGCGGAATATGTTAGCGCTATATAAAAATAAAGATTATTATTATTATGTGGTTGAGAAAATATTGGATTCTCGTTTTTCTAGACGGAAACTCCAGTATTTGGTTAAGTGGAGAGGTTATGGTCAGGAAGACAATTCTTGGGTGTTTGCTTCGGACATCCATGCTGGGCGACTGATCTGTGCGTATCACAGAGCTCATCCTGACCGACCTGGTTGCCCAAGTGAGGGTTCGGTGACCCCTCCTCAAGGGGGGGTACTGTTGTGAATGTGTTAGAAATGAATTCTGAGCAGAAGCTCCCTCTGGTGGTTACAAACAGTACTGAACCATTCAATGAGGATTGGCAATCAGGAGTTACAGACTGGTCTTATACAAGGGAGGTTCCCTCCCATCATGGTTGCCGGTGATCAATTGTTCTTGTCTCAACTGTGGTTCCTGGTTCACTAGGAAGCTTGCTGAGTCTTGCCTGTTCTCCTGCTCTCAGATAAGATATTTTCTGTTTTTTGTTTTTGTGCTTACCATTTGCATATTTCTCTGCATTTCTGTGAGGTTAGCCAGGTTTCCCCCCCCCCCCTGGGGGGCTTGGGCTCCTCTCAGTTCTTCTGGAGCCACTGTTATTTGTTCATTTGCCTTTTCCAGTTTTTTCAGTGGCTGCGGCTTAGTTTTGTTACACCAGAGAACTAATTTAGGTGGTAGAGGTCGTGTGATCTCAGGTGTTTTTGCAATTAGTAGCGTTGGTATTTTTTAGGGTTTTTTGGATTGCAGTAAGTGTCCTTCCTATCCTTTTCTGTCTAGGCAGATTGGGCCCCAACGTTTGCTCATACTATTTTCTGTCTGTGTCTGTATTTCCTCTTGTCTAACCGCCATTACATGTTTGGGGGCTTTCTATGTTCTTTGGGGATCTGCTCCGGGGCAGATATCTTTCCTCTTTCTATCTTTAGGTGTAGTTAACCTCTCAGGCTGTGACGAGGCGTCTAGGACCAACGTAGGAACGCTCCACAGCTTCCTTTTGTTGTGGTGGTTAGTCAGGGTACTGCAATCCAGTAGATTCCAACCTCTCTGGTGTATTGCCGTTTTTGCCTGCTCTCCTCAGCTACCAAATCATAACAGTCACCATGGTGTCACAACTGCAGTCATGTCAACAAAAACCACGATAGTGCTGACGTGGTGTGAAACGTGGTCCGTGTTCTTATTGGAAATGCACAATTTTTCAATAATGGTTTCATGTATATCTATGAAGCAGTTGACTCAGGTCGGCAGACCCTTTGGGTGTGTGAAACTGGCCTAAGTTGTATAACTTCTACTTTACACACTCAGATATTTTTATATTGGACAACCCTATTAATGTATATTGACTACTTGTCATTATACATATAACAAAAGACTGACTGTCACTTCCAAACAGAAGGCTAGTGTGTACAGGCGCAAACTAAGAGTAGCCATCTCTATACCTAACAAAGTTGTACTCTGTAGTGGAAGTGACAGTCAGTCTTTTATTACTTGTGTATTGGCTTTCTGACCGAGCACTGCATCCACCAGTATGTGGCAGTTTTATTCACAGCAGGGACCTACCTACCCATAAATGCAGACTTCAGCCTAGGAGAGGATTCACATTAGATTCCCAGCAAACCGGAGATTGCCTTGTGGTTGGCTGATGGGAACACATGAATTGACCAAATTATGTGCTAAGAATTTGCATTTTTTTTCTTATCTAGAGCAGTAATACGATTAAAACTTCATATATTTCATGTTTACATACTATAGAGTGCAAATTTATTTAACAACTTGTCACTATTGCTTGGGACCAGTCTGTAATAGTATTACTGACTGGTCGTAGCCTTGGCGCAGTTAGTTATTACTTTTGATATTTTTAATACCTCAAACTGAAGCAGTGACACTTTTTTGTCTACTATCCAATATTTTCTCATTAGCTACTCAGTCTGTTTTCCTCTTGTTTTCTTTTTTCCCTCTCCAGATAAGTAATCTTATTTTAGAAGGATCACGGCAGCTGATTCAAGAAGGATTTCAGAAAGGGCTACTTAGTTCTCCCTCGGGAGCCGAGGAAGAAAAATGTGAAAGTGTATCAGAAGTGTACAGCAACAAAAGGAACTTGGCTGATCTCTGTGACATGACCAAGGATATGCCTTCTGGTTCTTCGCCTGAATATACGGTCAATGTTCTTGGCACAGAAAGTACATCATCTCCAGAGGGTGACTATTTATCACACATTACAGAAAACCCTTCTGAATGTTCTCAAGTCATTCACCTAATGGGTGAGAAGTACCTGATACCACCCAGAAGCAGCTTTCTGCTGTCAGATATTTCATGCATGGAGCCCCTTCTGCATTGTAAGTACATTACCTTCTCCAATTATATTATTGTCATATTTAGATAATTTTACTTAATTGTATTTCTAACGTTATATATGGTCATTCCATGTGAACACAGGCCGTCCATCCGATCCACACACTGCTTAATTCGTGCATAATTAATCAAATGACCGGCTTGTGGCTATGACCACTGTAAAGGGGCTAGAGGGACAATTCATAACACATCCATGTATTTGACACCAGAAATAAAGAATATCTTT